>CM045496.1:46420636-47020636 GCA_024704745.1 Rosa lucieae
AGCAGGCTTTGCAAAACGAGTGATGTGCCTTTGAAATAGTCAATGAGGCATAATGGGAGGGAGGTAGTGCTTCGGTACTCATAAAGCAATGACTGCATTTGAGCATCCTAGAACCGACACCTTGCAGTGTGGCGGATTTTTCTCCCATTTTTCACTCGAAAGAAGGGATGTCCTTGTGAGTTCTTGAAAGATACAGATCATCATGTCACGACCTCGGTGCCATAGGCGGTCATGCAAAGCCTGTATGAGTCAGTGTCCCACATTTCATTGTTGGTGACAGTATAGGATTCAATGATCCGAATCGTAGAGGTACAGTCCACTAAATTGACTCATAAGTTTCTCTAAGATGTATTTCCTTCCACAGTCATTAGATGTAATATCAAGGTATTCAGTTGGTATTCAGTTCCATTCTCACGGTGTGTTTTTACATGATAACCGTTGGCACAAATTGCTTTGAAACATTAACAAGGTTCGATTAGCTCTTGGTGCATACAGAGCGTCTTTGACTTTAAATGTATCTCAGATTCTTTAGAGTAATTCTATTTTAGTAGAATGATAATCTTTTCATTCTAGTAATAATTTTTCTCTAGATGTATTGCTTTACATCTTTATATTGCAATTTCGAACCATGTAAATATGTGTAGTAAATAAATTTGAATAAATTCAGTGCTTAAGAATAAAATTCAAAATTTATTAATGAGCCAACGATAATCAAATCAAGGTCTTGTTCTAATTCATTAAAACCTTATTGAAATAAACTTTAAGACCAAGTAATAGTCTAATTAAGAATGAGGCATTATGCCTTCACAACTGTTTTTGGAAAATAAAGTAAATAAAGCAGATCAGTCAAAATCTGGGGCATCGGTTGACTGAGCAAGTTCCTTGTTGCCATTAAAGTCTGCAATTGTGAGGTTGACGTCTGGGTCATGGCCTCTTTCTTCCATATAGTGAGCCTCTTGTTCTTTAGACTCCCTATACCTCTTGTAATTGGCTGCTACTCTGTTGCTTGCTTGGCAGCTCTTGTACCAATGCCCAATGACTCCACACCTATAGCATGGTTCATTGCCAACTCTATTCTGTTTGACTGAAGGGTTCTTAGGTGCCCTTTGCACCTTGTTTCCATGACCACTAGGGCCAGCGCCACCATCTCTGCGCCATACATTGGGACACCCTCCACGGCCCATATCATGACTCCCATGTCCCTTGCCACGTGGTGTATTGTTGCCACGTGGGTAGGGATCAGCACGTCCAATCCCCTTTGCATTGGGGTTCTTTCCACCGTTCACTTTGCCATAATTAGCCTCAGGAATTTTCTTTGTTCCAACAGGCCTGGCATTGTTGTTTAACAGAACCTCATTATGCCTCTCAGCCACTTGCAGTAGGTTGATCAGCTTGTTGAAGGTTGTGATTCTTTTGTTATCATACTCCAGCCTATACTGGTTCGCTAGTATAATTGCTGAAATAGGAAAAGTGGAAAGAGTCTTCTGGATCATATCATCTTCTGTGAGTTCCTTTCCATAGAAATTTAGACGTGCTTTTAGGCGCAACATATCCTTGTTGAAGTCATTTACCCTTTTATAGTCAAGCAAGCGGATTTCATTTCACTGAACGGTCAGTTCTGGGAGCAATGTGTCATGAATGTTCCCAAAACGTCCATTAAGGGCATCCTACAGTTCTTTGGGTGTCTTCAACTGAAGGTATTCCCAGCGGAGGCTAGGATCAATATGTCGCCTCAAAAACATTAAGGCATTTGCTTTCACCTTATCAGACGGTCCATCGTCTTTGGGGTTAGTGGGAGTTTTGATGGTGGTAGTGTAGTCTCTTGCCACAAAGGCAGTTTCTACATCGGAAACCCAACTGTGGTACTCAAGTCCATCTGAGTCCAAAATGTCAAACTCAGGTCGAGTTGGATCAGCCATCTACATAAACAAGAGAGAATAAATAAATTACGCAGTCATAAAGACATCCACGTGAATTATTTTCCAAACGTATGAATTAGATTTCATGACCAAGATTCGTAATGGTCACATTTTTTCGATGCTATGTGAAAATATTTTATCACAATAAGTGTGTATGGATAATGCGCATGAATTTTCATTATCATGGCAAAGCGGATTTTATATGTTGCATTCTAAAAATTAATCATAGCATATTTAAACATAGCATATATAAAGATAACCTACATGGCTTGCTCAAAAATACAAATATACAACAAATTATATACTATACATAATAATAGCAATAATAGAGCATGCGTAAAATAAAATATAAACAATAGTATAATTAAAGGCATGCTTAGGAATAACTATATAAGCGTAAATAAAATTCACAAAACATGCTCAGAATTGCATAAATAATATATAACAAAATATATATGGCATGTTCAAAATAAAGTATAAACTATAGCATAATTGAAACATGCTTAAACATAATTATTTAAAACATAAATAACAAGGCATGCTGTAAGAGGATTAATATTATTGAACAAAACATGCTTAATAAAAATATATAATAAAAGCATAAACAATAAAGTATAAGGCATGCTTTGTTAAAATCATAAAATAAAATAAAGAAAACATACTTGATTTCAAGAAAATAGAACAATCCGAGCGCACGTGCGTGTTGATGTAGGCGTGCGTAGCGATGTTTTTTTTTTCAGGTTCTGCTGGGCCTGCTGATTTGTTGGGCTGAGAATTAGCACTTTTTTTTTTCTGGGCCTGATCTTTACTTTGGACCTTCTCCTTTTTTTTCTTTTCTTTCTCTGTTTTTTTTTTTTTGGCCTGCTAGCTTTTTTTTTTCTTGGGCCGTAGGGCCTTTTTTTTCTTTTTTCTTTATTTTCTGAGCTGCAGGGCCCCCTTTTTTTTCAGGCCAGCTCTTGCTTTGGGCCAGATCCGCTCCTTTTTGTTTCTTCTTTTATCTTTTTGCTTTTTTTCTTTTCTCTCCCTTCTTCTTCTGCGTCTTCTTTCCTCTCTCCTTCTGCTGGTTTGGTTTTCTGGGTTACAGGTGGTGGTTTGCGGATGGAGGCTGCGCCGGCAAGTAGGAAAGGGGCAGTAGCGGAGGCTGGATCGAAGGTTCGATCTTGAGCTGGGCTCATGTAGGCTGCTGCAAGGTGGGGAGAGGGCCGGACGGGGATGGGCGATGCGCTGGGATCGGTGGCCGCTAGGATTGGTGGGCTGCAGGTTTGCCGTCTGGGTTGCTGCAGCAGCGATGGGTAGGTTGCTGCAGGGATCGGTCTGGACGTGAAGGTGATGGGCTGCCGGAGGTCGGTCTGGCCTGCGAGGACGTGCGCTGGATGCCGGTAGGGAGCAGCACTGTTGTAGGCGGGGCTGGGGCCACGCTGGGCTTGGTGGTGGTGGGATCTGCAGCAGGATCAGAAGAGATTTGCAGCGGGATCGGGTGGGAAGAGCCGCCGGGGAAGAAGAGAATTTTTTTTTTTTTTTTGATGGTTGGTGGCGGCAGAAACAGAAGAAAATATTTTTTCTTCTAGGGTTTGTTTCTTTTCGTTAGAAAGAAAACTAGAAAATTAAGATTTTTTTTTCTGTTGGCTATTTTCTCTGAACGTGCTGATAACGTGTAAAAGTAAATGGAGATTGGAATTAGTCTACTCATTTCATTCATAACCCCTTTATATAGGGATAGGATTACAACGGCAATATCAATTACATTGATGATACTAAATGCTGATTGAGCTGTGATTTGTAATTGCTTGATTCCCTCTTCGTCTGTTTCTTTGACGAAGGCACATAATGTGCTTTTCCTTCAACAATATATACATATATATATATATATATATTAACCAAGAAAGGACATTCTTACTTTAAGAATTTGATGATTTTTACTATTTTATATTAGTATATGACATAATTAAATGATTTCAACCGTTGATCCTTTAGATTCCTATGCAATAATTGTGTCTACAAAAAATCAACCAAATCCATAATCATTTGGTTACTCAAAAGTGTGTAAACAAATCTAGTCCATTGGATAAAATTAAAACGAACATTATGCTAATCAAATGGTTCAACGTTTTCCGATTTGGCGAATTTTTTGTAGGATTTATATGTGTGTAGGTTACTAGAGAATGAATGGTGTGATTATTAAAATACATGCTAAAAATAAAAATATCCTCACTTTGAGAGTTTAAGGACGTCCTCTCTTGATCGTTAAGAGAGGACGTCTTTAAACCCTACACACACACACCAGAGTTCGATCGCATATCCATATCTCAACTGTTCAGTTTTTAGGTCCTAATGTATAAATCACTTCTGCAAATTTTTAGCCAAATTGATGATCGTTAAGGCATTCAAAACTGTAATTTACAATTATGAACACGAACGGTTCAGGTTGGACAGATTCAGTTCGTTCATTGATTTAATCTAATTTGATACCTTAACGATCATCAATTTGGCTGAAAATTTGCAAAAGTAATCTATACATTAGGATCTAAAACCAGAGCCGGTCCTGGGCATAGGCCTAGGGCCCCCAGTTTCAAGGGCCCCAAAAAAATATAACTTCTATTATATATATATGTAAAAAAAAAAATTATCTGGAATGTATTTTATTGTTTCATCACTGTACGCCTGTAGCTCTGTACATGACTTTTGTTCTTCTCTACTGCTGAATCTCTCTCGTTCTCACTTCTCAAACGAAACTTGTCCAAATAATTAAGTCTATCTTGCTCCAATACCATGCCTCTTCGGCTCTTTCTCCTGTTGAGGAGATAGAAGGAGACGAGTTCTTCTTCAGTTGGGTAGAAACGGAAGCCTGTTGTGAGTTCTTGATCCATTATTGAAGTCTTGTTTTATCTGATTATCTATAGCAGGAGACGAGTTCTTTTTCAGTTGGGTAGAAGGGGACGAGTTCTTCAATTTTGTATTTGGGTGATGATAATTTTATGTTAAGTTTGTGTTTGGGTGGGAGAGGTAATTAAGTCTCTCATTCTCCTTTTAATCTCGAGTTATTTGTTTGTGCTAGTCTTAGTAGTCTGAGACTACAAAGCAATGAATTAAGCAAATAACCAACTGGATTAGTTGTCTGACTCCAATTTTAGAGTTGAGATTAAAGAAAATTGTTTTGATTTGCTGACTGTCAATTGAAATTGAGTTTAATATTATGATAATGGTATTGTATCATTTGTATGGCAGTATTTCAATTGAAAATGGGTTTATATTGGTAGGGAGCCCCAATTTTTTTTTCGCCTAGAGCCCCAGAAATCTCAGGGCCGGCTCTGTCTAAAACTAAACGGTCGAGATATGGATATGCGATCGAAAAGTGAGTCTATTCAAGGAAATCCTTAAATTATAAAATCTAAGGAGGTCCTTAGCATAGAAAGACTATGTGTGTGTGTGGTGGAATTGTATTGTGGTGAAAACAATTTTTGTGATTTGGAACATATTATTGTTTTGAGACTTGACTCTTTGAGAAAACAATATATTGTGAGAAATATGATTTATATTGTTTTGAAAATGCTTTGAGTTGTGGAAACGATAGTTGTAAAGTGTACAATTGTGATATTGAGTTTTGCGAAACGTTTTGGGTCTAGTGTGACATTTCTCAAATGTTTTCAGTCTAGTGTGACCATGGGTCTAGTGTGACATTTCTTAAATATTTTCTGTCTTGTGTGATCTCTTTAAATTTTTTTGGTATAGTGTGACTGTGGCTAGGAAATTGGAAACCATGCCCTTCGATGAATGGTCTAATCCAGTTAGAGCTCTAATCTGTCTGCCAATATATTAATGGGGGTAACTGCGCGGTTATTGCGACTCATAAATAGTTTTTCAAAAGAAGTCTAAAATGTATTCTCTCTTTTATTGTCCAAGACAGACATTGATTTCAAATTGATTTGCTGAGATAACATTTATTTGAAATGTCATTACGGTGACTTTTGTTTTCTTGTATTTGAAAGCATGTTGATTTCGAGATTATTGATTGTGTGGGGTTCCATTATTTGGATCTTTGTTAATTGTTCTCATCGTAATCACCTGAACTAAATTATATGCAGGGATTACTGTTTTTTGGATTGATTGATTTTAATTTAATCTCCTGAACTAAACTTTACGCAGGAGTTACTATGCTTTTAGATTGATTGATTTTAATTTAATCTCCTGAACTAAACTTTATGCAGGAGTTACCATGCTTTTGAATTGTTTGATTTTACTATTCTAGTCTTCTATTTTTTTGGTTGGAGTTTACTCATACGAGATTCAAAAGGTTACCGGTTTGTTGTTGCAACCAATTCGATGGTGTAAGGGTTAATCCTATAGGTCAGGGTAATCGTGGCTGAAGTTGAGTCTTGCAATAGTAGTTGTAGGTGTTGGAAGCTAATATTATTGCTTTGTTTTTACTAGACTTCCGCTATGTACTAAGCCTAAGGGAGCGTTTACTTATTAAATTGTTCATGCAACTTAATTCGTAAATTTTGTGTGATGTAATATATGACTCTAAAGAACGAGTCTGTATTGACATTGTGAGTTCAGTGCAACAGCATGTACTTGTTTTAAAAGAAATTTTTTTTTAGATATTTAGTGTAGATGTCTAAATCATCACGCCCTGTGTAATTGTGTTGTTTAACTTGTTTATTATTTGTGCTTGAAAATTAGAGCATGACAGGTGCGATGACGGAGGCAATGTCCATCTAGAAATCTAACTGAAGATGATGGCTAAGATGGGTGGTAGCACTAGTCGGTTATCCGTGCTGATTTTGGGGTGTCACAAGTTTGGGTGTCCAAAATATTTGTGCAGCCCAATATCTGTAGAAGGCCTAGGGGTGCAGAGTATGATTGGGCTCTATCATGGGCTGTTTTCTCCAATTTATGGGTTTGGGTTGATGACCCATCTATTTGCTAGTGGCTAGGTTTGTTGTATAATTGTGGAAGCTCTTCTGAAAAGTCTTTATAGAAGTATTTAGTTTCAACGTACCACAATTGGATGTGCATGGAATTAAGTTGGAGAATATCGGTGCAATGTCCATTAGTAGTGGGTCATGTAGAAGGACTGTCAAGGTATCAAAATTACATTCCCATGTTGGCTTGACTGCATCAACTGCGTCACCACTAAGGAAAGGTAATTTCAATACCTTATTGTAGGAGCATGCTTGGAGTACTGTATGATAAGGATCATCTACGTCAAAGTGATCGCACAGGGTAAGCACCCCTTGCATGCACGCTAGAGAAATTCTTTGATTTTAAATTCCCACTCATCTTGGAGAAACCTGAAGCATTACTTCCACCTGTACTTGCCAGTTGCAAACGATGGCTTACTTGACTCCGCTAATTTGCCGTGCAGCCCAGAACCCGGATTGGCAGTGAAATCCAGGCTGCCACTCCCTGTGTTTAGAACTACAGAGAGTATCAAAGCTTCTTCATGTGGCAGAAAAGAAGCTGAAGCTCTTACCAGCTCAGTCCTCCATTCCCCAGATGCAGTAATTAGGGCAGCTACACTGGTATTTTGATTCAATTTTTTGGGGCAAAGAAATTGGAGACATCGTCTCACAAAGTACGCATTCTGATTCATCTTTCCTTCCATACATTCTCAAGCTCAAACCAATTTCTGATTCGCCACCTAGCTAGTGCCAAATTTTGATAATTCTCGACTGCATATATAGTAGATTTCTCCAGATGAAGGAAAGTCTTCTAGCGTGCAAGAAACATGGTTGGATATTCTTTAGCTTTCAGAGGAGGACAAGTCCGTTGACAAATTACTTCCACATATTAGCTAGCATCTTGATTAAAGTTAGATAATTTGTTATTAGATTGTCCGGAAAATCTTCCACCTCTGTCCTCCACAGGGGATGAATTTTCACAGCTGACCATGAAATTTCCTCAGGTTATCACTTATAATTTCATGAGAACAAAACTACAAAAATAACAGTAGAGATATTTGGACAATGCAAGTGAATGACTGATGTGAGTGATGCTGTTTCCTTGGACGTCTAATATGTGCATCTGTTAAATTAAGCCAAAACTAAAACAGAATTGCAAAGGATGCAATACAGATAAACCAGAAATGATCAATACACCAACTTTAGAAAAGAAAATAAACCTTCAGCCTCTATACATTTGTAGAAATCTGTATCCCCTAAATGAAACGCAATCACTAGCCTCTACATAAACTGCCAGTGTCAATCATGTGACTAAGAATTTTTGTTCAGTAGGGCTAAAATCCAGGCATGTGATACTTATCTAGTGTAAAAGAAAACACACATGAAAAATGTTTGAGGAGCCTCAATAACTTCACAAATTTCTCCTCGCCGAAAGTGAGAAAGGTCAGGAATCCTGGGCTGTGCCAGATGACTTTGGTGAACGTAAGAACTACCAGGGTGCTTGTGTCTAGAACTCATGTTTGTCATGGCAAGCAAAAAAGTGGCTCGCTCTGAACATGTCCAGACCAACAACTTGAGCTAACAGTTCATCTCAAACTACCGGCCTATGCATTGCAGGTTTAGGTCAATGTGTCCAGTGTTTAGGTCAATGTGTCCAGATTAACACACTGCATTTAGCAAGTGGTTCACTGAAAACCACTGGGCCTACCAGTTGCAGGTATTGGGGCTGCTTGGGCGAAAGAATGGTGGACCATACTGTTGTTCTTGATAGCATTGACTGATGTCGTGGTGCCTTTTACAGTTTGCTCCAAAAGGTGAACAAGGGACATAAATATTTCCATCCTTGTTACATCCCTATTTGCCTGCAGATAGAAACAGTATGTCAGAAAAAAAAAAAAAAAAGTTGACAAATGAAAACAAGTAATATCAAATATACAAAATAAGGTTAGAAAGAAGATTGGAAATGGAAAATAGAATCACACAAATGAAGAAATACGTGCAATGAAGCAAAAGCCTGGCGTAACAAGTGGACTGATATTACAGGATAAAGATTAAAGCTCAGCTTCAGAAATAACACCATATATACTAGTATGAGCAAGGCATATGTGCAAATTGCAAGTCATATCAAAGTCTATATTATTGCATACATTTCCATTTATAAGACATCAAATATTTCAAAACCGCTATCACTTCAAATCAACAGAGTATCAGTAAAAAAACTCAAGGCATGGTCTAGAACAAACTTCTCACATTAAAGATTGCAGGCTTCTTTGTTACTGATATGTAGGGTTTCTCAAATTCATGTCATTCTATGTATCTAACGGGTTTGAAGGGTTAAAGAGGTGCATGAGTGTGTGGAAATAGAAAAAGTCATTGGTTGTGGGAGATTGAACACTTCATTGATGCAAAATTCCAGGCAAGTTGGGTGGAATTTCAGCAGGTATTCCATGCTCTGCTGTGCCATGTTCAGCATAGTATTGAAAGGAATTTTAGAGTCTTGAACCAGGTTTGACTCTGGCCATAAATAAAGAGCAAAAACTACTGATAAATTGACCATCAAACGTTCCATTTTCTTTTGGATAACAAGGTTCCAGAATTCATTGGTAGACTTGACAACATTACTAATGGAAAACAACAGGAAAAAAATTAGGAAAAGGAAAAACTATTAAAGTAACGAATACTACCCCTAGACAGGAACAAATAAAGGAATATCAAGAGTTCCAACAAAGATAGTTGGAAACACAAAAGGCTTCTTTTTGAATATTACCTCTACAGCAAAGCGTGCCCATATCTTATCATTCCGAGTTTCCATCACCCCTTTCAAGATGGTCAAACCCAAACCTCTAATTATATCAGCAATTTCTAAAAAGAAACCCTGTTCTTCACAAAGCATCTGGCCAAAATAGAATATAAAAGAAGGTGATAAATACACTTCACTGATAAGCGATATTCCAATTTTCAGATGATTAAATTTTAGTCACTACCTCCACAAGCATCTGGCGAGGTGAATCTAGATCCTCAACTATGATGGGGCAGACCATAGATTGTGACCCAACATCAAAAGCCCATGTTGCCCTTCCATCATAGTTATCTTTTAGATGCAGTCCACCTTCTTTGCCAATAATCTGCATAGGCAGAAAAGGACATACACCATCTCAAAAGGTTCCCATAATTGTTATAACAGAAAGCAAACAACAATGTACCACTAAATCATGATAGCACATCAGCACGTAAGCAGTTGTTTCTTCCACGTTATATGATTTTCTACTACTAATTTATGGCATCAGGTGTATTACATACAGTTTGTGGATATATTGCAATATATTTGCATATATAATTAAGAGTACTAATGAAGCCCAATACATCAATCCTTTTAAATATCTCATATCTAAACTTCCCAATATTAACCTCATGATATATCACATCTATGAGAGCTAGATTATTTGTTTAAAGATATCCAGCCAGTAGAAAGTGTTTGTACCTTGGCTCTTCCTGTTTGTTTTAGCTTGTCAGCATGCTTAGTGACACTTTGCAAGAAAAGCATATGCTTGATGGTACGTTCGAGCAGTGCATCTATGCTACACTGCAAAACCATATAATGGGATCAGAAGAATGGCATCAGCATCTGAATATATCATAAATTCCAAAGAAATAGGAGACAAAGAAGAGAGGCATTACTTTTGCTCCATTTGGCACAATGTCACGCAACTCCTTCACACGATCTTGGATCATCTGGCGATCTTTTGGTCTTGGTCTAGGATTCTCGCCAGGTTTCAGCCTTTTGCGATTTGATTTCCCCATTAGATCAGGCTTCTTAGAATATGCAGTTGAAACACTACTATCATGCTTTGAATTATTGCCCTGTTCAACCCAAGAACTAACTTGAGATCCATATATGGAGGTAGTCTGTGAACAGTTTCCTGCATCATTCCTGCTACACCCAGATAGGAAAGAACTGATTTCTACTAAGCCTGCTTTTCCAAGATCCTTAGGAAGGTCAAATGTCTCCCCCGGCACTTGATTAGACACGCTAACCTGTCCATAAGTGAGAGAACCACTAGGGACAGAAGAGGTACTGATTTTTGTCAATGTTGTTTTACAAGACACATTATCATCAGAGCTCTGCTTGATAGTAGAGTGCGCCTTCGAGACCACAGCATCTAAAAGATGGTCAGCATCTGCCCCAGAGAAGATACTACTGTTTGATATGCCTTCACTTGCTGAATAATAATCAGAAACCAGATCCTTCACATTTGTGAATGCCAAAGTAGTCTCAGCAAGATCTCTTTTGTTTGAACCTGGTTCATCAGCCAGCAAACTATTCCAATTACCATTAAGCAACTTATTTTTGAAATCCACACCCAAAACATCAAACAAGTCATCCCCTGATTGAGTACACATATCATCGTTTGTAGCATTTACAGATCCTGGGGTACAAATTTTATTATCAAGACCATCATGAATCTGAGGTATGTGATCACTCGAAGATACATGTTCACATGGATGAGTCAATGGGACTTGAAACAATTTATTATCCGTCCTTTGCTCCACTGGAGGCAAATCACTCTGATTAAGCTTCACTTCCGTGGAAAACTGCCTCTGGTCAGAGCCTTTTGAAAGTATATCCTGAGAAGCTGATTGATCAGCCAAACTAGATAAAGAAATCCTGTCTGTTTTGAATGAATCAGCCTTTTGAAATTCAACCCCAGACAGATATGTTCCAGAGAGATTAATGTCAGCTGTCCCGTGTGTCTCTATATGAGAACAAGTAGCTGAAGTTGGCCTCGAATGAGTACTCGATCCACCATGTGTTTGACTTCCCCCAAGCAATGCTGGAGTGGTTATCAAACTTTTTCTCTGATCAAGGGTTAGAATTCCACCTGTTCTAGGCTCAGTCATGAAACCGTTTGATGCACTAATTTTGCTACTAAAAGTAGGCCTCATGCTACCACCAGACAAGATCTGATGTTCCATCAACTCTAAGCTTCCCTGACTTGCAGCTGATTGAACAGAACCACATGGGTACTTGAGTCCACACCTCAAATTAGAAGGAGCAAGGTGGTTCAACCATGCATCAGAATTGGAGGAGATCACTTCAGCTACCCCAACTCCATCCCTTAGTTGGCCTCCAAGAGGAAACTTTGGCTTCATCACTGGTTGTCGACGGTCATCATGAATTTTAGGCAGAATTTGGGTAAGGTTAGGAGTTTGAAATGTTGAAGCAGTAGCTTGAGAAATATTCTGAATCTCTTCATAAAGAGAATGAGAAGGTTGACCAACAAGCCTGGAAGCCTGAGATGGGTGCTTTTGATGATTGCTGCTACTCGTCGTATGAGTAGAACTTGATGTGTGTCCGCCTGGATGAACAGTTGTCAGCATTCCAATAGTATAAGGTACCCCAACTTTCTCATCTGAACTTTTTGTCTCATAATTTTCAGATAAAAGAGCACCAGGAACACATCCAAGTTGCAGGATCAAACTCTTGACGTCATTAATGAATCCTATACTCTCCATAATCTGAAGCAGGAGACATTTATCAGATTGGGAGCAACTGACACAAAATAAGAACTATACTTGGAAAAAAAAATACTTAGTCATATGAGGTGAACTAAAATAAAATGATATTGCTAGAAGCTTCTCAAATATATAAAACAGCCCTTGTTGCTTGCAAAAGAATAAAACAGCCCTTGTTGCTTGCAAAAGAAAGGTGTAAATGACGGTCATTTTTGTAAAATAAAATTTGGTAGTCAATAATATGATTTATTTGTCCCCAGTCCCATGACTATCTTTTATGCCTTACAAACTAACCACTTCTGAATAGGTTATAGTATAGTATTTGGATGTCTTGCCTTAATTATATAGATACATCCAGAGTTGTTGCCTTAAATATATAAATAAATGCAGAGATCTTGCCTTAACATAGTGCCAAAACCTGAGTACACAGGTGGAAATTAAACCAGGATGACCAACCAAAGATTATCCTATTGGTTGGACAGACCTGGTAGTTTAGTAAGAAAGCAAATGATAGGAATCAGATATGGGGGAAAAGCAGATAAACCAATAGAACAAAATATTTTCTAAAAAGGGAATCACACACAATGTTCTAAAAATTGCTAGGCGGTGGGGAGAGGCCTAGCGCCTAGGAGCCTAGGTAGGTACCTAGGCAGATGTTCATTTTAATGTGATTTTATTATACAACATATACACAAGTGCAATTAAAACAAAAAAAATATGCTTAGTAGTATAATTGATTGAAAATATCGTAAAAAAGTTAAGCATATAATGAGTATTTACAAATAAAATGTCATTTGTAAGTACATTTTTCTAAACACGGCCCGCCTAGGTGCCGCCCAGACTAATCAAGGCAGCCGCCTAAAGGGATTTTCTCATTAGAAAAGATTCCGCTATGTGAATTTATTAAACCACATATTAAAAAGGACGAAGAAACATGAATTTCAAAAAAATTTCTTTGGACCACAAGTACTAAATAGAAGACTTACAGCCAAACTAGAACCAAGCTGAACAACGCCGTGAGGGAGAACAGGAATAACTGCAACTGTCTGCAAACAAATTGAACACGAGTACAGCAACGAAACAACAATATGCAAAACAGTGGAATATATAGGAAACTAGCATACCTGCATTCCAGCTGAAAATTGGTGGTGCATCTCATTTAGGACCTGAAACAGCAACAAAAACTAAGTCACATACAGAGTAGCACTGCCAAACTTCAAAACTTGAATGTCTTTTTGAATGGCAACTCAAAAATACTTTGTAGCCATTAATGAAACCATGTGTATGACAGTTTGTAATGAGGTCCAATACTGAGCTTCCATGTCAGAAGGTGAAGTCATGCCAACATACAAATGCCAAACCCTAATATTTATAAACTTTTACCCTTTTACAGATAAGGCAATTTGCTCTGACCATTAGGAATAGTTTATCATTTAGCTTCCACTTGAATTTAATTTTACCTGTCCAAGCATGGTTGTATTATAATTTATAAACGAAGACACTGAAAACAGATTAACTTTGCTTTCTCAGCAAGAGCTGAACTCTCTTGGCAAAGGAAGAAATTACTTTATATATCCCCATTTTCAGCAAAATATATGCGTGTCTATATATATGTGGGATCGTCTACAGTACATTAATGTACCGATACATCAAGTAGACTAGGTTCAATACAGAGGTAGAATAGCTCAGTACATGGGTAGACATGCATGGAGTTAGTCTACCCTTATACCGAGCTAGTCTACATCTGTATTGAACCTAGTCTACTTGATGTATCGGTACATTAATGTACTGAAGTATTTTCCTATATATATATATATATATATATTTTGTTATTCTACACACTAGAAAATTTATGTTCACCAAACATCGTCAAAATATAAAGATTAATATGTCCAGTCCCAACAGGATACCTGTTTTCTTATATTAACATCAATGATTTGATTCCATTCAGCAGTTAGGAGCATGGACTTTGTATGGTAGAAATTTCTTATACCATCTTGACAAGCAAAAGAATCTTTTATTAGCAAAATGAGGTAGTTAAATAACATATACCTCTGGTGGATGGGCATATTTAGAGTAATTGCTTGAAAGAATCCATTGATGATGTCCAGTAAATGCAGCTCGTCCAACGATCCTGAAAAGTCCCAACATAAAGTTTTTCAAATGGCTGTTTTCCGCTAACAAAGAAAACCACTTTTGTAACACGTAAGGCAGAAAATATGTAAAAAAGGCATACCCGTCGCCCACTATTGTAAATGGTTTATCCATCAACATTTTGTTAAGAAGTGCAGAGACTCTTTCCTCTGGTTGAATGCCATGAGAAGATGAACACACTTTAGAGGAAACCCAGCATCCTTCCCACTCACCAAATGGTGAATCACCACTTTCAGTTCCAGCAATGCGTGTATGTCGAGACGATAGTGATGGTTCATAATGAGATTCTTCCCAAATTAACAAACTGCAACCAAGTGGAAATATTTTCTTTTCAAAATCAAATTAAAGAGTCTCAACAGTATATCAGTAGACAGATACATATAATTCCAACACCCATAGCCTTTCAAAGCAGGAAAAATAAAATGCACATGCAGACATCAAAAGATGACATGACAGATGCACCTTCCACACTACAGAGAGCAATAGACTTGAAATTATCCCACCACTACTGATGGAAAAAATATTATAATTAAAAAAAAAAAAGAGAGAGAGAGAGAGAGAGAGGGGGGGGATATAGACAAAGGAAGACAAATACAAAATGAACACATTTTCATAAGCAATAAATGCCTTTAATAAACAGCAGGTTTGTGAAACTAACTTTTCAACTTGGATTCTTTCAGACAAAGCAGAAGCACCAAAACATAAAGTTCCAAAAACAGAGACGAGACATCAGATAGCGAATCCAATACAAGAGAACACTAACCAATGAGACTTCAACATCCCCAAATATAACCGAACCTCCTCGCACATACTACTAATCCTTTGAAACCAAACAAAAATAGTCTATTTTTATTTCAGATCCACTCTGTTTGAATCAAAAACAAAATAGCAATAAATCTCCAAAAGCTTCAAAATAATTTTGTTGAATACCAAAACAGGAAAAAGCTTCACAACATCTCAATTAAAACAGCAAAATCACGTAAAATTGACCTCAAAAATAAAATCTATCCGAACTTTCGCCAAGCTTTTTTGAGCAACCAAACAAACAAAGTTTTGAAATTAGTAAAGAGATTAATAAACACACAAAAACAGGTAGTTCCTAACTAGGCATGGAGTCCTCTACCTGTAAATCAAACTAGTCCACTTTTTCTATGGAGGTGACTTACTTAGGGTTTTGGCAGCCGATCTTCCAGAAGACGGCATAAGCCCACTGATTGGCACTGCACAGCCTCTTAAGCGCTTCTTTGAGCAAAACGCCCATGACTTCCGATCTCAGTAATCAAAAATTTCAAATTTTACAATCCAATACCAAAAACACAATCACAACGCGAAACCGAGATTTCAAAGCGAGGGTAAACTTCAGAGATATATGGCCGGAGACTACAGACCGTACATTTCCGGCGAGTCAGAAACCGTCGAGCCTAACTTCCACGGCACGATCCTCTCCCCGCCTGCTTCGTCCTCAATCCGCCGCTGCTCTTCCTCTCCGGATCCAAGCTCCACGCCGCCAATCTCAATCTCCGGCAAGCCATGAAAATGTTGGAGTGCGAGAGTGAGAACGAGAGAGAGAGAGAGAGAGAGAGAGAGAGCGACTGAGAAGAACGCGACGGAGCGAAACTCCGACAGAGAGAGAGAAACCGAAACGCCGATGAGAACCTACACTATTCCACAAGCTTCGAGCCTGTACAGAGCCTCCATTTTCTCTCTCTCTTTCTTTGCTAGAGCTGAAAATTTGAGGAGTGTTGGAGTGTTAGGGTTTATCGGTGTGAGAGCGGCGAATACGGCGTCGTTTGATCTAGAGGGCGGAGAGAGGGTTGGTGAGGTCGTGTTCTTCAGCTTCTGCTGCTAATACTCTGTGAAATTCTCTGGGAGTGTGTGAGTGTGTTGGAGTGCGCTAAAGTGCGCCACAATAAAGAGAGGTGAGGTGAGGTAAGGATTGGCAGACAGACCTGTGACGGTAGCTGTCACTCCGCATTTGTTTTTTTCACTATTCTTGTTTTTTTCCTCTTATTTTGTCGTGTTTGAGTCAGATTGCGATGTATTTGTTGTTCGGTCTGAACAAATTGCTAGTGCGGGTTGAGCTCGTCGTGACGCCACTTTGCACACTGCCTTTTGTTTTGGGTTTATTTACGGGAGTGCCCCATAGGTGGGATCATGTGGCTCACGGCGGCGATTATTTCCCTGGGAAATTTAGGGCTTGTCCGGTAACGTTTTTAAAAATGATTTTTCAAAAATCAATTTTGAAAATAAAAACGAGAAAACAAGATTGGATTTTTGAGATCCGAAAATGTGTCCGGTAGCTTATTCCGAAAACAATTTTCAAAAACGAGAGAAGATTGCGACTAGAGATGAGAGAGAGACCTAAGAAGAAGATAGCGACTAGAGATGAGAGAGAGACCTGAGAAGAAGATAGTGACGTGAGAATATGGAAGAAGAGAGCACATTCTTTTTTTTCTTTATTCTTTTTTTTCTTTGTTTTGGAAAATATATCTCCATGTTTTCTAAAATATGAGAAGGAAAATGTGAAAATGTCTATTTGTCGTTTTCCTGTTTTACGAGTAAAATAAAAAATTATTTTCAAAAATTATTTTCTGCATTTTTGAAAACAGACCAACGAATGCATTTTCAAGCCATTTTCATTTTATAAAATGAAAAAGATGACTTGAAAACGTTACCGAACGCCACCTTATTTTTCATGCTTGTTTTTATTTTATTATCGTCGTCAGAATGTATGCACAAAATCATGATTAATGATTAAAGTTGAGGAAAGGGTCATGATTATGGAGATTTGACTATTCTCCCCCACTTTTTTGCTTTCCTTCTCACATTCTCATCTTTATCTTTTTTTTTTTTTTTTTAAGAAATGAATTTAGAACACCTATATATGCACTTGCATTAATAAAAATGGAAAGCTCAAATACATTTTTTTCACATTGATTACAAAAATTAAGAGCTCACATCACTGTTTTTTTTTTTTTTTTTTAAAAACCCTTAGCCCGCCCACTCTTACATATGTTAATGAAAATCCAACCCATGACCTTTACAATATTAGATTTATAACATATCAATAGGTCACAGCTCTTAATTTTGATCCTTTTCATTTGTCCCAGCTCTCGCTATTGTTAAGGTTGTAACCATTGAAATTATAGTAGTAATCAAACTAGCTACACACCTAGGGTTTATCTCTACCAAGGTTTTATGAAGGAGCCGCGGCCATCTCTCTTGAGAAGATCGGACAACCATGTCAGCCACATGAATGATACCCACTGTTAACTATACCTACACCGATCAATTTTGGTACTTATCACCGTTAGCGGTACGTCTTGAATTTCTGTTTGGATAATGCTGAGTCATCAACACACAAGATTTTGATACACTTATTACTGCAAGGCTAAAAAGTAAACAAAAATAAATAAAAATAAGCCATTCTCTATCGTATTGGAATTACAAAATCCTTGTACTAGCATTAAAAGTCAATTGATACAAGCAAAATCCCATATGTAGAACATTAAATAGAGTTTTAAATGAATAATCTCAAATACTCAACGGTTGTAGGCTAGTTAAAAAAAAACCATACATAGGCAACTCTTTAACCCCAAAAACTGTAAATGCTAAGTATTGTATGATGGTAGGAAGACATCATTCGACATAGCACAAACAACAACAACAACAGATGGATAAGGTTGGCTAAAAACAACTCAAGCTCACATCTCATCTAACTCGACCTCGCCACTCATAACCGCCGACGATCCATGCAATTCTCAATCTATTGCTCATCTTCAGTTAACTCTGTCGTGCCCACCAACAAGAGAATCAATACAGATCACCTCCGCCAATCTCTCGAGCGACGCCATTTGTCTTAATTCCGGTGATAAAAGTTGTTGTCTAAATAGTTAACCCAATTAATCTGAGTTTGTTGCCTCCTCTATTCTTGAAACGTACCCTAGAGTTGGCTATATGTTTATTCTACTAGTGGGAATTTCCTTTGATTCTATTCTTTTGTTTTAATTTAAACTTGAACATGCCTTGGGTATGACTCTGGTTGGCTGACAAGCCAGTCATTATCCCTGTAACCTTAAATAAAGCCAGAATATTCAACTAATGTCTGCATTATATATAAAACATTGTTAATTGCTCTTCATTATCCAACTGTAATCTAATATCAAAATGTATGCAGTATGCTACAAAAAATAAAAATAAAAACGGATGCACAAAGTTATAGTGTGGTTGCAGTTGATGCTAGTCGATCGTGGGACCCGCAAAGCTAATAGACCGCCAGGTGACCCGCAAGTCTGCTTCTGTAGTAGCTTTTGGTTATTCTTTTTCATTCTTTGCAACAAATAAAAAAAAATTGGCAAGGGCATGAAAAGATGGAGCAGTAGTTGCAGACACATGAGAGAGTGTTCCTTTTTGTGCTTTGCTCTGCTTTTTGTTAAAATTGTTTATAGTAAATTTTTGTGGGGAAAAGGGTAAAAGAGATTTTGATTCATATGTGAGTGTGTCCTTGAATTATTCAATATCAATTTTTTGACTGAGATCTATCAGATATTCAGATGTAGCCATTATTCCAATCTGCATATGCAAGAGTGCAAGTTACTCCATCCCCCGATTAAATATTGATTCACTTTAACTTTGAACTTTTATGAGATGTTAAGGTTTAAGATGAACTCTATTTTTTGAAAAGAAGGAGAATAAAAAAAAAATGTTTAAGATGAACTACGTGGTAGAGTAGGATCTTTATTCTTCTTTCGGATCTTTTTACATGACTACTCCACATTACAACTACAATTATGAAATGTTATTTCTAATCAGACCGTCTAACCAACAATCTAACCAACAATTTTGTTTAACTGACCAATAAAAAGTTATCATGTGTAAAAACTTCTTTTTAAAAAATATATATATATTTTAGTATTTTTAATTTTTGGAGAACAGGAGAATTAGTGAGTAGTGACAAGTGATTTTATTCATCTGCATGAGTCAGGATTTTATTGAGTGGTTAGACCCAAGGTTCAAAATCTCTGCGATATCTCCGATATATCCCCCGATATCTCCTTTTTTCGACGGACCGATATATTTATGGGGATAAATATCTTATCTGTCACCGTTTCTGCGAAATTTCTCCGATATCTTCAAATATCCCCGATATATTAGATATTTGCGATATATCCCGATAAAGTGAAGAAATATCTGTAAAATTTGAGGTAAAAAAAAAAACTCAGTAATTCTCTACGTTATAAAAAAAAAATAATGATTATATATATAGACTACGTTATAGTACTTCTAAAAAAAATCAAACATATATAATATATATATAAGTATAATATATACAAGTTGATCGATCAAAAACCTATCGGTACTCATTTCCTGAGCCTCCAGTAGCAATGCCATCAAAAGATAGTCGATCAAAACGAGGCACAATTAAATCATTACTAAAAGGTGGTAGAGAACTATTGGCAACAATGGTATCCAAATACCACATATATGATGCTGTCCCTTTTAACAAAGCTGATTCTCCACATTTCCAAAACATGTTGACTTTAGCTGGAAATCTAGGTAAATTATATTGTGTTTACATATTTCTTCATGGACAATTATGTTAAGTAGAATTTATATAATGAACATTCCTATAAAATAAATCATTTTCTTGTTTAGGTCCTGGTGTAAAGCTTCCTACCTCCTATGAAATTCAGACTCGTTACTTAGAGAATGAGTACACATAAATGAAAAGGTATGTGGATACTCACAGAGAAACCTGGAAAATATTGGATGCACTATCATGTGTGATGGATGGACTGGCCCAACCAAAATGTCTATTCTAAATTTCATGGTGTATTCAAAAGGTTCAACTGTGTTTTTGAAGTCTGTAGATGCTTCACATATGAAAAAAAATGCTCAGTACATAGAACTATTGTTAGATGAGATTATCCAAGATGTTGGACCAGAAAATGTTGTCCAGATTGTCACTGACAATGCATCAGCATTTAAAAAGGCCGGAAGGGAACTACAGAAAAAATATCCGCTGTTCTGGATCCCGTGTGCTGCCCACTGCATCGATTTGATATTTGAAGATATCGGGAAGCAAGAGACTGTTTCCACTGTCGTCAAATGGGCTCAAAGTGTAACTAACTACATCTACAATCATGGTTGGGTACTGGCTGAAATGAGGAGCATCACGAAGGGAGATTTGATTTGACCGGGTAAAACTCGATTTGCGACAAATCACATTGCCATCGACAGCATTTTGAAGAAGAAATCTGATTTGAGAAAATTGTTTACAAGTAGCGCATGGAATGAAAATGCAGCGAGCAGGACCAGAGATGGCAAAATGATAGAAAAAAGAGTCCTCGATGGGACATTTTGGGATGGCATGGAAGCAGTCCATAAAATTTATAAGCCATTGTATGTTCTTCGAATTGTTGACACAGAAATTCAGCCAACCATGCCCATATTATATGAATGTTTGAAAGAGTGAAACAACAAATATCACAGATGAGAGGAAAGAAATGGGTGCTTAAAATCATCAATGATCGATGGGATAACACATTAAGTCAACCATTGCATGCAGCAGGTATTATTTCTCTATCTCGAAATACGGTTGTATCTTGATAATTACTTAGTTAGATCTATATTATATAACTTTTTGGTTTCTTGTTTGTAGCACATTTCTTAAACCCAAATTTTCATTATCGACATGATGTTGGTTATAGCCCACGTTTCACAAACTCTCTGGCAACAGTTGTCGAACAATTTAACATAAATGGAGAAATTGCAGATACATTTGTGGATGAGGTAACTTCTTATTGATGACAACCTTAAAAATATTTGGGATTAGAAATGACTGTCTTTCAAATGGTTAATGCAGATTGTATGCTTTAGAGATGCAAAGGAATCATTTGGGTCAACCATAGCAAGAAAAACAAGAGAAACCAGAAATACAGGTTTGTGGTATATCCGTATATGTATACATTAAAACACACACATATAATTTCTTTAATAGAAAATGTTGATCTATTATAGTAGTAACTCATTGTAGTAGCTTTACAGCTGATTGGTGGACACAATTTGGGTATTCTGCACCAAACATGCAGAAAATTGCAATGCGTATTTTGGCACAAACGGCTTCTTCTTCTGCGTGTGAGAGAAATTGGAGTACATTTGCTATTATTCATACCAAGCAAAGGAACCGTTTGGCATATCAGAAGTTGGAAAAGCTTGTATACTGTTACTACAACATGAAGCTGCGGCTGCGAGATAAACAGGCAAAGAATAATGTGGTCAATGAAAACAACTATATAGATCTACTTCATGTTGCAAGCGAGCCGCTTGATAATGGCATTGATCCACTTCATGATTGGATTATGCCTGCACACCTCGATGATGAAGCTGGAAGACCTCTTCCACAAGTTGTAGAAACTGCAACTAATGCTGGAATCAACGTAGAGAGAGTCTTATCTGAAGAAGTTGTTAAAAACCCAGAAGATAATTCAGATGGTGATGATGCGTGGGGTGGTACAGCAACTCCAGATAGTTCTGATGATGGTGGGGAGGGTGGAAGCGGAACAGGTAGTGGACGTGAAAGATATGAATATGGACAATCTTCTGTGGATGGAGGATTCCAATTTACCTGTGAAGGTAATTTTGATCATGCCACCCAAGATGAAGACCACGGAGTGAGAACAGCTGGTCATGGTGCTCAAGAGAAGACCCGATATGGGAGGAGGACTAGAGGTGCAACTGATGATCAAAGTACCCCATCTGATGTTTCTTCAATTGCCTTAAGTTTTGACTCTATCAGTTTAGGCACAGAGCGCAGTGGGATCTCAAATGAATCTCATGAAGGCAACGATCAATTTGGTTATGATGCTTATGGATATAATCAATATGGAGAAGTATATGATCAGTCATCTAGTTGGGTTCATCCTTATTATCCCCTTATAGGGGAAACAGTCGGCAGCTCTAAAGAGATCTATAACTATCATGTTCATCACTACAATTCGCACTATATGGGTCATATGTCTTGGTCTGATTATTGCATTTTTGTAGACCAGAGCGGCTTTTCAACCTCTAGAGTCTCTTTTTGGATGTAGATGAAGTTTACATTCATATGTATTTATATGTAGTTCTAAATTTCTAATAAATTGACTTTTTTCAAAAACGATATTTTCGTACACTGTATTCCCGATATATCCGATATCTCCCTTTTTCAAAGTACCGATAGATATGAAAATACCGATATTTAAAACCTTGGTTAGACCATCCTAAAGGGTCGACAGCTCCACTGAACAGTACTTCATGATTATAAAAAGTCAGCACATTAAAGTTAAAAATGAAAGGAAAAACATGAGTAAGGGAAAAGTGATGTAAAATGTAACCTTCATTTTTATAAATTTACAGGAAAAAAGTTTCAAGTAATACTCAAACTTTAGTACATGATATGTCATTATGTCATATAATTCGGTACCTCATTCAAAAAAAATTTAAATTGATATATAAAATTCTAAATTTAATAATATTTTTTAAAAACCAAACAATAATTTTCTCGTAAAGATTTGATTTATTTGGCCAAAACAAAAAAAGATTTAGTTTAAAATGTAGAGGGGAAGGCTAAAATGTGTTCTATGAGACAATGGAGTCATTTTTGCGGGCAGTTTGTCTTTGCTTCTCCCTTCACTTTCAAACTAGTCCTTCCAGCCCAGGTTACCTGTGATGAGAGTTTGTCCTCTTTCTAGTTTGCTTATGTTATGGTATTCTTGTAGGCTGTTTAGAGAGCAAAGATTTGAAATTTAAGCTAACGATGTGTACTGATGTGGTGATCTAGTGAGCCAATGCCGCTCCCCGTAAGCAATTACTTGAGCGGGTAAGTTGACATCAATATTATTTGGGAAGGTGACATTACCATGAATGATACTTTTGATATAACCCACCAAGTGGGAGGTATTGGTGTGGTGATTTATGATCATATCAAAGTGTCAATGATATTTAAGTTCATGTACTATTTGCGATAAGAATCTTATTTTACCAATTAAACTTACCGACTCCAATGTTTGCAAAAACTACAGTAACATCAATACATTTCTTGACAAAACCATTATATCTATAAATAAAGTTCTGGTCCTCCATGAATTAGCAGCCAGAAAAGACACAATATAAGATATGCAGATCTTCTACCTCAAAAAAATTTCTAGTCCTCCATGGACTTAGTTGTCTACCTAATAATATATATGATCATGAATCAAATAATGATTTTAAAAACGTATGCCGATCTGCTTGACTAAGAAGAATTAGAAAAAACGGAATGCAAAAAGGTATCTCAAAGTGAGTGGCATTGTCCCAACAAAGATTACAAAGTCAAAATTTCATTCATCTAAATACAAAGAATAAGAAGAAAGAAAAAAACTATAATGGATAAAATTTGAGAATAAATTACTAATATGAATGAGTGGAGAATAAAATAGGTCCTGGGGGTGGGGATTGAAGTGATGTAAGGAAAACCCCACATCTATGATCCATCAGTTATTGAGTTTGACAAGACCAAAAGGGCTAAATCCCATAATAATAATGTGATGTGTGTGGGAAAGAACTCAATAAGAGGTTAAGCACGATGAGACAAACAAAGCATGAGAATATTGACCATGAAACGTTGCCAATTAGTATGGTGTATCACCCAAATCCATTTCCGATTTGCCCAATCTTCAATTGTCTACACTTTCATTGATTGGTATGAAATTAGCAATAAAGAAAGGTGTCATAGAATTCAAGCTTTTATCTATTTTGGAATTTTATATAGAGCTAAAATCATTTTACCACTCTAAACTTTACACCTAAAATTATTTGTGCCCCTAAATTTCTAATATGATAGCTTGTGCCCTTATACTCTCCAATGTGATTGCGTATAGCCAATCCTTAACTAATCCATCAATTTCTTTATATAGTGTTGCCCACTCAAACTAGATTTTGGCTTTCAATCATACAAGAAACACACCATTTACATGTCCAAAGCAAAAAACTGACCCTAAGTAGACTCTCATGATCGAAATTGATGAATTAGTTACTAATGGCATTGGTTGATAATATTGGAGAGTATAAGGGCATATGTGATAAGCTCATAAATGTACATGATTTTGTGTTGATTTCTTCATGTTTTCTTAGCTAGTTTTCTATCTATTTGAGTCATTTACTTTATTTTTATGTTTTGTAGGTGTTATGGAGCAAAGTAGAAGAAAGGAAGCTAAATCAGTAAATCTGCCTGTGCAGATCAGTCAACTTCGACATGAAACTGAGAGCAGCTCAGAACGAACTAGACAGTGAACTTTATATGCTTGGAAATCCTTGGATGTCTAGTTTCCAGAACTTTTAACGGTTCATTCATATCATTTTTCTACAAGACGTTATGGCCGATTTAGTACAGCAAGGTCGGGAAGTCCTAGAATCTGACACTTTGACGAAAATCCACGATTTGAGGCCCAAATTCCTTTTAGAATCCCACCGACGAATATTAACTGAATATCTCTGTTTATTAGAGATATATGACATATTTTTTATGGGTGAAAATTATTAGAAATCTTATAGGAGAAGCTACTTGAATCCTAAAAGGAAAAGAAGTGAAAATCTCTTGACGTAAGCAAAAAAAAGAAAAGAAACGTCTAGGGGGAGACGTACGTTCTGCCGCACAAGAAAAAGGAGAGAACGACATCTTCTGCCATCATCTAGCCATGATCTCACCTTCTTTCATCTCTATTTTTCTTTTCGATTATCTTGATGTATGCATTTAGCGAATTCATGACTATGTCTAGCTAAATACTTTTGTAGCTAGGGGCGATTTCAAATCCCCAAACATGTTCAATTCATATTGATGACAATTCAGTTTTTGGTTTTCTATATTATCAATTGAGTGTTTGTTTCACCGTGTCTACAAGATGAATCTTTGTTTGTTTGTTTAGGTGCGCAACTAAATGAATAGGTTAGGGTTCTAATGCTTGGAGTAACACTAGATTCGTATATATCGTGTGTTGATTCCAATTGAGTAGCAAAATGTTTTCTTGAATTACATGTGACTCAAACCCTAGGTTTAGCAAGACTACCAATGTACTTGTGACCCTAGATTTATCCAAACCCTTTTTTTGCTTAATGATTTTGATATGTTAAACTTAGCGAGCTTGTGTCTAGGTTGCATAATCAGAAATAGATTAAGTGGTGAGCTTGTATTCACTTAACGAGGAACTAAGAAAGGGTAATGGGTTAATTCGAGCTTGTGAGTTAACTTCGGGTAAATTCAATTGAGAATTAAGATACCATAACTGAGATTTGATATGATTGAGTGTGTTTGGTGGTGGAGAATGAGTCCTTAGATTTGTTTCTATCAATAGTTTAAAGCTATAAAATCTGTTTCTGCTTTGTTTTTTTTTTTTGTTTTTTTTTTTTTGAGTGGAAGACGACAATAGAACCAACACACACACCCATGCAGTGTATCCCAGCATAGCCAGACTAATCACTGCACCGCAGACGCACGAACCATTGGGTGTTTTAACTAACCCAGATCCCTCAAATCTGCTGGCCACGGGATGGAGCTGGGATCCCTCAAATCAATTCCGATTGTTCTGAAATTTTGTATACGTGTTATTCAATGTGTCTTTAGTGTCCTGTAAAATTTGTAGAAAATTACATCGAGTCTAGGTTAGTTAATTAATTTATTTTCGTTAACTGTTCAGTAGCATAGTTTAGAGTAGTTTGTGACATTTGGTTAGCAGTTTAGGAACAATCTTCAGTGGGTAATGACCCTTGCTTGATCACTATATTACCAACGATGATATTTGAGTGCAAGGTTTAAGTTGTGCATCTTTTAGACGTACCAATTTTTGGCGCCGTGTCGCCAGGGATTGTTTTTCCCTAAATAGCTAATCTATTTTGTTCGTCTTATTTTTCTGTTTTACTAACTTAGTTGCTTTTATTGTTGTAGATACCTCTCATTGTGCATGCACACTCGAAGGAATAAGAGCCTTGATCTTGCTGAGTACGATCCTGAGCTAGAACGTACACTTAGAGAGCTTCGAAGAACAGTCAAGACGACACGCGCAACGACATCCTTGCCACCACCATCCCCACCACACTTGAGTTCAGGGGAAGAGGAAGAAGAGAGACAAGAAGACATGGCTAACCGTACTTTGAGGGAGTTGGCAACTCCTAATGTAGAACAACAACCATTGTGCATCACCTATCCAAATCCGAATGGGGATGGAGGATTTGAGCTTAAGTCTGGCATGATTCACTATTTGCCTAAGTTCCATGGCTTCTCAACAGAGGATGCCAACTTGCATCTTAAGGAACTACATATGGTATGTTCAGGAATGAAGCCAGCAACTGTCCATGAAGACCATGTCATGTTAAGGGCATTCCCATTCACATTGGAGGGTAAGGCTAAGGAGTGGCTTTACAATTTGCCTTCCGGATCACTCACCATATGGAATCAAGTGAAACAAGCATTCCTTGAGTAATATTTTCCAGCCACAAAGGCTGCAAGCATAAGGAAGGATATATGTGCAATCCGGCAAATGCATGGAGAGTCCTTTGGAGAATATTATGAGAGATTCATGTGCTTGGTTGCTTCATGTCCTAATCATCAAATATCGGAGCACCTTCTCATACAATATTTCTATGAAGGATTGTGTGGCACAGATCGTGTGATGCTTGATGCAGCAAGTGGGGGAGCCTTCATGGACAAGACTCAAGCTACTGCTAAAACATTGTTACAAAACATAGCTGGAAATACTCGGCAATTTGGAGGGAGAGATGAGCTGTCACTTAAGAGCGTCAAAGAGGTAAGTACTAATTCTAATATTGAATTACAATTAGCTAACTTAACTAATCTTGTAAAACTGGTTGTGATAGCGCCAAAGCAAGTATGCAGTGTGTGCTCAATGGTGGGACATGTTTCTGATACATGTCCATCATTAATGGAGCAAAGTGGTTTTGAGCAAGCTAATGCGGTTGGATTTCAAGGGCAACAAAGGCCGAAATATGATCCATTCTCTAATACCTATAATGCGGGGTGGTGTGATCATCCGAATTTTAAGTAGAGCAACAATGACAATGTTTTGCAACCTCAAGGAAGCAATTACAACCGCCCACCTGGATTCTATCAAGCTAGACCTCAAACATCTTATCAACCTCCTCCTCAACAACAAGCTCCAAGTAAGTCTCTTGAGGATTTAGTTGTTTCTTTAGCTAACTCTCAACAATCTTTTCAACAGAAAACAGATAGGGCTATTGAGAATCTTGAGTGTCAAGTGAGTCAACTAGCAAACATGATTGGACAACAACACTGACAAGGAAAGCTCCCTAGTCAGACTGTGATCAATCCAAAAGGGGGGTTTGAGAATGCTAGTGTTGTGACCTTAAGAAGTGGAAAAGAAGTTTTGGAGCAGCCAAGAGGGCAAAAGAGAGTTCAGAGAGCCATGAATAATGAGGAGGAGCAAGGAGAAGCTACGGTAGCAAAGGAGGACAACCATGAGTGCTTGGACACTTTAGGGCAGCCCCCTAATCACATAAATGCATCAAAGGCAGCCCTTAAACCCACGGGTTTGAGAGATTCTAAGGTTAGTAATGTAGTTTCAAGTTTGATTACTTCATGTCCTCCTTTTCTGCGTAGGTTTGCTAAATCAAAGAAAGAGGAACTTGAAAAGGAGATCTTGGAAACATTCCGAAAAGTCCAAGTGAACATACCGCTCTTAGATGCAATAAAACAAGTCCCAAAATATGCCAAATTTCTAAAAGAACTTTGCACTACCAAGCAGAGATTAAAGGGGAATGAAACTGTAAAGGTGAGTGAGAATGTTTCAGCAGTGCTTCAACGAAAACTTCCACCTAAGTGTAAGGATCCCGGTAGCTTCACTATTCCAATCACAATGGGTAAACACCAGGTTTGAGCATGCTATGTTAGACTTAGGTGCGTCTATAAATGTCATGCCTTATTCAGTTTATGCAACTCTAGGTCTAGGTGAACTAAAAAAAGATGGTGTTGTTATTCAATTGGCTGACCGTTCTAATGCATATCCCAAGGGTTTGTTGGAAGATGTTTTGGTGCAGGTAAATGATTTAATCTTTCCAGCAGACTTTTATGTGTTAGAGATGGAGGAGGAGCCAACATCTACATCTACACCTATCCTTCTTGGCCGCCCCTTCATGAGAACTGCAAGAACCAAGATTAATTGATGTCTATGAGGGGACTTTGACAATGGAGTTCGATGGTGATATAATAAGCTTCAACGTCTTTGAAGCTATGAGGTATCCTAGTGAGTTGCATTCTTGTTTTTCTATTGACATTCTTGATGATTTAGCTCATAAATTCTTTGAAGTCATAAGTGAGGATGCATTGGAAACCACCATCTCTCAAAGTTTGCAGTTTGAAACATTCAAGAACCCAAAAAGGGACATCGATTTGAGGGAGGATATTGAGGAAACCGTGGCTGCACTTGAGTCACTACCACGGTCTAGAGGTAATTCTAATTATTTTATTTCCCTTCCTTTGTCTACTGAAAAGTTGTTGCCTTCTGTGATTTAGGCCCCCAAGTTAGAGCTTGAACCATTACCGAATCACTTGAAATATGTATTTTTGGGAGAGGAAGAAACATTACCCGTGATCATTGCCTCAAACCTCACAGAGTTGGAGGAGGAGAAGTTGATTCGTGTGCTCAAGGAGTACAAGACTGCTATTGGATGGAGCATAGCAGATATAAAAGGCATTAGTCCGGCGACTTGCATGCATAGGATACTTCTTGACGAAGGCTCAAGACCAACAAGAGAAGCTCAACGTCGTTTGAATCCTGTCATGATGGAGGTGGTGAAGAAAGAGGTATTAAAGTTGCTAGATGTGGGTGTGATCTACCCCATCTCAGATAGCAAGTGGGTGAGCCCAGTGCAGGGAGTTCCTAAATGATCTGGTATCACGGTTGTGAAGAATGAAGACAACGAGCTAGTGCCTACACGTGTGCAAACTGGGTGGCGGGTGTGCGTTGACTATCGAAAATTAAACACAACAACTCGCAAGGATCACTTCCCGCTACCCTTTATTGATCAGATGCTCGAAAGGTTAGCTGGTCATTCTCATTATTGCTTTCTTGATGGTTATTCAGGTTACAATCAGATTGCTATTGTTCCGAAGGATCAAGAAAAGACGACATTCACTTGTCCTTTTGGGACTTTTGCATACCGGAGGATGCCTTTTGGACTCTGTAACGCTCCTGCAACGTTTCAGAGATGTATGGTAAGTATATTTTCAGATTTTGTCGAAAACATCATAGAAGTATTCATGGATGATTTTAGTGTTTATGATGATTCTTTCGATAAATGCTTAGACAATCTATCTCTTGTGCTTAATCGTTGCATTGAAACTAACCTTGTTTTAAATTGGGAAAAATGCCATTTCATGGTTGATCAAGGTATTGTTTTAGGGCACGTTATTTCTGCTAGGGGCATAGAAGTTGATAAATCAAAAATAGATCTTGTACGTTCCTTACCCTCTCCCACAAGTGTGAGAGAGGTTCGTTCTTTTCTTGAACATGCAGGTTTCTATAGGCGATTCATCAAGGATTTCTCAAAAATATCAAGACCCTTATGCAGGTTGTTACAAAAGGATGTGGTATTTGAGTTTGATGAGGAATGCAAGAAAGCTTTCGAGAAACTTAAGGAGTTGTTAACCACAGCACCTATCATCACTTCTCCAGATTGGAATTTGCCCTTTGAGCTAATGTGTGACGCCTCTGATTATGCTATGGGGGCTGTTTTGGGCCAACGTGTGAACAAGCTTCCACACGTTATCTACTACGCATCTCGGACTCTTAATGATGCTCAGTTGAATTATTCAACTACAGAGAAGGAGCTTTTAGCTGTTATTTTCGCTTTAGAGAAATTTCGTTCATATTTAATTGGTACTAAAGTGATTGTGTTTTCTGACCATGCAGCTTTGAAGTATCTTCTTACAAAGAAGGATGCAAAGCCAAGGCTTATTAGGTGGATGCTTCTCTTACAAGAGTTTGATTTGGAAATCAAGGATAAGAAGGGAAGTGAGAATGTGGTAGCAGATCACCTAAGCCGACTTGTAAATGGTTCAAACGCAGAGGAGGATCTATTGCCTTTGCATGAAAGCTTTCCGGATGAGCAGCTTTTTCACTTAGAAGTTTTGGAGCCTTGGTATGCAGATATCGTCAACTACAAAGTAACCAAGAAGTTTCCGGATGAGCAGCTTTTTCACTTAGAAGTTTTGGAGCCTTGGTATGCAGATATCGTCAACTACAAAGTAACCAAGAAGTTTCCGGATGATTTGACAAAGGCTCAAAAGGACAAACTTGCTAAGACTGCCAAGTATTATGTCTGGGATGATCCGTACTTATGGAAACATTGTGCGGATAAATTGATAAGAAGGTGCGTACCTAACTCTGAATTTCTCTCTATTCTTACTTTTTGTCACTCCTATGCATGTGGTGGTCATTTTGGAGCAAAAAGGACAGCTCTCAAGGTACTTGAGAGTGGATTTTATTGGCCTACCTTGTTCAAGGATGCATTTGAGTTTTGCAAGTCATGCAATCGTTGTCAACGAACAGGTAATTTAGGTGCTAGAAACCAAATGCCGCAAACTCCTATTCTTGTTGTTGAACTTTTCGATGTTTGGGGCATTGATTTCATGGGACCTTTTCTGTCCTCGTATGGTAACCTTTACATTCTCTTAGCTGTTGATTACGTTTCCAAATGGGTGGAAGCTAAAGCCACTCGGACTAATGATTCTAAGGTTGTTGTAGATTTTGTTAAATCTAACATCTTTGCTAGATTTGGAACACCAAGAGCTATCATCAGCGATGGAGGGAGTCACTTTTGCAATAGATCATTCGAGGCATTGTTGAGGAAATACAACATCACACATAAGGTTTCAACGCCTTATCATCCTCAAACAAGTGGCCAGGCAGAAGTTTCTAACCGCGAGGTTAAGCAAATTTTGGAAAAGACCGTGAATCCTAATAGGAAGGATTGGAGCTTGAGACTTGATGATGCATTATGGGCATATAGAACAGCTTACAAGACACCAATTGGGATGTCACCATTCAGAATGGTCTATGAAAAACCGTGTCACCTTCCGGTTGAGCTAGAGCATAGGGCATATTGGGCGGTGAAGCGATGCAATACGAACTTGGAAGCTGCTGGTGAGCAGAGAAAGCTGCAATTGAATGAGCTTGAGGAAATACGCAACGATGCCTATGAGAGTTCAAGAATATACAAGGAGAAAACAAAGGCGTTTCATGACAAAATGATCACAAGGAAAACTTTTGTTGTAGGACAAAAAGTTCTTCTCTTCCATTCTCGCCTTAAATTGTTTCCGGGTAAGCTGCGCTCTCGTTGGGTTGGTCCTTTTGTTATTACTAATGTTTTCTCTCATGGTGCGGTTGAGATTCGTAGTGAAAAAACCGGCAAACTGTTCAAGGTAAATGAACATCGACTCAAGATCTATTATGAGCCTTTTGTGATGAAAAATGTGGAGTTAGTACCCCTTCACGAACCAGTGTCACAAGAAGATTGATTCTCGGTACCGTCAGGCTGAGGACGTTAAACCAAGCGCTTCTTGGGAGGCAACCCAATGAATGAAGGAGGAAGATTGCGGTATTTTTCTAAGGGATGTTTTCTTTATTCTTTTCTTCTCTTTCTTTGCTTCTTGTTTTGTTTGGTTTTATGTTTTTTGTGTGTGTGTGCAGGTCACATAGTTGAGAAAGATTTAGAGGAGTCACTTTTTTATCAAACCAGTTTTTCTGACGCCCAGATTTCAGTCCATTTCAAACAGCTGTCGTTCACAGCTCCTTTGGAACCAACAGACGTACTATATATGGATCAAAAGCCCCAGGTGTCTATTTTCTAATGGCTTTGGCAGATCTAAATTTCAATTTTCACAGCGTCTGCAGTTTTCAGTTGAGTACAGGAGGGTCGGAACAGAAAAGCAGAAAACTGGGCATCAGAGCCACATACAGGGCAAAACAGGGGATACTTCCGGGGGTCCAAATGAGGAAAAACTTATATGGATTCGAAGCTCCGGATGTTAACTTCATTCCTACCAAAGGGTTTCTGAATGTGACCCCTGTAGCTTCTTGTATTCAGGTTTGAATGGACAAAGGTCATTCTGCTAGTTTTCTGTAATTTTTTGCTAACTTTGCAGGTCTCTAGTTTCTACATCCCTTGGAGTTGAAATGCGTGCCACATATGTATGGAAAGCCCTGAATATGAACTTTCATCTCCAAGTGGAACCTTTGGATTCTGGTTCTTACTGGATGAGCTATGAACCTCGGAAATAGGGATGCTGCAAGATTTTAGCTGAAATAAGTTTGTGAACAGTGATGTTTCCTAATGACTTTGAGCATTATTGGAGTATCTTTGGCTCATTTGGCATAGAGCTTGCCCTAGACATTCAAGGCTTACAGCCTTGAGGTTGATATCCAAAGATCATTAGCATTGGGAGATCTACAAGAGGGAGCATTCTCTACTCTTCTTAACTATTTTGTTTTTGTTGTGTTTTCTCTTTCCTTCTATACTTAACTATATCATTGCATGATTATATCTAGATCAAACATTGAGGACAATGTTTAGTTTAAGTGTGGGGGGAAGGAATTTGAAACTTTTTGTTATTTTCAATCAAAAAAAAATCAAACAAATGAAAAAAAGAATTAAAAAAAAAAAGAGTCTAGTTTTAGGTTTTATTTTTCAATGAGTCTTAGGAGTCTTCCAACTCTATGATGAGCATGAACTTTCGGATTTATATTTTGGTCACAAAAAGATTGCAGGCATGTATTAGATTCTTGATTTCAAATAATTGTTAATAGATTTTGATGATTATTGTGCTCGATTTATATACATTAATTGATGGTTGGATTAATGTAACACTTGAGAATTGATGGATGCATGCTATGACAGGTTAAACTTGATTTAAACCCTTGTGAGCTTTTGAGCCTGTATATGTTCTATTTATTTTATGAGTGCTTAGTATATAATCATCTTATTTTCTTGACGAGGATTTTGCATGATCTCATCTTTTATTCATCTTGGTTGAGACTCGGATTCGACTTGCATATTTTATAAGGACAAATGCTAGAACTTGCCCCAAAGCCTCTTGAAGCGTATGGTTGAATTGCATGATGGATGGGAAGGGATAAAGGCACTAGGATTACCATCATAGCCAAATTAACCTGTGTCCCTTTTATGCACACAAGATGTGCAATCCCCTAGTTAACCCCCTTGAGCCTACATTAAGCCTTTTGTTTCATCACCACAAATTCCTTAACCCTAAGCTTAGTATAGATGTATCATTACCCTATCCTAAGGAATTAGTGGAGCAAATATTTTTAGAGATATATTTGTGTTCGAGGTACTTTTGTAAGCAAGTGTGGGGGTAAGACTTGTCCATAAAATATATATATATATATATGTATGCCGAAAAGAAAACGAAAAAAAAAAAAAAAGTATACGGCAAAAGCAAAAAAAAAAAAGTGTGAATGGATTTTAGTCCCCCTTTGTGAATAAGGAGTTTATTTTGAGTTGAAGGCCTGTTCAAGAAAATGTGGCCTTTGTCCTATTTCACAAGTGTTAAAGAAGGTTTAGAATGAAGCAAAGGCCAAAAGATGACATCTGGCCTTGAAAAAAATATTTGCTTCATGTTCGAAGATTGATACCTTGAGAGTTTCAAGATTTTTTATCTCTTATGTTCTTCTAGTGCTCCACTAGGTTCTTTAGGATCTTTGAATTTCTATCCTTTCTTCTTCTAACCTTAACCCTTGGCCCCATTACAACCCTGAATAAAGACCTTGTTGATCTTTGAAGTTGTGCATTCGATTTGTGTGGAGGGGTGAGCATATGGTGTCACTGGCCTTTCATCCAAGTTTTGGCATTCCAATCATGGGATCATATGTAAAAAAAAAAAAATCAGAAAAAGCCTTTCTTTCTTGTTATCATATGTGAGCTATTTGTTTGTCTTATTGTATCATTCCTCTCACATATAACTTGAGTGAAATCTATGCTTATATATCAAGTCAGAAAATCATGAGTGAAAAGAAATTGAGAGCATCTTGTGAGAAATTAAGTTGACACTTGTTTGACCATGAAGTTGGTTCTCTTTGTTGCATTGGTTTGATTGTCTTGCATTATATTTGAGCTGATGGTTATCAAAATAAATTGGCTCTTAAGTGAAGTTGTGAATTTTGATATGTGACTGCTTGAATTTTGTTGACCATACTTGTGCGCATTATAAGTTCTCTGAGATGTTTGAAAGACATTAGGTCCGTGTCTTTTGTTATAGCAGTTAGTTTCTTTTGTTTTGCTCAAGGACTAGCAAAAGATAAGTGTGGGGGAATTTGATAAGCTCATAAATGTACATGATTTTGTGTTGATTTCTTCATGTTTTCTTAGCTAGTTTTCTATCTATTTGAGTCATTTACTTTATTTTTATGTTTTGTAGGTGTTATGGAGCAAAGTAGAAGAAAGGAAGCTAAATAAGTAAATCTGCCTGTGCAGATCAGTCAATTTCGACATGAAACTGAGAGCAGCTCAGAACGAACTAGACAGTGACTTTATATTTTGGAAAGCCTTGGATGTCTAGTTTCCGAATTTTACGGTTCATTCATATCATTTTTCTACAAGAAGTTATGGCCGATTTAGTACAGCAAGGTCGGGCAGTCCGGAATCTGACACTTTGACGGAAATCCATGATTTGAGGCCCAAATTCCTTTTAGAAGCCCACCAACGAGTATTAACTGAATATCTCTGTTTATTAGAGATATATGACATATTTTTATGGGTGAAAATTATTAGAAATCTTAGAGGAGAAGCTACTTGAATCCTAAAAGGAAAAGAAGTGAAAATCTCTTGACGTAAGCAAAAAAAAGAGAAGGGACGTCTAGGGGGAGACGTACGTTCTGCCGCACAAGAAAAAGGAGAGAACGACATCTTCTGCCATCATCTAGCAGTGATCTCACCTTCTTTCATCTCTATTTTTCTTTTTGATTCTCTTCATGTATGCATTCAGCGAATTCATGACTATGTCTAGCTAAATACTTTTGTAGCTAGGGGCGATTTCAAAGCCCCAAACATGTTCAATTCATATTGATGACAATTCAGTTTTTGGTTTTCTATATTATCAATTGAGTGTTTGTTTCACCGTGTCTACAAGATGAATCTTTGCTTGTTTGTTTAGGTGCGCAACTAAATGAATAGGTTAGGGTTCTAATGCTTGGAGTAACACTAGATTCGTACATGTCGTGTGTTGATTCCAATTGAGTAGCAAAATGTTTTCTTGAATTACATGTGACTCAAACCCTAGGTTTAGCAAGACTACCAATGTACTTGTGACCCTAGATTTATCCAAACCCTTTTTTTGCTTAATGATTTTGATATGTTAAACTTAGCGAGCTTGTGTCTAGGTTGCATAATCGGAAATAGATTAAGTGGTGAGCTTGTATTCACTTAACGAGGAACTAAAAAAGGGTAATGGGTTAATTCGAGCTTGTGAGTTAACTTCGGGTAAATTCAATTGAGAATTAAGATTCCATAACTGAGATTTGATATGATTGAGTGTGTTTGGTGGTGGAGAATGAGTCCTTAGCTTTGTTTCTATCAATAGTTTAAAGCTATAAAATCTGTTTCTGCTTTGTTATCTTACTGTGTTCAGTTTTACGTGAATTATTTAAATTATCAAATCAATTCCGATTTTTCTGAAATTTTGTATACATGTTACTCAATTTGTCTTTAGTGTCCTGTAAAATTTTCAGAAAATTGCATCAAGTCTAGATTAGTTAATTAATTTATTTTCGTTAACTGTTTAGTAGCATAGTTTAGAGTAGTTTGTGACATTTGGTTAGCAGTTTAGGAACAATCTTCAGCGGGTAATGACCCTTGCTTGATCACTATATTACCAACGATGATATTTGAGTGCAAGGTTTAAGTTGAGCATCTTTTAGACGTACCAATATGTGATCAAATTAGAAGTTTGGGGACACAAATGATTTTAGGTGTAAAGTTAAAGGTGATAAAATGAATTAAGCTCTTATATATATATATATATATATATATATATATATTATAAGAACATATGAATTTTATTTCATACATATTCACATGCTGTAGATAAATAGATTTTTGAAGAATGGATGATTTCATTACTTATCTATGGCTAGAAGGAACGTACATCATAAATTGTCTTACATCAAAAGGTCTAGATGGCACAGGCCGCAAGACAAATGATAGGTAACCCTCATTATTAACAAAATGAGCTCACTTATTCAAGCTTAAAAACTAAAAGACCCAAACCCTTACAACTTAACACGCCCCAAATAGTAAATCTAGTCGCCTAGAGACTTCAATTGGTGTACAACTAGAGAAACTAGGAATTAAGCTGATAAAGATCAAAATGCATTTGATAGGCTAAAACTAGAGAAAAAACTAGAAGGCAAAGGCCCCTAGGTCCACTAGAAAGCTAGACAATAAACTAAGCAAGAGGTCCAACCCACATGAACAATAGACTTGGCCCAAGGACAGAGCCCAAACACCCAAACTCAACCACTAGGACTAGCCCAGAACACTGGCGACGAGCAAAACAACAGCACCACTAACCGGAACGTCGTTGAAGCCACCACTGGTAGCCAACGAAGCCGCCATCTCCGCAGCACCCCAGGTGCCCACCCCACCAAGTCACGCAGCCACCCCCATCTACATTTGAGCCATATCCTCCTCCAAATCGAGAGGTCATATCAGATTGCACCCCTCACATCAGCTTCTAATCTCCTCACCAGCCCGTTACCAACTTGAAACCGAGTAGATCACCAACTGGATTCAGGTCTCGTTCAAGCCTCATAAATCTCCTAGAAAAGCTAATCCCGTCCGACCAAGCACGACTCACACCGGCAAAACCAAAAGTCAGCACGGCATGGCGGCACAGTTGGACAAGCAAGAAAATCAAATTGAATAAGGGAGTAGGTCGCGGAGGCGCGCCTAGGTTTTGGAAGAGCAGATAACTTTTTCCCCAAAAGGTCTTTTGTTAGGCGGGCGGTAGATAAATCGATTATCGATACTTAGCATGTGAATATTGAAGTAATATATACTAACTTCGTTTCACATGTGTCAATTGATAATTTCTTTTTAGTTGATTTTATTTTAATAAATTGTGATTATAAACTGATAGCAATCATAGCACAAAGGAATTAAAATCAATGATATTTAGCAATAAACTAAACATTTTTATTGAAAAATGAGAGACTGACATGTCAATGGTTTCAACGATGAGAATAAAATTGAGCAATTGACTAAGACAAATTGACCAAAATAGTCTATAATAATTGGATATGTGACAACAAAAGAAAAGAAATTACTGTGTAGGCTGTCGCAGGATCTCCTGATTACGTCAATGCATGCTGATAATCAAACACACGACCTTAAACCGTTAGAAAACTCGGTCATATTGACAATAGACCAACTACCCAAATCTATGGGAATATATGATGACAACCCTAATTCAAACAAGCGTGGACTTATTTTAGCAGCATATAAATTGGCACACTAAACATGTACTCTTTTTTTTTTTTATCGGGCTAAACATGTACTTCTGGGATGTTGCATCATTCTTTATAGGGATCTTAAATGTTAATCATCTTTTTCGTGGCTACATAAATGCATACATTTAATTTGAAATGGAAATCAATCATTTTGTTCCCTGTATTTTTTTTTTTTTAGAATGATTAAAATTCCATTAATAACCAAACAAATTACATAGCATTGGATCATAGTAACGGGACCGTCAACATGAGTGACTGCCATGAGCCAAAAAGGCTCAACCCCTAACCAAATTTTACGCTCATACCCACGAGCTAAAATGAGTACCAACCAAACCTGTACCGATACAACCCAGCCACCAACATTACGATGAACTGTTTTCACCCGTTCGGACACCGCTACCCAATATCGCCAGACCACGTGTAAGGGTGATTCACCATCATGTTGATAACCAAAAAGCACCGGCTAAAGACTAGACCATGACATACTAGAACGACCATGACACCATAATAATGGCATCGACACTACCCAGAAACCCCCAACCCCTCGCTCACAAGAGGAGAGACTTATTTTCACCAAAGCAACAACTAGAAAAAAACAGTAACAAACTAAATTGGAATCAAAACACCCAAGAAGCCCAAAAACAGTGGGCCGGCCCAAACCCCACTTCCCTAGGGCATGAGCTGCAAGCAGCCACCCCCACCGCCAGCGAGCCCCTTCTCCATCACGTCGCCATTTTGTTCCCTGTATTTGAGATATGAATCTGAGTAAAATAAATTGGTGTACTAGACGTGTTTACAAATATAGAAGATGATGGCAGTGCATTAGAGTAGTATTTACGCATCCTGTTTGAGAGAATTCAGTATTCAAACGTTTAAATCATCATTATGTCCTTGTTCTCCACTTCTACTTAGGCTGACGTCCAGATTTTAGTTAAGTTTCATTTAATTGCTTTTGTCATGGGATCCGTTGCTAAATCATGTCATTGACAAAACCATTAATGATGATCTGGGATCCCATGGTTGAACACATGAGAGAGAGAGAGAGAGAGAGAGAGAGAGAGAGAGTTTTAATTTGCAGAAAGAAAGATGTAGGCAAACTAGGCCAGCTAATTGGAATTGCAAATTGATTTCGAAGAATAAAGATATAAGAAGGGTTGTGAATAGAAATTGTGTGTTCACATATACACACACAGGGTTGTGAATAGAAATTTTGTGTGCATACACACATACACACACACTACCATGTTAATATAACCTAACAGCTATTCTGCTAACTACAACGATAATTGATGTCTTAGTAACAAGTTTCACTAGAATGATTCATTCCTGGTAGGACAAGCACCTCACTGATGATTCAAAATTAGCAATCAAACATGCAGCAAACATGATGAAGAAGGATTCCCAATTTTTGATGAATCTATTGAGATGTGAATCCCTGATGTAGTCATTACGTTATTTTTCACGATAATCGAACACTTTTTAGGAACACCTAGTAATGTCACCTCTAGTATTCATGACCAACTTAGTAATGTACTTGTCCCACCTTAAATGATTTCAGATGGTACAAAGTAAGATGTTTTTATGTCTAGAGTTATGCTACGAAACAATAGCAATCAATTTTTTTTTAAAGAAAAATCCATCAACGGTCTACCTAATCTTTTTGCCCATAAAATTAGGCAAGTTCTAAGCAATGAGAACGACACTATGGATTACGATAACCTAACTTATGGAAACATAGTAACCACCATCCTTAATAATTTATAGAGTTCATTATAAAGTCACCAGAACAAATATGAATTTCCAAGAAATATCAAAAAGTAAAAAAGATCAAACTTTATTAATTCAAAGCAGTCAAGAAAACGCTAATATCTGAGTCCCACATATCTTCTGGATGGTGTCTATCAAATGAAACCCAATCAACTAATATCCAAGACAATCTTCTAAATTTTATTTGTATCCAATCGTACTTTGATGGTACTGTAAAAATTGGTTTTAGTGAACAATGACCAAAAACAATCTTTTCGTATTAAAAAATTATGTCAATCTTCAAGACATAACATTCTGGTTGTATAGCATAAAAAATTTTCATTTTTCAAAGATGACTCTCTTTGACTAGGGCTATAAGTTTGTCGATAATTTTGTCTTTGTGAGATATCATCTATTGACTCTATATCTTTGTTTAAATGTTTCTAATTTATTTTAATTTGTTAATTGTATTTATCTCAGGGCGAAATAGGAGGAACAACCTTAAAATCAGTGGCCGTGGGAGAGGTTTGTTCATCATATGGTATTTGATTTATTTTATTCGTATCTTCGTAGCATGGGTAACAACTTGTGAAGCTATTTTTACTGTCTTCAATTTAAGTCTTTTTAATTTATCTTCTAATTCCTTTACTTTAATATTTTTAATTGCTTTATCTAGGTTGGAATCTCTTCTTGATAGATTGTTTGCATAAGCAGAATCTACAAAAGAATGTGAAAGTCTTGAAGATTGACCTAATTCTTGAATACGAACAGGTTGTTTTGGTCGTTCTTCATTAATTGAAAGATGACTTACAAATTCAAAACCATGAATGCATATGCAAGGTTTGGAGAGTGTTTACAGAGATTTAACTGGTAAAAAGAAACAAGTGTAGGCTAGGAATATTTTGCTCAACACATGAGCTCCTAAGTTAACAATGTTTGCTGGAAGAGAAACCTACCTCAAACTGAGGGTGTATCCCTTTATTATATAGGGTGAGGGGGTAACTACCATGCTGATATTGGCCAGCATGATTGATAATTCACTATTCATAAATAGTATTTTTCTTGATTGGAGGCATTATTCAGTATGATCATGACTTACCCTGAAACCTTTCTGCAAGGTATGGAGCTTAACTAAATTTTATAAACAGGATGAGGCTACTGAAGATTGAGCTGAACATGAATACTGTTTTTCTTGATTGGAGGCACTATTCAGTAATCATAAGGGTCCTGACTATTCTGGTAATTTGCCCCTATCTTCGTCTTTGGCTTTGCTTAAGATGAAGCTAAACAAGATTTCTGATGAGGTGTGTGACTAGATGAGGCTGCTGAAGATGAAGATGAACTAGATTTATGATCATTCTCTTCATCATCATTACTTAACCGGGCTGCTTGGACTATTAATTGCATGACTAGCTCTTTCAATTATGCTTCGAACTTCCCTTCGAACAAGGAAGAACTAATAGAACATGCTGACTAGATAGCAAGGGTATGATGTGACTGTGGTGTTTTGACTGAGAATTATTAATTAACTTGAGTGATAACTCACTCACTCATGAATCGATCCCACCACTTAACTAAAATATGGCGAGATATAATATATCTTTCATTTCATATTGCCACTTTAATATCTAAGGAACTTTGTATTTAGACATGAAGTAGATTGTTGTTGAGAAATACTCATAATGTTTATTGAAGTTTTGAGTGATTGCAAATTTTTTTACTGAGTCTTATAAGAGTTTCGTGAGGAGGCTAAAAGGGCATTCGTGAGAATTCCACCAACTAACAAACCATAACGATAATTTTCTGTTGAAGAATTTGTCAAAATTAAGAAACCGGCCAGGAGTGACTAAAATCCTCAGTTTGATGGAGGAAGACTTTTGACCAAGACTCTTTGTAATCATAGTTGACATTACAGCGCCGCGAATCATGCGAAGCTTAAGTATTGATAAAAAAAAAATTAAAAACACTCAAACCCCTTAAAATGTGCAGGGCTTTCAAATTAAGATAAGTAAAATAACCAAATGAATTGTGAAAATCAGATAAAGATACTAGCTAATTCTCACATTCTACATTTAAAAAAAAAAAAAAAATAAACAAGTTGAAAAGCCAAAAGTTTTCAAGTTGAGTGTTTGTTTTTAAGGCAAAACTCTTAAACACAATTACTTAACTTAATAGTTGAAATAAGGATATCTCAAAACTTTTGGTGAAAAAAAACTAACAAAAATCAAAGGATAGTAAATAAGTTCAAAACCAACTTCAATAAATATAACCTAGTGTTGAAGAAAGCTTGTTGCGGAGGATGGAGACTTTAGCACCCTTGAATGCGGCACGGTGGACCAGCGCGAGGCTGATGCTGATGCCGATGCCGTTGGATATGTCGGTGATTATTATTTTGATACCCTCTTTTCGGAATGTTCACAATATCCCAAAGGCTTCCTAGGTCTAGAGATTATTGTTTTGTCTTTGTGACAATATTGACATCATTTTCCTTTTGAATACTGCTAGGTGAACCATGTTTTTGGTATCACATCCATCACAATTTATGCGGCAAGGTGAGCCACTTTTTTAGTGCCACATACATTATAGCTTATGTGGCAGCTAATGTAGCACACAAAGCTAACCTATTTAGTGTTGAAATTCTCTTATAGGTTAGGCTTTGGTGCTACATCAGCTCGCACATAAGCTGAGATACAGATGATACCTAACAATGTAGCTCACCTAGCATTATTTAAATTTACTCTTCGAATATGAAAATATTTTATAGAAAAGTATATTTACTGTTCTAATATGAAAATATTTTATCGAAAAAAATAATCAATTGATTTGTGTATTCCGAACTTTTATCTCATAACTACCGTTCTATAGAGACAATTTTGTGTAGGACACATATTTGAATTTACTTTTTTTTTTTTTTAAATAGAAGTTGATTTCATTAGATCAACAGTCAAAAAGCTAGAGTCTACCATAACTTACATAAGCAAAACTCGGCAAGAAAATCTGAACTAAACTATCTAAGCTAGAGTAGATTATTAAAATCTCTGGGACGCTTGCTTTTAAGCAAGCCTATCTAAGAATGCATAAACCTCGCCCTCTACAGAAAGGAATTCATTCAACTAGCCATTCCTTGCCAATCACACAATTGTGGTACCGACAAGAACTAGAAATGTCATAAAAGACTCATAGAGGTCCATTCACTCTCACATAAGATTTACCCCAAGTACAGAAATTAAAAAAGAGCTAACTCCTTCCCTTTCTAGTTAGAGTGTTTACCTAAAAACTGCTTCTTCTTTGGAGACTTGATCTTCTCACCATTTGAGGGCTTATGCTTGTCACCAGAAGCCCTCGCTTCCTCTTCATGCTACCAGAATTGGTCTCCTCCTGCAGTGCCGGATCTAGACCAAGATTTTCATATCAAGAATGAGATTTCTCTTACCCACATACAAACTCAATTTCAACTTTTTTGGGGAGATAGTCAGGCTGTCTTCTAGACCCTGACGCTTGCCAGTTAAGCGCTCTGGAGTTCCTACTGTCTCCTGGAGGTCTCGTACCACAACCTGTCTCTTCTACTTCGGGAACAAAGCACTCAAGCAAGGCTTACCACTCAGAACAGGATCTGGAGTCCGAAACACCAGTGATGGGCACGAAGTAGAAAACCTAGCCCTTATACCAGTATTGACCTCGCTCCTGCTAGCAGTCCTAGAGGTTGACCCTGCCATGTTTTCTTTCACCTACATGCCCCCAACAGTAGCCTCCAGCACTGTAGTCTGGGACCCCAAAACGGTCCATTCAGCTTTATCATCGTCTTCATCTAGCGCCGATCTTGAGCACGGCAACCTGACATGCGTTACCAGTCCACAGATTGAGAACCTCCCGAAAAGATTGTCATATCAGAATTGGCACAGGATCTCAACCTCATCCTTCACCACATACCATCGCTTGAATAGCAATGGTTTGTTTAGCGGGATCTCAACCCTAATCCGGAGCTTCCCAACCTTCTTAGCATTCTTGTCAATTTCCTGAAAATCCCCCAACGTATACCCAATCATGGTCATGACATGCTCAGACCGGAACTCTGGCGGGATTCCTTGAAGAGTAATCCAGTATGATACCGTGGTCAGGGCACTTTCTTCATCGACATGACGCCATCATACCATGCTAGAGCCACCGGAGCGTGATTATACCCCCATTATGCACCACGCCAAATTCGAATCCTATCAGTCGGGTTCGACAGCGTGAAAAGCACCCTCTGCCCTTCTGCTTCCTCCACTTGCAACGTTCCATTAATTCTCCAAGTGTTGTGAAACATCCCTATGAAAGACTTGACCTTGAAATCCCGGGCTATGAGAAGCTTGCCGGAGAATACGTTCACCTGTCGCAAACCTTTGCCCTGCATTGGCCGCAAATCGATCTACCTTTGCCTTCAACAATAGCAAGAGAGGAGGCTAGTCTAGCAACCATTACATCAATAGAAGTCATCTTGTTGACAAGGAGAAGCAAAGAACCGAAACCTTAACCCTAAGTTTTGAGAGAGAGAGTTGACGGCTCTAACTAGGAATTATAAAACCATTTTTTTGAATTTTGTTTCATTAATTTAAAAATACGAGAAATTTATCCCATTTCTTACAGATAAAACAGAAGAGCTGAGCAATTTGCAGTAGTTATAGAGACCTTGAAGTCTGATGGGGCTTCCTCATCATTTATAACTTTAACCTTCCGGTCAACTACATATATATGTCGACTATCTTTAGAAAGAGAGCAATAATGTCTTCAAGGCTGACAAACTTCTGGATATAGCAAATCACAAATAGACTGACAATAAAACTGACCAAGGGTGGCTCTATCTCATTAATAGTAAGAAAAAAGAATTTGAGGGAATGTTTTAATAAATTATGTTAGAATAAAGTGGACTTAACATTATCTAATTGCATTAAGTAAATAAAACAATTGATTTAACTAAATAAATAACAAGAAATATGTAATTGTAATTCTAGTACCAGTTATCTATTGAGATGTATATCTCTTAATAGAAGTAGGACTCTCGTTATTAATAACCTGATTAACATAAGGTTTAATAATAAAGCTCAAGTCTCTTTTTGATAAACATGAAGTTGATTCAGGACTCCTTATGGGATGAGTCCGAGATAAGGTTTTGGCCAATATAAAAGGAAGAGAAAGTCCCTATGTAACATGGCTTATTGCATACATTCTCATCTCCATTATGAAGCATCTAGTGTTGAAACATAGAAGACGTTCTTCTACTGTGCAGCTGTTCATCTCTAATCATTGAAGATGTTTGCCTCGATGAATGCTCTTGGACAGACTGTGGCTACTGGGATTGAAAGTGTGAAACCAGGTGGTTATTCTTGACTTGACTAGAAAGCTTATGGTGTGCTGGGTATATGTAGTTTAGTTCTTGTGCAGGTTTTCTGTTATGCTGTTTTGTGATTGATCTTGTATGCATCTTGTTTTTCCAACAAATGGTATCAAAGCTTAGGTTTTTCAAAAAATGCATGCTTCATGAACCATTGTTTTATTTACGGAAAGAAAACAATAAAATCTGTTTCAAGGAAATAAAATGATTTTTCCTTTGCATTTAGAAAGCAGCCTGAAGATATGGTAACCCGATTTTAGGCTTTAATCCAACTCATTAAGAAAATAAGGCCAAACCTGAGTTCAGAATTAAATATTAATTTAACAGATGTTACCATTAAAACATAACGGTCATTTTTGTTTTAGGGCTCGGATTTAGTTAGGTTTTGTTTCTGAGATTGAAATTCTCAATTTTGGGGATTCAAGACCCCGCTTTAGAGATGTTGGATTATCAAAACGGGTTAAAACTGGTTTCTGTTTTCATTTTTGCTTCCACTAAATAATTGTTGCAGCGCTGTAGTAGAGGCCAAGGTATGTTTTCTGAGAATTGAAAACTTGCAATTCAATTTCTGCATTATGAAAAGGGTTGTCATATGGATTATTGCTTAGCATATGGAAAAGATTGTCATATTACATATCGTGTATTGAATGTAGACTGATTCTTCGATTGTTGATAAATGTATGGATGTGATGATTTTGATATGCAAAGGTATCTTTGATTGCCATTCTTGATAACTCTAATGCTTTCAGTTAAATGTGAAATTTTAAAGCTAACAAGAATTCAGTACAAATCTCTCAATATGTAATTTTGCAGTCTGTTTTCATATATGTAGAATATAGTTAATAAACTGTGAACGATTAGGCAAAACACAAATTGTTAACTTTTGATTTGTGAATTTCTAATTACAGTCTTGATCATATTTGCACAAAGCAATTCATCATTTTCTAGAGAAATTCTTAAAATTTGAACAAATCGACACTTGTGTTACTATTGTTAACATTACACCTATATTTTTTTCTTCTAAAGAAGATGTTCACTGTGTAATCTTGATTATGGTACAACATCATGTATAAACACAAATGCCTATTTTGATTTTTGAGACTTTTCTTATCTAAAGATATGACTGTTTCAATTAATAACTGGTATGTGCAGGATATGGCATGATGATTTAGGACCTTAAGAATGTTAAGTTTTATGCCACAAAGGCATTACTTGATATTACTACATTTTGTGGGGTTATTGTTTGTGATTGTGTTTCTGTAATATTGCCTTCTTTTGAGCTTATGCATGAAACACATTAAAATTTAAAATATAGTCTTAACACACAGAAAATCGAATACTACAGTAACTTACAATTTTTTTTTCTTTTGTATAGGGCCTCTTGTTGTGACCTTAGGTCAGGTAGAGATGCTTAATGGGTGGAACTATAAGAAGTGGAGAAACCAGGTCAAATTTTACTTATCCATGCCTCAAAACATGGATCTTTGCCTGATTAAGGATCAACCTTCTGAACTAGATGATGAGAGTACCAATGAGGATATTAGGCTTTATAAGGGGTGGTATAGCAGCAACATGAAAGCCAAAAATGGGATTAGGTGTACTATGTCCGAGACAGTGAAAAGGTTAATAGTGGAGCCCGAGCTAGCCATGGACTTTCTGGAGGAAATAGCAGACAAGTATAAGGAGAGTGACAAGGCAGAAGTAGCTAGGCTGTCTAGGAAGTTTAATGAACTGAGTTTCTCTAGGAAGGGCAGTGTGAGGGAGCACATTATGCAGCTAATTGACATTAACTCTAGGCTTAGAGACCTAGACATGGGAGTTAAAGATGAGCAGGTGGTGCATGTGGCACTTTATTCTCTGCCAAACACCTACATCAACTTGAAAACTTCATATAATGCCTTCGAGACCAAATGGAACCTGAACAAGCAAATCTCCATCTGTGTGGATGAGGAGGAAAGAATTAAGAAAGAAGGAGTACCAATCACTGTAGTCAATATGGTACAGAAATAGCACTTATACTTAAAGGTCTTTCCAGCTTAGCTTCTACAGGTTTCCATGGTCTTTCCAGCTTGTCCGAACCGGTTATTGATATTCAAGAGAGTATCACAAAGAGGCACAATAGATATATATATATATATATATATTTTGGGTAAATATAAATGGAGACAAGATCTTGGAGGGTACATGGAGCCTTGAGCAACTGATGTAATTTTTTTTTGTTGCGACCTTTTTTTTTTTTTTTTTTTTTCCACAAAGATCATAAGTCAAACCATCCCTGTTTTGACCTGAAACACACTAGCTTTACAAGGCAGGTATCCCATCTACATTTGGAGATAGCTTGACTTGCCTAGACCACCACCGTTTCGACCTGAAACACACTAGCTTTACAAGGCAGGTGTCCCATCTACATTTGGTGGTAGACTGGATGTCTCCTTAAAGAACAACTGGTGCCATTACAAGAGTGATAACTCGGTCTTCATACCCCACTCAACATCTTAGGTGTGCAAGTGCAAGTGCAAGCGACAAAGCAAGGCTTCAATTGCCGTAAACACAAGAAGGGAGGGAAAGGATTAGGGTTTAATTTTGGACCTTTAAACACTAAAAAAGCAAGAACAGATCACTGCAGGAGAAGGTCAAGATATGTAACTAAATCTCAGTTCATGAGTTGCTCTTGAGGTGATAATGTACTACAATGCACATGTTAGGATTGCAACAAAATATGCATCCTAAACTAGGATTGAAATAAACCTGGAATCCTAAATGCAGAAATTGCAACTATACAGATTGACAAGTAATCGAAACTAAATGAGGACAATAGTAATCAAACCTATACTACATGCTAAACACACAGCTACTACAAGCACAAGTTAAAAACTGGGAACCAACTTAGATCACAAATTCTAATGAATCGTTTGAGATTGTCAATACATACTTAATCCAAGGGCATTGAACGTTGACAATCATTAAACATGAACTCAAGTGCAAGAGAACTTCTTTCAGCACCATTTAAAACACCACATGATATGTTCATATGATTAACCTTACCTATCAACTTACCACAAGATAGATTGGATTAACCTGATTCACACATTTAGTAACACCATTATGAAAATTTCCAAGGCATTGAGTTCTTGATGCCAAAGTTCCAGACCAATTTTTTTGTTTTAAACTTCGGTAACCTAGCTTTCTTTGGAAATTGAACGTCCAAACATTCGTCCATTAATCCTGTAACTCAACACTCTCAAACAGAAATTCCCGTGAGGCATGGTATGGTATGATATAAAATCAAATCATACACTTCAGTTTTTCCCTTTTTTTATTTATTTTATTTTATTTTGGATAAAGACTAAACAAAAACAAACCTAAAAAGAGAAAAGAACATCTTACAGAAAAATGCAAAAATAAACACACAGCTACTAAGACCTTAGGATTGAAAAGAACATTCAGTCCTAACATAACAGAACATACTGGCAAGAAGAAAACTAATGTAAACAGAACGACACTAATCCCTATACATGTGCTTATGATGAAAAATAAAGCTAATGGCATGCAAGAATATATATTTCACAAGCACATATTGGAAGAGTTCACTTACTTGTATGTGGAAACTTAGAGAGATAAGGTTCTTTTCGTATCCAAACTTGCTTCATCTTGGGCACAGGTGAGAATGGAACCGAAACAAGTCTTGCTATCTTAGTTACTTCTTTCAAAAGAAACTCCAGCTTTTCCTGAAGATACTCTTTCTTTTTGTTCATGAGTGGCTTCTTGTCAGTCAAAGAGTTCTTTCTTAGCTGATTGCACCTCAGTCTAATATGTCCTAGCTTTCCACAATGATGACACATAGGCACAAAATTCTTCAACATTGGTTTAGGTTCTTCACGCACAGGGACAATGGATTGTGACGAGGAATAATCAGAACCTTTTACAAACTTGGTGACGTGATCTCCTTTGGATGAACTTTCAGCATCATATCCCAGGCCATGTTTATCTCCAAATTTTTTACCAATCATTAGAATATTTTCCAACTTTTCACCACTTGAAGAATCACATCTAGTCTTGGTTTTCATTTGTTCAAGCTCATACAACAGACAAGCCTTTTCAATTTTAAGCTCCTCAACTTTATCACATCTCTCTTGGTACTTTTGTTGAAGGGATTGAAAGTCCACCACAAGAGACTTCCTTACTGCATCACCTGCCTCCAATTGGGATTGAAATCCAGCTTCAGTCCTACTAATATCAGTCTTCAAGTTCTCAACTTCATTACTCAACTCTAAATTTCTTTTCTTTAATTCTTTTGAAGCCTCAGACAACATGATATATTGTTGCATTACTTCCTCAAGATTAAATTCTTCAACTTCAGACTCATCACCAGTAGTCGTTAATCCTACCAAGGCCACCAGTTCAGAATCACTTTCAAGCACAGAGTCATCATCACTGTCACTCCAAGTAACATTCATTGCATTATTCTGTTTATTCTTGGACTTCTTCAAGGTATTTGCACACTCAGATGCAATGTGACCAAACCCTTCACATGCAAAACACTTTGGAGCATTATTGTTTCTTTTTTCATGTGCTCTTTCAAACCTTAGAACCTTATTACCTGACTTTTCTTTTATTGTTGTATTCTTGGAGCTTAAGTTAGACCTTGATTCACTTCTTCTGGATTTCCTATCCTTGATAAATTTTCTGAATTTTCTTGTGACAAGATCAATTTCATCTTCATCAGCATCCTCTTCATCTGTTGACTCTTCTTCAATGTCTTTCTTCACTTCAAGAGCTATGCTTTTGCTCTTCATTTCATCAGGGAGTTCCATCTCATATGTGGCTAGATTACCAATCAACTCCTGAAGATTATAGGTATTCAAATTCTTGGATTCTTGGATAGCTATCTTCTTGGAGTGATATTTCAAGGGAAGAGACCTGAGTATTTTCTTGACTATTCTGTGCTGAGGTATGGGATCTCCTAAGTTGAGACAACCATTCACAATAACACTGAGCCTAGCATAGAAATCAGTAAACTTATCATCATCACCCATCTTCATATTTTCAAATTTCTGGATCAGTTGCTGAAGCTTGGATTCTCGGACAGCTGTAGTGCCTTCATGAGTAACTTGGAGAATATCCCATGCTTGCTTTGCAGAGTTTCAATGAGAAATAAGCTGAAACTTATCAGAGGATACCGCTGTGAAGATAGAGTTTAATGCTTTCTGATTATTTGTACTCTTGGTGTTCTCATCTGCAGTCCATTCACTCATAGGCTTCTTAACTTTAGCTTCAACAGTAGAACTACCCTCTCCAGTCTCTTTTGTGTCTACCTTTTTAGTCTTAGTTGGATACTCCCAACCACTTTCGATAACAGCCCATACAGCTACATCCTTTGCCCACAAGAAAGCTTTCATCTTAGCCTTCCATGCTGCATAGTTTGTTTTGTCATCAAGAAACGGAGGGTGACTTGTTGACCCAGCTGCACGATCACTTGTGCCTTCCATTCTGTTCCTAACCAGGATCACGCTAAATATGTGTAGCGACCTGCTCTGATGCCAATTGTAATTACAGAATGTATATATATGTTTCCCATCTAATGCAACTGATCAATATGTCAACAACTTTAGGAATTAGTCTTAGGAGTGAAGACCTATTCGTATCCTAATATAGGATTGCAGTAGAACTTGAATCATAATTGAAACTGCAGATTTTTGATAACGTTATGATTTATTCAATTTGCCAAACCATCCAAATTAAAATCATCATACATAACACAAGATCTGTTGACGCAGTAAAACCCTCCAAAGAGGTAAACAACTGCGGGCACTATGCCGGTGAACAATCCACTATATGAATATGAAAGTACATAAAGATCTTACACAACTCATCTACTAGAACCAATCTAGTGGGCAGCTATGTCTCCTCATCTTTGCTACTTCCAAATCAGCTACCTTGTTCTCCTTTGTCAATCTTGAGATGGCACAACTCTCACCTGAGTTGTCAATCACCTCAAGGCACAAATCATGCATGAACTACCAACACACATGAAGCATAAAACCAGAAAACTTTTTTGACTGACAAAGCTTGGGATTTGATAATCCTTCCAGAGCTAAACAAGGAACAACTCATGAGGAATTCTCAACAACAATATTGGCTCAATACTTTATGAGGATGAAAGATCAGAAAGCTCTTTATAAACGTAGCAGATATATGTTTTCTGTTTGGTGTACCCCACTTAACAACGTGAAAAACACATATATATATATAAGATATGAATGAACTAGGGTCTTCTAGGGTTTCTACTACCGAAAGGCTTTTTTTTCAAAAGTGGTTTTTATCTATGGATTAAAATCAGACGTTTGAAAGGAAAAGCCCATAAACCAATTTAAGAAAGTTTGAATGCTTTAGATAAAACCTTCCAAAAATTCACATATCAGTACATTAGGATTGAAAAGATTTTCGCACCCTACAATAGGATTTAAAGACAAGTTCAGTCCTAACCTCTTGATAAGCATGCACATGTATGCAAGACATACCTGATTGATGAGAGTGGTACATAAAGCTTGAAGTATTCCATTCTTTCTAGGATCCAAGAGTAGAAAGCTATTACAAGAAACAATGACTCTTGGTTATTGCGCTTAGGAAATGCCAATCAAATAAACATTGCACTAACACACTCTTATCTTATTTGCAATTACGAGCTCGATGATGAGGCCCCCGTGGCACCAATCTAACATGAAATCTTTACAAGACCCGAAGAGTCCCTTCTTTCTTACAGAGTTGGGGGACTAGTATGGGTATGGCGTTCAACGAGGTCATCACTCATACTTGGCGGCATCATATTTAAACTCCCCAACCAAGAAGCACCTTTTACTCGGGGGCTTGGGGGACTTGTACATACCGCCTATATCACATACCGCCAAGCATAAGCAACAACCTCGTAGGTGGCCCCCCGCGACATGGTAAGTCCTGCCTACGACATGCATCCTGGAGACCGACACCCGAGCTACCTCGCCATGGTGAAGGTCGGTCTATATCTTGCTAGGAGGCCACTCTCCCAGGCTCTCCAAGAGGCTTCAAGGGAAGCAAATATGTGTATTATTGTCCCATATCAGAAATATAGAATAGAATGAGACTTCCTTTAGCTATAAGAGGAAGTCATCTCCTTCTTGGAAAGGGATGGATCCATGATCCCCACACTTGTATCATTACAAAGGCTACTTGGCCTCACTCATAGTGAAATCTCTCTAAGTGGACGTAGCCTTGCCTCAAGGGCAAGGCGAACCACTATACATGCTTGTCTCTCTCTCTCTTCTCTCTCCCCCATCATGATCCATACTTAGTTCCCGTTCGGTATTCTCACACAGAAACACGTACAATAAAAGGTTTTCCTAGAAAAGTTGGAGAATTCAAAATTGTTTTCTTGACAGAAATCTTCTCCTGTAAGATAATTTTGTTTTGCAGGGGCTAAACTTGCCACTACAAAATTTACAGATTTTTCAATGTTAGTTCCAAGCATTTTTGCTAGAACAACACCAGACCAATAATTATCACTAGCATCAGTTTGGAGAATGATTTCATCATTTTCTTCTTGTTGTTGGAGAGGAGGGAGGTTTTTGCAGAGGGCTTTTATTTGCCTCACAATTTTTTCATCATCTACTGTGAAGTTCCATTTTCTTTTGGAACTTGTTTTAAGCGACAACATTGCTGTTAATCCTGAGATTTTGGGAATGAAATCTCTCCCATAATTAATGACTCCTAAGAATCTCTCTAGACTTTTAGCTTTAGGAATTCTGTCTGAAAATTTCCAGATTTTCTCGAGGATGTGGGGTTGGAGTTGTTTCTGTGTGAGAATATGGGAACTAAGTATGAAGCGTGATGGAGAGAGGAATACTGACACAAGCATGTATAGTGGTTCACATTGCCCTTGAGGCAAAGCTACGTCCACTTAGAAGTTCCACTATGAGTGAGGCCAAGTAGCCTTTGTAGTATACAAATGTGGGGATCATGGATCACATCCTATTCTAAGAAGGGGAGGACTTCGTTTTATAGCTAAAGGAAGTCTCCTTCTAGTTTACATTTCCATTGTGGGACATAATACACATATTTGCTTCTCTTGATGTCTTTTGGAGAGCATGGGAGGGTGGCCTCCCAAAGAATTACCGGCCGACCTCCACCATAGAGAGGTAACTCGAGTGTCGGTCTATCAAATGCATGTCGTAGGTGGGACTAACCATGTCGTAGGGCCCACCTACGAGGTCGTTACTTATGCTTGGCGGTATGTAATATAAGTGGTATCAACAAGTCCCCGAGTAAGAGGCGCTTCCTGGTTGGGGAGTTTAAATATGATGCCGCCAAGTATGAGTGACAACCTCTTATTTTTACACAAATAGAAATTGATATACAATCCCATAATTATACATGCGTGATTCGTTCAATCATCAATACAAAATACCTGGAACATCTTTCCCTTAAATCAAGTACATACTGATGCCCTGAACCCTCCAAGTTAATATACACTCGCTCCACAGAGTTATATATTACACAAACTTACGAATTAAATTGCCATCACAAAATAAAACGTAAATGCTCCTTAGAGCTTACTACATAGCGGAAGTCATACACTGGCAAAGCCAACAAAATTTGCTTCCTACCCGTTCTGCTGCCAACAAGCTACCACAGCTTCAGCCACGATTTCCCTGACCTGCAGGATTAACCCCTACACAGTTTGAATGGTGCACCGGGTTGCCACACAACAAACCCGGTAAGCTTTTGCAAGCCGTATGAGTAACTCATGAACTTCAATCAACAACTCACACAAATCAGCTTAAGGAAAACATGCAACCATGATTCCTTCTAACATTCCATATCCTTTCCATCGAAAGGACAACATAAATCACCGCTGTGACAATGTTCTATTTGCTAACTTAACCATCAAGAAGCAATTCAAGTTTCATGTAGACAATAAAAGAAGAATACTCTCGGAACTCTCCTTTAAACTACATACTTATGAGTCTCCAGCAACCTCGACAATTACCCCCATAAGCTATAATGGCAGACAGACTAGAGCTCTATTGAAATCGTAACCACTCGTCCGGCCAAGGACGTGATTACCTATTTCCTGCCTTGGTCACCATCTGCGACCTGTCACCATTTGTGACATATGATTTCAGACCCCGTCTGGTCATAAAATCAAACATTAAGGTCACCATCTGTGACATATGATCTTTAGACCCCATTGGTCTCAAAGTCAAACGTTAAGTAAGTCACACCTGACCTAAAAATATTACAAACATTAGTTTCGGCTTTCCCCATCCCTGCTCACCATCTATGACCCTTGGTAAAAGGACCAATACATTTAAAATGAGTCACACGCTTGACTCAAAAATGTAACATCAAACTCATTACTTTTCAAACAATAGAAAACATTTTTTTCCACAATATTGTTTCCTGAAAAGTCACATTAAACAATAATATGAACACCATCATGCATATTATTCCATCACACATCACTCACATGAATATATATATTTCACGTAAATATATATATATATATATATACGTAGTCATTCGCTCAGGAATGCCTACTAATACCAACTATAGTTTGCAGTTAAATAATTAACGCCAAAACAATAATGGTAATTCCGTTCATAACCCTTGTGAGATTACTCACCTCGAAACTCCCGCTGCGTCTTCAATATAGAACAAAGCAGCTAATCCACCAAATAACCGTCCAAAATACTTCGTCAAGTACCTAATCACATACTGTTTCCACTTAGTAACGATTCACATTTGATTTAAGTCTGAAACCCCTGTTTTGAACTAAAATCCCCAAAGTGGCGCCAATCGAGGCAAAACCACGTCCGAGACCTCCCAAAGTCTCCAGAATACGTCCACGATAGATATGACCAAACCACAAGCCGATCGGACGCTCGAATCCTCACGGATCGAATAAATCGATCGGTATGAAACCGTAAAAATCATAACAAATCCATTCGAACTCCAAAATTTGCATATTATATATCGAAACGCTCGTATCAACGAGTAGAACATATATAATACCAAATACAGTTCCTTACATGACCGGACCACCGCCATAGGCGATGGCGCACTGCCGCCGGCCAAAACTCAATATTTCACAAAACTCCTAACATCAAACCTGATCATCTAAGCATGCTTGTGAATTCTTATAACTAGCTCGAAGTCAGAAAATAAGCATAAATGGTCGAAATCTACCTCACAAACTTTGAATTTTTGCTCAATCTGAGTTGAACCGATTTCCATGTAAATCGATCCAAACAAACGCCATAGATCGATTCAGAAGGCCCCCACGAAGCCAAGGAAGGAAACTAGAAGCCGTGCCGTCGCCGGAGCTACGTTTTCCGGTCAGGTCTGAAAACCTCAAACTTTACTGACTTGTAGCACCGCCGTGGAGGAGAATCACCGCTAGAGAACACCATAGGGACGACCAGACAGAGGAGACGATCTGATCTGGAGAGTTTCATCGCCTGAGACCGCAGGAGTTCACAGGAAAAGCTAAGTCGGGTCGGGTCAGAAGGAAAACTCAGATACTGAAGGTGTCGACCGAGAGAGAAAAGATGGTTTCTGGAAATGGAAATGAAAATTAAGAAGATATTTTCTGATTTTCTCTATTTATACTAAAACAAAAACTTCTTTTGCTAGCCATAACGTTCTCATATGAATTCCGATTGATGTGTTCCATATGTCTGCGAACTCGTATCGACGCGCTCTACAACTTTCGTGAAGGAAGATTTTGGAGAATCCCAACGTACAAAAAGTCAAACTTCACACAACCCCCTAAACTGTGAAATTTGAATAATTACACGTACGAAAACCATTCCACTTCACAAACAACCTATGGATAAAGCACAGTAACAATTATTCGTACAATTGGTCCATTATTAATTACCAAAATTAAATAACAGGAATCCAGGTCATCACACTTGTTGAAGGCCATACCCATACCAGTCCCCCAACTTCGTAAGCAAGAAGGGACTCTTCGGGTCTTGTGAAGTTTCCTTGGCAGGTTGGTGCCACAGGGGCCTCATCGTTGAGCTAGTACCTGCAAATAAGATAAGAGTGTACAAAGAGCATATTGATTGCATTAGGGCAATGTGAGTGACATTTGAGTCAAATGCATTGAGGCATGCATCTGACATTTGAGTCAGATGCATGTTACACATTGTGTGTATGCACGTATTATGTAGTTATTACATATGACGTATAAGTCAAAAAATATATGTGGTTGTGATAGTATAAGGAAGTGCATATGATGCACAGATGTGTGATGAACAGGATGACAAATGATATGTATATGTTGTATGTATAGGATGCACATGTGTTAGGTACGGGAGCGTTGTTACTCGCCAAGTCCCCTAAGTCATATAGTAAAACAGAAGTTTGGACTTGGGTAATGTTTGACAATGCCGATGAAGCTGAGCATAGAGCTCCGGTATCGAAGTAGCTATTTTCCAAACTAGCGAGACTATGGTGTGACCATGATAGTCCCCCAAGTCTAGGTTAGAGGAAGGAACTCTAACTTGCTTAACCCGAATGTATAAGCCATAACTTGATCGTTTGGCTTATGTGCGACGGGAGTGTAAGAGTTGAGCTCGCTCATGTCGAGTTGGTGGTAGGTTGTGTGAGTTTTGTCCTATGGTCTTATTAATGGGATGAAAAAAGAATTTAATTGTTGCAGTCAACAATTGGTGAAAAATTCAATATTTCCATTAATAGACCATAACACGAAACTCAAACGTATCGTTAAGGAATAAGCGTGATGTTTGCAAATGTCCAGAAAGTATGAGCGTGAAGGTCAATGATAGTCCCAGTCGGGTACTACTTCCACTTGTGATAAGTGGTATGTATAATTCCCCCAAGTGAAAAGAACGCTCAGGAGGTGAGATGACTCAAAAGTAAGGATTGGACCTTGGCCTACCCCTTGGGGGTACCTCGCTCGGGGTGAGATTTTGATACAAGGGATTGGACCTTGGCTTATGTAAGGGAGCTACCCTCTAGTTATTCTGTTGGGATCCCTCGCTTGAGTAGAGGATTTATGAGGGCTTGAGCCTCCTTGACCCGGTGAGGTAGAATGAGGGCTTGTGGCCCGGTGAGGTCACGTGAGGGCATGAGCCTCCTTAACCCAATGGGGTTGACTGAGGGCCTGTAGGCCTCCTTTACTCGGTGGCGTGGCCCCGGGTAGAATGAGTGCTTGTACCTCGTGACCCGATTAGGTCACGTGAGGGCATGAGCCTCCTTAACCCAATGGGGTTAAATGAGGGCCTGTAGGCCTCTTTTACCCGGTGGCGTGGCCTCGGGTAGAATGAGGGCATGTGTTACGTTCCGGATCTCAAGTTACCGTTTTACTAGTCTTTCGGACGGTAAACGAGAGTTATTTTTATTTTCGGCTCCATTTCAACTTTTTAGGGGGGCCCTAAAAGTTGACTTTTTGTTCAGGTCAAAATTTGAGAAAATTTTCTTCATGAAGGTCCTAGAGGACGTTAAACCGAACGCGTGCATATGTGGTTCGTAAATACTGGAGTTCGTATGAGAAAGTTATAATCAAAATACTAAAGTTACTGTTGGAGGTAAGTGGTATAAATTTGAAAAGTTATTGTGGGTATATGGTAGCTTTCCATTTCTCTCTCTCTCTCTCTCTCTCCTCCGTCCCGTTTTTTTTTTTTCTCTCCTCTCTCTCTCTCTCTCTCAGGCATATTCTCTGCCACCAGGCCACCTGGGAGCAAGCTGCAACCACCGTTCGACTCCTCCCTCTATCCTCGACTTGTCTATGGTGGTGAAGCACGGTGTTGTGGCTGGAAAAAGACGAACCAAGCCGTGGAAATTACTGTAGCCGAGAGAGGTCAAGGTCGGTTTCTTACATTTTCGGCCACTACAGATGACCAAACCAGGTCAATTAGAAGTGCCTTGAGCCACTCTTCATGCTCTCCAAACCTCTTGCAGCGATTCGCAGCGTGGAGGAATAAAGCATAATTGGAAAATTTCACTGTACTTCAGGTTGCTTAATTGTTCGGCCACTTAGAGGTATTTTCTGACTTTGCCTTAGTTGAGAAAGTTGTTGGAATGTTGAGACGATGTAGTACATGAAATTTGGTAGCCATTAGTGGTGGTGGCCGGCGGCGCGTGAACCCCACACGTTGCCATTGTGGGCCGCGTGTAGGACAGTGATTTAACTTCCATTTTAATCTAGTTAAATCCTATAATTGTTGTGGAGCTTGTATATGTGATTTTGATGAAAATTTGGAGAAGTTTTGGTTCGATTATGAATTTTCCAAAATTTAGAATTTCGGTTATCAATTTACAAGAATCTGACCGTCGGATTTCTCTTGAATTTGCCTTAGAATTTGTAAATCGATGTATAGATGTTATTGGTGAAGTTTGGATGAAATCCGATGTGGATTGAAGGAGTTGAGTTCAAAGGAGATGTTTAGAATTTTGATTTCTATTTATTATAAATTAAGTCTCGGTTCTTGAGAAACAATTATTTCTTATATTGATTGTTTAGGACGACGGATATGGGAGTTTGAGGAAGGAATAGTTGGACGGCCGTCGTAGCTGCAAACTGTGAGTGGACATTTATTTTAAATTAATTGTGCATGCAGTATATTATTATTATTTTTCAATTGAGATTTAATTTATGATTTCAATTGTTGAGTTTTTATGATTTTATGAGCTTAATTTCTTGAGATTTATTTATGCTCTATGAATTACGAGATTATTAGTGGATTTCCTTCCCGAGGGCTTTCAGTAGATTTTCGAGCTATTTATTTTGGAGTTATGAGAAGTATTGAGAAGTGATTTTTAGAAAGTGATTGATTGAGGAAATATTATGAGAATTAAGAATTTTCGAGTATTTGAGTATGAGTGATTTATCAAGATTTCTTGATTTATTTAATTAATATCGAGTTTCTTTCCGAAAGCAATTATTTGAAAGAAGTTGGTTTCCAGTTTATTGAGGAGGTAAATAAGTCAGTGCATGCATGCATTACCTGATCGGCAGTCCCCTCTAGGTAATAGTCTAGTTGGCAGTCCCCTCTAGACAATATTCTAGTTGGCAGTCCCCTCTAGAATATTCCGGTCGGTAGTCGCCTCCGATGCGTCATCTAGTCGGCAGTTCCCTCTAACTATCTATGGTTAGTCGGCAGTCTCTTCTAACCAATACCTCCTCATCCGGTCGACAGTCCCCTCCGATGCGTCCCTGGTCGGCAGTCCCCTCCAGATGGCATGAGATGACTAGTCGGCAGTTCCCTCTAGTCATTGCCTATTTCTGAGATATGAGGTTTTAAAGAGACTTTGAGACGGCTTTTGAAAGGTTTTATAATACGTGTTTGAGATTTCAGTAAAGAGAATGATTAAGAGTATTTTTAAGATTTTACTGCATGCGAGGTTTTTAAAAGAATAAATTGGGAAAGCATTAAGTTTCACTTGTTCATTTGAAAGTACTTATTTTTCCGTCCACTCACTCTAACGGTTTTTAAATGCTTTTCCCCTAGGCCCTTCTATTTCAAACGCCCAATTTGCAGACTAGATTAGCTCAAGGTCGAGCGTACAAGGAGCTAAGGCATAGCTATCATAGCTTCCATCTTGTAGAATGTATCGATCATTTATCTCTCTATTCCATTTTCTGGTATACCTTATGCATTAGATTGCTCTGATAATCATGTGATCAATATTCTTAAGTGGAGAATTGTTTGTAAAATGGGAAATGTTGTAATTTAGGGAGTAGGGTGGCTCTAGAAGAATAAGGGTGGTTTATTTTAGAAGTGTAAATGTCTTTCTACAGGTTTTTGGTAGTATACTTTTAAAGGAAGTTCCGCCAAATTTTTGGTAGAATTTCTTCTAAAGTGGGCCTCGCAGGGCCACTTCAGATTTCAGAGTGAAATCCGGAGCGGGTCCTGTCAGCTTGTGCCTCTTGTGCCTCTTATACCTGGTGGGGTAGAATGAGGGATTGAGCCTCTTAACCTCGTTGGGGTACCTCGCATGGTTGGAGGGTTTTATGCAAGGATTTGACCTTGGCTTACCCCTTGGGGGTATATGCTCGGGACGAGAATTTTAAGTGCCGCGTGTTACACTTTGTTTAGTGTCACATGTATATATGTAGTAATTTTAATTGGGTTGCATTTAAGTTGAAACATTGCATAAACACGTAGGCACAACGGATATGCTACTTCAATCATCAAGTGTCGTAGGTATACTCAGATTATAGTAATCATTATTGAAGATGCCGAGTATAACATTAGCCCTAATTGAATGAGCATAAATGAGAATTTATCTGGAGCCTTGAAGAAGTTGTATAAATATTGTAATTGTTGCAAATATCAAATCATGTTGGAGTTGTCCAAACATGACGCTCCGTGTTGGCTAGCAAATCCGGTAGTTCGTTTGGACTTGTTTGTTGGGATGATGGTACCTTCTCAAAAATAAATGAGTGGTTAGCACTGTGTTTAGATAATCTAATTGACAAATTCAACATAATTTGTTTGTATAGAGTATGGCAAATATAATAGCAAGAGCATAATTAATTGGATTCACCATATGTATTTATGCTTGAGAGGAGGCTGGGTACAATTCAATTGTACATTTATAGTAGCACAATATATGTGGAATATCATGCTTTGACTAGCAAAACCTTTTGGCATGGTGTGATTTCATAATAAAGGAAAATAAATGATTAGTCTAAAGTAAGACGTGCTATGATTTTGCTTAATTATGCCGAGTTTTGTGAGATAGTGTAAGAAAATAAGAATAGTCATGCACTGTGATTTAGAAGGCAATTTGATGCGATTATGCGAATGGTTGCGGTAATTGACATGTGCGTGTCCATCATGATTGCGTAAATGGTAGGCATGCAGATTGCAATTTTTGTGAACCATAGAAAAAGAGGTGTGCACATGAATAGGCTATGCCGTCCAGGCGTCCAAACTCTAAAGTCGTCACAGAGCTACTTTGCATGGTCACAGTCGTGATAATGAGGACATATAAGAGTCAGATGCTATGTGTAGTGCGGCATGTACAAAGAGCATGTTAATAGCAGACAGGTATACTGGTGCTACTAATAAGCGGCATTGTGAGTCATGCTACTTAATTGGTAATCCATATTATAATTTATGCAAAATTCAAGACACATGGTGTTAGAAAAAGAATAGCTTGTGGAATGAGATAAGTGCGGAGTTGAGAAGTGAAAAAGCTTAGCTTTCTTCATGTTTGTTCTGCTGTGTTGTATATTTTACCCTCCCAGTGGGAAGGAACACACAACTCGATGGAGTTTACATATGGGTGCCCAAACTTCAAGTTTTGAATGTCTGAACATCACCGAGTGCTAGATATCGAAGCAGCAGTTAGATTTGCTTATACCGGCAAGACCACAAAGGAAACGCCGAGATTAATTTTCTTGAATCAAGGGAAGCTGCCGCGATGAGATGAGGGGCCGAGAGGTGTTGAAGCTACCGGTGAGTCACCGAGAGAAATGCTTCCGAGCTTGATATCAGTGCCAAGATTGACACCGAGAGGTGGGTCAGCGGGAGGAGGTGGTGTTGGTCACCGGGAGAAGATATTGTGCAGCCGGGATGTGAATGTGTCGCCGGGAGGTTAAATACCGGGATGCCGTGACTGAGCAGAGGTCACGGGTAGCAGTGGCAGACCCATAAATTTTTGTGAGTGGGGGCAAAAAAATAGATTGAACAAACAAATATAAAATACTACAATGAATGAAACATAATTTTTCAATATTTCATGGATAATATTTTCAATGAATACATAGTTTAACTTTCTAACACATAAATTAACTTTAAATTAATATATTTCTTGACACATTTTATTTTTATGAGAGTTTCTATTAGGACCTCCAAATCTGCTCAATTGACCTCACTCTATTATGAATTATTAAATGACATATACAACCTAATATAAAATGACTATTAAGGACAATAATTATACCAAAAAAATATTACATTTATTTTATGTAGACTTTCCAATTCAATAATATTAGATTGTATTTCTAATTATTTTCCTTACCTATTTTCATTTTCCAATTTCACAACATACTCATTAAAGCATTCATATATATTTAATAAGAATTAAATATATAAAAATGTATTAAGATCATGTGACATAAAAATGTATGATATATATGTTGAACGCATATTGGTGAGGGAAACAAAATAATTTCTCTTATGATTTATGACCTAAATCTAAGTCAATCCATTATATTCGTAAAAAAATAAAAAAAATAAAAAACATAATAACAATAAAAATATTTAAAAAATTAATCATGTGGTACAAAAAATACAGAAAAAAACATTTAAAAAATGAATATATATTTTTTTGCACAGCTAAAATAGAATTTTTTTTTAAATATAATAGTTCATGGCATTTTCTTATTGATTAGACATTAATTTTTGAAACTCAAGTTTGATTAAGAAATATATATTTAGTTAAGATTTATAGAGTGATTAAATCATTGAAATGACTAAATTTTTTATTTTAAAGATAATAATTTGTTTGCAAATTATATGAGTGAGGTTATTTGAGGAAGTTTAGTGAGTAAATTTAGTATTTGAAAATTTGATAAGAGGTTCTAAAAATCATAGAGGTCAAGTGAGTAAATTTGGAGGTTCCAATAGAAAAACTCTATTTCTATCTATTTACCATAAAGTATACTTACTATATTTCCTAGCAAAACAAAAAAATGAAAATACAAAATCATCATGCATTAAAAAGAAACCCACTATTACCTTTGATAGAGCTTAGACTCCTGACCTCTCAAATGAGAGACCAAAGCTTGACCACCCTACCTTTTTACAATTTAATGTTAGTGATCATCATGTAGTTCATAAAAAAGAAGAAGTTAAAACTGATTAATTATGAAATCATGCACATGTGAAACTCTTATAAAGTAGAAATATAAAATTAAGAAGATAAAGACTTGCAACTTGTAGACAACTCAAATGGTTGCATAAATTTACACGTGTTAGTTTCCTTAGTTTAATTGCATTGCTGTGACTCTGTGAGGCAGCAGATTACACAATAGTCAAGCCATGGGGCAGCATATATATTCCTCTTCTTCTGGGGGCAAAACCGATGAACATAGTATATATATAATATATATATATATATATATATATGAAGCTGTTGAGCAAATGAAAAAAATTCACTGGGGGCAACAGGCCCCACTCGTCCCAACGTGTGTTCGCCAGTGACGGGTAGGAGGTGGATTGTGATAGGGTCGGTGCCCGCAAACCCGGATGGGTTGATCTAGTGTCCTGGACTTCTATACTCGTATGTCCCGGCCGGGGTGGAAGGATTGTCGGGTGAAGATGGAGCCAAGCTGAGTCACCGAGAACAGTTGTTGGAAAGAAAAGAAAAAACATTTTGGGTGCCCAGAGAAGATTTGGGTAGCCAAGGTGTCGATTTGTGATTCTGTTTCCGGTGTCGTCGGACAGCAAGGTGCAGTGGGGGAGCTAGAAATTTAAGTTTACTGGGGCACGAAAAGAAAAAATAGTTCGTAGAGTCCTAACGAAAATGTAATATCAAATTTCTATGTCTATATAAAAAAGCTTTAAAAATTACTCCAATAAGCTATTTATACTCGAAGATGATGTGATTTTATTTTAAAGTATTTTGACATATTTGTAAAAAAAAAAATGTTTATAATTGGAAAAATAATTGGCTGAGAATTGTTATTGGTGTTAGAGGGGGAGTGTGGTGCAATGGGAACCATGATCAAAGCTTTCGTCGACCAAATATAGTGGATCAGTATGACCGCTCTCTTTTGGCTGTTGGCGGTGATCTGGTTCCAACCAGATTTGATGGGTTGTGCAGGGCGAAGATGATCGAACTGGAGCTCTGGGTGATGGTCCTCAGTGAAGCTTCAATAATCACTTATAAATGTTTCAAATTTTCAACTTCGATCTATCCCGTTAACCTTCTTAACCTGCCACAATATATTCCACCACACACACACAAGTGCATGTAGTTTTTTTTTTTCTTGATTTGTATTGGACTTGAAAGTGTAAGTACAAAGGAAATAGAAATCATCAAGTATAATATGAAAAAAGTTTAGAAATTAGAGATACTATAATATAATATCGTATATATTTTTAATGGATATTAGATTTTTAATGAAAATCTATAAGGAAAAAAATCAATGAAGAGCCTACTGTGGGGATCGAATCCACGACACCATGGTGGGGAGTCTTGCTTGCTAACAACTGTGCTAGGCAACCTGATTCGTACTTGTCCACTTAATAAAATATATATCAATTCCAACAATCAAAACTGGGGCACGGGACCCAGTAGGCCCCTGCCTCCTTCCGCCCCTGGCAAGGTGGTTTGGGCTAATCTACTGGAGGCCGGTGAGGGATACCAGGAGGTAAAGCTTCTAGTGCCAGGAGCAGATATTGGCAATGGGTGCCGGAGGCTTTCTCTGGGTAGTGGTCTTCTGTGAGGTTCACTGAGATGAAGGAATTTCTAGGGAGGTCACGAGGATTTCGTCATAGGCGGTTCCCAGATAGAAGACCATGATGTGGTTGTAACTTGAGGTGTTGGTTGTGTTGGGTTTCCAGCCCATGAGTCTTTCCTAAGACAATTGTCTTAGAGTATGAGAATTGTTTACCCAGTAGGTTTTTGGATTCCTACTGATGGATGAAAATCCTTATTGATGTAGGATTACCTGTAATCCTTGTTGATTACAGAGAAGGAGAAGGCATAATTGCCTACCACCAATAGGAATAGGTTTCCTAATCGGTGAAGAAAGTTAATATCCTTATGTCTATATAAGGAGGGGTTCTGCTCTAGGTTTTTCATCACAAAGACAGAGAGCAAAGTGCATTCCATTCTCGGAGTTAGAGAGTGAGAGAGAGCAAAAAAGGGAGAGATAGGAAGAGAAGAGAGAGTCCTTGTTTTTTTATTCTTTCTGGTTGTACCCATTATAAATATAGTGGAAGATCATTTTTCTGCTCGGTGGACGTAGGCAAAAGTTTTGCTGAACCACCTTAAATCAGTGTTCTTGTGCTAGTAACTTTGTGGTTGTTTCTCTTGGTGTGCTGTGCCTGTTTTTGTTTTTCTACTTCACGTATTGACCGATTCTCAACAAGTGGTATCAGAGCTTAGGCTCGTCTGGGAAATTCAAGGTTTGAATCGCCAGGTTTGGTGTTGTCAGAATAGAAGGAACAATAGGATCAAACTCACCCACTCTTATTGGGTGATGTGGAAGCCAAGAATGGAGGATATCCTTTATTGTAAGGATTTGCATGAGCCTATTGAAGGTGTGGCTGCCAAGCCAAGCAATATGAATGATAACAATTGGCGAAAGTTGAACCGGAAATCCATTGGCATGATAAGACAATGGGTGGATGATACCATCTTTCACCATGTGTCAAAAGAAACTGATGCGGAATAACTCTGAAAGAAATTGGAATCCCTCTTTGAAAAGGAGACCACTGCGAAGAAAGCATTTCTTATCAAAGAGATGGTCAACATGAAGTTCAATGAAGATGTTGGTGTTGCTGTGCACTTGAATAATTTCCAGAATGTGACCAATCAGTTGACGACAATGGGTATGAAGATTGACGATGAGCTGCTAGCACTGCTGTTGTTAGGAACTTTGCCAGAAGGTTGGGCAACTTTCATGGTGACTGTAAGTAATTTTGCGTCTGATGAAGTACTGTCTATGGATACTGTTAAGGATAACATGCTTAACGAAGAAATAAGAAGGAAAGTTGTGGGCATAGACAATGGACAAGGAAAGCTCCTTGTCACAATGGGTAAAGACAAGAATTCAGGTTGAGGGTTTAGTGGCAAGTGTCACTATTGTGGCAATACGGGCCACATGAAGTGGATGTGTCGAAAGTGGAAACAGGACAAAAAGAAAGGCAACTACCAAAATAATGGAGATGCTGACATTATCTCAGGAGATGTTCTTGCTGTTCAAGAATGTCTATATGTTGGTGATAAGGGTCATGATTGGTTCGTGGATACCGGTGCAAGTTGTCATGTTACATCGAACTTGGAGCTTTTTCTACATACGAAGCACGCGACTTTGGGATGTTAAAGATGGGCAATACAAGCTACTCTAAGATTTCAGGAATGGGAGATATTTGCATCGAGACTAATCTTGGTTACCAAATGACATTGAAGGATGTGAGGCACGTTTCTGATTTGCGTGTCAACATATTGTCTTCAAATGCTCTTGATAGACAAGGATTCCATCAATATATAGGTGATGGAAATGGGACGCTTACAAACGGGTCGTTGGATGTTGCTAAAGGAGAGCTTTGTCATTCCATGTACAAGAAACATAGCTTGGTATGCAGAGATGACTTGAGTGCAATGGGTGATACTTCTTCACACATATGGCACCACAACGAAGGCCATATAAGGAAGAAAGGTGATCTGGAAAAGAAGTCGCTAATTTCCTTTTCCAATAATGAGTATTCTGACCAGGAAGAAGATGGTCAAGAGTTGTTCCACCAGGAGGGACATGGTGATGGGCTATTATTCGATCAGGGGAGCTATATGCTCCAAACATGAAGTTCTATGTCAAGTCAGCTTAGGTGGACTCCCAGTAATGGAGTCACACCGGTATTCCTCTCTCATGGTCTGGAGGGGGAGATTGTTGGGTTTCCAGCCCAGGAGTCTTTCCTAAGACAATTGTCTTAGAGTATGAGAATTGTTTACCCAGTAGGTTTTGGATTCCTACTGATGAATGAAAATCCTTATTGATGTAGGATTACCTGTAATCCTTGTTGATTATAGAGAAGGAGAAGGCATAATTGCCTACCACCAATAGGAATAGGTTTCCTAATCGGTGAAGAAAGATGATATCTTTATGGCTCTAGGTTTTTCATCACAAAGACAGAGAGCAAAGTTTATTCCATTCTCGGAGTTAGAGAATGAGAGAGGGCAAAGATAGGAGAGATAGGAAGAGAAGAGAGAGTCCTTGTTTTCTTATTCTTTCTGGTTATACCCATTATAAATATAGTGGAAGATCGTTTTTCTGCTCGGTGGACATAGGGAAAAGTTTTGCTGATCTACCTTAAATAGGTGTTCTTGTGCTCGTATCTTTGTGATTGTTTCTCTTGGTGTGTTGTGTCTGTTTATGTTTTTCGATTTTACGTATTCACCGATTCTCAATAGGTTGATCCAAGCTACTGGACCTGAGGTGAGTTAACCAGCGAGAGGTTGCTGGTGTTTTGCAATGGCTCGGGTATTGAGCGAATCGGCGTTTGAATGTCAAACTTGAAGGTAGATCAAATTCTTGTTCGATTCCGACCACGGTGGTTATGTTGCTGGCATGTGATAGAACAGCTTCATTGCAATGGATGTTGGTGTCAGTGACACTGGCACCGGGAAGTGAAGAAATTGCCCGGAGAAGATGACCAGGGCAGGTCGACTAGGACGGGGCTTTGTGGTTCCAGGAAGGTGAATGCCACCAAGACCCGTGGTGAGTTGCTGAGCGGGAGCCAATTGCTTGGTAGTGATTGACGTGTAAGGTAGATCACCGGAGAAGCATAATCGAAGAATTTGAGCTGCTGGGTATTGATACTTATGATTGGAGGCATGGTGCCCAGAGAAGATTTGGCCAGTAAGGAGTTGAGGGTGCTGGGTGTATGCGTACCTGCTGACTCATGAGAGTCCCGGAGAAGAGTGAGCTTTGGGAGTGGGGCTGAGGGTAAGGGGATGTGCGCGTACCCACCGACTCACATACCTGCTGGCTCAGACCCAAGGTCGGAGGTTCATATCCTCCTTCTAATGCCAATGTTTCTGTGTGAGAATATGGGAATTAGGCATGAAGCGTGATGGAGAGAGGAATAGTGACATAAGCATGTATAGTGGTTCACCTTGCCCTTGAAGCAAGGCTATGACCACTTAGAAGTTCCACTATGAGCAGGCACAGACACAAGGGTGGGCTAAGGTGTGCTGCATTTTGGGGGGAAAAAAATTAATATATGTATACCAAGTCATAGGACCCCCTAAAAAAAAAGTCAACATATATAATTAATGTATGTAGCAAACTAACAAACAAGTCTCTCCTTTTCACCCTTTCTCTGTCCTCTCCTCCTCACCTCTGCCCACTGCCCAGTTCTGCGTTTCTCAAGCTCAGACTCTCACCTCTCTCTACCAAGTCACTCTATCTTTTCTATAATGATTTTTTTTTTGATGAAATTAGAATGTAATTTAGGTTAGAATTTGGGTATTTCTAGATTTCTTGATGTAAGTAATCAAATCTATTGATTTCTAGAAAAAGATATTGAATTTGTATTATTAATACCCAAATGCCCAATTGCCTAAGATAGTGGCAATTTCTTTATTGTGTTGATTGCTTGAGAGTTGAGTTGATTATACTTTGGCATCTTGTGGATGATATTTTGACAAGTGTTATGCAATTGAGATATTCCATCCAAATAATGTAGACTCTGCCAAATTTTTGAGAATAATTTTTCTTGCCAGCATAAGGTAAATTTAGCCCACCTCAAATTTAATTCCTGGTTCCGTGCCTGACTATGAGTGAGGCCAAGTAGCATTTGTAGTATACAAATGTGAGGATCATGGATCCCATCCTATTCGAAAAAGAGGAGGACTTCCTTTTATAGCTAAAGGAAGTCTCCTTCTAGTTTACATTTTTGATGTGGGACATAATACACATATTTTCTTCTCTTGAAGCCTTTTGGAGAGCATGGGAGGGTAGCCTCCAAGCGAGTTATCGGCCGACCTCCACCATAGCGAGGTAGTTTGTGACATCCCAAATTATTATTATTATTATTTTTTGAGATGCAACTCATACTCTAATCATCGAAATATGAATAATTGGAAAGGAACGACACTCGACAAGTTTCTGAAATTGAAACACAACCTTTATTACAAGAGGGGTTTACACCAACAGTTACAACAAAAGACCAACTATACTCCAAGTTCTTGTCTAGGAACCCAAGCATGATTAATAATAACACACATGTATATTACATTATTAAAAACACCCATGCAGTAAACAAACTTCAAACTTATTTATCCATGATCACTTGCAAAATGATAAAAGGGGTGAGCATACATTGCCCAGTGGGAGAATATAACCTCTTTGAAGATCATAGTTAGAATAGCAATAATGAATGGATGCAACTACTGTCTATTCCCAATAATCCACATTGCAAAATAAACCGAGTCTACATGTCCCATACCATGCATTTTACCACGAAGGTGACTCAAAGTATTCAACAATGTGAACTAATCCTCACCTAAAATCAATCCCCCTAACCCTCTTTTGCTAGTCATCTTGTCCATTCCCCGTTTGCCAGTCCTGAATTACCCTTTCAATATCCTATACTAAGTGCACATTAATAAGCGGGCATACTTGGGATCTGGTACCTGCTGAGGTTATAGACTCAACTATGCAAAAGATAAACTATCAACATACTTATTCCAATAGCAAATTCACATTACCATCACCACCCTTATACTTCATGTCTTATTGATGCACCAAATACTCTGAATATATAAGTGCGTTCACTATTCAGCCATACCAAACAAGCAGAAACAGAGAACATAAATGCATACAATCATGTAAACAACCATCCAATGCAATCATGTAAACAACCATCCGATGCAAACATAGAGGCTCCCCAAGTTTTTCCCCTACCTCGATCGATTTTCACGTTAAATATCCGGATGAAAACAAGTTCCAATTGCAAGAATAGAATTCATTAGTTCCACACACAAAGAATTAAAGCAAAACTCAGCTAAAATACTTGGAAAATCTTAGCAGTGAGTTATTTTGACCAAAACAGGTTTTTACTTGACAAACTGAAATACTGCAGTTTTCTGACCCAGTCACCTTTACGTTAAAAACTATACAAATCTGTTTAAAATCTGTCTTCATGGTCTTCTAACTATTTGTAGCTGATATCCTAAAAAACCTCTATGAGTTTGAATAACCTGAAATTTTTTTTTCTAGAATTAGTTATGAATTTTTAAAGTTCAGCTACAGTCCCATATTTTTCTGCAGAAACTGCTACTATGTGCTAACCTTTTCTGTTTTAATGTACTTTCTAAAACTCCAATTTGTGTAAAACTTTCAGTACTGAAAATAGACATTCTAAAGTGTCAAAGAAAAGAAACCACACTTTCAACAAGGCTTTAAAGGATGAGTGAAGGATTTCTAAATTCAACTTTAAAACTGCATATGTTTCCTACTTGGTTCTTGACTCTTCTCAAGTCAGATTCTATTATTCTATGTCTTCCAAAAACTCTAATGACTAAAGGAAACAACAAACCAAATGCAATTGATTTCAAATTCTACTTTGGATAAACTATTTTCTAGAGAACTAGTGAAATCAAAAATAGAAGATGAGAAAAGAATTAATTTTGTTTGTGACAACAATTTATTCCTAACTGAACTTGATATCTATTGCAAGTTCCTCCATCTATCAACCCAGGTCTTAATAATAGCCTATAGATATTTAAAGCAGAAACATAGCCGAATTTCCAAATTGCATTAACCATTAGAACCAACAAAGAACTTATCAAATCAGAAAAACAATCACACCTGAGTTTTTACTCCTCCACTTCTAAGATACCAAAACTCTCTTTCTCTCTCTCTCTCCCTTGTTTATCTATGTATCTAGCAACTCAAGGAACTGTATGGAAAGCATAGATGGTTTAGCCTATTTATAGTGTCTGGAAATGAGGTGAAAACGTAGAAAGCAAGATAGGTCTAACAGAAGAAAAATTAGATATTCTAATTGAAATCTTACCCATATAGGTACTAGACTCGCCACCTCCAGATTTCTAGAGTTCCAGCTCCTGATTCTAGGGTTTCCAGCTTTAGCTTCATAGCTTTGAGGAATCACCACTTTTGAAACTTGATTTCCAAGGCTGTTGACACCTCCTACTTGCCCATGGCGGTGCTTATGACCTTTGTAATTTCCTAAGGCGGTGGCTGATGTATTAGTTGGAGGAGAATTTGAAGGTGAGGAAGGCGATGAAGTGAAGGGACAAAGCTTTTAGTTTAGAACGTTGTTTGATCTAGTTTGGTCGTGGAGTTTCTTTCTATAAGCTGTTAAGCCACTTGGGTTTGAGTTTTGGGCCATATACTTTGGGCTGTACTCTATTTACTTAAACCCATAAAAAAATAAAATCATCTCTACACTATATATATATATATATATATATAAACAATATTTAAACAAATAGTTTAGCACAATAATTAAAACTAAACTTATTTTTCAGAAAATGTTAAAAATTTTAGGTCGTCACATAGCTCGAGTGTCGGTCTACCGAATGCATGTCGTAGGCGGAACTAATCATGTCGCAGGGCCCACCTATGAGGTCGTTGCTTATGCTTGACGGTATGTAATATAAGTGGTGTCAACAGGAGTTTTATTACTCCATTCTTGATATTTATACCAAGAAAATCAACTTCATTTAGGATAAATAAGACTTTCTTTTCTCCTAAGATGATTCCATGCTGAATTATCAGCTTAACAACCTCATAAAGGTGTTTCATATGTTCTTCTCTATTTTTGGAGAAGACAAGAATGTCATCAATGTAGATGACACAGAATTCAATAACATATTTGAAGATGTCATCCATCTTTTTTTGGAAGATTGAAGGGGTTTGTTTTAGGCCAAATGGCATTACTAACCATTCATAATGACCTTGTGGTATTCCAAAGGCAATGAGAGGAACACTATTTGGATACATCTTGACTTGCCAAAAACCTGACTTTGCATCGAATTTTGAAAAGATTTTAGCTCCTTTGAGCTGATTGATCAAGACTCTTGCTTGAGCTATTTGATAACCATCTTTAACGGTCTTCTTATTGACATCTTTGTAGTCAATCACCATTCTAACTTTTCCTCTAACATTTTCTGCATGGTTTCTCACATAGAAAGCTGGAGCATGATGAGGGCTAGTAGTTGGTCGAATTAATCTCTTGTTCAGGAGATCTTTTATATCTTTTCTGAATTCTTTTTTATCTTTCTCTTTATACTGAGGAATAGCTTTGACATGACATATAGCAGTGATATTATGTAATCTTAATTCACAGATCACTTGGTCTTTTTCTCAAAAATTTTGAGGGTCGACATCTATATTTTGTTCCAACATTTTCTTGATTTTATCAAGAGTAGGGATTTTTTGAGACTCAAGCTTATTTTGAAAGTGCTTGAGATTATGCTCATGGATGAAACTAGCTTCTTCATTTTCGCTAGATTCTTCTTCTTCAGATGAATCTTCGATAAGCAATTCTTTTTGTTGCTTAATTTGAAGTACAGGTTAAATCTAGGCTTATAGGTCTTATGATCACCACTATTTCATTGCGATCTCTAATATTTAGTAGTAAAGTTTGGACCTACTACACTTTTTGCTTGGGTAAGTCTATCGATCCAAAACATTCGGTCTCCTTTTCTAAAACCCATAGCTTCTTCATCTTGAACAAATCTCTGTTGGAGAAGGAAATTATTTCTCAACAAGAAATCTGACCCTTGGCCTTCTGATTGCCAAAGAGTATTGATGACAAATGTTCGTCTACCAATGGTGATGTGAACATCTCTAGCTACCTTTTTCATGGTTAAATGGCTTCCATCAAATTGGTCACCAGTAGCAATTATTTTATTATCTTCTTTCTAGAGTTATTCTAGAATTGCAAATCATTTTGCAACTGTGAATCCTGATCCATTATCTACAAATGCATGTAAATGATATTTTCTGTGATCAGGGAATTTTAATCCAATTTTTATGTAGTTGTTGTATCTACTAGTAGAGATGATTTTCGATTATTGAAGCTCGTCTTGAACTTGTTCTTGTGGTATGAATGGTTTATACTCTTCTGGATTGTTTTCTAGTTCAATAAGTTCTATGTTTTCATCTACCTGTTCTTCTTTTAGAGATGAAAGAACAGTTGATGCCAGATCTAGAACTTCTGAATCGTTCTTTTCCCAGAAATATTCTTCTTATTCTTGTTCTACTAATTGGCTGATAGCGCCATTCTTGGTTTTTCTTCTCGCTTCATCTATGAAGCATTCTTTGTGATAAGTCTTTTTTGACTCTTCACAAAACATAGGAAGCCCATTCTTTTCATGACATAGGCAGTAGTCACAAACGAATGTACCAGGGTTAACGTGATAAGAAGACATCATTGTTTCTGCCTTACTTTCTTCCCAGTTTTTTACTTTAAGAACATTTTGTCTAGATTCTAAGTACTCTATTTCAGAATCTAATTCAGATGAGGATGAGGATTCTTCTTCTTCAGATCAGGCAGAATAGACAGACCTGCCATCGTCTTCATCATCAGGTTAAGCTATTTCATAGCCTTTCATATTTGTTGTTTCTACTATAGGCTCATAATCTTCAAATAGAGCTTTTATATTTCTTTTATTTTTCTCGGGACATTCATTGGCATAATGTCCTTCCGCTTTGCATAACCAGCATCTGCAAGCTTTCTTGCCTGGTTGTTTATTCTGATAGTTGGTTTGGTGATTCTTCTTTTTCTTGAAGAATTTCTTCTTTGGATCTCTATCTTGTTTCTTGAAGTTGGAGCTTTTCTTAAACTTCCAATCTTTTTTGTTTTCACTCTTCCTTAACCTTTTTTAGTAGTATTTTTCTTTTCTTTTCTTACGGAATTTGGATTTATGACATCCCCAGTTGGTAGGCATATCCAGTATTCCGTAACAGAATTTTTCAACTCATTTGAGCTGTTTCTTGGCCATTTTGGCTCTAAGATTCACTTTGCATTGTTCTTTTAGTAATTGCCTGATTCTGTTGGCGGTTCCTCCGACTGAAAATCTTTCAATTGTTTTTTCATCAGCTATGCTTTCTCTCACAGCTGTTCTCCATGGTTCAGGAAGTTTTCTGTGTAACAGGTTTACTAGATCAATGTTTTTTAGTTCACCTATTGTACAGTAGTATTCTTGGAATTCATTTAGATATTCTTCAAAATATCTCATGTTGCAGATTTTGAGAGCATAAATGTTTAATTTGGCCGCTTCTTTGGCCTTTTCACTCAGGTTTGAGAGATCTCCACAGAATTGATCATACAGGGGTACTGCAAAATCATATGGAGATTTCTAGTTTTTTTATTTCTTCTAACCAGTCTCTTCCTCTAGTAGTTTCTTTGAAAGACAAGTAATATTTCTTGGCTACTCTAGTGAGGGTAGTTTCAAAGTACACTTGAAGATCTGGTGCTTCAAATTTTCCGAGGGTGAGAGCAATAGCCATCATGAGGCTATCTACCCATTGGTCAATAGTTTTTCTTTTATCTAGAGCTTTATCTAGATTTAGCCATATACTAGAATTTCTGATTGGTATCCTAGGCATATTGTCCTCTGGGACAAATCTTTGAGAATTTCTTTCTTCTTTTTTGCCTGTAGGAGCTTTCTGTATAGGGAGTTTCAGTTTTCCCTTTTCTCTGGTGATAAAAGTTTTGGAATTGGAGCTTTCTCCGTCTTCCATTTCTATATCTTGATAAGGAAGGACTTTTCTTACCTTTCTTATTTTGAAAATTTTCATTTCTTCAATTTGTTGTTCTAATTGTTCATTATTATTGCAAGCTTCTGCTTCATCATAGAGTTCATAGAGCTTTTTTGCTCTAAGTATATTTACTGGTCTATTTAGATCAGCTTCTAGTTCTTCTTTAGTGATAGGATATGTTGGTTCTTCTACAGTAAATTTAGTGCCACTAGTACTTGCTTATCTAGTATTGTTGCATCTTCTGAAATTTCTGTTTATCCTAATATTCTCAGGACCGACATCACTTGTCCTGTGATCATCGAATTTTAGACTGATATCTCCAGTATTTCTACTTTCATAAATCGCCGCTTTCCCACTTTCTGGTGGTTTCTTTGGACTAGATAATTTCCATTCGATAGGAAAAATTACTTCATTCCAAGTACCCTTGTGAATTTGTTGTGAATGGTTCTTCTGACTGGTGAGAAATCCAGTAGTAAGACCTAGGATATTTGATATCCTTGTCTTTGGTTCTACTGTGGTACTCATTAGTTTATAGTATATTTTGTATACTATTGCAAGTTCTTGCATATTTTCTTTCATTGATATGCCATCTGTCTTGATTCTTAGTCTCAGACAGTGAGCAGCATCTTTCAAGTTTGTTGAGAAATTGGGAAAGCAGTTGAAATAAGTTACTTGATTGCATAAAGAAGCTTTAAGTGTTCCCAACAGACTAGCTTGAAAATCTGTTAGTCTATTGTCTTGTAAGACACATAGAACTGAACAGTTTATGTCTTCTCGAGCAAGAAGTTTTATGCCAACTTGGACTATTCCAATATGCATAAATTGATAATTTTTTGTCTTTGCTCGGACAACTTCTTAAGGAGTTATCATTAAAAAATCTGTTTCTCCTGTTGTGGATGGAGTTGTGAATTCTAATAATTTGAAATGATGGCTATCCATCAATTCAAACTTTTCTCTTTTATAGATTTGTTTGAAATCTAATTTTAGAATTGCGGAGTTTTTCACCTCCTGTTTTATTTCATTGTATTCAAATTCTTCTGCATTTAGGAGTTGTACTCCTTTCTTTTTTCCAAATATGCTCATCATCTTGACATCTCTTGCTACCAAATGCTTTGGATTTTCATATTTGATACTAGTCAGACTAGTAGAAGGTTCCAGAAAAATCATATTTGGAATAGGATTCTTCTCAGTTTTTTCTAATGATTTGAATCCATTAGTTTTCTTGGATTTTACTGGAGGCTTTTTCTTCATAAAGTTTTTCATAGAATCCAGCATTTCTTGCTAGTCACTGATTTTTTTGCCAAAACTTGTTAGCTGTTCTTCTTCTTCCCTTTTAGGAAGTTATTTGATATAATCTAATTTGTACTCCAATTTTTCTAATTGGGAGATTATATTTGGTACTTTTTCTTGATGATCTTGACATCTAGGTAATTCTTTAATCAGATTTTGATGTTTCTCATCAAAAGATTTTAATAGAGAATTCAACTTCTCTAATATCAATTCAGACATTGTCCCCATTGAGGATTCCCATTTGAGCTTATTCAGCAAGCTCTGATACCAGTAATTTGCGGATCTAATCGATCCTCAAATAATCAAGAAGTTTTTGCTCTTCTTTAAGAGTATATTTGATATCTCTAATATTTTTCTCAACTTTATAAATTCTTTTTTGAACTATGAAGAATTTTTTTTTTTTTGAAGAGGAGACGACAACTTTTATTATAATCAAATATGGTTACAATCAACAAATAACACATCCGATATAATACCGGAGGTGTTGTAAACCAAGATTCAGGACTAGCAGAATTAAGAGCTTGACGAGTCAAATGGTGAGCCGCTTCATTAGCTTCACGATACACATGATGAAGTGTAAAGCTAGGTAGGTCTGCAAGAGACAATGTAACATCCTCGTATAAATACCCAAGGATAGACAAATTAGAAGATACCGAATTGCACGCTTTGACAACTTGCAATGAGTCTGATTCAAAGACCACAGGTTGAAGCCCATGATCAAGGACAAAGCGGACAGCTAGAAGGACTGCCATAAGCTTAACCTGCTCTGGAGACAGTATATGTGTGAGAAGGGCAGCATGACTAGCCACAAAATGCCCACTAGAATCACGTATCACCAACCCAATGCCACCCATCTTCATTGAGGCATTGAAGGCTCCATCTACGTTCACTTTAAGCCAAGCCTGAGGAGGAGGAGTCCAGCAAGGACGAACTAGCTGCCTACGGTTAGTTTTGTGGTAAGGGTTTGCAGCATGAAAAGCTTGAAGCCTCATAATACCCTTAATACTAAATCAGCAGGGGAACTCTCCAAACCATGCTAGAGCTAATCATTCCTTGTCATCCAAATAGTCAAAATAAAACCATAAATAGATCAACTGTTCTTTGTAAAATGCTCCATATAAGCAAAAAAAGCGGCAGATTTCCCTCCACATTGGCGTCTTGGTTGGCTCTTGAAACATTGACATTTGGGCTACTTGGTACAACGGGTTTCACTATTTCCGTTGTGTGATTGAAAAACTAAGCACCAAAGTTGAGGAAGCTTGCTTGAATGTTTTCGCCTAGATAGGCCTAGTGCAAGCTGTTGTGATTGTACAACAGATTTTAAGATTTTCTGTTGTGTGAACTTAGAACTGAAAGGCAAAATTTTGAGCCAAAATCTTATAGGCGCCATATTTCCCTCCATAATTTCACATTTTGATTTTTAGTGCTGGACTCACACGACGAACTGCTGAGAATTGTGTTGTGTGAATGACATAAGAAATTTTAGCTTTGCTTTAATTGCCATACCGTGTCCAAAAAAGAAGGAAAAAAAAACATAGCCCTCCGCTCTCGACGCTCGACACTCAGCTAGAAACCCATCTCTGCTCTCTATCGACCGTAAACCTAGAAACCCATCTCTTACAAACCCATTCTCTCAGACTCTTGAGTCTCTTACACAGCTCTCATGGCCACCGAGGAGTCCAACGAGCAACCGCCACCGTCGCCGGCACCGCCTAATCCGGCTCCGTCCCCCCTGAGTACCCGAAGATGATTATGGCGGCGATTGAGGCGCTTAATGAGAGCGAGGGGTCGAACAAGACCTCAATCGCGCAGCAAATCGAGTCCACCTACGGCGATCTGCCGCCGACTCACGCCACGCTTCTGGCGCACCACCTCAACAAGATGAAGCAGAGCGGCGAGCTCGTTTTCGTCAAGAACAACTACATGAAGCCCGACCCCAACGCGCCGCCCAAGCGGGGCCGTGGCCGCCCGCCCAAGCCCAAGGTCCCGGCGCCGGAAGGAGCTGCCGTGGTCTCCTCGCCTCCGAGGCCACGTGGCAGACCTCCCAAGCCTAGGGATCCGTTTTTCCCGCTCCCAATTGCCAAGAGCTCGACATCCACCGGGTCCGGCAGGCCATGTGGCCGCCCTCCGAAGAAGGCCAAGACAAGTCCGACCTCGACTCCGGCTTCGGCTTCGGCTCCAGCGAGTGGTGCCCCTAGAGGTAGAGGCAGGCCACGGAAAGTCAAGCCCTCCGTAGCTCCGGTGGGTTGCTGAGATCACAGTGAGAGAGAAAAAGAGAAACAACGAGTGCGTTTTTAGGCTTCTTTTTTGGGGTTAAATTTTTAGGCGTGTTGAAAATTTAGTCTTCGGCTAATTGATGGTTTAGCTTCATTGTCCCAGTCTTTCTACTCTGTTGGTTTTCAATAATGAAGTTGGCTTTTCCAGGGAGAACATGGATTCCATTTGCGGCATATTCCATTCTACAAAGATGGAAAAGAGACAGCAGAGGTTAATTGAAGAGAATGGTAATTTCTTGTTAGGCTTTGGAATGTTGATAACTTTATGTATCTATGAGCTCGAGCTTTGTCATTTGATCAATCTGTGTTTCTTGTGGTTGAGTAATGTTTCCTACAGGCTCTTTTATAATTTCTGGTTTAGACGTTTTCGATGTTCTTTTATGCATCCTTCAGTTCTTGACTAAATAAGTTCGGTAGAAGATGACTCTTTCTTGACTAAATAAATTCCTTTTTTGGAGAAATGTTTTATTCCCTTGTACATGTAACTAGTATTTTTACTGTCTTGATAGGTAATGGTAATCCCGAATTTTGGTCAGAGATCCATAACAACATACATGATGTTATCTCATCTCATTATTTGAATTGAATATCAGTGTACAGATTCCGCATCGGATGTACCTCTTATTTGTTATTCATTGTTAGCATAAACCTTGAATTTGAATGTCAATTTTTTGCCCCCATCCCCACTGTTTTCAGGTACCGGCCTCTACAACATTGCTATTTCTGGTCTCAATGATGCCTTGTGGGAAAGAATTCATTGCCTGGTAAGCTTTAGTTCTTTAATATTGATTGTATTAGCTAGTGTAATTTTGGGCTGCAACACTCAGGTAATTTTCAGGTACCGGCCTCTACAACACTCATAAATGACTGTAATTTTGGGCACGCCATTAAAATGGCCTTAGAATCCGAAAAGTATTGTGCATAAGTTGAGAATATGGAGGCTAGCTAGTTTCCTGAACCGTAGACAACAAATACTCACATAGAAGCAATATATGAAGTAATATTGAAGGAAAACTTTGCATATATCTATTAAGTATATCGAAATTTTCTCTAAATATTCGTGGAGTCATTTATTTTTTTTATTTTTATTTTTTAATTATAAGGTCTTCATTTATTTTTCTTTTTTGCCTTGTAATTTTCTTATATTTGATTTGATGAGATCAATATTTTCAGGTGCTGTGGAGATGCGCTGGGTTGATACGTACTTTCCATTTACCAATCCATCATTTGAACTTGAGATTTTCTTTCAGGTATTGATTCCAATCATTTAATGGGTTAGAACTTTGAATTTTGATCTGCTTTATCTGTCTCATGTGATCATTCTGTTGGAAATTCTTTTGTTCCATTTATGGGTAATCAAAACTTATACAATATTTAGGGACATATCTTATTAACTGACTGCAAACAACTTTTCAGAATGGCATGTATCCAGTTGTTTGGTTGATTTTCTTCGTCGGCCATGGCCTCTACAGCTCCTGTTGGTCCTTAGCACCCTTTCAATTTATTTACTTTGAGAACAGTGTGTGTGTGTGTGTGTGTGTGTGTGTGTGTGCATAGTTAAATGATTCTGTGGAATTTAGGTTTGCAGATCTCAATTAGGTTTTGCTTTGGCTTTGCAGTTGGGGGAAAAAATTACCTTACTTGCTTGCAATTGCTCTCTTCTTTGCTTTAGAGAAGCAGAAAGAGTGAAAATTGAACGTCCTCTTGTCAAGATTATCTGAAAATCAGGAATGCTACTTTTCTTTCTTCTTTTTTTTGGCTTTTTAAGCTGTGAGCAATGCACATTTATTACAAACTTTGCAAGTGTGTTTTGTGTTTTAAGATAGTGAGTATATGAGTGCACATTGCAGTATTAGGATAGACAGTTTAGCTTTGTCTCGGTACTTAGATGGTCAAGTTTTAAGCAGATTTTGGTGATTGACAACAAATTGTGGTTTGTATCGACAACTATGTATATATATATATATATATGCCTCTGCTTCTAGCCTACATTGAGGTCTTTTTGATTGAATTGTTCATAGGTTGAATTTGGTTTTTTATTTTTGTAGTCTGTGCTTAATCTGGAGGTTGTATATTGAAGGGGGAGAGGTTTGTACTGGAAACAAGAAAAGAGGTTGGGCTGGTAATTTTATTCATCTTTGTTGTTATTTGTGAACTGTACTGGTTATGGTTTTCAGTGGAAAATATTGATCAGGCCAAACTGTTAATCTTTTCTGCTTAAATCACGTTGCCGTTTCCTATCTTCATTGATGTTTTTCTAAGTTTTTTTTTTAATTTCTTTTGATTGACTGATAGCATTATGACTTTTCTTTTTATACTGATGCTTGCCAACTCCAAAATCTGTAGAAAATTGCCAAACACAAGAAGATACATGCTTTTAAGTCAAAAATGAGGATGGAGCAGTTGGAAGTCACTCAGAACAAGCGTCAAAATGCTTGGCAGCAGTTCCAAACTACCAAAGGCAAGACTAAGAAGGTAAATTGGTATTTATGCGTTTCATTCTGCTTGCAAAATTGCTCTGATCTTTATCAAGTTACAGTAATCTACAGTTACCATTTTATTTATGCACGTATTTGATTCCCCATTATTTTTTGGAGTGAGGGAACCAATATAAAAAGGTACAGAAACACAATTTTTTATTTTTGCTTGTATTATATTGCGGTTAGTGTTGTTTCAGGTCTACAATTTAGTATATATCTAAAATAAGTAAATCTGCAGTGCTCAACTTTAATTGTAAGATAACTTTGCTATGGCCGTCAAGACATTATGCATCAAGTATAAGTATACTCTATTTTGACAAACAAAAAAAAAAGAATACAAGGCAATAGAAAAAACCTTCATTTACTACTACCGATTGCACATTCTAGATTTGTAACTTTTTTTTCTTTTCAGAGTGGTTATTTATCTGGACGCAAGCGGGAGAGCATCTTCAAGTCTCCTGACGATCCTTTTGGAAAGGTTGGGGTGACTGGCAGTGGGAAGGGTTTGACAGACTTTCAAAAGAGAGAAAAGCTTTTGCATCTCAAAGGGGAGCAGCTGAGAATGATGATGAGGCTCCTTAGCTCCAAATCTACCTTCCCTGTACCTAGTCAAAAAGGTCCGGTCTGAGCTTGTTAGCTAAAAACCTTTGGTAGTATTAAAACGATAGTATTTCACTATTGTGTCTAGTATTTCACTATTTTGTCAATCTACACGATAGTTTTCTTACGTTATTGACTTTGTAAACTCTGTCAACTGTCCAGGAACTTGGATAGTTCAAGATAAATTAGCCATCACACTTCAGGTACTTTTCTATAATCCAAGAAGTCATGGAAATGCTAATAACTACATTACAATTATGGTCATTTGAATTTCTAGGATAAAACTAATTTACCAAAACCTACAAGCTTAGCCTTCTGTTATAAATTGTGATAGTTTACTGCTTTAGCATCAAAGTTCTTGTGTTTGATTTGTATGGCGTCAAGGGTCATGTTTTTATTACTTATTGTTAAATCCAAGAAAAATGACTGCTTAGTAAGATTATTTATAGCATGAAGATTTGTAAGAGTATGATAGATTTTGGATTGCTCTTTGATATGCAGATTTGTGTTCTTTGCTCTGTGTTATGCAGATTTCTACCTCTCGACCTTGCTGTAAAGATACAACCCCTGTTGACTAAAATCTCAAAATTTGGGGGTAAGCTGGCTTCAGCTTCTTCTGTTCCTGAAGTGCAACTGTCTCAATATGTTCCTGCACTTGAAAAGCTTGGTACTTTGAGGTTGCTCCAGCAGGTGAGTTGATTTTGTACTTAACTATACCTCTTGTTTGCATAAATTCTGAATGGATTTTAAATTCCTCCTTGTACATATTACAGGTGTCTCGGGTGTAGTAAATAAAGGATCAACTTAAGGCATATCTTGGAGTGACGAAGATTTTTGTAGAAGCGAATGGCAGCTGAAGGTTAAGAGCTATCGAGAATAGGAATGTTTTTTTATTCATGTGTAGCTAGCTAAGAATGCTCTTGTTTGGTGCATTATCTTGTTACTTGAATGTATTGATGCTTGAATAATGGTACTTGAATGATATATGGATTAGAGTATTGTTTATATGGTATATTGAGCATTATTCTGGACAAACATTTATATCGATATTCTTCTTGTTGTTCAAGGGTTAGTCATACAACAATACAAAACAATGTGTTGTATGAATGTAAAAGAGTTCAAAATTGAGGCTTCTCCTACAACAGTCACTAGTTGGTACCCAATTGATTACAGTATTCACACAACGGATAACCAAATATAGTTGTTGTGTGAACTAACAACCAACAACAAAAGAAAACAGAATTCTGTTGTGTGAGATTCATAACACACAACAGAAATAAAATGATCACTGTTGTCTGAGTAATCAACAGACAAGGGAGATCATTTTACTTCAGTTGTGTGTTACTTACCTCAGACAACAAATATTAAGTTATATCCGTTGTCTGTTAGTAGTCTCAGACAACAAATAATGAGTTATATCCGTTGTGTGTTATGAATCTCAGACAACAAAGAATGAGTTATATCCGTTGTGTGTTATGAATCTCAGACAACAAAGAATAAGTCATACCTGTTGTGTGTTATGAATTTCAGACAACGGCAAAATTTCATCTTCTGTTGTCTGAATGTGCCGAGGCATCGCCGCGCATGCCATGCCAGGCACATGCTGCGCAGAACTCACACAACGGAAATAGGTATTTCTGTTGAGCAAATTATTATCACACAACGGTGATTTCACCGTTGTCTGATTTTTCAATCACACAACACTCACTTAGACCACGGTGAGCTTGGTCATCAGACAACACAAATCCACCGTCGTCTGATGACCTTTTTGTAGTAGTGAAGGACGAACTAGCTGCCTACGGCTAGTTTTGTGGTAAGGGTTTGCAGCATGAAAAGCTTGAAGCCTCATAATACCCTTAATACTAAATCAGCAGGGGAACTCTCCAAACCATGCTAGAGCTAATCATTCCTTGTCATCCAAATAGTCCAAAATAAAACCATAAATAGATCAACCTGTTCCTTTGTAAAATGCTCCATATAAGACAAAAACCATTCCTTAAAGTTTGTGAAGTCATGATTAATAGAAAGTTGTAGTGGAGAGGCCATAAATACTTGCCTACTAAAGGAGCTGTCACGTCCAATATGAAGCATGGATTCACCTTCTTCTCCACATAACACACAAGTATTCATAACATGGCCTCCTTTAGTTTGAATGCGTGAACGAGTAGGAAGAATATTATTACACGCTCTCCACATACATACCTTCACCTTAGCAGGCAGTGAGGCACATGAGCTTTCCATATTGACCCCCATAACTGAAATGAAGATTGTGACAATGAAGACGAAGAGGCCCCATTATTGATATGTAGAATCCCGTCCCTTGCTACAACATAGGCACTTTTAACAGAAAAAATACCTTTGGGATCATAATGCCAAATTATGCGATCAGGAGGAAGCCGAAAACTTAGAGGAATTGAAGTAATTATCTCACAATCTTCAGGTGAAAAAGTACACTCCAACAGAGATGTTTTCCATGTACAAGAGTCTGAATCAATCAGATCACTAACAAACTCCACTGAAGTGGTTGGAGGCTGCAAATATGGTTTGAATAAATTGGGACGAGGAAGCCACCTATCTTCCCATACTTTAATGGATGCTCCGTTACCCACTTTCCAGTGAGAGCCAAGTTCTAACAATGGTCTAGAAGCCAAAATGCTTCGCCAAGAATAAGATGGTGTATATCCCAATTCAGCTGTCCAGAAGCTCTCCGATTGGAAATAAAGAGATTTATATAATTGGTCAATAAGAGAAGAAGGTGTTGAGATTATACGCCATGCTTGTTTAGTTAACATCGCCAAGTTATGTGCATAGAGATTGCGAAAACCCAGGCCCCTGCTGCTTTCAGTGAGCATAAAGCGTCCCAACTCTTCCAATGGATCTTCCGATGATCTGAAAAACTACCCCACCAAAACTTAGCACAATCTTGTTGCATGTCTTCGCAAAAAGTTTTCGGTAAAAGAAAGCAACTCATAGCATAGGAGGGCAACGTTTGCGCAACCACCTTGATTAGTAGTTCCTTTCCTGCACCACTCAACAGGTTTCCACACTAACCATGAAGCTGTTTCTGTAATCGATCTCTTAGATAAGTAAAGGTTGACTTTTTTGACCGTCCTACACGGGTCGGTAATCCCAGGTATTTCTCATGATAGTCCACTCTTTTCACCCCCAAAAAGTCAGCAAAGAGTTGTTGAAATTGTCATCCAGATTTTTGCTAAAACATACACTACTCTTCTGAAGGTTAATTTGTTGACCTGAGGCACACTCATAGATGTGAAGCACTTCCATGATTTGTGAACAAGTGGAAAAAGAAGCTTGAGCAAACAATAGGCTGTCATCTGCAAACAGTAAGTGACTGATGGAGGGAGCTCCTTGACCGATTTGAATTCCAGGCAACAAACCTAGATAAGCCTTCTGAGCAAGTAAAGCTACAAACCCTTCTATACAGAAAAGGAATAGATATGGGGATAAAGGATCGATCACCATGGCGAAGCCCTCTAGTTGGAGAAAGATAACCTGTAGGTTCTCCATTCACTGGAAATGAGTACCGAACAGAAGTGACACACACCATAACAAGATTAATCCACGACATAGGAAACCCTAGCCGTACTAATACAACTTTTAGAAAGCTCCATTCCATGCTGTCATATGCTGTTAATGTTTAAAGTTAAGCGGTAGCTAAACCTTTGTTAACGCTGGTCTGATGGGCGGACCACTACCTATGATAATCCTAGAGCCCCCGTTACTTGTCAAGTGAAATACAAAGGTCGTTAAAGGGATACCGAGTTGGGCGGTCTTCTCTTCTCCGATGCCTAAGTTAGTCAATGTATTTGTGTTGACAAAGCAACAGTAGGTAAGTATTAAAATGCGTAATTAATGAGGAGAGAGGAGAGAACCTTTTATAGGTGAGGAGACAGCTGATCTTCTCCATGTTTTCGATGTGGGACTGATATGATTTAGTCCCTGCTTCTGGAGCTTCTGGTACTATCTTAGCGCAGCCCGTGGTGGCGCTTCAACGGTGATCTGGGTGTAAGCCAGGGGTCAGGCAGTAGCCTGCTTGGCTATGTTCTCGTAGGTCACTCCTTTGGTGGGAGTTGGTACCGCTGGGGGGTAGCATGAGTGTGGCTTATTATAGCTAATTATGCTTGCAAATGCCTATGTAAGTACAAGTACCCCAAGTCCCCAGTCAAAGAGCGCAATCTTGATTTGGGAGTTGCCCAGCGGTTCAAAACATTACTTCCGCCAGTCATGCAAAAGCATAATTAGCGTCAGTGCGTTGTCAACCATGGACTTACTGAACAAACGCTTTATACCCCATTGGGTGGGCCCTTGCTAGGCCCCCTAGGGAGTCCCCCACTCCCCGGCTAAGATAGAGCTATGTTTGGCAGGTGTATTGTTTGTTGAAGGAAGCTGCGCTGAGCAGAGGGTGTTGGGTAGCGAACCCACTCTTTGATACCCAAGTGGCGGGGGTCAACATGCCTGATCAGGGTCTTCGAAGACTGTGTTGACATGTCCCCCTACCTGTCTCGGAGGACCCTTTTTTACTGCAAGGCCCTTTGCTGTGGTTGTGAAAGTGAGGCGTTGCCTCAGGAATCGCCTTTGGCGGGAGTCCCTCCGCTAACTATAAGTGGTCGGTAATGTTGCGAGGACCTGCCTGGCGGCAGCTCGGTGAATGGCGTTGCGGTCAGCTGTCTTTCTTCCAAGGTGCCGAGGGAGAAGTCTCGCTAGTGGTATTGCGCTTATCAGAGACTATCTCGCTTGTAAGATGGAAAGAGAGAAGTTCCGCTACCGGAGTTGCTCTTAGCGAAGACTCTCTCGCTTGCAAGATGGAAAGAGAGAAGTTCTGCTAGCGGAGTTGCGCTTAGCGGAGACTCCGTCAATTCGTAGTCTTCCTGTCAGTGGTTACTTCGGGTAGATGCTTCGTTTGACAATGCCCGATACGTGGTCGTCTCAGATTGGGTTAGCGTGTGTGATAACATCTTTTCAGCACACCCGTCCCTTCGTCATTAATGCTAGTAGTTATTGATCTTGTAACCGAGGTGTTGCCTCAGTTAATCCAGAGAGTAAGTGTGTTTGTGGGGCACGTGTACGGTTGTGGTGCGATGTCATTTTTCAGCGGACGGCCTAGATTAGTTTAATGTTGACATAAAAGAGAGGTAAACCTGGAGGTTTAACACTTCGTACTTTTTATCTAGTGTCGTCGTCTTCAAGCTTCGCCCTGGGTTCTGAGAAGAAGATTGCTACGATTCCGTGAAGTTGTCGATCTTTTAAAGCACGAAGATCTCCTACAGTGAAGAGAAGCGCCTTCGGTCGCACCAAAGTCTTCATCTTTGAGGTTGGTATTCTGAATCCCATCCCTGTTTTATTGGATTTCTGTGTTTGCTTTTGTCCTTTTCTGGGTTTTTTCAATTTGGGGTACTATCTGTTCCTCCCCTGGTGTGCTCTGAGGGTGTAAAGCGAGTTTTGGGGATGGGTTTTGGTGTTTGGTAGAGAGTTGGGGTTTAGGGATTTGCTGGATGGTCGAATCTGGGTTGAGTATATGGGTGCTTTCTGTTCTTGTTTTGGTATTTTCTGGACAATTGTTCTTGATGCTTCTGGATGTAACTGATAAAGGGATAGCTTAGATCCTGTGCAAATTGACTGGTTTGAGTTTTAGGATTTTGGGATGGCTAGTGTCGTAGAGATCTCGAGATGTGAGGGTTCCGGGTCTGACGACTCGCTTAACGTGGTAGATAGGGTGTTTATTGACTCGTTGCTTCTGTCTACCCTGCAGGAACCTCCCGGTCCAAACCGCTAGACATTGCATCGCTACAGACCATACCATGGGAAGTTGCCATGGGTCGTGCTGGTCGTCCTGAGAATTCTAGGGCAAGAGAGGATGTCGCAACTCGCAAAAGGCTGGAGGAGAGGCTGGCGAGCAATAGTGCCGCTATCGGCTCTGCTGATGGGGTGAGAGAGGCTAGCGGGGAAGAGGTTGAGTCAGCCTGGGTTCTCCGCGATGGTACAGCGGTTGACAAAGCCGGAGGGCCGATGACGGTGGTTGCCATCAACAGTGCGAAGCGGGTGTTCCGCCTGCCAGACGTTGTGAAGCTGCGACCGTCGCTGAAGGATGAGAGAGCATCGGTCTTGCCAACCGGGCATGCTACTGTGCATGAGGCGATCTTCCGCCAGGGAGTGACATTCCCACTACTGCCAAATCTCCAGATTTTGGTCTGTGAATTTGGCCTTGCTTTTGGGCAGATTTGCCCTAACATGTGGCGGTTGCTTATGGCCCTCAACTCACTATAGCGGTTGTCCAGCTGTGAGGGTCCAACCGTGGCGGAGCTGTTGCACTTCTACGAATTAATATATGTGCAGCGCCAAGCTTGCAGTGGGCAGGTGAACCTGAGTCGTCGTTAGGGGGAGCCTAAATTGGTCGAGAACTTGAAGGATTCTATGTCACCTTAGCAGGGGACCTTCTGCGTTGCCACCTATGGATGGGAATATCAAGCGAGGTCGAATGCGGGGGAGCTGACATTCAGGATTAAGTCGGAATTCCAACCTATTCGAGGTTGTCGCTGGCTTCCGCTGCTCAGGGTTGGTTTTGGTTGCACCATAATTCCTGTTGCAGTGACTAGTTTTTTTTTTTTTGGTGCAGTGGGTCTGCGCGATAACCTGACTCGTGCAGAAGAGTGTCGTGTGGTGAGGATTGAGTCTGCTGGCGAAACCGCAACCTGCTAGATCTTCGCCTACTCACCAAGTGGGAGTTGTTAGTCGATCAACAGCTGACACGAGCCCTTGGTAAGTATCATCCGCGGATAAGTGTTTTAGTTCGTTGTTGTAAGGCTAATTCTTTCTTTTGTTTAAATTCTCCGCCGGGAAACAGAGGGAGACGCGAGGCGTTTGAGAAAACCATGGACCGCGCCGAGATCAACAATTCCTTGGAGAGTATGTACTCCTCTGGGCTAGCGGCCTAGAAAACCATTGTTGATCCCTAGACACTGGCGCTGTGTCAGTCTGAGGCTCCTGTGGTGTTACCAATGCCGCATCACTCTCACCTTGGTGCCGATGGTTCGCCCGTTGTTCAGGCGGGCACTGAGGTGGGTGGTAGGGCAGCTAGCGGGAACCCTGCTGCAACTGTGCAGCAAAAATAGAGAATGCCCGCTAGCTGGAGAGGGCCGCAGAAGGAAAAAGAGGTACCGCCGGTTGAAGCAGTGACCATTGCGGGGTTGGGGCCACAGAAAAGGTCAACGACTGCTACCGCTGGATCCACACGGGCTGTGCTACAAAGGAAGCGTCGCCAAAATGACACTGATGAAGAAGAGGAAGGAGACGACGCTGAGACCATCGGTACCCATCAGCAGAAGAGGGCCAGACAGGCTCCGCCCAAGGTGATCGCGCCCGCCAGAGGGGAGGTGCAGGCGAGTGACCTATACTCTTTCGCCACTTACGCCGAATTCCTGGCTGCACCAGAGTGGGAGTTTTTGTTCCACCTTTGCGAGAGGCTGGGATTCGGCGGACTGGATGAGACTGTCGGTCCAACTGTGCTGCAGCAGTCACCGTTTAGCTTGGCCTTTGGCCACTTGTCCGTCGGGTTGAATGAATTCTTTTGGAGGCCTCGGAGCAGCCCGAGGTCGAGCAGCAGTTGCAGGAGGAGCTCGAAGTCTTACGGGGGGAACTGGCGGATTCTCAGTCTAGGCTGGTGGATAAGGAGCGGCGGCTGGCCAAGGTGGAATGCGATGCTTCAGATGCTCGCGGCAAGTTGAAGATTACCATCGAGCAAAACCTTGAGCGGAATGATCATATCAACTAGCTTCAGCAGGACATAGTTCAGTTGAAAGAGCAGATGGCGGCCAAGGTTAAGTGGATTGACATTCTGCAGAAAGATTCTGCCGCCAAATCCGCCGAGGTAAAAAGATTAGAGGGTGTAGCTGCCCAGCTGGAGGCGGAGAGGAGCGGTCCTAAGGCCGCTACTGTGGACGCCTTTAAGCAGTCTGAGGGGTACAAGCAAGCTTTGATGGATGAGGTGAAGGCCGGTGCCATTGCCAACGTGGAGCTTCTGAAATAAGAAGGGCACCATTGATTGGGCAAAGGCTTCCGGGTCCACCAGCACACCTAGCTAGCCGTCAGCCCCAGGGGGAGGGCCTTTGGAGGTTCAGCTTGGGTTGCGTTTCGGCAGTGGGGAGAGTGATGATGACCCGGCGGAAGCCTCCCAGCGGACTCCAGTGCCTACCCAGTCTGAGGTCTCTAGGGCCAATGTTGTGGTGGATCGTACCCGGCCGGAAGGGACCATCATAACCCCTAGCCCGACTGCACATGGCTCTGACCAAACAAGTCATATGGGCGGGCGGCAGCCGCTGGCTAAGGGTGAGGAGCAACCGCCGGTCGAGGGTGAGTAGGGCGATACTGAAAATCGTTGAAGATGTTGTCTTCGATATCTGTATTGTAATGCCGCTGAGGCTTACATTTGTACCTTTGGTCTTTTTTTTTTGTAATTGACTATTTTTGGGTGGGTGGTCCTGACCCTGTATGGATGGAAATGTGTATTTTTAGTGTCGTATGCCTTTTGATTATTTGTTGTCTGAATGTTGCTTTTACCGCTAGAGTTTTTTTACTGTTGCTTTGTGACTCAATGAAACATTAAAGGGGTTAAAATTGTTCCAAGTGCACGATGTAGGGACGTAGTCCGCCGAACTTTGTTGGCGTTGCCCTTTAATTCTTGTGCTTGAACTTGGCGACAATGGTTTGAATAATTCCTTGTTTCATTGATAACTGATATGTCAGTATTTACAAAAAGCGGGGTTGTACCCGTTGGGTAGCTTCCCTTAGCTAAATATTGAGTCAAAAATTTAGCTAAGCCAAGATGCTCTAGGGTAGCGGCCTGACTATTTGTAGTAATACGAAGTTGTTCGGTATTCCAAGGGTGGGTCGTGGTGACGCCATCCTTGTCCATTAAGTAGAAGGTGTCGGGGCTAACGACTTCCACAATTTTGTATGGACCTTCCCAAGTTGGGCGAAGTGTCGTTGGAGGTGGAATGACTTCCTTCATTACCGAGTTCCCCATTTGGAGGTTCCGAGCTTTGACCCTGGTGTTGTAGAAACGCGATACCCGTTGCTTATTTTGCAAATTGTGCAGATGGGCCTTGTGTCGTTTCTCCTCTAGGAGGTCCCTGTCGAGATTGACGCCTTCGTCATTGGTCTCGGGGCAGTAGCCCTCGACCCTAGCGGTAGGTTGAGTTATCTCCATTAGGTAGGACGGCTTCAGTTCCGAACATCATACAAAATGGCGTTTCACCAGTGGCGGAAGTTGGGGTAGTCCTGATGGCCCACAGAACTTCCGGAAGCTTCTCCGCCCACAGACCCTTGGCGTCGTCGAGCTTCTTTTTTAGCAGCTTCTTGATTATCTTGTTTCCTGCTTCGACCTGGCCGTTGGTTTGGGGGTGAGCGACATATGCAAAACTCATCTTGGTACCTAGGTTAGCGGTGAAAGATATGAGTTCCTTATTGTTGAACTGTGTGCCGTTGTCTGTGATGATTGTGTGGGGGACACCATAGCGACAATAAATGTTCTTCCAGAGGAAGTGAGTTACCTTGGCGATAGTTATAGCCTTCAGTGGCTCTGCCTCTATCCATTTGTTGTTGTAGTCGATAGTGACAATGATGTACTTGAACTGGCCTTTGGCGGTTTGACATTTTCCCATCAAGTCCATGCCCCACGTGGAGTGAATCCATGGACCAATGATGATTGACAGTGGTTTTGCCGGAGCGTGTGGGAGATCAGCATATTGTTGACATTTGTGGCAAGATCTTGATATCCTCCTAGTGTCGTCACTGAGCGTAGGCCAGAAGTAGCCTTGTCGCATTGTGCGATTGGCTAAGGATCTGGCGCCTGAGTGGTTTCCACATTCCCCGCCATGTATCACTGCCAGGACGACCTTCCCCTCCTCTGGGGTTAGACACCAGAGGTTGGGGTGGGTGAACCCCTGGTGGTAAAGCTTGCCATTCTAGATGTTGTAACGGGTTGCTCTTCTCTTGAGCTGTCGTGCTCCGACCATGTCCTCTGGCAATATCCCATTGCGCTTGTATTCGATGATCTCATCCATCCAACTGGGATTAACCTCAATGTTGAAGATCTCTGCTAGGGTTTTTGTGATGCTTGGCTTGTCAAGAAATTACCCTTGTGTCCGCTGGACTTTGGTGTGGCTGAGCGGTTACTAGTCTGGCCAGTGAATCGGCTTTGGTGTTCTTTTCCCTAAGGATCTGCGTGATGGTGTGGAATTTGAATTTTTTGAGGAGCGTCTTGACGTAACCCAAGTATGCCGCCAACTGTTGATCCTTGGCCTGGAAACTGTCGTTGACCTGGTTGACGACTAACTGGGAGTCATTGAATATGTTGACGCTGTCAGCCCCTGAGTCGATGGCGAGGAGTAGGCCGGCAATGAGTGCTTCGTACTCCGCCATGTTGTTTGAGGCTTTGAAGTTGAATTTTAATGCGTATTCCACGTTTAGTCCCCCTGGCCCTGTTAAGATGACTCCGGTGCCACTGGCCTTGGCGCAAGCGGAGCCATCCACGTGTAGGTTCCAGTCTAACTGCTAGGGAGCTGGTTCCTCAGCGGTTACCATTTCCGAGCTGGGTTCAATCTGTCGCTCGGTGAGCTCAGCTATGAAGTCTGCCACAGCCTGGCCTTTCATGGCGGTTCTTGGTTTGTAATCAATGTCAAACTCGCTGAGCTCGATGGCCTACTTGCTGAGCCGTCCTGAATGTTCAGGGTTCTACATTACTTGTCTCAGAGGTTGATTTGTTAAGACATGAATTGTGTGGGCTTGAATGGCGGAGGCGCCTAACGGCGATGATGAGTACGAGAGCGAGCTGTTCCAGGGTGGGATATCTTGTTTCAGCCCAATTCATGCCTCTGCCAGTGTAGAATACGGGGATCTCATCCTGGCCCTCCCGCCAGACAATGGCGCAGCTTACCACTGTCTATGATACCGCTAGGTATATATATAATGTCTCCCCCTGCACAGGAATAGAGAAGAGCGGAACTGCAGCCAAGTACTCTTTCAAGCTTTGGAACTCTGCCTCGTAGTCTGGGTTCCAGTCGATGACCTTCTTGTGAGTTGTCTTCAGGACTTTGAAAAATAGGAGACATCTGTCAGTGAGTCTAGAGATAAACCGAGAAAGTGTGGTTAGTTTGCCCTGGAGACTCTGAACTTGTTTCTTCCACTCTGGAGCCTTCATGTTGAGGATGGCTTGTACTTTGTCAGGGTTGGCCTCTATGCCCCATTCACTAACTATGTAACCTAGAAATTTGCTGGCGGTGACGCCGAAGAAGCATTTTTCTGGGTTAAGACGCATACCGTAGGCCAAGAGAATGGCGAATATAATTATGAGGTTTGCCACGTGTCCGATGGCCTTTATACTTTTTACTAACATATCGTCCATGTAGACCTCGATGATTTTGCCCAGATGTTCAGCAAACATAGCATTCATCAGCCGCTGGTAAGTTGCACCGGCGTTCTTCAAACCGAAAGGCATGACATTGTAGCAGTATAGGCCCTTGTCGGTGATGAAGGAGGTGCACTCTTGGTCACCAGTGTGCATTTTGATCTGATTGTAGCCGGAGGAGGCAGCCATCATGCTGAGTAGCTTGTGCCCAGCTGTTGCATCGACCAGTTGGTCTATGCGAGGTAGCGGGAAACTGTCCTTTGGGCATGCCTTGTTGAGGCCCTTGAAGTCGACACACATTCACCACTTTCTGCTGGGTTTTTTGACCATGACAAAGTTGGAAATCTACTGAGGGTAATTTACTTTGCGGATGAATCCAATGCTCTGGAGCTGGGCAACCTCCTCCCCTATTGCACAGTATATCTCCTCATCAAAGGCCCTTTGTCCCTGCTTGATAGGGTAGGCGGATGGTTTGATACTCAATTTGTGTGTGATGATCTCGGGGAGATGCCTGGCATGTCAAAGTAGGACCGTGCAAAGACGGCGGCGTTGTCATGTAGAAACTGAGTGAGCTCAGCCGCTACCTCTGGATCTAGCTGAGCGCCGATGCGGACTGTCCACTCAGGGTGCTCGTCAGAGATGCTGATAACCCTTAAGGATGTTTCTAGGTTGACATGCTCTTTTTTGACATATTTCTTCTCGTCATCCCTGGGGTCCTCAAACATATTTGGTGCCGCTGCATGATCGCCCACTGTTAGGATTTCATGGCGGTGCGCTGATCGTGCCATGGTTGTGGAATAGCACTCTCGTGCCAGTTGTTGACTTCCCTTCACACAGCCTGTTCCGTTGGGAGTAGGGAACTTCATGAGGAGCATGTACCCGGTGATGATGCATTTGAGTTTGTTAAGTGCCGGTCGACCAATGATGGCATTATATGAACTGAAGCAATCCACAATGATGAACTCCATATGGATTTCCGCTGTTCGTGGACTGGCGCCAATAACTAGTCGCATGTAGTCAGAACCCAATGGCTATGTGACGTCACCGGAGAAGCTAAGCAATGGCTCATGATCCTGCAGTAGTTTTCTGTTCCGCCGAAATTTGTCGTAGCACCTGTTGAAGATAACATTTACAGCGGACCCGTTGTCGACAAGGATCCTTCCCACTGACCATTTATCCAGTACGGCGTCGATTAAGAATGGATCATCATGGGGCATATGTACTCCGTGCTTCTCCTCCTCTGAGAAGGTAATAAGCTCCTAACCAGATTTTGGGAGTTTAGCGGACCTCTCATAGCGGATATTGCACACCTCAATGGGGTAGTTAGCACGCGCATAACGCTTTTTTGCTCTGTGAGACATGTTGGTGATTGGAGCACCACCGTCGATGGTGTTGATGCGGCCCAAGGGCTCAATGTTGGCGATCACGGGTGGTGGTTGGTGTACCTTGAATTGTTCCATCTTACAGTCTCGATATAATGTCTCAATAGCTGTTTTGAGGCGTTGCAATTGTTGGTGTTGTGGTCCTTGTCCTCGTGATATTTGCACCACTTGCCAGTGTTTTTGGGCTTTCCTACCCTTGGGTATTTCCCTGGGGGTGGTGGCGGGATCTGGTCCTTGCACTGGTCGTATATTTCCTCATATGAGGCCGTGAGGACCGTAAACACTGCGTATCGCTGGGATGACTCTATCTGTTTATTGCGGTTATCCCCATGAAATGAGGGGCTGCCCTTATTGTAATGCTGGTCCTTCTGCCGCTTGCTCTGGTGGTTACTCTGTTGCCATTCTCTCTTTTTATCAGTTGGCGGTGCAGCAGAGGTTTTGCTAGCTGTTTCCTGATGGCTGGCGAGGAGTTGGGTAGACTTTATAGGTGTTGGTTATGGTGGGGGGATTTCTCCATATGTGATGAATTCTGCCTGTGCATAGATGACAGCCTCGCTCATGACATGGTCGTAAGCGGCGTTTGGATGATTGTAATTGAGGTGATAGAGAAATTGCCCCTTGAGGAGTCCCTTCTTGAAAGCTGCCAGCGTTATTGTCTTATCAAGATCGCGGCATTAAGACGTTGCCGCTCTCTACCTGGTGACGAACGCCTTCAATGTTTCCCCCGCCCCTTGCTTGAGGTTGAATAGCTGAGTTGTACTGTGGTATCCGGCCGCCAACAGGATGAACTGAGAGAGGAAAGCATTTGATAGTGCGTGGAATGAGTCAATGGACCCCGGTGGACACTCAAAAAACCAACTCATTGCCTCACTATCCAGCGTTTCGCTGAACAAGTGGCAGAGGGTGGCATCATCGAAGCCCTTGTTATTGGTGACTTTTTTGAAGGTGTCCATATGGACAAAGGGGTCAGTCATGTCGTTGTAATGTGACATCTTTGGTGTCTTTGCGTGCGCCAGGCGGATGACATGCAGGATCTTGGCGGTGAATGGTCCTGGTTTGGACGCAAAGAATGGATTTGGTATTGGCGCTGGGCACTTGCCTCGACCCGGATTAGCCTTTGCTCTAATTGTTGCATCTGTTCCAGAATTTGGGAGGTTGTGCCTCCATCAAGTCCTGTTTGGATGTTCCGCTGGACCAGCTCTTGCCTGGGGACATGTATATTACCCTCGATTTTTGTCCTGATTGTTGAGCGGCTGGTGTATGGCTGTGACTCCGCCTCCTACTCCAACATTAGTCGGGGTTCCAGAGGTGCTCCTATTCCTCGTAGCTCTGGTGGGTTCAACGGTACCTGCATCTGTATGATTGGTCCGGGTACCAATCCACCGGTGTTGGGCTGACTGCGCCTGGTGCTTCGTGTTTGCTCGCTTTGCGCTGGGTTGACGTTTGCTTCCAGCGCCTTCTTCAGCTCATCAAAGCGCGTTTGGATTGAGCCATCAATGATGCACCTGGTTAACGGAGCGGGTCAGGTTGAAATTTTTTATTACTAAACTGATTTGGATTTAGGCCGATCCGCTCTAAATCCGATCCATTTACAGGTCTACAGGTGGTGCATATTTTAAGTGCTCACCACTAACATAACAAACAAGAAAAGGTTATTGTTGGTATATGTAAACAAGGCACCAATATTAAGTTAAGAAAATTCTTCTATGCACCAGCGGTTTAAGTGAACTAGAAGATCCAGTAGTTCAAATTTTAGGTCCAAATGTGTAGATCACTTCTTCAAATTTGCAGCCAAATTGATTATCGTTAAGGCATTCAAAATTACGATTTATAATTATATGTATGAACTGTTCAGGTTGGACAGATTCGGTTCGTCCATTGATTTAATCTAATTTAATACCTTAACGATCACTTATTTGACTGAAAAATTTTCAGATGTGATCTATTATGACCTAAAAACTGAATGGTTGAGATTGCGAAATGTAATCGAAAAGTTGGTCTAATGCCCTATCCCTAGAAAAGACCAAAAAATGGATCCCTTAGTGGAAGGGCCCTATATATATGCACACTATCATAATCTCAACTCAATACTCAATGAAAGGATTTCACAATTGCACTCTTTACAATTGTCGTTTCCACAACTCAAAACACTTCCAAAATAATATCAAAATCATTTTCAAACTATTGTCTTCACACCTCAAAAAAATCACCAAATCATACATATTTGTTTCAAAACTCAAGCCAACTACTGTCATTTCTTTTCCAAAATCATTTATTTTCCTCAAAATCACTTCACAAAACAATAGTGAACAAAACACACAATTCCACCAAGATATATATATTTCATGTAAATACAAACGCGCACACACACACACACACAAAGTCATCCACTCAGGGGTGCTACTAATACCAACTATAGTTTACAAATTACACAACTCGAAAATTATTTTATAACAAACATTCGTTTTAACTTACCTATGAACCGTTGACGATAAATATTTATTTGAGATGATTATGATTTCATAGCTAACAATTAATTCTAATCAAACAATAACATCTAATTCATCACCCAAAACAACTTGAGATTTACTCACCTCAAAATCCCACTGTGTCTTCACACGCTACAAGAGATAAAGCACACAACCATCAAACTCCGCTCAAAATGGCTTTGTCAAGCACCTAATCACATCAAGGTTACACGTAACACAACACAAAATACAAGAGCATTAACAATTTGAAACACGTAAACTAAAAACCGAAGACTACATCAATCGAGACAAAATTTCACCTGAGACACAACAAGGTCTCTGAAACACTCCTAGGATCTTATAGCCCAAATGAAATGATGATCCAAAGGTTGGATCCTCACGGATCGAAAACCGAACGAACCGAAACCGAATATAACCAAACTCGTCCAAAAAATTGAGCAATCACAAAACTAAACATACCTACACGTTTGTATTGATAAACATAGGCTTACGGAGCAAAGAACTGCTCTAGAGGTGGCAGGACGCGCTGCCACAAGCGACTGCAACTAATCCCCACATGCCACCTAACCAACTTCAAAATCTGGAAAATCAGCTCTGACCAACGTGTAGAGCACAACAAGGGGAGTAACTTTCATACTTGACACCAAGGCTGATTTGGCCTGGATCGAGTTAGATCAAGCTTGAAAGTTTTTGGTGGGCAAAAATTCAAATCCCAATTTCGAGCTCCACACTTCAAATCGATCTTCAAGGCACCATGGATCGAACGAGGAGGAAGAGAGCTTCAAAACCCAACCGGTTTGATGTCTTGAGGTTGCCAAAAAACATAGTTTCGAGCATGTCAACTCCCCCGACAATTGCGAGCTCCGATCCGCCATGTATGGTGCATATTAGAGGACATGGCCACCAAGAGTAGGACGAGGAAGCATGGTGGGATGCCATTTCTTTTTAGTAATTGGATTTTTAATTTTATCCTCTGATGTAATGAAAGCCGTTGAGCGTATGTGTCGCCTGATACCTTGGTAGAACATCCGACCGTAGGTTTGAATACTTGTTCCAAAACCAATAATCATCAGAATATGCAATTACCGATGATCTAGGCTGATGGCGCTGCCAGAGGATGTTGGACGGTGGAATTCCGACCTGGGTGGCTCAGCCGGTTTGCTGGTTGTGTCAGGGTCTGTGGAGAGAATTCTTCGGAAAAAATCCAGATAGTTTCCCAAAATGGAAACTGAACATATATTCCAAAAAATTCCAATTTATACCAAAACTTTTAATAATGGAAAGAACTTCCGCTGATCATAACTCCTTCATACTATTTCAGAAAATAGTGTGACGCATGTCCACGAACTCCTTTATTTGGTGTACTGTTTGCGAAATTTTCCCTTTAATTAATTATTCGTTCAAAACACTTTCACTTCTCCCAAAAAAACAACCGATCATACCAACCAACAACTTATTAATTTTTGACAATCGCAAGAAAATTAATAAGGAAAATTCGGGGTATTACATTCACCATCCCTCTACGTAGATAAATACGTTGAGTAGCGGGTAACCTTTCATCAAGGTAACCGATGGTAGTATGATCGACCTTGCGTTTTTCAAGCAAAAAATATGTCGAAAAAAAAACATTCTCCTACCTAAGTAACTAAAAAAATAATGCCAAAAAAAAAAAGACAAATTAACAACCAAATAAAAATAGCCACCCAAACTAAGATCCAGCCTAGATGCCAGATCCTATTCTGGGCCCAAAATCAGATCCGACTCGGATCCCAGATCCCAGATCCAGACCCGATTCCAGGTTGGACTAGGATCCCAAATCCGGCTCCCAGCCATAAGACCCAGTCGTCGCACGGTGTTGCCATCCCAATTTGATCCCCACTCAAATTGATTGCCATTGTCCAGCCCATCGTTGTTGTCCTCCATTGCCTCTCCTAACAACGACCGAGAAGCGAGCCTAGCCATGACCACTTCGTTGCACCACCGCGCTCCATTCTAGATCGTCTATGACGCTTTCCTTGACTCCACTGTTGCCGCACGCGACGACGGTCATGAATCAGGACCACCAGTTGTTGATCGTGGCTGCACAGAAAACCTCCAGATAGATCGAACCACACCGCACCGCCACAACCGCCATTCCACCTTCAGAGAGTTGGCCCTGACACAAGAAAGAAAATCGGACCACGCTCGATCCACCTATCATCTCCCCGCCTCGCTGGCCTCCCAAAGCCTCCATTCTCATGGAGGAAGGATTCAAAGACAGATCGCCATGATGACGACCGCTCTCTACCCTAGCAAGTATTTTAACAACTGATATATGTAGAACCTACATAAAAAAAAAAAATGAAATTTTTTTAATGCACTAACGGTGCAAGTGACCAACACTTGTAAGATAAGGGTGGTTCTAGTTGGAATTACAAATTTGATATTTGGGCCTTTATTTTTTTTCTTCAGTTGTTATTAGAATTTGTCAACTCATGTGAAAAGACAAATAAGGACAAAGAGAGAAAAAAAAAATACTCTTCGTACTTCCCCTATGAATATAAGTTACCTAAAACAATTAAGTAAAAATAATAGATTTTCCCCCTCCTTTGATACAAAAGTAAATTCAAAATGATTTGATTTGGAATTTCCTTAAACTAAATTCATTGAATATTTTGGTGTAATTATTACTAATAAAGATCCAAGGCCAACTCTTTTTAATTATATTTAATCAATATATATTATTTATTTGAGTACCAAAGTCTTTTTAGAACCATTCATATTGCAAAAAAAAAAAAAAAACTATCATTTGGATTGACAAAAAAAAAAAATCTAATTGTGAACTTGTTCGACCCTCTAAGAATTAATTTTTTGGTTCCACCACTGCATGAAAGTACACCAAAAATGTAGGCAACTACCTTCACCAACTTTTTTGTGGTTGAAATTATAGAGATAAAAATAAAAAATAAAAAAAAATTGTTGAAAATACAGATTTGATTGTTCAAGGTAGGGCTGGGCACGGGCCGGGCTCAACAAAAATTTCACTGAGCCCGGACCCGGCCCATTTTTATGGTTCGGGCCTAAAACCCTTTTTGGCACCTACAGGGACTGGCCCTGGATCGGCCCATTTTTGTTCGGGCTGGGTTTCTGGGCTTTCGGGCCCAAATACTAGTTTTATACTTTCATTCTTTGCTACCTGCCCACACATATATAACGCAAATTCCATTCATTTCAACATGTTAAAGTTCAAAACACTATCCATATCCAAAGTTCAACCTGCACATTCAAATATCCAAATATGTAGAGTTCATTATCCAAATTCAAATACAAGAAGTCAAGAACAATCTGACATGCAATTCAACACAAAGTCCCAATTTAAATACAAAGTCCCAATTCAAATACAAAGTTGCAATTGAAATAGTAAGTTGAAATTGGAAGGAGCAATTTAGCAGTTTTTCTTTTTTCCAGTCTTCTAAGCAATTCAGCAAAGCTAGCCATCAATTGGTAATGACGATTTTCCCTACACCAGCCAATATACAAAAATTATCAACAAATGATTCAATAGAGTGAAGATAGATCAAAACTGAAGCATAAGTTTAAAATAAAGTGAAGACAAATCAAACTTGACATCAGTTTAAAATAATATTGCAGAAAACATAATAATCAGTTTGTAAGCTTATTGATTTGATTATCTTGCAAGCTTATTGATAGGCTGATAGCATGAATAGCTTATTGCAGATCAAAACCAATACACAGTAGCTCACCTGACTTCTCAACCAGCTTCAATTTTTTTTGCCTTACAAGCAGCCTTTTTTGCTAATTGTTCACCAGATTTCTCCTTCGCATAATTGCCATTTCATTAAAAAAATAATAAATTAACATTGATTCAGATCAAAAAGTGAAAAACAATAGCATAGAAGACGAAGTAAACATACCCTCTTCACACATCTCATAGAACTCCATCTCCTCGATTGTTGGGAAAAACTCAATACTTTGAACATTCTCTTATTTGATCCAATTCTGTAAGCATATTAATGCTTCAACAGATTTAGGAGTTAGAGAGCTCCTATAAGGATCAATTACTATATTCCCGGTGCTAAAACACGATTCGGAATCAACGGTTGACACTTGAATTGAAAGAACATCCCTTGCAACAAGCTGGAGATTAGGATACTTTGAGCCATTAAGCTTCCACCATAGTAAGATGCTAAACTTAGCTGCTCTCGGAGGCTTTTCAAAAGGATCCAATAAATACCTATCTACCTCACTCTCCACGACAACTTCACAGCTGTTTTCTAACTCCCTCTCCTAATCATCGAGCATTTCAGCCATTTTGCCTGTCATATTCTTTGCTGCAGAACTACTAGTCCCACTGCCACTATTCACAGCCTTTCTTCCTTGAATTTTTTGACCGTTTTGAGCAGCAGCTGATGAAGCATATAAATCTATCAAGGATACCAATACCAACAACTCCTTCAATTCAGCTGATTTTTTTTTTCACACTTTTATTGTCAAAATGCAGCTGCTTCACACAAATATGCTTAACATTCCTAAGTTTGTATCTAGGGTCCAAAACCAAAGTTACCAACTGCAGCTGATTCACATCATCTATGTTATCAAAATACTTCCGGAACTTTGTCCTCATCTTCACAGCCATCTGAACCATAAGCTTCTCACCTTCCCTTCCATCTTGCTTTTGTGGCGTCCTAATTAATGCATAATGCATTAATCTCTGCATTTACACCAACAATATCGTGAAATGCTCTATGTGTAGTAGGCTTAGTAGATGCGCTGATCTGGATTGTGACATCATAGAAGACTTTCAAAAACCCCACAAACAATTCAGCCTTCACCCAATCTTCGTCGTTTGGAGGCCCTATCCTCTTCACTGGTTTCTGCGTTTTGCCTCTTCAAGACCAGCTTCTTCTTCTAATAGTTTCTCATCATCATCAAAATAGCTAGTATATTTCACATCTTCTTTTTTTGCTAGTTTAACAAATGCATTCCTGAACTGAATTGTAGTCTCTAACATCAGATATGTAGAGTTCCATCTTGTCGAAACGTCGAGTATACACACCTTTGTGCATTCAGTCACTTCCCTTTCAACACACAGCTTAAATACATCTAATCTAGATGAAGAGCTCCTGACATATTTCACTGCATTCCTTATACTAGCTATTGCTCTTTCTAGTATAGTCAAACCAGATCTCACAATTAAGTTTAAAATATGTGCAAGACATCTAACATGCAAATGCTTACCTCCCAAAACAGGGGGTATAGCCCAATTGGTAATTTTTCTCCTCAAATAATCAATGGCAACCTTATTTGTAGATGCATTATCAACACTCACAGTCAACACTTTATCAATTTTCCACTGAACCAAACAAGTTTCAAGCATTTTTCCTATGGTTGTGCCTTGGTGATTGGAAATGACACAGAAGTATAAGATTCTTTTATGCATTTTCCACCCACAATCTATGAAATGGGTAGTCAACACTATGTAGTTCACATTTTGTACCGATGTCCATGTATCGGTAGTGAGACAGACTCTATGCTTGCTTAATTCCATTTTCAACTCCTCTTTTTTTTCATCATACAATTCTACAAATTTTCTGACAATAAGACGTCTAGATGAGACTATCCATTGGGGGATAGCTACTTCACAAAAATGCCTAAACCCAGGTTTCTCTATATGACTAAATGGTAGTTCATCAACAACTATCATTTTACAGGCAGCTAAAGTACATGCCTCTTTTGTCCAAGTTCTAGACGCTAGACTATGGGAAACCATCCCATCGCTAGTTAAAGCTTGCTGCCCCTCTATATCAGCCCTACCAGGGTATTTTTTGCACACAGTCTCAATATGCCTTCTTAACGTGCTAGTACCACTAAAAGAAGAATCTCCAGCAAGGTCAGTAGAACAATACCTGCACTTTGCTCTTACTTGACGTCCAACTTCTTGCTTCTTTCCATCCACCACTTCCACTATTGGCCGATCAAACTTCTCAAAGTGTGCCCAGACGTCGGACATGGTTGTGACATTTAGTGTCTTGATTGCCTTCTTCTCAGCCCTCTTCCTCTTGGCTTTTACTCTTGGAGGACCACCAGATATTTGAACTGTAGGCTTAATCAGAGCATCAGGTGCTGGAGGGTTTGGTTCCACTGGAGCTGTCAGCGATGGTACAATAGCACTCCCATCAGTAGCCATGCTATAACCAAAACAGAAGATGAATTAGAATATTAGATTAGACATAATATGAACAGCTTCGAGCAAAGGATGAAGGGATAGGACGAGAAGAAGGGAGATGAATTTTTACTCACTTAAGCAATCAGACTATCAATTCAAGCTTCTTAAGCGACAATCACAATGACAGGACCCGCCCCGGATTTCACCCTGAAATCCGAAGAGGCCCTGCAGGGCCCACCTTAGAAGAAATTCTACCAAAAATTTGACAGAACTTCCCCCAAAAATGGACAACCCAAAACCTGTAGAAAAACAATTACACTTCTAAATCATCCATCCTTATTCTCTTGGAGCCACCCTGCTCCCTATCACAACATCTTCATATCACAAAACAATTCTGAAACTTAAGATATTAATCTCAAGAGTTATCAGAGCAATCTATTTCTCAGGCGTACAAGAAGGTAGAATACAAGATAAACGACCAATACTTTTTATAATGCGGAAGCTATGACAGCTATGCCTCAACCCAAGTACGCTCGACCTCAAGCTAAACTGGCCTGCAAACTGGGCATTTAAAACCGAAGGGCCCAGGGGAAAACATTTAAAATCCGTTAGAGTGAGTGGACGAAAAATAAGTAATTTCAAATGAATAAGAAAACTTAATGCTTTCCCAAGTATTCTCTAAAACCTCGCATGCAGTAACAATCTTGAAACACTCTTAATCATCCTCTTTACTGAAATCTCAATCACGTAACGAGAACATCTTGAAACCTCTTAAAATCTCATCCTCAATCCTTATAAAAAACATCATTTTCACGAGGCTCGTTTGATGACTAGAAATGACTGCTGTCTAGTCATCTCATGCCATCTAGGCGGGACTGCCACCCAGATGACGCATCGGAAGGGACTGCCAACCGGGATAGGAGGCGGTGGATAGATGGGACTGCCAACTAGCCACATGTGTAGACGGGACTGCCGACTAACCACAGGTAGTAGACGGGACTGCCGACTAGACCTCATGTCATCTGGAAGGGACTGCCAACCAGGTGACGCATCGGATGGGACTGCCAACCGAGCTGTAGTCTGGAAGGGACTGCCAACCAGACTATTACCTAGAAGGGACTGCCAACTAGGTAAGATACGCATGCGCCAAAACTGGCCTCCTTAATAAACTGAATAGCCTCCTCAAGAACTGAACATAACCTCTTTCAATCACTTGCTCTCGGAAAGAAACTCGATATTACCTCAATAAATCAATAATAATTCACCGAAAGCATAACTCAGTAATAACTCACTAACTCAATCCTCGATATCTCAATAAATCCTCGAAAGCATAATCACATACTCTATAATTCAATAATTGCTTTCGGAAAGAAAGTTCCATCTAACCCAAGTCTGATAAGTGCGGAATTCAAAACCCAATAAATCTCGATAAATCAATCATGCTCAAATATTTGCTAAATCCCTCGCACTCGTATATCTTCATAAAAACTGATATTCGAAAACAATAATTCTCATAATATTTTTCCGAATCAGTCACTTCCCGAAAATCATTTCCCAACTCAATAACTCATGAATGACTATCTCAAAAATCTACTAAAAGCCCTCGGGAAGGAATTTCAATACTAATCTCGTAATCCATAAATAAATCTCGATAAACTAAATCTCAAATATTCAAAACATAATTAAATCTCATTGGAAGAAAATAATAATAATACTGCATGCGGAATTAATTTAAAAACAAATGTCCACTCACAGTACTATTTAGGCAACCATGCATACGAGTTCCTTCGTCGAGCAATAGCTCGGTACATCGCCCTGTACACAATTATATTTCGTGAATAGTTATTCGACAAATTAATACGATTCCTAAAATCAATTCCTCATAATTACATCTCCACTTCTCCTTGGATGCAACCCAAATTAAACCACTAATACCAATTCGTTAATTTAAAGGTTCCAAGGCAGAACCGAGAGATATCCGACGGTCGGATTCTCGTAATTCGATAATCGAAACCCTAAACTTCAAAAATTCATAATTAATTCCAAGCTTCTCCAAAATTCACCAAACTTCACATACAAGCTCTATGATAATTATAGAATTTAACTAGCTAGAAATTGAAATTAAAAAGCTACCCTAGCCGCCGCTACCGCCGCCCACAGTGGCGGCACCGCCGCCACCGCCACCAGCTCCGATGGCCACCAAACTTTGGCAGCAGCACCTACTCAACGGACCCAATAATTCTTTCAACTGTAACCAAGTTAGAAAATGAGCGGAAGTACCTCAACAATTAAGGAGAAGCTTGAACTCAAACTGTGAATAGTGACCGTAATCTTCCAATCGTCGATTCTTCCTCTACACTGCAAATCGTGGCTCAAGGCTAGGGGCAACATGATCCTTGGGAAAAACCGCTCCTTCGACGCCGGTTTGGTGGCCGGAGATGGCCGGAATCGAGAGAAATCGACGTTGACTCAAACTGCTACAGTAAAGTTTCCGGGCTTGATTCTTCGTTTTCCGTCCAAACCGCCGTGAGTTATCGCCGTGGGGAGGTTGGGTAGGAGTGGAGGAGTCCAGCAGTGGCACTTGTTCGTTCCCAGGTGGCCGGAATCAAGAGGTGGCCGGAGTTGCAGAGAAGAGGAGAGAGACGCGGGGAGGAGGAGAGAGGGAGAAAAGAAAAAATTACCGGCCCCAACAGTAAAAATTCAAATTTATACTTTCTACCAATGAACAGTAACTTTACTATTTCGCTTGTAACTTTCACATACGAACTCCGATTTTTACGCACCACATATGCACGCGCTCAGTTTAACGTCCTCTACGACTTCCATGAAGAACATTTTCCCAAATTTTGACCCGAACAAAAAGTCAACTTTTAGGGCCCCCTAAAATGTCGAAACGGAGCCAAAAAGTAAATGTAAATGTCGTTTACCCATCGAAAAACTTGTAAACTGGTAAATTCGGGTTCGGGACGTCACAATCTCCCCACCTTATAAAAATTTCGTCCTCGAAATTCCATACTGTTGAAGTAGAGATGGGTGCACACGCCAATCCATAGTAAACAGTCACGAGATGAATAGCACATCAATCGTATGGCCGTGGCGATGATAAGGCACAGAAAAGATGTGCAAGTCTGCTCAAATCATGCAGAAATTACCTTCAAAACTGATCCAAAACTTGACCAATTAGAACATGGAGATTAATCCTTATAAGAAACAATTCTCTAGCTGAAATCTAGTCAATTATTGCGATCTGAATAATTCCCACAGCGTTCTTACTAAATTCAGTGTCTTAGTAGGTAGATTTACTTCCACTCATTACTGACAGTCCTTAACAACTAAGGGAGAACATCGTCAAAGCATTATGTTTGAAGCAACCTGTAAATGGTTCAATTATGTGAGCAGAAACACCTACTAAAATTCTCATAATAAAGACTCAAGGCTAAATCAAGGTCGGTTACTTGAACGAACCACACCTTGAAACTGCATAACAAAAATCAAATCTTCTTTGGATTAAGTTTCCCTTTTGCAATCTTAAGTTAACGACTGGAGTAGCTGATAATCTCGACAATCTCGATTACACAAGCAACCAAAAACATATACTTAGAACCCCAAATGTATCAATGTTCCAAGTTGGATACCCTTGTCTTACCTAACTATGTAATAGTACATACTCACAAGTACACAACTTCGACGTCAAGAAGTTTAGGTCAAATAATAGTTCAGATGACTCATGGTATCAATATCACAAACTATTCAATTTGAATAGTAGCATTCATACTCTTTTTCATACAATTCGTACAGTGAAGATCCACTTTGTTCACCAACAACATGATGATAATACATTTACCCACACTTAAAACAATTTCAATTCGTACACGGGTTATGGAAAGTCCAACAGTTAATAAAACACCACAAGATGCTCACTGATAACCCACATGTCTGAAACAACCAATTTCCTTAGCAACCACAAAAACCACACTTCCTCTTTGTCTATTTGTGCTTGGATTTCTGATCGAATGTCGTGCACGTAGAGATCCATAGTCGTCAAGCATATCAAAGAGTAGCCTCAAACCAACCTATAAGTTCTTAATCATGCATGTTATGGGGCCACTACACTTTCATTGCGCTACTTTGATACCTGACTAAAACATTGATCAAAGCCTTGAGATGACATCTAAGTCAACTAGAGAAACTTCTTTGATACATACCTTGCTGGCCATAAGGCGACACATTTCACACACCTGTTTATGTTCAAAATTTCTGTACCAGACTGCTAGCAAGAGTCCATTCTTTCTTCTCTATGTTTCCACACCATAATCTTCCAATAATCAACGTCAAACTTGCAAGTACTTGAGTATAGCGAACTCTCCTGACATGGCTCAAAGCCGGTATCCCCAAGCGACGCTGTCATCACTAAACTGAGGATAAAGTAGCTGAAGATCCACCCTAACAACACTTATTCAATAATATTCCAGCTACAACAACAATTTCAAAAACTAATCCGCGCTAACTAAGATTGCACCAAAATTTCTCAATCCTTATCTCGCTAAGCATAAATCCAACAACACAACTCAACCATACTCGCTCAACAATTTAGTACTTCAAGAGTCAATTGAAACCCTTGATAAAACCCAACTCCAAACAAACAATTTCCAAACTCAACTCGAACATTTTGCCAAGTCATCGTACCTATAAACCCGTGATGGTGACCGAATATCAATCGTACCAACAGCTTTCTATACTTCTCCAATCAAGGGCCACCATACGGTAGAAAGATCAATCAAAGTGAAAACTAAATTTCAAACTGTTTAACCCATTCCACCAGTAACGGTACCAAGGTAGAAAAATTCACTTAATTCCTTCAAAGCAATCTGTTAATGTACGTATTCAACTCAAGCAACAACCAATTTTTTCCTAGATGATAAAACACCGTTCACAGAATCTTTCCTCGGACAACAACCTTGATGTAAAACAGACACCCGTCCAACATCTCATTTCACACAAAGCGGTACCTGGATCTGAAATTAATCCAACCACCTGGCGATCCAATTCCTCCATTTAATTACCATTGAAATACACCACTACACAGACATACCGTATTACGTTTGACCCACATATAACAAGAATTCTGGTCAAACCTTAATTAGAAGTATTTCTGGAGCCAACTAGGAAACTCATTTCCTCAAAGTTATTCCACTAACCACTCTTACAATATCACAATCCAACTGTCTAGCAAAAACTTCACCAAGAATCTATCACAATCAATCTTCAAGGCTCCTCAATTTATAACTCGAATCATACTCTGTATCACAAGTAATTCCACTTGCACCATTATGAATACCCAACGAAATCACTACCGCTATTCTCCCCACTTTAGGTACAACCATTTCAGCCAAAACGGATAACCAATTAAGTACACGCATAGGCACAATCTCATATACAAAAGTTGTTTCTAATCTTCTCAATTAAATACTGGCAAAGATCATAACTCGACTGTAAAGCTCTATGCGTCCAACTAAATACTCAAGTTTCAAACATAAAACTATATCAAACTTAAATTCTGTCTATCTCCTTACTCAATACGATCCACAACTTCAAAATGATCAATTATAAGTCAATGTATAAAAAAAATCAATTTCTTCCAATCCGAACAAAACAAAATCCAAATACCATGGTTAGGTCAAAGGCCCAAGATAACCAGTCATGATTTCCAAGTAATCTCCAACAACTATCAATGATATCACAAATGTCACATACATGACATATCACATCACGTTACACATCTCCTGAAACTTGGTTCAACGTCAGAACCACTAATATTACTAGTTCCATTTCCATCAACAATTCTGATTCCAAAGCAATTTATAGCAAACAGAGACAGCCCAAAGCTATGTCCACTCAACTCTAACAATCAAACACGAAATCGAACTCCAGTCTTGCACCTTAAACCTTACCCCAACAAACTTGTTGGCATCGAGGGAGAGATAACCACCACATTCCCTCGGATCGCATTTCGTAGCATAACTCAACCCTGTAAGGTAATCTAACATCACCATCACCATGAAAAGGTGCAAGACACTTAAACAATCTGATATGCAGACAGATCCCTATGAGGTCGGCGTATAAGAGGCATAGCACCTGAAGGAAAATCAACTAACCAAGTACCTTACATACTTGATGAATACTTCAGCACCGAAGAGTACACGATGGGGAACCGCTGCAGTCGGGCCATCACTCGGGAGGTACTGAGTAACATCAAGCATATAAGGTAACTAGATCGAAACAAGTCTACAGAATCTTACAACCTAGGGCTCTGATACCAACTGACAGGACCCGCCCCGGATTTCACCCTGAAATCCGAAGAGGCCCTGCAGGGCCCACCTTAGAAGAAATTCTACCAAAAATTTGACAGAACTTCCCCCAAAAATGGACAACCCAAAACCTGTAGAAAAACAATTACACTTCTAAATCATCCATCCTTATTCTCTTGGAGCCACCCTGCTCCCTATATCACAACATCTCTCATATCACAAAACAATTCTGAAACTTAAGAATATTAATCTCAAGAGTTATCAGAGCAATCTATTTCTCAGGCGTACAAGAAGGTAGAATACAAGATAAACGACCAATACTTTTATAATGCGGAAGCTATGACAGCTATGCCTCAACCCCAAGTACGCTCGACCTCAAGCTAAACTGGCCTGCAAACTGGGCATTTAAAACCGAAGGGCCCAGGGGAAAACATTTAAAATCCGTTAGAGTGAGTGGACGAAAAATAAGTAATTTCAAATGAATAAGTAAAACTTAATGCTTTCCCAAGTTATTCTCTAAAACCTCGCATGCAGTAACAATCTTGAAAACACTCTTAATCATCCTCTTTACTGAAATCTCAATCACGTAACGAGAACATCTTGAAACCTCTTAAAATCTCATCCTCAATCCTTATAAAAACATCATTTTCACGAGGCTCGTTTGATGACTAGAAATGACTGCTGTCTAGTCATCTCATGCCATCTAGGAGGGACTGCCACCCAGATGACGCATCGGAAGGGACTGCCAACCGGGATAGGAGGCGGTGGATAGATGGGACTGCCAACTAGCCACATGTAGTAGACGGGACTGCCGACTAACCACAGGTAGTAGACGGGACTGCCGACTAGCTACCTCATGTCATCTGGAAGGGACTGCCAACCAGGTGACGCATCGGATGGGACTGCCAACCGAGCTGTAGTCTGGAAGGGACTGCCAACCAGACTATTACCTAGAAGGGACTGCCAACTAGGTAAGATACGCATGCGCCAAAACTGGCCTCCTTAATAAACTGAATAGCCTCCTCAAGAACTGAACATAACCTCTTTCAATCACTTGCTCTCGGAAAGAAACTCGATATTACCTCAATAAATCAATAATAATTCACCGAAAGCATAACTCAGTAATAACTCACTAACTCAATCCTCGATATCTCAATAAATCCTCGAAAGCATAATCACATACTCTATAATTCAATAATTGCTTTCGGAAAGAAAGTTCCATCTAACCCAAGTCTGATAAGTGCGGAATTCAAAACCCAATAAATCTCGATAAATCAATCATGCTCAAATATTTGCTAAATCCCTCGCACTCGTATATCTTCATAAAAACTGATATTCGAAAACAATAATTCTCATAATATTTTTCCGAATCAGTCACTTCCCGAAAATCATTTCCCAACTCAATAACTCATGAATGACTATCTCAAAAATCTACTAAAAGCCCTCGGGAAGGAATTTCAATACTAATCTCGTAATCCATAAATAAATCTCGATAAACTAAATCTCAAATATTCAAAACATAATTAAATCTCATTGGAAGAAAATAATAAAATACTGCATGCGGAATTAATTTAAAAACAAATGTCCACTCACAGTACTATTTAGGCAACCATGCATACGAGTTCCTTCGTCGAGCAATAGCTCGGTACATCGCCCTGTACACAATTATATTTCGTGAATAGTTATTCGACAAATTAATACGATTCCTAAAATCAATTCCTCATAATTACATCTCCACTTCTCCTTGGATGCAACCCAAATTAAACCACTAATACCAATTCGTTAATTTAAAGGTTCCAAGGCAGAACCGAGAGATATCCGACGGTCGGATTCTCGTAATTCGATAATCGAAACCCTAAACTTCAAAAATTCATAATTAATTCCAAGCTTCTCCAAAATTCACCAAACTTCACATACAAGCTCTATGATAATTATAGAATTTAACTAGCTAGAAATTGAAATTAAAAAGCTACCCTAGCCGCCGCTACCGCCGCCCACAGTGGCGGCACCGCCGCCACCGCCACTCCGATGGCCACCAAACTTTGGCAGCAGCACCTACTCAACGGACCCAATAATTCTTTCAACTGTAACCAAGTTAGAAAATGAGCGGAAGTACCTCAACAATTAAGGAGAAGCTTGAACTCAAACTGTGAATAGTGACCGTAATCTTCCAATCGTCGATTCTTCCTCTACACTGCAAATCGTGGCTCAAGGCTAGGGGCAACATGATCCTTGGGAAAAACCGCTCCTTCGACGCCGGTTTGGTGGCCGGAGATGGCCGGAATCGAGAGAAATCGACGTTGACTCAAACTGCTACAGTAAAGTTTCCGGGCTTGATTCTTCGTTTTCCGTCCAAACCGCCGTGAGTTATCGCCGTGGGGAGGTTGGGTAGGAGTGGAGGAGTCCAGCAGTGGCACTTGTTCGTTCCCAGGTGGCCGGAATCAAGAGGTGGCCGGAGTTGCAGAGAAGAGGGAGAGAGACGCGGGGAGGAGGAGAGAGGGAGAAAAGAAAAAATTACCGGCCCCAACAGTAAAAATTCAAATTTATACTTTCTACCAATGAACAGTAACTTTACTATTTCGCTTGTAACTTTCACATACGAACTCCGATTTTTACGCACCACATATGCACGCGCTCAGTTTAACGTCCTCTACGACTTCCATGAAGAACATTTTCCCAAATTTTGACCCGAACAAAAAGTCAACTTTTAGGGCCCCCTAAAATGTCGAAACGGAGCCAAAAAGTAAATGTAAATGTCGTTTACCCATCGAAAAACTTGTAAACTGGTAAATTCGGGTTCGGGACGTCACACACAACTCCATCAGACACTTCCAGAGCCACCATTTCGAAGAAGAACACCTTTAGAGCTTCTTAAGCCACAATCACAACTCCGTTTTCAGACACCTCCAAAATCAAACAACAAACTTCACTGTAACAGAATATCACAACATATGAACAGAGATTCAAAGAGATTAAGAGAAAGAATCAAAGAAACTGAGAGAAAGAAACTCACAGCGTTGGTGGATATGGTGAAGGCGGAGGCGGAGGCTCTGGGTTCAAATCGGGTTTAGGAAGGACGACTTAAGGAGGCGGAGAAATGGCTGAGATAGTGAGATTGATTATAGGTTTAGACGTTTAGTCATTTAGGACTTTAGCCCTTTAGGTATTTGAGTGAGAAACAATTCAGTGTATATGATCCTATGGTAGAGATTTTGAGCCTTATATCAAGTCAAATAATACATGGATATCTGTCTCTTTTAATTAAGACTGGCCTAAACGGGCTTTTCCAACTTTGAAAGGCAGGGCCAGGCCCGAACCGTAATTTTGAAAGTGCAGGCCCGGCCTGAACTGTTTTAGTAACGAAAAAAGTAGGGCCCGGTCCGAATGGATCAGGCTTTGACAGGCCGGTCCGGATTTGCAGGTTTTTATCCCTTTCTAAATATACAATGGGATTTTTATTTGCTGCTCGATCAAAATAAAGCTAGAGCGACATGAACTTGTGGAGCAAACAGAAGTGAAACTAGCCGGAACAATGGCGAGAGCAGAAGAAGAAGACAACTGGAGCGAGGCAGTGGAAGATCTTCTAACAGCAGGAGACACCGACGGAGCCATAGCTCTTTTGGAATCGGTAATCTCCAATCTCGAAAACAAAGACTCTCCTGAGTTGGCCTCTGCTCTCTGCGACTTGGCCAAGCTCTACTCCTCCAAAGGCTTCTCTCTCAAAGCTGACGACCTTCAGTCTCGCGCTTCCGTCATCAAGCTTCGTCACTCTTCCTCTTCTGGGTACTCACTCTTTTTTCTTTGATTTCGTGTTTAGTTGCCAATAATTGCAGGAAAAGAAAAATTCCGGACTTAAATTTTGATTTGATTTCAGTGTTGCTACAGAGAAGCAGAGCTTGATGCCTGGAAAGCATTCAACAGATGGTACTGTTTCTTTTCATTTTTGTCCTCTGTTTAGTTAAACAAAAAACTGATCAGATTGCATTATCAGAACTCATTTACATTTACTCGAATTGCGATCGTATCGGAATACTTAATGAGCTTTTGTTCTATTTGTCAAGGACATGTTGAAAACTCAACGAAATCGCAGGGTTCTTCTTCTTGCAATGGGTCTTCGGATGATGGTACCTATCTTTTCCTTGTGTTTTACCTTGTGTGAGGGTCAATTGTAGTATTTCGTGGTGAATAACTAGTGTTTGATTGTTCTGCCTTTGTGGGAGAGGCAAATTGGAATTGTTTAATTTGAATTGTTGGAGCTTTACTTAGGAATTGCATTCAATCTAGTTGTTAAGCTTTTAGGGTTTGTTTCAAACCATCTGTTGATGGATGGGTAAAACATGGGTGTCATAAAGCACCTTAAAAGAAAAAGGTGAACCCAATTGTGCTTAGTTGGTCTGAGGAGTACTATCTTGAAGACAAGGTAAACATAGGTGCTGGATATATTCACTTTGAGAACAAAAAGTAGAGAAATCAGTATAATAGATACTGAGAATTATACAAGGAGAAGAATTGTTAATCCAATATAATACCATTGCTTTATCAAATAACTGATCCCACCCTTCTATGAGATTCCCTTCAGCATTCAGCAAGACTTTATTGCAACTGCCATTGTTAGTGCCATGGTGGTCTTTTGGGTACTTTTATGCTCTCTTATATCCAGTAAGGTTTTGGTTTCTCCTATTTTCAAGTAATTATAGCACAATTATGATCAATTTGTTATTTTGCAACTACAGATTGGGAAGCTATTGCAGACCGCACACCTGATGAATTACTCTCCTCACAATCTTTGCCCGGAGTATCAAAACTTTCTTTGGAAGATACCAAAGTTCAAACCCCTAAGCGGCGTGGAAGAGGAACATTTGCATACAAGAAACGTGAACTGTACAGTGATCAAATATCTAATAAGATTGTAGTTGATAATGATAGCTTGGAGGAAGAAAATGAGGGCCATAATTTAGAGGGCAGTGAAGAAACAAGAAACTGTAAGTTAATCTTTCCACTTTTCAAGTCACCACATTGTAAGTTTGCAGGGTCATAATTTTTTTCACTTCACGTATTAAAACTTACTGGTGAAGCAAAAAAGAATAATTAATGCCATATAGTAATCTTCATGTTGATTGCACACAGAACTTATTTAAGCTAGTTTATCATATGATAGAATCGAGCTGTTTTTTAATTCTGAGCTGTATTGAAGAGCATCTAGATGTTTTAGGTCATTAGGTGTATAAATTTTATCTCACATAGTATGCAGAAACTAAAGATTGTTCTTCTGACTTCAGCAAAATATGGCACACGTCACATTCTTGTTTTAGCTGACTTTCCACCAAGTACTAGGACAATAGAGTTGGAGAATCTTTTTGAGGACTTCAGAGATCATGGAGTTGTTATTCGCTGGGTTAATGATACGGTTGCCCTTGCCGTTTTCAGAACACCAGCGATTGGTAAGTGCAATTATTTAGTTTTTGAAGTTATACTTTTGGCTTTTGTGAGAATACATATAGGGTTAAATAACTTTTGATCTCATGTGTTTTAGTTAAATTTCTATTTGGTCCCTGTGCAACCAATTTAGTATTTTAGTCAGTGCTTCCAAGTTCCAACTGTTTTCAATCTTGGTCAGTAGTGCCAAATTCCTTAAAATTGCCATTACAAATTACATATGAGTGGCCTTGTGCACAGTTCCTTTTGGGCTCTTAAGGAGTTTGATAGAAAAATTTAAAAGATTGGGGCAGGGAAACAATTAGTGATGTTTAGAGGGAGAAGGACCAGGTGGAAGCTATACTTAAAAGAGTCGGACTGAAGATATGGACAGAGGTTTGACTGCTGATACGAGGAGGTGCATAAAATTTTGGGGCCATTGGACGACCTGAGCTTCGGAGAAGTTTCTTTTTTCTTTTTCTTTTTTTTTTTGACGCAAAGACTTCAATCAGGTTTGGCTAGAAAAAAGGTGGTGGCAATACAAGGTTTCATTGTAGAATATTCAATGGCAGAAGAAAGAGGAACTTCATAGAAGGACTAATAGTGGGCAGTGGCTGGGGTGAATTGGGAGACCCAAGAGGGAGGATTTTTATTTTTCTCTCTCTTTCTTTTTTTTCCCTATTCTTTCCTCGTCAAGCCAAAGTTCTTTGGGTTTGGAGTGTGTTGGCTGGATTTGAGTGCTCTGAAAGGAAAGACATAGAAGAAATTTTGTAAGACTATAAAGGTGAAGGGGTGGAGGAACTTCGGCTCCTGAAGTCTTTTGTCGCGCCATTTGGGTTATTACAAAAAGCAGGGTTCTTGCTAATGGACCCAGATTCTCACGAGCTTATGGCTCTTTACGTATTTATCGCACTGTTTGGTCAAGTGGTCTTTAAAATGGACGAACTATGTGGAACAATAGATGTCCCCATTCTGTTTCTAATATGGGTCAGATGGTCTTTAGACTGCACGAAGATCTGGAAACTACGTGTTTTTCTGTTTCTAGTTTGTTGGCATTTTTCTCGGAGTTTCTGTTTTTATGCTTTTTTATCCGTTTGGCAGTTGGACTACCTTGAAGCAGTATTTGTAAGCTTATTCAAGCATTATTGTGATTTGTTGTCTGCTTGAGTTTTGCTTTACAATTATTTGAATTACCTGGTGAATTTTGCAGCACTTGAGGCTCGTAGTCATATTCAATGTTCTATGACAGTTCGAGTGCTTGATGAGGATGATACCCTTCTGAGTTCAATTTCACCAAAAGGTAACATAGCAAAGTAACTTTTTAAGTTTTACCCTTTGCCCACGTTCTCTTGCACATACACCATACACAGGACTTTTACCCAGGATCCACAAGTGGTTTTCCTAGTAAATGAATTTTAAATCCAAGAAGTTTAAATAGGGTCTTCAAGGGAACTTATTCATCTCTGTGAATAGCTGTTGATTTTTTGTGCATTTAGGTAAAGTGTATGTTCCCTACAAGTATTAATGAAAGGCCCAAACTTTTGATTTCGTTGTCCTACTGATCACTTTCTGTGTACAGTCATTGGAAATAAAACTTCAGGAAATTGATAGTATGAAATCAGCATAAGCAAGTAAATTTTATTTCCTGCTGTATATTCTTTGTAAAGTCAGAAGTTAGATGGATTCATCACCGAATTATCTCCTCTAGTTTAGGGTTTCGTCAAATTTTAATGCAAGTCATTGGTGAATCTGTACACAGTCTGTGGATAGAGATATCAATCAAATAGGTGATTAGCAACTTGCATTATTCGAAGCTCAGTTGAAGAGATAACAGAAAAATGTAGCGTTGCTGGAAATGTCAGAAGAATGTGAACATTTATTAAGGAATACATGGTAGGTTTTTATGATAAATTAAAGAAATAGAATCTTGAACCTCCTCCACAAATGATTTAGATTCTCTCCAAGTGCTTCAAATTCATAATTGGCTTCAGACCAAAGTTTCCCATAGCGGGAAAGTAGACACAAAATAATTTTCTAAGAAATTTGTATTCTTCATTTGATTACTTGCCTTTTGGGCTCTAGGGAATCATACCTAACAAGATAATCATAGATTAGAATTTCTAATTCCTAATAAATTTCTGGTGAATACTTGCGTTATTCTTTAAAGGAGGAAACAAAGCTGCTGTTTATCCCTTCACCAGAGCATTTTGTGCAAGTTTCAGGGGACTTCTTATCAGATTTTGTCTTATTTTTATGGCAAAAGCTATGTAGGGAGGCAGGGGTGATTTAGGCAATCTCAGAATGGAAGTCTGATTTGTCAAGTCAAAAGCCTCGTGCTTTTGGCAAAGGAAAAAGGCCAAAGGCCTATGGGGTTGCGGTTTGTTTGCTCTGATTTATATGGTATGGATAAAAAGAAATTAAAGGATCTTTGAAGTCTATAGTAGTGCAGGGTTGGAAGAACTTTGGGATAGAGTTGGATTCTGGGCTTCTCTATGGGCATCTGTTTCTGGGGAGTTTAAGGATTACTCTTTCCTTTAATTTGCTAGACTGCAGAGCAGTTGTAGTCTAGGGTTCTCTGTCTAGGCTGGCTTGCTGGCTGTCGAGTTTGTCTGTTCCTCTAAGTATGTTTACTAGCTGAGGACTCCTTGTCCACCTAGCCTGTTTCTTTCCGAAAAAGAGAGAACAATTTCCTGTTGCATGTATATGTGAATAATGTGTTATGCATGTACAGGACCCCTTCTAAAGAGGACATCCTCTTTTTAATGACCAGAATATCTATCTTCGAGGTCCTCATCCAAGGATCATTCCTGCAAAAAGTCAGCTAAATTGAACATTGGTTAGCCTTTTGATTACCAACATCACCATTTCAGTTTTATACAACATTGTTTTTGTCTGCAAACTCTGTGTACATCAGACGACCAAACAGTGACTGATTTCACTGATTTGGAGGTAAGATCTGTGAAGATATCCCAAAATATTGGATATACAAGTGTAGTCTATTAGGTAACCATAAGGCCTGTTTGTATAGTAGGCAATTCATGCCCAATTACCAAATAAAGCCAACAAGAAAGTTCTAAGAATATTAGGAAAACAGACATCCCAACTAAATCAAGCAAGCTCGCATGAAGTGAAATATTAAATATCTCTATATAATATCAGGAAAACCCCTTGGTACTGCCATTAGAGCTTCACTTATACTCTTGAATTTCAAGATGAGGTCTGCATAGGTTAGCGGTTAAGTATGGAGGAGCATGAATAATGGCGGCTTCAGAGCATATTTACAGTAGAAAACAATGATTAAAGAGAAAAAAAAGATATTAGTTAATTCAAGGTAGCAAGAAATTCTCTAACATCCTTTTTCTGATACTGTTACTTTAACCAAGGAAATATTACAACTTCAATCTGAGGTGGAGGAAGGAGAAAGGAGAGAGAATTAATTGGGTAATGAGAAAAGAGTTAACTTATTAATTAGATAGATATCCTTGAGACTACTTGCAACTTAGGGTTCACCCATGTTTAAAATTGAAAGACATTCAGTGGGCAGTATATTTATATTCTGTTGTTAAGATCTCAAGGATAAGGGAAAACTATATCTCTGTGTTTGATGGCCATCTAAATTGAAGTAGGATCCTCTGCTTTTGCTTTTCGTGTTGATATAATTGTGTTTAAAATGATGTTCTTTTGGCGCTTAGATTTTATAATAATACATGGTTGATATTGGAATGATAGTAGAATGAATACCTGAAATGACCTGGTTTTGGATACACAACCAAATAAAAGAACATCAGCAATGTACCTGAGCTTGTACATGTAATATTTATTTGGTCTGATTGTCCATATACTGTTGATATTCATGCATTGTATAATTCATTTTAGATCTGGAGCCTCCTCGGCAAAGGCCACAAACATCAGCAAGAACTGCCCAGAGGCTCATTGCACATGGAATGGGATTGAAATTACCTTCAACTGCCTTCGGGTCCAGAGACTTGAAGAAACAGGAAAATGATCGAAGGAGCCGCATAGTCACGCGACAAAAATTGAAAGATGATGCTTGGGGTGGGGACGAATAGCGACATTTTTTTTTTTTTTGCTAATATTATAATCCCTTACTTCATTTTCTTTTTATGGACCTTGCCCTTTGTATGCAATTTCTGAGCGTAAAATCCTTCATTCAACTCTGAATCAGCGGTTGTTTTCTGTGAATTTAGCTAAATATACCTTCCTACAAGTATTAATGAAATCCTAAAACTTCCTTGTTTTTGTTGTCCTATTAATCACTTTCTGTCTACAGTACCATTTGAAAAAAAAAAAATTAAAATTAATGTGTGAAACTTTTGAATTTCCTACATTTCTTTCGCCATAAACGCTTTTTTTTTTTTTGACAAAAATAACAAACAAAACTAAACAACAAAACATTTACAAACATCTCATCCCAGCTGATCCAAATGGAATGCTGAGAACACAGAAAGGGGTAAACAGAAAAATCATATCGGATTATTCTGGGCATTATGTGCTAAAGAAGCCAAACAATATGCTACAAAGTTTGATTCTCGGTAAATATGCCTAAATAGAATTGAATCGAACTGCTGTGCAAGCTACTTAATTCATTTACCAGCATCTTGATCCTCCATGGTATTTGACATCTTCCTTGAACACAGTCCATAAGAAGTTTTGAATCTCCTTCCACAATAATATTTGAGTACTGATGTCAATAAATGGTAACCATTCAATAAAATGTTTTGTAAGTTATACTAATCGTCAACCTTTAAATTTTGTTAACACTATCATCAATATCTTATAGTTTCTAACTTAATCTGCACTGGAATTCAGCATGATCAATCTATTTTACGAGATCTAATCAAGATACTGGTTCGGTTGATTTGATTTTTTGTTTTTTTTTGTTTTTTAGAAAGGGCTAAAACGATTGCCCTCAAGCCTTAACCATTAATGAAACAACAAAATACAATATTGTTCTGTACTTTATCAATTATGTAAGTTCATTTTTCTTTGTGCAGGTGTATAAAGTGGCACAATTTGTTATTGATTTTACCCTAATCAAAGAAAGAACTTGATCAGCTGCAATTAACTATTAAGCATCATATATCTAGTTGGGAGCCCTTCTAATGAGGACTAGTTGAAGACTTTCTAATCAACGGTTTAGAAGACCCACTTTACGATTACATTACGGTAAATCAACCGTTGAATGTTTATGTATGCAAGAAAATATCACTACTGAAAATTTTCTTCCAAATTGTTAATCGTTAAGATACCGAACTAGATCAAATCAATGGACGATCAAACCTGTCAAACATGAACCGCTCATGTTCATAACTGATAAATCACGATTATGAATGTCTCAACGATTTTTAATTTGGTTAAAAAATTGCATAAATGATCTACACATAAATATCTAAATATCTAATGGTTGACTTAGGAAAATGTGATCGAAAAGTGGGATTAACACATAAGTCCTTAACTAGTTCTCATTCTAGTGGTTCTTATTAGAATGCCTCCCCTATAGCTATAGCTATAGTAGATTAGACAACGTATCTTTCATCTCTCAATTTACCTATGCTATTGTTATTATTGAAGTCAGATCATGTAACATACTACTATATGCTATATTGTTATAACCAAAGAACTGTAGATACTGCTCCAACCAAGAACCCAAGTTAGAAAGCAATAGGGAACTCAATCACTTACATGATTTAGTATTACCAATCTTTATCTCCTAACTAGGTAAGAAACTAGGATTTATGCTTGTATGATATGCTTATTTTCAGGATTTTCATGCGCTGAAATGCTATAGTGTGCGCTCACGTGTGTGTATTCTACGTTAAAATAGACTATATTTATCTTTTTCCATTAGTGTGTAGAGAACGATATATTCCATGTCGGAGTAAAATGACCGTCCATGGAATCTGGTTGGTAATAATTGATTAATAGTCCACTTTCTTCGTAGTTAGACTTATTGCCAGAATTGCAATATTATGCAAATTGGAAAGATCTCATTGCTTTTTGGTGCAAAAATGTAAAAAGTTGCAAACGTTTCTTCATGCAAAGCTATCTGTATGCAAACACTTGCTATATGAAGTATGGGATGGGATCTGATACTGCTCCCTAGGCATTTTGATGCTTCGATCTGGATCCTAATAAATGTACCTCTATAGGCTTGTCTTAGCTGCTTGTTGTCAGAATTAATGGCCATCATTTTTCCTAGAATGCAGCTGCTTCTATTGTTTTATAAATGTTTTCATTCGGAAAAAACAAATATTTCAGGGCCTAGAGGCTTGATAGCTGTTGACCAAGTTGAGAAAAACCATTACAGGAGATCCATCAAAAGCAAGTGTTGCCCCTAGTAGAAGCTGGAAACTCTGGCCTTTCTGTTTCAGGCAGGGGCGGATCTATGCACAGACTAGGACGGGCTCCATCAAAAGCAAGTGTTACCCCTAGTGGAAACTTGAAACTCTGGCCTTTCCGTTTCAAGCAGGGGTGGATCTATGCACAGACTAGGACGGGCTGAAGCCCGTCCGAGATTTTTGAGCCCAAAAAAAAATTAGATCCATACTTTTTTTTTTTTTAATTGCGTAGCCCTGAGCCTGTCCATATTCCAAAAGCCCAGTAGCCCAGCCCTTGTATTCCTTGTAACTCCCCACTCCGGCACTCCCGATAGTTCGAAGAATGCCTCCGTCCGTCAATTTCAGATCCAGCCTCAAAAGCCTCGATGTCTATTTCTTGAAGGAATGACTCATCTCCCATTCTCCCAAGCCACAATCTCATTAGATATAATTCCAAACAACTATCCATTTCTTAATTTCCTCTTCAACCTCTTGATTCAAGCAAATTCTGGTTCATGCTTCCACTCATCGACTACGGGCAAGCAAATTTTGAAACTAACAAATTAGGGTTTCGGAAAATCCAATCGAATCGAAAGGTCATTGGAGAGCTAGGGTTTCAACATCGAATCGAAAGGTCTTTGGAGAATGAAATCGAAGAAAGAACGCAAGCAGTGAGCAAAATTCAAGCAAATTTTGAAATTCCAGCTTGACATTTTGAACTGGAGCTTGGAGAATCGTCTCTCACAGTCTCACTTTCTCCTCCTCCGCTAGTGGTAGCAGCAAAGAGAGGGTTCGGATTTACAGACGCTGCTTTGGAGATTCTGGAAGGTGGCGGCACCGTACTGGTCCTCTGACAACAAAGTCCAGGCCAGGATGCAGCTGGGACTCGCCTGCCACTATCCCTTCTCCACTTCTCTCAGAGTCTCAGAGATCAAGTCTTATCTGGTATAGTGGTATACTGGTATGCAGCATTCTCTCCCAACAATTGTCTCCTTGTTCTGCAAATCTGCAATTTATTGTTTAATTGATGTGGGTTAAAAGTTAAATGTGATGCACTGATGTGGGTCTTCTTTCTGCTGCACAATTTTTGTTTCAGAAATCCTAGCCCGTCCAAGATTTCAATCCTGGATCCGCCACTGGTTTCTGGAGAACAAATTCCTAGAAGGCTATGCAACCAAATCTGAATGATAGTGGAAGTCCTGAAGTTGAGAATGCTTCAGAGAGAGCGCGGTTGGTGTGGATAGTAGTAACATTGCTTACATTGAAGGGGATGAAGAAAACAGAAAGGGCAACCTCTCCAACATCTGAGCAGCTGGCATCCTTAAATCTAAATGAAGGGAGAAATACTGTAACTTTCACTTTCTCTACTGCGATGCTAGGAAAGCAGCAGGTAATATATTCCTGGGTTGTCAGTCTTGGTGACAGTTAAGTACTTTTGAATTTGATTTATGTAAGTACAAGATTTTGTACGTGTTGATTGTAAGCATTCCCATACAACGCAAGTGAAGTATATCATCTCATTTCATCCTGGAGAAGCTGAAAAAGGGCCTCAATACTGATCTAAGAGACATGTCAGGTAAATGCATCTCATGTGTCTGCATATGCACTGAGATTGTAACATGTGTTGCAATCCCTGAGTCTAGCTTTTTCAAAAAGTATCTTTTGTTATTTAATATTATTTTACAAAAATATTTTCCAGTTGGTTAATTCGTACCATTTAATTATATCAGTCCTAATTGATTTAGGATCGTTTTAAACTAATTGACAATCTTTTCTTAAAAGTTTTTTTTTTACCCTTAATAGAATTCAATTAGGTTAGAAACATTGATTGAGTATGAATCTTTTCCTCCATATATTCTCAAAATATGCGGCCAAGCAAGGAGAGAGCGCTCTTGCAAAAGATTATTGTGTATCTTGATTAACTAGTGAGTTTCTTACATGCTTCATTAGAAACATTTGTTTCTTGTTAAGTGTTTCATCATTCATACACTTGCATAGTTCTCTCGAGATCAGTGGCGAAGTTCGTAATGCAAAAAGATTGAAGGTCAAGATGTTTTCCTGTGAAGAAAACAAAAGAGGTTCAAGTCAAACACATCATTTAGATAGTCTAGTGATTGTAGCCGTGGTTAGTGTTATTATATGTTTATAAAAGAAACTCTTTTTTCATCATTAGTGGATTGCTTTTCATTTGGCTCTTAAAAGACAGAGCCCCACAGTGCTTTTACCTCAATTTGAGGTATTCACTAGGTAAACAAATTATTGTATCAATTGCGAAATTCAGTTATCACTGCAAGTCGAGATAACAACCTTGCTATCAATCTCCCATACCGAGAAACGGTTCATCGATCCTAATATTTTCATTGTTTGTCATCTCATGTGTTCCAGATGTACTTACTGTGCTTCCTTATAATTTTTGGTTCACTACAAGTTGATGCCAGAATTTATCTTTGGAAATGGAATACTCATATAGTGATATCAGATATGGATGGGACAATCACAAAGTCAGGCTGTTATTTAAATATACCTATTAAAATACTTTGTTTTCAAGAATTCCTTAAGCTCACGTTTTGTCCTGCATCTTGCAAAAAGTAAGAAGTAAGCTAGATATATCCATTTATCAAGGATATATTCTAAAATGGTTAAAAAGAGTTTTTCTTGAGCCAAAACTGGGACTTCCTTGATCTGCCTGATCCCCTGGATTTGCATCATTTTACAGATCAAACGTTCTAGGTCAGTTCATGCCCTTGGTTGGGGTAGATTGGTCACAAACATGTGTCACACATTTGTTTTCAATATTAAGGTTTGTTTTGTCTCATCGCATTGTGCCACTGCCTCTCATGGAAATATTATATGCTTTGGGAAAATGGTCTGTATGGTGCCCGAAGTTTACCTCCTTATAACTTTTGGTACCTTAGTTTTGAAAAATATCAATATGGTACCTGAGGTTCTTGGCCTGACCTAGGATTGGTACATATGGTCGTTACCTTTGTTATGGAACTTGTCATCTGACAATTTTTGAAGGGTATTTTGGTCCTTTCATATCTTATTTAATTTTTTTTTCTCTAAACAAAATCTCTCTTTTTCTGTTCTTCTTTCTTCCTCTTTCTAGATCAAAGATCAAGAAAGCATAATTGTTAAGAAGTTATCAATTAAAGCATAATTGTCGCATTTATCAATTAAAGCTTTAAGAAGTTATCAATTAAAGCATAATTGTCGCATTTATCAATTAAAGCTGTTTGTTCTTTTCTGGGTTAGTTTTTCAGCGTCATATCTGTATAGCTCCTCCTCCATCTTCTTCTGTTAAAGGAAATTGAGGACAAGGGTTGAGGTTAAGGTGATTTGGGGTTGGTGGAGAGGGGAGAGGTCTTGTGACTAGAGAATTTCTTAATGAGTATTTGCAGAGGGAGCTGATCGGGTCGATTCGGGTCGTGCCCACCAAGGAGTTTTAGTGGAGTGAGGTGAGTTGGGTTCTGTTAGTTTCTGTTTTTGGTTCTGGAATTCGGGTCTTGCTAGTTTGATCGTGTGAGTTTCAAAGTTTGGAAGTTTGTTAAGAGGTTTTGATGATCTGGGACTGGGTAATTGAAGCAGTTCTATTACTATTTTGAATTCAAATTTAGTTAGTTTTCAATTAATAGGGAAAAGGAAGAAGATGAGAAAATGGGTTTGCTTTTCTTCTTGTTCTTTAACTGTGAACCCGTTTGAGGAGGGGTCACACAGCAATTACCCATTTATCAAACTCAATCAATTAGTCTATGAATTTGAAATGATCGGAGTCTACAGAATATGAGAGATGGGGATTTAAGAAAGGGGAGGTTTGGGTTTGGGAAGAAGATGAGAAGGGGAATTTTTAGCTTGTCAAAGCCACCATTTGATGAATGAAAAAATGAAAGAAAGAGAGACATAGGAGAGGGTCCAATCTCCTTCGAATAGGCTTCCCTCTTAACTTTCTCTCCTTCGAAGGGTCCAATCTCCTTCGAATAGAGAGAAAAAGTCTAGATTCCAGACGGGTTTGAGGAGGACGGGGACATGGCTGGGATTAGTGAGGAATATGACATAAAATGACAAAAATACCCTTCAAAAATTACCAGCTGGCAAGCTTCGTAATGGAGGTAACGGCCGTATGTACCAATCCTCAGTCGGGCCAGGAACCTCAAGTACCGAATTGATATTTTTCAAAGCTGAGGTACCAAAAGTTATAAGGAGGCAAACGTCAGGCACTATATGGACCATTTTCTCATATGCTTTTTATATTTCACTTCTCATTGGGCCTAATCTTATTATATGCTTTTTATATTTCACTTCAGATTGGGCCAATCTCTCCAAAGAGCTAATTATGATTTTAATATGATTCAGGAAAATAGATATGAATTCCTTTTTTTGAGTGCTCGTGCCATTTCTCAGTCCTCTCAGACACAACAATTTTTATTTAACACTAAGCAGGTTGGTACTTGGTTCATGCTAAATACTTCATATAGTTGAACAAACTAATTTAAAAAAAGGATTAAATACTATTTACTCCCTATACTTATAGGGTTTTATCGTTTCAGTCCATGACCTTTGAATTTCCCCTAAAAAGTCCCTGAACTCTCAATTTCCTGCGAATTGGTCCTTGCCGTCAAAATTTTTTGTTAAAGTTACCGAAAATGTCTATTATACCCTCACTTACTTTTTTTTTTTAATTTATTTTTTCTCTCTCTTTTATTTCTTTTTTACATTTCACCTCTTGAAGGTCTGTGGATTGGAACCATCTTGATGAGGAGATGAATAGAAGGAGGTGAGAGAACCGGAAGAAGAAGAGGTAAAAACAAAAACAAATAATAATAATAATAATAATAATAATAATAATAATAATAAAATAAAATAAAATAAAGATAGGAAGATTTTTTTTTAAGTAATTGAGGGTATAATAGACTTTTTAGGGGAAGATAACGGAGTTTTTGTCGGATGCTTGACGGCAGGGACCAATAGGGAGGAAATTGGAAGTTCAGGGACTTTTTAGGTGAAATTCGAAGGTCAGTGACTAAAACGATGAAACCCTATAAGTATAGGGAGTAAGCAGTATTTAACCCTTAAAAAAAATAAAAAATAAAAAGTAAAAATCTTTGTTTCCATATTTACAGGATGGGAAGGCTTTACCTGATGGGCCCGTTGTTATTTCTCCGGATGGACTTTTTCCTTCTCTTTTTCGGGAAGGTAAGTTTTGTGTATGCACTCGTTTTCCTAGAACTTAATTGCCATTAATCAGGCGTATTGTGTGCTTGGCCATTTTTACATTTACTCTCATGATAGAACAGAAGTGGTCAACTACTTACTTCTTAGCCATTTTAGAGACGTAGAACAGCTTACCAAACATGATAGAAATAGTATTTTGGAGAGTCATTTTGGTAAACTATTCTTAGGTAAGGATATAGACGTAGAAATAGCTAAGTTTGGTCAGCTGCTTACTTCTTAGCTATTTTGGAGACGTATCATGTTTTGAAGTAATAAGAGCATATTTAGCACTCTCTATTTTGGCTTCTTAGCTATTTTGGAGAGCATATTTAGTTTTTTTATCTATTTCAGCAACTGCATCAGACTCTTAAGTGGCTCTTCATTGTGAGTTAGTTTATGTAATTTATGTATACATTTAAACTATTTAGTATTCATTTAAAAAATAATATAAATTTAAAACTAGCTAAAATAGCACTGATGCAGACGTATTTCTAAAGTGACTAGTAAAAATGACTTTTTAGTAGGGTTGGCTCTAATTACCATCCCTTCCGGAACTGACCGAAAACAGGCCGAATCGGCTGTGTCGGCGCCGACAAAGTCGGTAACTGAAGAGTCGGCACGGTACTACCATACCGGAGTAACTTTTTCGGCTCGGTAGTGGTACAGCCAATCGCAGCGGTTCGGTGATACCGAACCAGCCGAGATAGATGTTTCTGGATTTAATTGCAAAAAATACTCCCCTTGCCATTCTCGCTACAAACTCGAGCCACTTACCACTAAGCCACAAGCTTGCTTGTTATTAGTTGCACATAACTAAACAAATATACTTGAATCAGAAATCACGAAAATTAAAAACTCTTTCTTGTTTTCTACTTCGAGACATTTCTCTTTCTTCATTCTTTCTCAATCTCTTCCTCCTCTGTTTTCTTTCTTTCTGCATTCTCTCTCTCTCTTCATTTCTGACTTTTGTTCTTCTCATATTCTTGTTATTCTTACTCCATTTTCTCATCGTTTTTCTTCTTTTCTCTATTCTTCCACCTCTGTACTCTTCCTTCTTTCTGTTTCTTCTTCCTCCTCATACTGCAATCCTCATCTCCTTCGCCAGATTTTATTTCTGCAGTCCTCTAAATTCCGACAATCAGAATTTTCAAATACCGGCCAAAACTGACCATTGAAAGCAGTAACCGCAAGCTCCAGTAACCGAAAGCTCCGGCACTGCTACGACAACACATTTGGTGAAACCGAAGAGTTTCGGTCGAGCTGACGTCAAAAACTCCAGCAACCGTACCACGGCCAACCCTACTTTTTAGCTACTTTGACTAAAATTTAACTTAAAAATGGCTAACATTACTAAAGATGCTCAGCATCTCTAATAGTAATTCATAGCTAAAAATAGCTAAAAGTGAAATATAAAAGTAACAAGTTTGAGTTCTGGAGCTCTAGTAGACTACATAAATCTCAAGTTAAATTTAAGTTGTAGTTAAATTCTCTCTGCTCTCTAGCTAGCTAGGTTTTTTAGCTAAAGTTAAATATAGCTTTTCTTTAGCTAGTATGTTGGAGATCAAACTTAGCTTAAAATGAGCTAAATATTCTTTTCTTGTTTAATAATGTGTTAATTTTCTTCTAAAAAAAAGTGTTAATTATAAAAAAAAATAAAACAATTAAATGCCAACCTAAAGAAAAATATATATTCGGTATGCTAAGAAGTAGCTTTAATTAAACCGAATGCTTCCTTATTCTTGATATTGGTCTGGTTTGTGGAAGGAGAGAAATAAGAAACTTTGGAATGGTAGGTTTGCATCTCTTGATCAGCTAGCTTTTCAGGTTACTTCTTTTTATCATCTTCATATGTCAGTTCAAGCTCCTTCATGCCGGGTTGTGGGGAGAAGGAATTCACAGTGGACTCTACCTTCCTCAGGTTGGCTTAAGGCTAATTGTGTTAGGATATATGATGCTTCAAGCCATTCAGGTGGTATTGGGGTTGTGCTTAGAGATAGTTTTGGCTCAATAGTAGGTGGTGTTTGCTCTAAGGTGAGATGGGTGTCAAATCCGCAAACTGTTGAAGCTTTGGCTTGCCAAGCTGCATGCAATTTGGTGGATGCTCTAGTTGCCTTTGAGTCTGATTGTCAGCACACTGTGACTTCCATCAACTCACAAGGTGTGAATACTTCTTTGTTGGGTAGAGTTTATGAAGATATCTCCACTATGCTGGGGAGCCTTCATGGCTCTTATTTCAACTATATTAGTCGGAATGCAAATAAGGTCGCCAATATGCTGGCTAGATTTGCATTAGGTTCTGATTTTGATATGTATTGGACTGAGTTTGTCCCCACAGAAATCAGTGGCTTCATAGCCACTTTGTGTACAAACTGTTGACTACAATATATACTCTGACGTCTTCTCCTCACAAAAAAAAAAAGTAGCTTTAATTGAAATACACCACATCTTATGTCTCGCAACTGAATCCTACCTAATTTTATAATGCATGAACTGACTCTTACACTGTTTTTCACAATTATCCCGAGGGCTCCTCATGAATTCAAGATTGCATGCTTAGAGGTTCCTTACTTTCTACCTGTTTATTTGGGATATTCACTTGTTTTTCCCACATCATCTTTTAATATATTCCTGATGGTGTAATTTGTTCCATAAGAATTTTCTTGCTTGCATATCTTTGCAATGTGTTTTTTTGATAAAATTTTTGCTTATTTTAATAATACCTATGTAGTAGAATTATTAGCTGATAATTGTTGATTAATTGATCAGTCTGTGAGTTTTTAGAATGTTTGTGTTAGGAATTTGACCTAAAATTCCTCTTGCGGAAGCAGACAAGTGCAAAACAATATAGATAAACGATCGAGAAAACAAACACGAACTTGTTAACGAGGTTCAACAAAGAACTTTGCCTACATCCCCAGGCTGCTTGGGTTTCACTATAGAAGTAGAAGAATACACGAACAAGAATACAAGAATCTCTCACAAGAAGTTCTCACCAACTCTCAAGACCTCACTTGCTCTCTCTGTTTAATGCTTCAAAGACTTGATCTGCTACTACAACCTATGCCCCTATTTATAGATATCTAACCAGACCGTATAAGATATTGGAAACCTATTTCCAATAGACATAGAAACCATTACCAAGTAGGATTATGTAAGTAGGTAGGAAACAATCAAAACTCCTATTTGATCAAGGATTAACAAATCCTTATCCTATGAGGAATCAGATCCACACACCCAACAATCTTCCACTTGGAGCCGATTACACCAGTAGCTAACATTCTTCAATACTCTTCAATTATAGCCAACACAAAACTCATTATCACAGCCAACATCTCCTTCTTCAAACTTTGAGACCAACTGAAGCCAAGCACAGCTTCAATTTACTTATTGACACAGACCTAGTCATCATATCAACAGGATTCTCACTTCCTTGAATCTTCAACAATTGCAGCACTTCATTCTCCACGAGTTCTCGTATGTAGTGATACTTCATAGGAATGTGTTTAGTCCTTAAATGAAAAGCAGGGTTCTTTTCCAAGTGAATTGCACTTTGACTATCACTGTGCAATGTACAATTTTCTTGCTTTTTACCCAATTCCTCCAACAGACCCTTTAGCGGTACCATCTCCTTACCATCCTCTGAGACTGCTACATACTCGGACTCCGTTGTAGACAGGGCCACTTGCCCTTGCAAATTTGAAACCCAAGATACAGCAGCACCACCCACAATATAGACATAACCAGTAGTACTCCGACAAGTATCATGATTTCCTACCAAGTCTGCATCAACCTATCCTTGTAGTTGAGCACTACCTCTCTTGAAACAAAGAGAAATATCAGTAGTACCTCGAAGATACCTCATGATCCACTTCACAGCCTCCCAATGTTGCTATCTTGGATTACTCGTGTACCTACTCACCGCTCCAACTGCATGAGCAATATTGGGTCTAGTACACACCATATCATACATTAAGCATCCAACTGCCGATGCATAATGTACATTCTTCATATATTCTTTCTCTTTTTCGCTCTTGGGTGATTGTTCCTTGGACAATTTAAAGTGAGCCGCCAACGGTGTTCCTACAGCCTTTGATTCATCCATATTGAATCGCTTAAGTACCTTCTCAACATACTCCGCTTGTGAAAGCTTCAGAGTACCAGCCATTTATCACGGATATTCTTAATACCTAAGATTTTCTTCGCCTTACCCAAATCCTTCATCGCGAACTGGTTTGACATCTCTCACTTCAACTTCTCAATCTCATTGAAGTCTTCCCTAGCTATCAATATATCATCCACATACAGTAAAACAATGATATAAGATTTGTCAAACCTCTTGAAGTAACAATGATCGGATTGACATCTTGTGTAGCCACTCCCACACATGAAAGCATAAAACTTCTTATACCACTGTCTTGGGGCTTGTTTCAAGCCATAAAGGCTCTTTTGCAGTTTGCATACCAAGTCCTCCTAACCAAGTGCTATAAAACCTTGTGGTTGCTCCATGTATCTGACCTCCTTCAAATCACCATGAAGAAAAGAAGTCTTGACGTCTAACTGCTCCAAATACAGACCTTCAGCTTCCACTAAACCAAGCACCACCCGGATTGTGGTATGTTTCATAACCGGCGAAAAGATCTATCAAAATCAATTCCCTCCCTTTGCTGAAAACCTTTCGCAACCAACCTTGCCTTGTAACGTTTTTTCCCATCAACTTCTTGCTTAATCTTGTAAATCCATTTGTTATGCAATGCTTTCTTGCCTGTTGGTAACTTAGCTAGCTCCCAAGAATTGTTGGACATGAGAGAGTCCATCTCATCTTGCATGGCACCCTTCCACTTAGCAGAATCTTTATGTTGCATTGCCTCATCATAACTCATGGGTTCACCACTGTAAGTTCACAGCAAATAGTTAGCACAAGGCGAGAATTTATCAGCTGGTATTCCTTTAGTACTTCTTGATGATACTCTTGGCACAAAAGGAGGTGTCACTAGCTCATCACTAGGAACTTGTTCTTCAGGTTGTGCGACCTCAGGAGCTTCTTGTTGTTGTCGTTCCACGCCATGATTTCCCTTAGACACATCTTCATTGGACAATTCTTCCAACCTTGCAAACTGCCGATCTTTTCTTACAAGACTTTTAGGCTCTACTACTTGCCTATTCTTGTACATCACCTCTTCATTAAAGATGACATTCCTGCTCCTTACAACTTTCTTATTCTGTATATCCCAAAACCTATAGCCAAGCTCGTCACCACCACAGCCTATGAATATGCACTTTTGAGACTTGGGATCCAACTTGCTTCTCCCAACGGACTCAATGTGAACATATGCCACGCAACCAAACACTCTTAAATGCAATAGGCCTATTGCTTTTCCACTCCATTTTTCCTCAAGTAGGAGATGATTCAACGGTACTGATGGTCCACGGTTAATTAAATAAGCAGCAGTATTTACCGTATCAGGCCAAAACATGTCTGGCAATCCTGCGTGTATCCTCATACTCCTTGTGCTCTCATTCAGAGTCCTATGCATGCGTTCAGCCACTACATTCTGATGTGGAGTTCCGGGAATTGTTTTCTCCATCCTAATCCCATTCTCTGCACAATACTCTTTAAAATCATTACCACAGTATTCACCTCCATTATCCGACCTCAAGCATTTGATCTTCGACCTGGTCTCATTCTCTACGATCGCCTTCCACTTCTTGAAAGTATCAAATACTTCCTATTTATTTTTCACGAAACAAACCCATACTTTCCTTGTGGAGTCATCAATATAAGTCACATAGTACTTTGAGCCACCTAACGAAAGCTCCGGTGCAGGTCCCCACATGTCAATATGAACCAACTCTAGTTTTGTATCTTTTGGTGCCTTGCCACCCTTTGAGAAACTAACAGCCGTTTGCTTCCCAAATATGCAGTCTTCACAAAGCTTAATCTTCACTGAGTCCACACCATGTAGTTTACCCTTCGACTGAAGTACGCCCATAGCTTTCTCACTGATGTGCCCAAGTCTACGATACCATAAGTATGCATCTTCATTTTTCTCAACGATCGCAGTGCCTTTATTGTTCTCAACAATAGCAACAATATTCAAGGTAGTATAAAGGGTCTATGTCTTGATTCCACTAGCTAACACTATAGCTCCTTTACACACCTTCCACATACTTTCCTCAAAGGTAGTGTGACATCCTTCATCATCCAACTGACCCACAGAGATCAAATTCCTCTTCAACCGCGGTGTGTGTCTAACATTGGTCAAGGTCCATGTTCCACCATTTGTCAGCGAAATCTTCACATCACCCCTTCCCACAATTTCCAAGGCTCCACCATCAACAAGAAACACTTTGCCAAAATTACCACTTCGGTAATTCACCATGAGCTCTTGTTGTGAAGTTGAGTGAAATGACGCTCCAGAGTCTATGATCCATGACTCCAATGGTGCTTCAGTAATGTTTAGTACAAGTTCATCCGAATCAAACTCAGTTGTGTTTGCCATATAATGTCTCCTTCCACTGGTTACAGTCTCTCTTGACATGTCCAGATTTCCCACAATGCCAACACCCTCAGACCACTTTCCTGACTTGGACACGCTTCAGCATTTTCCAGGTGCCCTAGACTTGGACCTTCCATGATTGTTGTTTGAGTTCTTGTTGAACGTTCTACCTCAATTTTCTATAGAGAGCGCAGAACTTGAAGGATCTTCAAGGTTATTTTTCTTCGTGTCTCTTCATTCAGAAGAATGTCACGCACATCATTAAACTTCAGCTTCTTCATAGTCCCATCTCCACTACCAATCGAGTTCACAGTCACATCCCAATCCGAATACATGGAAGTCAACAACACCAAACCTTTGATGTGTTCGTTGAATTTAACATCCTCCGATGCTAGTTGCTCGATAATATCACCAACTATCCCAACTTGCTGGCGAACAGATATACCCTTACCCATCTTCGAAGTGAATAGCCGCCTCATCAAGTACAACTGTTGAACGACATTTGGCTTCTCATACATGTTGGACAAACTATCCATCATCCCCTTCAACGTAATCTCCTTGATAACAAATCGCCGTACATCATTCAAAAGTGATAGTCGAATGGCTCCAAGGGCCATCATATCCAGCTCGACAAATTCTTCCTCCTTCATATCTTTTGGGAGCTTGCCCTCTAAAGTCTTAGCAAGCTTCTTCATATTCAAGTAGCCATCGATTTGTGACCTCCATAAACTATAGTCATTACCGTCGAACTTATCGACCCTCTTCTCAACGTCTTCTATGCTCATTATTAACACGAACTTGTTAACGAGGTTCAGCAGAGAACTTTGCCTACGTCCCCGGGCTGCTTGGGTTTCACTATAGAAGAAGAAGAATACACGAACAAGAATACAAGAATCTCTCACAAGAAGTTCTCACCAACTCTCAAGACCTCACTTGCTCTCTCTATTTAATGGTTCAAAGACTTGATCTACTACTACAACATATGCCCCTATTTATAGATATCTAACCAGACCCTATAAGACATTGGAAACCTATTCCCAATAAACATAGAAACCATTACCAAGTAGGATTATGTAAGCAGGTAGGAAACAATCAAAACTCCTCTTTGATCAAGGATTAACAAATCCTTATCCTATGAAGAATCGGATCCGCACACCCAACAATTTGTTGGTAGTATTTTAGTTGCACCATTTGTTTGGCTCCATTTTTGTTGCAGCTAGTCAACACTCTCTTTTCTGCGCTGGCGTGCCAGCACCGTTTGGGTGCTGTCGTCGGAGGTGTCCCTTGACTTGACTTATTTCAAGCGATTGTGGACAAGGAGAGCACTGACCTTGTCGCGGGATTCTTTTGTGCCTCGCTGTGGAGGACTTTGCTTCGTTTCTTCAATATTAAACAATCGATACTCGACGTTGTAGATCGAGCAAAGCGAAAATCACTAGAAAGTAGGGAGAACTTGCTAAAACGTGACTTTAGCTTGGCTGGTTTGCGAGGACGTTACCTTTTCTTGGTTGGTTACGTAACCGTTGTGGTTGCGGTACTACAGTCGGCTCCCAAGGAGACTAGGACCGAAGTACTTTGATGGCACTGACAGTCGGCTTCCGAGGAGACTAGGACCGAAGTACTTTGGTGGCACTGACAGTCAGCTCATGAGAAGACTAAGACTGGAGTGTGATCACCGGTAAGAGAAAGAGAGGGGTTGCTCTGGAGAGGCTTGGATAATCGTAGAGATTAATTGATGAATTGTGTCTTATTACTTGTTGTAGCCTCTATATATATGCTACCAAGCCATAGTGGTTGGTCTTAAACAAATCATGATGGGTTTTCCATTTAAGCACTAATGGAATCATGATAGGTTTTCCTATTAAGCACTAATGAAATCATGGAGCACTTAATGGAATTATGGAGCACTAGATGGAATTATGGTGGGTTAGGCACTTAAGCACTAATGGAATTGAAAATGATGAGTTTTGGAGTGGTTTTGAGGCACTTTCTGCTCCTTTATTCCTTCAATTATATCTCCACCAAGAATTTAGAATAAGCCTTCAACTTCTTCATATAAAATGCTCCACCATGAGTGTAGAAATTCTGGTAAAAGTTCAGAGCTTAGTTCCATGTGGTTGGGTCGAAAAAGCTGTTGGACTCCTTATAGGTCCGGTTTTCCAGTTTTATCTTTCAGAAAATTGGACTGATTGTTTGAAGGTTTTATACTCCAAACTAGCTCTTATACTATTCATTATAAATGATATTTGGGATGTCTAGAATGAATCTGGAAAATTTTAGATCATTTGGATTTCGTTTGGTTAGTCTGCCACCCCTCCTTCCTTGTTTAGCTTGGTTTCTCCTAGCCAAAATAGGAAAATGTGCTAAAGTTGACTTTTCTTTTCCATGCTTCCATAATTTGATTTTCTTGCAATTCGCATAATCTTCCATAATTCTGCAGGTAGGCTTTATTTAGCCTCTAAATAATATATTTCGAACTTGTTGACAATATATAGGTTGAGCCACTGACATTGGCTCAATTTCTCCAAGATACGCCTTGTCAGCCCAAAATGCTCATTTTGGGTTCAAACACCATTCGTTTCGTTTGAATATCTTATATTTTCCTTTTTTTTTTATTCACGTTTGATATCAAATCGTTGTTCCCTTCTGATTGCAGCCCGTTCTTCGCTGGTTTTGGAAACAGAGATACTTATGAATTCAGCTACCTTAAGGTTGGAATCCCGTTGGGTAAAATCTTCATCATTAATCCTAAGGTAATTAAAACCTTCATGACAACTTAGCAGTTATATTTAAATCTGTAATGCATCTATGTCAAATTCCAACTTTTCTTTTTCTGATTATTTGGGTATGCAGGGTGAGATTGTTATGAACCGTCGTGTATTGATGCAAAGACATATTCCTCCCTTCATGCTCTCGTAAATGGCATGTTTCCCCCCACAACCTCCTCACACCAGCAGGTATTGGTTCTGCAACAATTTTCTGTTTTAAATTTGTTGCTCTTTGGTCATGCTAACAATTTTTAAATATCCAAGTCAGGAGGAACCCCTCTGACCATGCTTTCCTTCCCCTGTTGGATTACAGGACGACTTTAATTCTTCGAATTTCTGGAAACTCCCACCACCTGATGTCAGTTGAGGTATAAAACAGAATCTCTGGCCTTCTTTGGTCCTCTCTAGATATGCAGACAAATGAGTTTTGCGACGCTTGTTTCAGAATTGTTGAGGTAAATCCCAATTTCACATTTGTTTAATCTGTCAGAAACTCGGTGTGGAGATTGGTTGTAGAATGACAGTGCAGCATCCAATGAACTTTCAGAATATGATTGCTGAAGTTCTACTTTGCTTCATTTTTGCTGAGTTGGCTGATATAGCGGCGACTCCAAGCAATATATGGAAGACACACAGAGAACAGTTGGACAAGTATCACCTCTATCCTGCTCCAGTTTCACTTCTTGTTTTTCTCTGTTGAATCCAATTTTGTATGGTTCACGTATTTTATAGGGTTGTCTATAGTATTTGGATATTTATTATACACTCATTTTACATCTAATTGAACCAAAATTACAATTTAGTTAAACCAAATTAACAACATTGACAACAAAGTTATCACATTTGTTTTACACATTTACATATAATTGAACCAAGTTACCATATCAACAACAATTTGTTCATAAACTTGTAAAAATATTGTAAATGGAGTAAAAATAACTCTATTTACCACAAATAACAACTAAATTGTTATCAGATCTATAATGAGTGTATCACATACATGCAGGTACCGTATAATTTCCCTATATTTTAGTCCCATGAACACTTTGATTTGTAATTATTATTGGAAACCGACATGGGTAATAAGCATTTGTGCATATTTGATGCACATAAATTATTTGTTATAAATGTAAATTTTTTTTCATATCTTATACAATCGTTTGGATCCTTTCGTCAAGGTCTACTTTTTAGTTTTTACCACAAGAACGCGTAAGAACAATATCAGTTTTCTGTTTCCAACGAAGAATTAATCTATACAAACTTTGATTTCTAATTCTATCACAATAAGTTATATGAATAAGATGTATATGGAGGGAATTCTAAGCAATCCATAGCCCCCACCGTGCTTCATGTGCATGAGCTTGGTGTGACAGTTGCATTTATTCTATTTCTGCATATGAAAGTCACTCATTCCATAGAGAATACAACACAAATATATATATATATATATATATATATAGAGAGAGAGAGAGAGAGAGAGAGAGAGAGAGAGAGAGAGAGAGAGATGATTATCAAAAGTGTATGATTTTGACACCCAAATGCTTCTGTGCAAACTTTACAAGGTTGTCAAGTTCTTCTTCACCTATGTATCCGTCTTGATTGACATCCGCAGATTGTAACGCACGCCTGCTCTTGAACGTGGCAAAGCGTTCGCTGGTGGAGAGGATGGCCTGGCGGAGTTCCTCTTTGCTTATACGGCCATCTTTGTCAGTATCAAATTTCTTCAGCCATTTCTTCAACTCCTCGGTGGTCATAACACGTTCGCCATCACTAGCAATAGACCTGCTCTTAATCGATATAGAGAGATGTATATAATCTAGCTTGTAGTAGTCGGAAACTTGTATTAGCAAGTTGGTGCTGTAAAACCCTTGGATCATGGGTGATAAGCAATGAAACTGATGAAACTGATTTCCTTTGATTTATCTTTCTGTATTGATTGCATATTGCTGATATCTGTTTATCTTGATTATTGCTTGATCTTAGGATGTCATGATCTAAACTACAAATCCTAGAATCTAAACTGATCAGCAGTGCTTTAATTGTATTCATTGTAATGACTGATCTTTTGGAACAAAACTGATCAACAACCATGTATATATGATTGACATACTTCAATGAGAAAGCAAGTGAAAACACTTTACTCAAATTTGTTTCATGGTATCAAGAGCCTTTGTCTAAACGACATCTCTTCTTACTCAATTTTTTTTTTCCTTCCTTTCCTAGTCTTTGTTTCCTCCAGTTCCCATGGCTACCCCAACCAACACTACCACAACCACTTCAAACTTCCTCACCATCAAACTGGACCGTACAAATTACTCCTTATGGTTAGCCCAAATAACCCCCTCCTCAAAAGCCGAAATCTCATGGGTTTTGTTGATGGAACAAAGCCTTGTCCTCCTGCCTTTTTTCAGAATGCAGCTGGCGAATTAACTGAGACTGTGAATCCTGCATATGTGGAATGGATAGCCACTGATCAAATAATCCTTGGCTGGATTAATGGCTCCCTAACACCTTCTGTCCTGGCCACCGTTTCACATTCCATCTCTTCCCACACTACTTGGACGTCTCTTGCACGTCGATATGCTTCACAGAATCACAACCGGATTCTCTAACTTCGCAGCAACCTCCTCCGCACCTCTAGGGGTAATCTTTCCATCTCTGATTATCTGGACAAGATTAATCAAGTTGCTGACTCCCTTGCTTTATCTGGGCACCCAGTTGATGACTCCGACTTGATCTCAATCATCATGAATAATGTCGGCCCGCTCTGTGAGAACACTATTAGCTCCGCTCAAGCTCGTGACACCCCCATCACTTATGATGCCCTTGAAGCTTTGCTTTTGGGAGCTGAAAGTCGTCAGCAAAAATCAAGCTCTTGTTGGAATAGAATCAAATCCCTCTGCCCTCTTCACCAACAACCGCCAAACTGCACCACTCCAAACTGGTGGCTCTCGTGGACGCGGCTCGTTCTCTAGCTCTCAAAGAGGTAGTCCCACCTTTCATAGCCGTGGCACCTTCTCTGGTCCTCCCACATATGGACGTGGTTCCAGCTCCCGCTTTCCATCCCGTGGTAGTTCAATTCTTGGTCCAGCTCCATCTTCTCGATCTACCTATGATTCACACGGCCCATGCCAAATCTACAATCGCAATGGTCATACATCCATTGATTGCTTCCATCGCCTCAACATGGCTTATGAAGGTCGTACACCAAGCACCCGTCTCTCTGCCATGGCTACTTCTACAACCTCTCCCAATGATTCCTCTGCTTAGCTCCTAGACACCGGCTCCAATACCCACATCACCAATAATCCTCATACATTAACAAATCCACGAGCATACCATGGTTCCGACAAGGTTGGCGGCGTTGCGCCTGGTCAAGGTTTGCATATTTCTAAAATTGGAAATAATTCTCTTCATTCTTCCCCATATCCTATAACTCTTTATGATGTTCTTTATTGCCCACATGCCTCTGCAAATATCCTTTCTACTCATAAATTGCTTTCGGATAACTCATGCTATATTCTAATATTCCCTAATGCCTTTTATGTCAAGGATCTGAGCTCAAGGAGGATGCTTTTGGATGGTCAAAATAATAATGGATTCTATCCTGTCAGTCATGTTCCATCATCATCTAATAAATCGAGTCTTTTTCATTCCTTTGCTGCAAATAAAGTTTCTGCGGATGTGTAGCACTATCGTTTGGGACATCCATCAGCTCAATTCCTTCATCGTCTTGCATCTAGGATATCCTTGTTAGACAATAATCATTCGTAACCATGTCATTCCTGTCCGTTGGGCAAATCCACCAAATTACCATTTACTTTATCCAACTCTGTTACTACATTTTCTTTTGAATTGTTACATAGTGATGTATGGACCTCTCCCACTCTTTCTATTCAAGGTTTTAAATATTATGTTATTTTTGTCGATGACTTTACAAGATATGCATGGTTGTTTCCCATGAAACACAAATCTGAAGTCCTTACTTTTTTTGTTGCCTTTTTCACCTATATTGAAAATCAATTCACCGCCAAAATAAAAACTATTCAAACAGATGGTGGAGGTGAATACAACAGTCATGCCTTTAAACAATTCTTGCTCCAAAAAGGCATTCATCATAGAATCTCTTGTCCGCACCACCCTAAACAAAATGGCTTAGTTGAACGTAAACATCGCCATCTTGTCAAAACCGCTTTAACTCTTCTTGCTCATTCTTCGGTGCCAAAATCTTATTGGGTCGAAGCAGTCAACACTTCTTTATATTTAGTCAATCGATTACCAACCCGTGTCCTCAATTTCCTCTCTCCTTATGAAAAATTATTTTGCCGCTCTCCCAATCATTCATTTCTTCGTACTTTTGGTTGTGCTTGCTTTCCTTACATTCGTCCTTACACAAAAGATAAGTTGGATTTTCGGTCGACAAAATGTGTCTTTCTTGGTTACTCTCTCAATCACAAAGGATATCGTTGTTTAGATCTCTCTAGTGGTCGAATTTATCTTTCACGTCATGTTATTTTGGATGAGTCCAACTTTCCATTCAATAAGTCCATTATTACTCCCCCTGCAGAGGCTCCTCCAATGCACCATCCCATTCCCTTAACCATCACTACAACCACTTCCAATCTCCCAGTCCATTTACCAGCCCAAGACCTAAGCCCATCTACTCCCACTCCTCAACACACGCCTTCCATCTCCCCACCAGTTCCCCATCTCCCTTTTCCCGATCTCACACCTACAACCACCTCATCCTCACCTCCCCTTATCACCTATCACACCGCCGCCCACCACAGCCTCCTCCGCCACTATCTCCCCAACTGATTCTAACTTATCACCGCCGCCAGCCAACCCAGCCAGCTCCGCCATCACTGTCAGCCTCTTCACGGCAATCTGTGGCACTTCAGCCCTCTATTTCGCTACCGATCCCAGTTTCTCCATCTCATCCATCTGGGCCTGTCACTCATCGTCAACAAGGGATCATCAAACCCAATCCCAAATATGCTATGGTTGTATCTTCCATCACTCACCAAATTGAGCCAAGCTGTTACTCTCAAGCAGTCAAGCAGCAGGAATGATGTTCTGCCATGAGCACAGAATTCAATGCTCTCATTCAAGCTGGTACATGGCAACTCGTTCCCTTTTCCTCTTCAATGAATGTCCTTCCAAACAAATGGGTCTTCCGCATCAAAAGGAAACCAGATGGTTCAGTAGAACGATACAAAGCTCGCCTCGTAGCCAAAGGCTTTCGACAGCAAGAAGGCCGGGGTTGACTATGGTGAAACATTCAGTCCGGTAATTAAACACTCTTCTATCAGATTAATTTTAGCCATAGCAGTTTCTTTTGGATGGACCATTAGACAATTAGATGTTCAGAATGCATTTCTCCATGGATATTTGTCAGAGGATGTTTATATGCAGCAACCACAGGGCTTCATTAACCCTCAATTTCCTACCCATGTTTGTAAGCTCCGCCGTTCTCTCTATGGCCTCAAACAAACACCTAGGGCCTGGTTCTCTTGTTTTTCTACTTATTTGGAGGACTTAGGCTTCATAGCATCTCAAGCAGACACTTCTCTATTTGTCTATCATTCAGGCAATATCAATCTTTTTTACTTATATATGTGGATGATATTCTTGTCACTGACACACATGCTGATCACATCAGTACTCTTATCACCAATTTGAGTAAACTCTTCTCCATGAAAGATTTGGGTCCATTACACTATTTCTTGGGCATTGAGGCTGTGCGATCGTCTCATGGCCTTGCATTAACTCAGACCAAGTATACTTTAGATCTTCTACACCGCACCAACATGACAGATGCTAAACCTGTTTCAACTCTAGCAACTATTGGCAAACGTTTGAGTCTCACCGATGGCACTCCTCTACATGATGGTTCCCAATATCGGAGTGTTGTAGGAGCATTGCAGTTACTCACACTCACTCGCCTTGATATATCATTTGCTGTTAATCATGTATGCCAGTTTCTGCATTCTCCAACAAATGTGCATTGGGTGGCTGTCAAACGGATTCTCCGTTATCTGAAACACACACCTACCTATGGCTTGTTCTACACTCCAAGTAACTTCAAATTAACAGGTTATAGTGATTCTAATTATGCTGGGGATCCAGACACACGAATCTCAACAGGTGGCACTTGCATGTACTTGGGTACAAATTAACCTCATTTGATGGAGTTCTAAAAAGCAGAGTGGAGTATCTCGTTCTAGCACGGAAGCAGAGTATCGTCAATTGGCCTATACAGCTGCACATATTTCTTGGTTTCGGGCTCTGTTACGGGACCTATACATTCCTCTCCAGTCTCCCACCTTATGGTGTGACAACATTAGTGCCATCTCTCTTGCTTCCAACCCTGTTTTCCATACAAGAACAAGACATATTGAAGTTGATTACCATTACATTAGGGAAAATGTCGTTCGCAAGGAAATTCAAGTTGCCTATATATGCTCCCAAGATCAACTCGCAGATATCTTCACCAAAGGTCTGAGTTCATATCGCTTCCACTATCTTCTATCCAAGCTTCCTGTCCGTGCCCGGCCCATCAGCTTGCGGGGGGGGGGGGGATGCTAAGCAATGAAACTGATTTCCCTTGATTTATCTTTCTGTATTGATTGCATGTTGCTGATATCTGTTTATCTTGATTATTGCTTGATCTTAGGATGTCATGATCTAAACTGAAAATCCTAATATCTAAACTGATCAGCAGTGCTTCAATTGTATTCATTGTAATGACTGATCTTTAGGAACAAAACTGATCAGCAACCATGTATATATGATTGACATACTTCAATGAGAAAGCAAGTGAAAACACTTTACTCAAATTTGTTTCAATGGGTTGGTGACGGAGCGCTCTCTCTCCCTCCCTTTTTTTCTAATATATATTCTTGTTAGGCTTAGATTTCATTCAACTTTTCCTAACAGTGATTAACTACTCTAAATTCGTGCTCTATAAGTCTAGTGAAATGATCCACACGTGAAAGAATTGGATTATTGGGGATTCTCTGTTAACCATCAATTACCGTCAAATTGTTTTTGGTAAAAAGAAAAAGTCGGGACAGAGGAACCTTTTGGAAAGGAACCTTACCCTTTTTGGAAAGGAACCTTTTCTTTTTTTATTACAGGAAATATGATTGAAGGACCTATGTGTATATAGTTAATTAATATTCCTAAGTTTTCCACTAACTCATTCTCCATGATTGTGAAGCTATTGACTCGAGTAGATGTGCTATTTGAGATGTCCTTGTTACATCTAGTACCCTAAAGTCATCTGACTTGGGAGCTGCTAGCATAATACTCGTTACATGGGTCGTAGTCTTCTTGAGCAAAAATGTTACTTTGTGTGAAAGGCCAAAAGAAAAATTCAAAATCATGCCCACACGGTGTTATAAGGGGGAATAAAGTTTATGTGCTTAAATGTGTTTCGTATGTGAGCCTTGCTTTTCAGGTTTCCACAAATATACACCCCATCTTGAGATATGTTCACTCTTCACAACAAGAGGTATAGAATACTCGATCACCCTCTATCTTACCTTGTGATTGTCGGAATCAATTTACTCATGTGAACTTATTTTGTTGCACTCTTGTTTATGGTTAAGTGGTATTGCTCTTGTTGGAAAAGCTATGCGAATTAAATCTGTTCTTAGCATTTGGATACAAACCCACTCATTGTGTGTTTGCATTTCATTCTTGCATCTTTCATAACATGATCACACTTAGGGGGAGTATTAATACTTGGACTATCTTCCTCTGATTGATTCAACTTGGGCTAGTGTCTACTGTTCCTCATCTATTTATGATCCTCCTTCTACATTGCTTCCACTACGTAAGTTATCTTTTTCATTCCTATTCAAAAAGGGGGAGAAAGCAGATTCATAACTGTGATAACATTATTCTATCTATGCATTTTAACCAATGTGTGAGAAATGTTTCAGGAATGAATGGATGAAGAGTTTGTGATGATCCTCCTGTACTCAGTGGCGGATCCAGAAATTTTAGTCAGATTGGGCACAATTAAGACAAAAAAAAAATTCAACTAAAATTCATGGATGGTAATCAAAATCATATATAAATATTTTATCTATAAGATATAACGAATATTATAAGTTTTAATCATCTATGAGAATACAATACGGTAATTATCATGAAATGTAACTCAAAAGAAAAAGGATTATAGATTTTAGTTTTTATTTTTTATTTTTTTTAAACAAAATAAGTTGCGATATTGCTGAAGATTAAATTGAATGCTTGATTGACTAGAAAAGAAAAGAATTTAATCCATCTAAAAGGTCGCGGGATTCAAATTACAATAAATAATAAACAAGAGGTTAGTTGAACACTACAGAAATGCCAAATACTCAAAATATAAAGACAAACGTCGATGTAATATTGCATTCATACAATCAATACAATAAATTAATAGGCTATTGTGGTTTAGAACTTTAGATGAACAGAAATATAATCGAAGTACTTACATGTTAGGGCAACAAAAGAGAAGAATACCATGCCCTAAGAAATATTGGAAGAGGACAGGGACGTGTGTCTTCACATGTTATTTATTTTATTTTTTTAGTAGTTTCTACCCAACGAAGAAGTTTCCCGGCCAAGTCATTAAAAAGTTATAATGCCCACGTGTCCCTTTCTTTCTATTTGCAATCTGCCCCTTCTAAACTAGGAAAAAATAAAAAAGATTTTGCCCTTTTCTTCAACCTCTGTTGAAGAGCAGAAGTTCCCAACAACTATGGCTCACCGCTATCCAGAAAAGCTGAGGTTGGCCAATTGCACAACCTAGCCCTAACATGAATCCGCCCCTGCCTGTACTTGTTGAGGGGGAGAGGTTGTCCTAATTTATGTTTTGTATAGGAATGCCAAATGGGGATATTGTAGGTACAAGTTTTCATCAACTTGGTGTGTTGGCATTCCCATACAAAACGGGAAAGTATCTTTGCAGTTTAATGGGTTTAATATCTTTTATTTATTTGAAGATATTTTTCTATGTGTAAAAGGGTGTAATTGATTTCCTAAATATTCTAGGTTTGGTGTCTTTAATTGGCCATCTTTAACACAAAAGTTTGTTTCCTTGTAGGAGTGGAATTAGGGTAGAAATCTGATTATTTTGGCTGGTGCAGCAGCTATTCATATAGCTTGGAAAAATAGACGGCAAAAGGTGTGGCTTCTAGAGACGCAAGAATATTGATAGATTCTTGCATGTTGTTTGAGTTAGAGTCTTCACAAAGAGTCAATACACTTGGTCAATGTACGAGTGTTATTGATCATGTTTTCAAATGCATAAAAACTCTCTTGAGATCAGTAGAGAGACTGTGAAGAAAGAAGAGCAAGATCGTGTGATCGTTCAAGTGAAGGAGTTCAAGAAGATAGACAAACTTTGTGTTAGCTTTTGTCTAAACATTGTAGCCGAGCGAGTACTATTCATTTGTAAAATAACATATCATTTTTAAAAGATGATTCTTATTTGGGCTCTCAAGAGTAAGAGCCCCGCAGTGTTTTTTAATCTTATATTTGAGGTTTCACTGCGTGACCCAAAATCTGTGTTCAGTTTGCTATTTTGGTTTCTGCTGCCCAGTAAGGATTTGATCCGTCCACTGCAGTCCCCATTTTCCAGAAAAACACATTTTGTTCTTGTATTTTCACATAACAACTACTCCATCACTACCACTCACAGTTAGCCAAAGGAGCATCATATCTTCATCACCATTCCATTCACCACCAACAAGACGTTCATCATCCATACATATATTCCACCGTCAAGGAGGATTCACATTGAAGGAGAAGGTACCAATTGATTTGTCAAGCTTCAACTAGTTCATTTTTTCCCTAACTCTTTAATCTACCTTGTTGTACTTTATAGATTTGATGCTAATTTGTATGATTATGAGTGAATAGTTATTTTGTCGGGGCTTGGGTTGAAATCCCTAGCCGAACTTGTATGAATTGATGTTTTAGTTTACATTTGATGTTATTTGTGATTTTCATCTTTATATGCTAATTCAAAAAGTGAATGCATTCATTCAAGCTTAACTACTTTGAATGTGTTGTGTTTGGCATCTCATGAAAAAATGTTTAGGGAGTAGTTAACCATGAGCATTGATAGCATGATAGCATCCTCTATGTGCATGTGAAAGTTGTGAGTTAAAATTACCTAGATCTAGGATTGGTTTGCTTGCATAATTATTTAAACTCAAAGGATTTTGCATCTCAGAATAATGAATTGAGACTTAACTGGTAATAGGATTTGTTCTTTGGTTGTTAATTCTAGACTTATCCGGTTGGAATTGATAACATTAAAGAAGTTTAAGGCCTTTGTAGTCTTATCTTGATATAAAGAGGGTAATTGGGAGCTTAGAATAATATTACTTATATTTGCTTGCATATAGAGGTGTAAATAGACCGGATTGACCTAAATCAAAATCCATTTACTAATAAAAAAATTCAACCCGAATCTGCTCCGTTAACCCAGCGGATCGTTGATAGATCAATCCAAATCTGTATCTGCCGGAGTAACGGATGCCAGATCCGCTAATACGATCTGTTTATAATTTTAAATATTTATAAATTTTAAATACTAATATTAAATATATATCATGATATCTCATAAAATTTTTAATAAATTAAAACAATGAAGAGTATCAACCGAAAGTAGAATTACATTATCAAAATTTCCCTACACGATAACTGAAGAGAGAAACGTCAAATGATGCGTATGAATGAATTGTACTTCTACAACCTTCTTAGCTTTTTGGTAAACAAAGCCTTTATCAATAATGCTTCTTGGGTGATGGACTCTGTTTACGAAGACCGTCCCTTAGGTTTTTGCAAAAAAATTGTATTAAAAATTCTTAATATTTTATATATATTTTAAAATAATAATGTATTAATAAAAAATAATATTTTATTACTACAAAAATGGACCGGATCATTAACAAATCGGATCGACCTAAATCCGTATTTGATCTATTAAATAAACGGGTTAACGGATTCGGATCATTAAAGGATCAACAGATCAAAATTTCAATCAAAACCTGTCTAATAACTACGGATCTAAAGCAGGTCCAAGTTAAAATCCAGTCAATTTACAGGTCTACTTGCAAGAGAGGTTAGTGCTAGACAATCCAAACCCTAACTTCATCCATTATATTACTAGTTTAATTTATAGTAGTTTAGTTTACATTTGAGCATTTGTTTTAATTTGGTTCACCACTCTATCCAACAAACAATTTCATCACCACTGCAATGCACAAACTCACCATGAGCCTAGATTTCCTTGTGGATTTAGTTTGTGATTATACGTTTGCATATTCTAGCTATCCATAGGTTAAGACTCTAGCTAGTGAAAGGAATCCAATTCTCGTGGGTTCGACCACCTTTTTTAAATCCCTATACTATTACTTGTATCCCTTATACTTGAGGGTGGCTATCTGGCTAACAACATTAAGTGCCAAAATGAAAAGGAAGTTGAATAAAAGAATAAATCCAAATAAAGCTACTACTCTAATCCATTACCAACGTGCTTCAGGGAACACTCCTCGAGACTTCAAGACCATTACTCCTAAAGGTATTGTTGAGTTGGTAGGAATTTGTAAAAGGATCCATATCCTTTGGATCACAGAAAGAAATTCGTTTACCATCAAAGTATATCAGTTAACCAAAGAGAAAATTAATAATAAGACATTAATTACAAGTAAGATTCACCTCGTGATAAGATGAACCCGGAAGACACTTGCCTAATTCATTAACATACACCAAAATCCAGAAGACGTAATTCCAACTTAACCAGGTGCTTTCCCTCCTTCAAATAGTTGGTGGTGAAGGTGGACAATTTTCAATAACATGCTCAGCAAAGCCTCCATCACCTAAACCCCAACTTAGTGACATATCAAATTTCACAGTGATTTTTAAAGAATTTGTTGGAAAAATTCAACAAATACCTCTAACAACAATGAAAAAGATTGGCTCATCACATCCAAGGAGGCTGCAATCTGCCTCGCTCCGACGAAGACCAGCTGGCCTAGAAGCGGATACCGAGGCCATTTCCTTTCGCTTTCCCTCTCTCTCTCTTCTCATGGGAAGCAAAGCAGAACAGAGAGCATCGTGCTTAACCTTTCCCACCCTCTCTCACTCTTTCTATTTCTGCAGATCAAAGAACCAGTTGTCTTTCTGCAGACCGAACACGCAGAAGAAAACCAAGCATGCAGCAGTGCAGGCTGCAATCACCTGTAGGGTAACAATGTAAAAATAGAGAAAATGGAGGGGCAAAATAGTAAGAAAATTGTTACTAAGGGAGGTACTCTTCCTAAGATACCAAAAACCTTGTTTTAGTATATATAGAATTAGGCATGAAGAAAAATTACAGAGCAGCAACATTGTTGTAATAGAGTTTTAACACCTAAAAACCCAAAACGCGCCTCCATGAGCTTGGAGCCTGTTTGCAAGTTTTCTTCTCCGTCCGGCAGCACGTCCTAACGACTTGGTCGTCGGATGATACATGTTGTTTAAGCGCCTTTCTTGGCTGCTTAGTGGGTTGGTGGTAAGATGTTGGGTCTAGAATCCGGGTTAAAAATGGGGAAATGAGGTTCTGATGGCCAGAAGTGAGGTCGGGATCAATGGTGGCTATCGCGATTAAGAGGAAGGTGCAGGCGGTGTTCACCGCCACGTAACGCTAAGGCTCAATGGAATAGCAAGCCGCGTGGTGAAGAGAAGATGGGATCAGAGATTGTTCTGCCATGGGGAGATCGATCTGATCTGTGTCGATCCTTGGTGGCAAACCCCTACCAGATCTGGTATCTTAGGTCCAGCGAGCGGCAAGGCTTCAACAATGGGGCTGCGACAACGGTGAAGGCTAGATGGGCTGATGGGGGTGGTGGTGCGATGGTAGGGATGTGATAGGAGCTTTTCTGGGCCTGGTGGGCCTCTCCCATATTCTTAGACTAATCTTGGGCCTGGGTCCTGGTGTTGGGCCCAACCTGGACTGTGTTGCTTTTAGTTTTCAACTATTTTGTTTTTGTAGTTGTAATTTACTTTATGCTTTCAATAAGTCCCGACCACTTTTTAGTCTGGAGATGTGGCCTTTGTCCCGTCCTACACACTTTGTGTGCCATCTCTGCTCTAGGTAGGAGGTGAGTTCCTTACTTTGTCAAATAGTCGCAAACTCCTAATGGTAAAATGAAACTTAGTGTCATTGGGTTATTTTTCCGATGGCAGCATACTAGGAAAGCTGATAGTATTAGTAACTCATGGCTCAGCGTGAGCATTGTCTTTCTGGTTTGTCACCACAATTATAAAGCAAATTTAATATCCTGTAGAGCACTTTTCGCCAAAAGTGCATGTTAGAATGCATATTTTTAGGTGAGACGCCTGATGTTATCTTGGGTGGTTATTTTGATGCTTCTTGTAATATGGGGTTAAGGCAGCATGTCCCCCATGTATTCTATGATTTCATTAATGGGCAAAGCGTGAGGGTAGCCGCACTAACATTTTTTTTTTTTTTTGAAAAAAAAAAAAAAAAAGAAGAAGAAGAAAAGAAGAGTTTTAGCATGTTCCAATCAATCAAGATTCCAAGTTCAAATCCTCCACTTGTTTTTTTCAGACAAAAAAAAAAAAAAATCCTCCACATTTTTTGTTTTTCTTTTGGTATGATATGTAGTCTTATTGTCCATCTTAAGGGTTAAGGCCCACCTCATACAAGAGTCGGCAGGCCCAATACAAATTCTAGAAACAAAAGCGTAATTTCCTACATAATAAATTCTCCACTTCTTCTAGGGTTTTAATCCGAAACCCAGACGCTTCAATATCGTTTTCCACTGTCAAAACACCGCCACCAAATCTCTGAAACCCTTGAATCGAATCCCGCCATGGTCGAAGGCTTCGAAGTCGGCGGCGTCCCCTTCAACCCGGACGGCTGGGGCCCACCGGATTCCGCCACCACCACAACCACCACTTCCAACCTCCCCCTCAACGTCCCCTTCGCCCCCTTCTCCCGCTCCGAGAAGCTGGGCCGGATCGCCGACTGGACCCGCACCTTCAACAACCCGGCTCGGTCCAAAAACCCCTCCGACGCCGTCTTCGACTTCTCCAACGACGAGTCGTTCCCCGGTAACGCCGATGACGACTCCACCTTCCGCCTCGTCGACGGAAAACCACCGCCGCGTCCGAAATTCGGCCCCAAGTGGAGGTTCCAGCAGCAGAGGCAGCTCCCTCACCGCCGCGACGAGGAGGTCGAGGCCAAGAAGCGCGAGGCTGAGAAGGAGAGGGCTCGCCGTGACCGGCTTTACAACATGAACAGATCCAATGTCAACATGCCCCGCCGTGAAGCTGCCGTGTTCAAATCGTCGGTGGATATCCAGCCGGAATGGAACATGCTGGATCAGATCCCGTTCTCGACCTTCTCCAAGCTCTCTTTCACACGTTCCTGAGCCCGAGGATCTCCTGTTTGGCGGCGCACTCGAGACCTATGACCGAACCGTTGATCGAATCACGCCGAAGAATGAGCGCAGGCTGGAGCGGTTCAAGAACCGCAACTTCTTCAAGGTCACAACCACTGATGATCCAGTCATTCGCCGACTTGCAAATGAAGACAAGGCTACTGTTTTCGCCACTGATACGATCCTCTCGACCCTCATGTGTGCGCCGAGGTCAGTTTACTCTTGGGACATTGTGGTTCAGCGAGTTGGAAACAAGTTGTTCTTTGACAAGCGTGATGGCTCTCAGCTTGACTTGCTTTCGGTCCACGAGACCTCTCAGGAGCCCCTGCCCGAAGCCAAGGACGATATCAATTCAGCTTATTCATTGAGTGTTGAGGCTGCTTACATTAACCAGAATTTCTCTCAGCAGGTTTTGGTTAGAGATGGGAATAAGGTCACTTTCGAGGAGCCCAACCCATTTGCAAATGAAGGGGAGGAAGTTGCCTCTGTTGCTTATCGGTACAGAAGGTGGAAGCTGGACAGTGAGGTGTCTCTGGTTGCAAGGTGTGAGGTTCAGAGTGTTATGGAGGTTAATAACCAGAGGTCGTTTTTGACTCTGAATGCGCTCAATGAATTTGATCCTAAATATTCTGGTGTGGATTGGAGGCAGAAATTGGAGACTCAGAGGGGTGCTGTTTTGGCCAATGAGCTTAAGAACAATGCTAACAAGTTGGCTAAATGGACTGCACAAGCTCTATTGGCTGGTGCTGATATGATGAAGTTGGGTTATGTTTCAAGGGTTCATCCTCGTGATCACTTCAACCATGTGATTTTGGCTGTGAATGGATATAAGCCCAAGGAGTTTTCCTCGCAGATTAATCTGAACCAGGCCAGTATGTGGGGAATTGTAAAGTCTATTGTGGACTTGTGTATGAAACTGAAGGAGGGTAAGTATGTACTGGTGAAGGATCCATCTAAGCCACAAGTTAGAATATATGAGGTTCCACCAGATGCTTTTGAAAATGACTATGTGGAGGAACCACTACCAGAGGATGAGCAAGTTCAGCCCCCTACTGAGGATGGCCAAGGTGCAGAGCCAAATATTGCTGCAACTGATGTGGAGGATAAAGAGGTTGAAGCTCAAGCTTAAATGGTAATTTCTCTACCTGCATTACTCAATTGTGTCTTGTAGTTTCTTACCTTCGCTATTTTAAGTAATATTATGTCTTTAGTATCTAATTCATTTTGCTTACTGATTGTTTAGCTTTGCTATTTATATATGATTATAACTTTGTTAATGCCAGATAAATAGGGTCTACTTTGCTTTATCGACTGACCTGACCACAGAGTCAAATTCACTTATCAGTTCTTACCGTGATGCTGTTAGCTTTTTATTTTTTGTAAAGGTCTTATGTCTCTCTCTTGTTGTCAAAATCAGTTTGTGAGAGTAATGAGTAGTCCTGCAATTTATGATGCAAACTTTAACCCTTTCTGATAATCTTGTGATTGTTCAGTTAATTATCACCATCTTTCAGCTGAGATTGTGGCTAGTAGTTAGTTGAGTGATAGTATAGAGAATAGATGAACGGTAAGATGGTTCGCTTGGTTATGGTATTATAAGTCCGATCTTCGGGCAGGCTCTTTGTTGTGCCTTGATTATGTTAGTGGCTATTCCGTGTGTGTGTGTGGAGCAGTCTAGATCCAACAAACTTGGGATACTTGCCTCAACTGCTTTATCAGCTTGAGGCAGTTGGCTAAATTCTTTGCCTCAGCTCGTTACAGCTTGCTTATATTTTTGTGTTTGGGATATGCAACTTTGTTTATATATATACATATTGCCTATTTCATGTTGGATTGTAACATAACGTTTACTTTTTAGAAGCTTTGGTCTTACTATGAACTGGATTTTAATAATGATATTTGGTGACTGCAGGTTAAGTTTGATACTTTAACATTTGCTGGGATTGAGACGTGATTACAACTATTAACAGTTGCAACGGGAGACATATGATATGCCTGTTCAAGGACTCTGTATCTGAATCTGCAATTCTTTTATTGATCAGTGGCATGTAGTACTTACCCAGCATTTGTGCTTGCCATCTTCTATACTGGCTAGATACAATTAGTTAGCCATTGGAATGGTTTTTGTTTGTCTATTGGATTCCTTATGTTTTGTTTTATAAAACTTAATTTTGCCTTTAATATTCTGGAGGACGTTCATAATCACTTTTTCTCTTTTAAGAACTCAATATGCTCCTATACTCGCTGAACCATATGGATTATGCTTTATTGCGATATTTGGGCGGTGCTGTTTGGAATTTTACTGTTCTTCACCCCCGTGTATGGTAAGACTGGTAGGACATGCTTTCATGATCAGTTACATAACCTGGAGAAGGGAGGATTAACATAGTAGTTAGTATGGGAGAACATACCAGCCACCTGAGTTCTTTTCTTCGATAAAGAGCAGTTTAATATTGCCGAAGTGCAGCCACTGGGTTTTAGGTTTACCTTTTTTTTTTTCTGATTTGTCAATCACATGGTGTTCTCAGAGATTTCTTAGGATCAGAGATTAATCCGTGCTCGGGGGATCTTGTCAGAACGCTTCCTCCCCCTTGGCCACCAAGAATATATTGGGATTTAACTTCAATAAGCGTCGGCTGGATTCGAACCTGGGTGTAGGAGTGTTCGAACTTGGGTGTGGAGGTTCCACACCCCCACACCCTCCAAACTCGACCAGCTGTGTTGGTTGGTTTTAGGTGTTACTTGGTAATGAAGGGATCGTTTATTACTTGGAACTGAATACACCACCTTATTTTCTAGTTTTGAGCTATATTTGAACCTAGGTCACATAGGTATTCTGACTTTCTCCCAAAGGAACCAATATCTAATCTCTTTTTGGCAGATTACTGTCTTCTTTTTGGTAAGGCTTCTCCTACTGTTGCTAGGAATTTTCTACATGTTCTTAATAGCTATTCTGCAACTTTGGGACAACCAATTAACTATAATGAATTAAAACCTTTTTCTCTTCTAATGTTACTTGTAATATTAGATCTTCAGTTTCCAATATTATTCAAATTCAACATAAAAGTTCTATTGGCGGTAGATACCTTGGAATTAATAATAGTTTGTTGGAATGACCCTCTTAACACAAAGGATATTTCTAAATATGCAAAAAAAAGCTTGCAGAGTGGAAATCTAATTCATTGTCTAAAGGAGGGAAATTAACTCTGCTCAAAGCCAATCTTACATGTATCAGTATGGCTAATCACTTTTTATCTTGCTTCAAATGCCCTCCTAAACTTGATTCTCAAAAAGATACTCATTGTAGAAAGTTCTTCTAAGGTCATGAACATTCTCCTCCGATTGCTTGTTCTGTTGTGTGTACTCCTAAGAACAAGGGTGGTCTTGGGGTTAGACCAATTTTGTCTTTTAATAAAGCTGCCTGAAGTTAGGTTGGAAAATTCTTACGCATCCCAACAATTTGTGGGTGAGAAATATTACTGCTAAATTCTTAAGAAAACACTCTTTCTTCACAGTTAAGAATTCCAAGAATAGTTCTTTTGCTTGGACAGGTATCTTAGATAACATAAATTTATTACACGAAGGAAAGGAAAATAAAAAATAAAAAAAAGATGGATAGTCGGAAATGGTGAAAATATAAACATGGCTTTACAATTGATGTTACCTTTTCTTCTCTGTAACTTGGTTCCTGATTCTCAGAAGACTTCTCTGAACCTATGCTTCTTATATTGATAATGGCAAGTGGAATCTCTCTAACTTCTGGGTTTTTTGAATGCTGATGCCTTGAATCTTATTTCTGCTATACCTATATCTTACTTTAATCATCAAGATCATTTTGTTTGGGGACCTACTAGTCATGGTAACTTTACTATTAAATCGGCCTCAGATCTTCTTACTAGCAAAAGTCCGGAACATTCAAGATCTAAACTTATGGCAAGAATGTGGAAACTTCCTATTCCCCCTACTTGGCAGCTTATCAGAGGTAGACTTAAAACAAAGGATAATATTCAAACTCATATGAATATTGATCAAGATTGTCAGTTCTGTCATAATGATTGGAAACTGTTAATCATCTCTTCATTCTTTGTCCTTTTACTGCTAATTTTTGGCATCATTCTGGCATCTCTTTTAGTTGTTCAGAATTTCAGACTTGAATGACTCATTCTTCTCTTGGTTGGAATCTTTCTCTACAAATTAGTTCCAAAATACAAATGTCACCTTTTCAAAAATCTATTTTACTTGTTATCATGTTTGGCGTGCTAGAAATGACTTGATTTTTCGTAACAACCAGAAAGATGCTATACAAATAGCTTTTGCTGCAGCTACTATGCTACATTCTTAGCTACCTGTGTCTTTTTTACAAAATGCTTCCACAAACTCTCGGATAATTAAATGGAATCCCCCTCCCTCTAAGTTTGTTAAATTAAATTTTGGTGGTTCTTTTCTCAATAGCAATCAAAAATTTTGCTCTACGAGCTGGTCTGCAAGCTGCTGCTTTGCATGGTCTTTCAAGAATTAAAGTTGACAGAGACTCAAAAATTCTTATTGCTTACATAGTTGCATCAACAACAAAATTCATACACCTTGGCGGATCAGTACTTTGATGCATAATATAAAATGGGGAATGAAATCCGCATTTCACTCCATTTTTTGCAATCTACACTCCATGTTTCATTTTTTGGTAACTTAAATTTTATCTCTGAGAGTTTCTATTGAGACCTCCTAATTTGCTCACTAGCTTCTCACATTTTTTCATTATTGTATGACTTATGTGTCCTCATATTAAATTACTATCATAGTCATAGACAACTAATTATTGAGATTTTTTCTCTCTCTCCAAAACTTGTTTTTTAATTAAAAAAAAAAAAAAAAAAAAACTTAGCTCACCCTACCCTTAATATGTCTGTGAGAATTGAACTCATGTCTTTTACAATATTGAAATTATAACTTACCAACAGGTCACAGCTTCAAAACTTAACAATAATAGAAACACAATATAATTATTTTCATTTCCATTTTCAAATCTCATTTAACACTTCTCATTTTTTTCATGAAAATTTTTTGGGGTGATTCTAGTTGGACCTCCAAATTTGATATTTGGACCTCCAACTTTTTTCAATTATTAATAGACTTTGTCAAGTTATATGAAAAGACAAATAAGGACAAAGAGATAAAAATGAAAAAAAAAATTAAATAAATATTCTTCTTACCTCCTCCAATCAAATATAACATACAATTAAATTATTTTTTTTTCTTTTCAAAATTTCTTTATATTGCCTATGTAGTTTTACAATTTACCTAAAATAAGTAAAAATAATAATTTCTATACATGACCCATCATTTAATACAAAAATAAATTCAAAACAATTTGATTTGGAATTTTTTAAACTAAAAATTGAATATATCATGATATAGTTATTTACTTGATCTTCTAACCCAAAACCCTTGAAATCCTTCTTTAGCAAATTCAAAGAGACAACATATTAATCGCGAACCAACTCTTTGATTAATTTTTGTGGAGGAGAGACTACTCATAAGAGAGCAATATAATGTGGTTTTGATTCATTTTTCTTCTCGTGGTTGGAAGAGATATAAAAAAAGAGTAACAGATGTTATAATCTCATGTTCAATGGCGTTTTGGTAAAAATAAGGAGGTCTACTTAGCTTTTCAAATATTTTAAAAAGTAAATTAGAGGTGTACTGAGTATTGGAGGTACAAATAGCAAATTTGGAGGTCCAACTAGAACCACCCAATTTTTTGAAGAAAGAAAACAAGAGAGAGAAAATGTTTTCAAAACTATTTGGTGAATTATATAACAAAATTATGATGCAAGAGATAAAAAGATTAAACAAAGGTCTTTCTCATCAATATAACAAGCTGAAGAAACGAGGGATAGAAAACCCTCATGTAAACTAAACAAAATACATTGTGAACTGATATATAAGAAAAATCTAAATAAAAAACAAAAGAATGAGCAAATTTAGTTCTACAACCTTAGCTGAAATGTCAGCAACCGTATGGCATGAAATTTTAGTGAAGAAAACTCTTAGTTAAGCAAGATACATTCGGGTTGAAATAGCCTTTATGATTTTTTTAATTAGTTACAAGTTTTTATCATTTTTGAATAACTATCTCAATTTTTTTTGTAAATAAATAATTCTGGTTGCATTAAAGTTCATCTTTAATGATCATATTTAATACTCAGGAACATATGTATAAGGTTGTTAGGTTAAAAATTGCACAAAGTGAAAATGTCACCCAACGTAATTTCACTCATATTCATTAACAGAATAGAGTTTTAATTATTTCGGGTTCGACCCATTCAAGACAGAATGTGTCTCTTAATTACAATCTCGTGTTACAAGAGAACACCCTTTGATTCCATTTATAAAGAAACCAGTGTGTGTTTGTTTGTTTTTGCGGCTGCACCCGAATTTTGAAATGGGTTGCCTACGTACCCGGGAAGGGATCAAGCCACTTGTAGTTCAAGAGTTCCAATGAGTGAATGACTCATTGGAGGGCTTTGATTTTGGAATGAGAGTAGTGTTTGGGACGAATTTGGTTTGAGTGGACCAGAGATTCGATTTTGTGTTTAGGACGCGGTTGCATCTAGATAGATTTGGTTCTAGATTGCCTACATACCCTTTGTGGGATCAAACCACATGTAGTTCCAGCATTTGGGATTTAAATGGGTAGGTGACCCATTTATTTTTGATTTGTGTTTGGGAGAGGATTTAAAGCCCTTGAATTTGGTTCAGACTTTATTTGTGTGATTTGGAATGGATTTGATTTTTTGTGCTATTGGGAGAATTTGACTGGAGTCAGTGATTCATTTGGGACTAGTCGAATTTGACTGGTGGAGTCAGGAATTCTGTTTGGAGTTGTGGTTGCATCTAGTGGGTTACTAGATTGCCTACATACCCTGTGAAGGGATCAAACCATTGTAGTTCAGAAATTGTGGCTTTGAGTTTTCTTGGTTTTGTACCAAAAGGATTTTCATTTTGGGTTTCAAAGCATTTTTTCACGAAACCAATGTTCAGATGATTTTTATTTGGACACCCACGATGCCGATTGAACTTCGAGTCGCGTTTCGCAGTTTTCGTCTTGAACTCGGTGACACCCATGAAGCCTCTCACTCTTCAGGCACCAAATTTATTATGGACACCCGTGAGAAGTTTATTGGAGACCAAAATTTGATAAGGGCACCCAGCTAGTATTTTTATTTTCTTCTCCCCTGCTTTTATTTTCATCCCTTTCTGATTTTCCTTTGTCCCCAGCTATTTCGCTTTTTTTCTTTTATTTCCCAGACAAACACGAGCCTGTCTTGAGGTGAATTGGAGATGAACAAAGCATAGTTGGAAGGCAAAGTCGCGACTTGGCTTCTTCATAGGAGAAATTTCAATGACCTGCGCCGGATTTGGGAGAATCTGGGGTGAAACCCCCTTCAGTTGATATTCAAAGACTCCATCACCCAATTTTGAGCCTTGAACCATCGAAACTGCTATCTCGAATTCTATCCCTTGATTGCAATTGTCATTGAAGAAGAACATGTTGGCACTTGCATTTGTTTTCACATTGAAATGCGTGTGTTTAAAACTACAGAGCAGACCTTGTTCCATTTTGTCTCATGCAAAGAGAAAAGCCACCTTTATTGAACTTTTATGATTAATCTGCAGCACACACCGCCAAGCTTAATTGTTGTCTTCTTTAACATGCTTTTTCTTTTTATTTGAGTTTTGTCCTTGGTGTGTTGGAGAAAACTCGATCACGTGATCATGCCCCATTAAGTGACATTCCAAAAGGTGATTTTGTCATCCACTGAAGAATAACTGAAACACTCGAGTTTCTTTATATCCTTGTTTGTTTTAATGAAGTGAACCATCTTCCAGTGGGTAAGTCGAAGTGTCGAACTGCATGGTTAATTTTTGCTGTTTTCCCTTCGTTCTTTCATTCTAGTTGAAGAGAAAACCATCCGAGCTTGCTTTGAGTTTTGAGAGCAGGAGACTCAAAGTTTCAAGGACTCTTTGCTCGGATGTTTTTGTTAGAATAGTTTGACAGGGAAGCTTTTTGCTTTCTTTTTTTTCTTTGCTGTCAGTGAGGATGAGAGAGATGAGTTCAACTTGCTTGTTTGTCATTCCTTGCGAACTTGAGCAGAGCACTTTTGGGCGCTGCTGGAACTTGAGAGCAAGGCTTGCTGCTGAGACTTTAAAAGAACAAGTCGTCGCCAGAATTTGAGGATGATACAACGCAGTGCAGCTCTGAAACAGTATTGGTACTCTAAAGTACCGCCACTGGAGCTTTGAAGACAATTTCGGCACCCTAAGGCACGCCGCGCCGGAGCTCGACGACAATCGGCACCCTAAGGCACGCCGTGTCGGAGCTCGATATCACTGGAAGCCTGCATCATTTTAGAACAGCAAAGGAAAAGGTGCAGATCGGTGAAAGTCTCACCCTCTTCTTTCTTGATTTCTTCCTCTCCTAGCCTGCTATCCTCTGCTTCTTCACGGTTCTCCTCAAGCTGCTGTGTTCCTCCCCTTCGTCCCCCTTTTTTTTGCTGTAGAGTCACTCTTTATATATAGGCAACTTGGGTTTGCCAAGATGACGTGATAGTGATGGAGTTGGACTCAAACATATCAAGGCTGAGAGTTTGTCATTAATTTGGCATCAATAACTCTACCTTTATCTGCTGAACGTGTACCCTTCAGCTTCATTAATTGTTGTATTGCTCTACTTTCTCTCCTTTGTAGAATTTGAATAAAGCTAGAGTAACCCAATAGTAGATAAAGTTAAAATAAACTTCTAGAAGCAACGTGCTTCTTTTACACTTTTTCCTTTACGGAAATTTTTTTTATGGGCTCTTGAATTTTTTTTTCGGTTTCAACAAAGGCTAAATTGGTTATCTAAAAGAGGTTTAGTTAGCAAGTTTTACTCTTCAAAAGTAGATAGGAGGTGTAAAGAGCATCAAAGGTCAGGTGAGCAAATATAGAGGTCCCAACAAAAAATGAAAGGGAGTGTGGACTCCCCTATCAAATCCTTAGCCAATCAGTTTTAGAGTATTGAATTCAATCATATTTGAAGGGAAGCCAATTTCACGGAAAATGTTTTGGCTAATCTTGGCCCTCAGATTGGAGCTGATAGCTGGAATAATAAACTACCTCATAATGTGCTCAATGCTTCCATTTCGATAAGGAAAAAACCCTAAGGCTTACTGTGCCGCTCTCTAACAAAACCCTAAACAGCAACTGCTGCATTCCGATCCCATCTCCATTCTTGCTCAATCATCATGTCTGTCATCGACGATGTCACTGTAAGTTTTGCAATGTCCCTGGCCCTCGCCGGAGGTGATGTACTGTCGATCTCTCTCACATGGCTGGGGCCAACGTGAGGGTTCTCAAGCCTATCTGCTTAAAAGGCCTCTGACGGCGAAACCTTTTGGTGGAGCCGATCTCTAGCGGCATCTCCGCAGCATTTGGGTGCTAGAACAAGGATTCAAGGTTCAGGACCGATCCCAGAACCGCTTTGTGATTGCTTTCGATCTCAGGAAAGACAAGAACAAGGTTATCAAGGGGGGTCCCTGGTACTTTAATAGAGCTCCAATCATACTGCAAGACTATGATGGGATCTCCTTGCTGCAATCGATCAATCTGAACATGTTGTATTTCTGGGTGAAGATTTCCAACATCCCACCAACGACAGAGGTCAAGGAAACCATCATCAATGTCGCCTAGATTGCGGGCAGATTTCTGGAGTTTGATCGTAGGTTATTTGATGCAACAGGTACGATTCGTGTTCATGTAGCCCATGATATCACAAAACCCTTCTTTCTCAAGAAAACCATCAAGCTAGCTCCGGGGGTGATAGAGGAAATTACCTTCTTCTATGAAAACCTAATTGGAAGATGTCAAAAATGTTATCTTATTTTCCATGAAGCTGGATCCTGCTTGATAGCTACTCCTCCCAAGACTAAAACGGTTGCAGCTTCTCCCAAACACCTGAATCTGGTGATCTCTTTCCCTGGCTTTAAGGAGCCACTATTCACTAATGGCCTATTTAAATTTCAAGGTACACAAATGCAGGTTCTCCTAGTAGCAAGAAACTTGTTTGGTAACCTAGAGAGTTCGAAAGGTCGTAGACCTATTTTCATCAAGCAATCACATCTACGTCCAGGTATGCAGAGTGAGGAAGAGAATGAGGACCAAGCTCTCGCCTTAGTCCCCATCGAGAATGAAAAGCATAATGAAAAGAGAGGTAGACCTTTATCTCCTTTAACTTCTCTAAAGAAACTCAAGGTCTTTCTTGAGGATATGCAGGACAAATATGCAAGTGATAATGCAACAAAGAAGACCAAAATGCCTGAGTTCCCATCAAAGTTTACTGCTAAGTCCTTAGGTCTCATTGAAACCCCGGAAGGAATGTTGGTTCCTAAAGAAGTGATGATGCCAATTACGGCCATGCCAACTAAAGATGCAAAGAAGGAGCAAAACAGTAAGAAGAAGAGGGGCAGACCTCTTGGAGCCAAAAACAAAAACCCACCAAAAGCACCAACAACAAAGAAGATTAACGCTGAAGAAGTTCTGAATGTCTTGTACTCGAAGAAATCTCCTAGCCCTAGAGCCAAGGGCAAAGAGAAAATTTAGTTTTTATTTTGAACTATGCCTATGTCTATGTCCTAGTGTTATCATAGATAATATGCTTGCTTGAATAAGTGAGCACTAGATGTCAAATGAATGGTCTAGTACTATGTACCATGTGTTATCTCCACAACCTCTTGCCTATCTCTAAATGGTAGAGGAGGGGTATGTAATGTCCATTCTGACTTGAGTTTAGTAATGCAATCATTGGTGGATTGATTCAAAAAAAAAAAAAAAGCTTCTATTTCGATGTTATCAATTTAAGTTGTTGTACAGGTTTTTCCTTATAATTCAAAAAATAAATAAATTAATATTTATAATGGAGCTGCATGGCTATAGCTTTAGTTAAGCTATAATTAATGTCTTTTTTTTTTGGTCCTTTCTCTATCCCCAGAGAAGCACCACCCACGTGCATGGCCTCAGACTTATTTTCTTTCTATCTCAAGCCAACCAGACGCTGCCACCTCACTCTTCCTTATCTACTCTATTCTTTCCTTGGACGCCAATCACTATGAGGAAATCACCTGTCCCGAATAACCCTATCACTACTAAAAAAAATTGCAATTGCTTCGCCTTTTTACTTCGGCTACAGTTGGCGTTGCAATTGACACCTTATTGCCACAAAAATTGTTCCGTCTCGATTAAGCCTTATCATTTGCGATGGAAAATCTTTGCCGTAGTAATTTTGTGCTCAATTGCGACGCTTTCACCCCTTGCCATTGCAAAACTTATATGTATATGTACCTTACAAAAAAAACAACGATGGAAAGAAACCGTGGCAACACAATAATGTCACTGTATTACTCTTTTTTAATACTGGTATGAGTGTGCTTGGACATAAAATAAAAATTTTGATTTTAATTATAAAGACATTGACGTATACCAATTTGCCTCCTAAAGTTGTTTGACTTATACATTGCATTTAAATTGTTGGTGTTCATTCTAAAGCAACCATAAAGTGGAAAATAAATTTGGAGAAATCAACCACTCGATGGAGAGATTGTAATGTTTTATGGTGATTGTAAAAAATCCAGCCAATTTGGTTCTCGTTTCGAACTCGATCAACTAGGTCAAACTTAATTATTTTTATAAACCTATATTTATATATCATACAATCTAAAGGGCAACATCTATCAATTAAAAAAAAAATATAGGAAAACTGACCGTTGGATGAGATTATTACAATAAATTATGCGTGTGGTAAAAAATGTAGCCAATTTCACCATATTTTCGAATCCAATCGAATTGGTCAACTGTAGTCACTTGTATGTCTTCTTAGTTGACCGATGACGTGACGACCACGAAACGTGTTTATTTTTTCACATCACGTTTGTAAAATATTCTATCAATAGATGTGCGTGGACATAAGATAAAAATTTCAATATTAATTACAAAGACATTGGCCTATACTAATTTGCCTCCTAAAGTTGTATGACCTAAACATTGCATTTAAATTGTTGAGGCTAATTCTAAAGTAACTATGAAGTGGAAAATGAATTTGGAGAAATCAACTCCTCGATGGAGAGATTGTAATGTTTTATGGTGGTTGTAAAAAATCCAGCCAATTTGGTTCAAGTTTCCAACTTGATCAATTAGGTCAAACTTAGTTACTTTTATAAACCTATATTTATACATTATACACTCCAAGTGACAACCTCTATCAATTCAAAGAAAATGGGAAAACCGACCGTTGGATGGGATCATTACAACAAATTATGAGTGTGGTAAATAATTGAACCAATTTCACCATATTTTTGAATCCGATCGAATTGGTCAACTATAGTCACTTATATATCTTCTTGGTTTACTGATGACATAACGACCGCGAAACATGCTTATTTTTTCACATCACTTTTGTAAATATTCCATCAATGGATGTGGGTGGACATAAGATAAAAATTTCAATTTTAATTACAAAGACATTGACCTATACTAATTTGCCTCCTAAAGTTGCATGACTTATAAATTGCATTTAAATTGTTGAGGTTCATTCTAAAACAACCACGAAGTGAAAAATGAATTTGGACAAACTAACCACTCGATGGAGAGATTGTAATGTTTTATGGTGGTTGTAAAAAATCCAGCCAATTTGGTTCAAGTTTCGAATTCGATTAACTAGGTTAAACTTAGTTACTTTTATGAACGTATATTTATATATCAGACACTTCAAATAGCAACTTCTATCACTTCAAAAAAAAAAATAGAAAAACTGATTGTTAGATGAGATTATTATAATAAATTATGAATGTGGTAAAAAATTTAACTAATTTTACCATATTTTTGAATCGAATCAAATTAGTCAACGGTAGTCTTGGCGCTAGACCAAAAACTTGCAATATTATTTTCAATTAAAGGCGTGCTCTCCTTGTATTATGTGATTATGCTAAAAGCACCAAAATTTTTGGCCAAATATTAAACTTCCCCCTCGAATGAAAAAGGGAGAGATTGAAGGCCGGTCAAATTCTGCTCACTCTTTCCCTCTCTCTCCTCTCTCTCTCTCTCAAAATCCCCTCTGCTCCCAAAACCCTAACCATTACCACTACTCCTTCTCCACTCGCAGCCCTATCCCCGCTGCCCAGCCTTCCTCCTCTTCTTCTCCACGGGACCGCCTGCAACGGCGTCGTCAAGGAGCTCAAGAATTTCACCACTCGCTCCCCCAAGTGCTTCACGTTTCCGGTGACGGAGGAAGCACCGCCGAGATTCTCTGCGTCCTTGGTAATTTCTAGTGTAATTTGTTTATGGGTTGTGATATTTTACGGATTGATTAAGGATTTGGTGTCTTGGTACGTAGCTTGATCTGCTAAGAAGTGTGATCAATTTTACGACTGGGTTTATTGATTTGGATGTCGGAATTGCTGCACGTTGTTGAGTTAGAATTGCTATATATTTTCAATTCCTTACTCCTTACAAATTGGGACAGTTCAATCTTCTCACGTTTCACATTGTATTGGGTCATTTCGTTGGTATAGGAATCAGCCATAGAACAAATGGCCTTGTTCTGCTGAAAGTAAAGTTCCTCCACTTAGAACAAATGGCCAGTGTTATAGTGCAATTGGAGTTTTTCTTGTTTATTTCTTTAGTTTCTGTTTTCGCAGTTTTCTGTCCTCTGTTTTCTTTTAATTAATTAGCATAGCAAATGATCTCCAAAATCCCTAAAAATTTACCAGTATCCAGATTAGTGTGTTAGCTTAGTGTCTATGAAATTTCATTGAAATCGGAGTAGTTTAGGTTGGGTTTTCTTTTCCATTTTGGTTTCTGGTCAGAAGTTCCTTGGCAGTTATCTTGAGGTGCTTGAGAGTAACCCAGACATTGACCGGAATGAAACCTTGGGGCAGTTTATTGAGTCACATCACTACTCTGAACTATTTCTGAAGGCTTACCTTGTGAGTTATGCATGAATTCACTAAAACATAGCTGTCTTAATCTGTAATATCTTTTTCTAAGTCACTACCGAATATATCAGTTAAGTTTATTAGTTACTTGGTGTTCACATTATTATGTGAAGAAGGTGCTAATCTTTTACTTTTGAGATAATTGATATTGCTTACAAGCTTACTTTTACTTCCAATATGTGTACTGGTATACATTTGTTTCTCACTTGCACCTATTCAAATTAGTACCTCTATTGGCAGTGATATCTTCCTTCATCGTGACAAAACTTTAATGCCCTTAAATCTAGTAGCATGGAGTGCATTAAACTATCTTGGAAGTACTGACAACAAAGTACGGAACTTCACTCTTTGAAATTGGAATACAACATGTTTGGCACTCCTAGAAGCAAAGCCAGCAACTCCGCATGCCGAGTAGAACTAGACATCATTACTGTGTGTCGAAAGCCCCCCCAAAACAACTCCAGCAAGCACACCTCCCAAACCTATTGGAACATGAAACTAGTTTGGAGAGCACAGCATCCAAAGGAATATTTCCAACAAGGACAATAAGCATCAGAATGTTGAGGACAGAGAGCTTGTGTCAGTCCCTTTTGATAATTCCAAGCACAGCTGCCTTGCATGAATCACACTCGTAGCATCACAAGTAGTTTTAAGGTACTTCTATTTTTTTTGAGTTTCAAAGTTAACAGCTATCACAAGTAGTTTTTGTTCCATTGTGGACGTGTGCTTTGTTATTGCTGTAGGTTCTGGAGCATGCTTCTGTATGTCTCTGTGAATTTTTCATATTGGCTCCTTATAACTGAAGTTCATCCATGTTTTCTTTGTGTATATACACAAAACAGGTGCTGATATAAGAATTCACCTCTGCCTCTAGCTGAAATAGGTAAACGGCTAAACGCCAAGTTGACTTCTTTGATTGATTGTGTCATATTTATCTTGAACATGTATAAGATGTCATATTTATCTGGTATCATTAACTTTGGATACACTGGTTATATGAATTTGAACCAAGTAGCAAGTAAGATGAGTGAATTTGCTGGAAATCTGCAGAAACTGTCCTGCAGTTCAGCCTTCTTTGGTATTTCTTTTTCCTGACTTATTGACCTCCAAATGACATTAATTTTTGATATGTTTTACTTCTATTAGTTAGCAAAGGATCTGGAAAGTTTCATTACATTTTGACATAAAGTGAATGTTTTGTGAATTTTCCAAGTTTGGTCTGTAGTAGAGAAAGTTCCAGAATTTTAAATGTTCCTCTGATTTTCTGTTTTGATTTGAACTTCTATTTGAATAATTTAACTTCTGGTTTTTCTGTGTATTGAACTAGACATCCTAGAGTTTTAAATGTTCCTAGATTTTTTGTTTTGATTTCAATGCCTTAATGTTTTTTGTTTTGTTTGTATGGACACCTTCACGAAGAATATGTACATTTTGTTGTCTATCTTGCTTACTGGACATTAAGCTAACATTGATTTTTCTATGTTTATATTACAGGTTCTCATTGCAAAAAGAGCAAAGCAAATGAAAGCAAGTGTGAAACTCACAAGTAAAATGGTGCACTAATGAGTGCGGTTATAATTTTCAATACTTGTAAATGACAACACATTTATTTTCATATTAGTGTTTGACTGTTTGTATTTGAATATGGTACGATGACTCAATGGATATTTTTAACTATATTTTTTATGAGTTAACGTTAATTTCCTATTTGATTTAATGGATGCAGATATTAAATTACTTAACTATTATTATTAATTATTTGTTTAATTTTGTGGAAATGAGTAAAAAATAATAATGATATAAAAAAAAAAAATTAGCTTTTGGGGTGGTCATTTTAGCATCACAATTGGTATAAAATTAAAAATTATATAGTTTTATCTATTTATCAAAATATTTTAGAGGCCGTGACCACTTATCTAATTTTAGCCTAAAAATTGTCTACTTACTCCATTAATAGTTTTTTTAACCCCATTTACCCAATCTAAGAGTGTTTGACAGTATTGCCCTCATACTCTCTCTCTCTCTCTCTCTCTCTCTCTCTCTCTCTCTCTCTCTCTCTCCTCTCCTTCTTGAGCTCGTCGCCGGAGCCCTGCATACTTGCCACAGGCGGTGGTCCTCCTCAGCGTCCCAGTCAGCGACGACTCTCCTCCTCCGCCTAGGTCCTCGACATCGTCAAGTCCTCTGCGACCTCCAAGTCCGATTACTTCCTCTTCTTTATCTTTCTCCGTCGTCCCTCTGCCCTCAATCTCCGATCGGCGGTGTGCTGGATTGGTTGCTGTCGCAGTCGACCTCAATTGCATCTCCAATCCCGAGCACCACCACCACGCGAAGAAGAGGATCGTCGCAATTGCAGCCTCTGCAAGCCATGGAGTTCAGGTCCGGGTTTTATTCCGGGTCGGGGCTCACACCGGCGTCGTCTGTCCCCCCCCAATAAAGAAAAAAGATTATTGTCTCCCAATAATATGTCCACTGGGGGGCAATAATCACTGCATTGTTTATTAAAGCACACTAATCTGTTGTTGATTGAAAATGGAGTGTCTTTTCGGTGGTCTATTGGGGGGCAATAGACAGATTATTGCCCCCCAATAATTTCTTAACTGTGATTCATTTATTGTTGAAATTAGAGCTTTGATAAGCCTTATGTTATTTTGAGTTTATTAAAGTACAATAATATGTCAATGATAGAAACTGGTGATTTTTAGAGTGGTCTATTGGGGGGCAATAGACATATTATTGCCCCCCAATAATGTTGGTTTATTGTCCCAATTAAGTTAATATGAATTCATTTACTACTTCACAGTGCTGATTGCAGACCTTTTATGCAACATTTCATGGAGAGCATAATAACAGCGGAGGAACCAAGGTTGGAAGCTGGGGACAGCATGAGGATAAAGATATTATTGCCCCCTCCAATAATATAGTCAGAACTACCAAAACACATTAGAAGTTGTCTCTAAACACAAAGGAAAAGATCACTGAACACAATTATAGAGACTTCATAACAATTAAGACTTAAGACATATTATTGCCCCCCAATAATGTAGACAGACCTACCAAAACATTTCAGAAAATGTAACAAAATGCTTTGAACAAAAAGTAAAAGATCAATAAACAACAATTATGGAAACTTTATAACAATTAAGACACATTATTGCCCCCAATAGACATATTATTGCCCCTCAATAATATAGTCAAAACTACAAAAAACACTCATCCAGTTTCTCTCTCTCTCTCTCCACCTCCTGTCGACTGCATCTCCCCGCCGGTTTCGCCAGACCGCCTTCATCATCCTTCCGCCACTGCTGAGCCATGGATCACCACCCCAGCTCTCTCTCTCCCCACCTCCGGCCAACTGTATCGCCCTGCCGGTTTCGCCAGACCGCCTTCATCATCCTTTCGCCACTACTGCGCTATGGATCACCACCCCAGCCAAACAACGCGTTCTCCAGATCGAATCCAAGAAACCAACCCAGATTGGCTTCTTCCAAGCAGAGCCTGACCGTGCCGACCGTGCCGCCACAACCATGGCACCCCCGAGACGCCTCCGACTGCACAACCCCAGACCCTTGTAGGCCGATCCTCTCTCTCTTTCTCTAAAATCGGGGAGCTTCTCTCTCTAAATCTCAATCTGTTACGATTTGAGAGCTTGATAGTTACAAAAGGGCAAAACGGTCAGAAATTTTGAAGAAAACAGGCCCAACTCTTAGAGTTTTGGGTAAGTGGGGTTTAAACGTGAAAATTGTTGGGTAAGTGGGCAATCTCTTAGAGTGTTTGGGTAAGTGGGGTTAATTAACCCCAAAATTGGGTAAATGATCATTTCCCCAATATTTGAATAAAAATTTATAAATATATTTGCGATGGCAAACTAACCGTAGCAACAATTTTAGTGGGGAGATTTGGCGGTTATTTTGAAAATACACACATTGCGACGGCATCATAGCCGTAGCAAATACCTCTACATGGGCTACCCTGATGGAAATTTTGCGACGGAAGCCTGCGTAGCAAATCGCCGTCGTAAAACAATAATTGATGTGACGGCAAGAGAATATCGTCGCAATTACCTTTTGTGACGACATTTTACCGTCGCAAATGGATCTTGTGACGCCACCTATTGTGATGCCAACATTTCCGTCGCGAAAAGTTCTTTCCGTCGCAAAAGCAATTGTTTTTAGTAGTGTATCCCGACTTTGTCCCACGAATGAAAATTTGACACGCAACCACTAATCTAACTCTGTTAACTCTCTCACTAAAACATAAATAATAAAATCTAAAAAAAGAAGAAGAAGAAATTCTCTTTCTTTATATTGATTTGAGCTCAGCTCTAGCCATCAAGCTTTCCTAGCGAGAGTCTTCTTCATCGACATTGTTTTATTCTTCATCATCATCCTCTTCTTTGCTTTGCTGGCTCTGCTTCGTGGCCCGAGCTGAGGAGGCTGGAGTTCCTTTGCAGAGCTTTTTTTTGTTAAGGTTTTGGTTGTGAGAGTTACGGTGACTATGGTGGTTCCGGTGGTTGCTACGGTGACTGATGGTGTCGATGAGAATGGTAGGTCTTATGTGGGGAGACCCTCATTGTAGTCCTAAAAGGTGGCGCGTATGGCGTTGACAGCGGCGGGAGAATCGGTTGACGAGTCATCTTGCTCCTTGAATGCGGCTTCAAATGAGTCCTTGGATTGTTGCTTCATTCTTCTCTGAATTTGATTTACTGGAAATATAGTTTTGAGTATTTCATTCACAAGAGGAACACTTAAATAGGTTTAACCAAAATTGGATTTATTTTCAAATCAGTTTTGGCTATTTCAATCAGTATTCTATTTCAATCAGCCACCGCTTGTTCTCTTCCATGCCTGCCAGATGCTAACGGTGATTGTTTTAGAAATTGAGAGGAGAGGCCATGGGATTCTTGTGCAGAGATAGAGGGTTCGATCTTAGTAGAATTCGTCTCATCCACACATGGCTCACCTCTGTGCCATTCCTCATGACAATGGTAGCCTAGTAATAAGTTGATGAGAGAGAAGATGAACATGGCTATGAGCCTAGAAATTTTTGATATTATCTTTTTTTTTTTTCTTTTTTAGAAATAGAACGTAATGAAACTAACGGAGCTAAGCTCTGTTGGTTAAAGAGACAGGTGTCAAAATACTGTGTATGTGACAGAATAGGGAAAGGGAAAACGGGGACAGGTGATTTTCTCCTCCAATCACTCATCTGACTATTTATTCATACCTTCTCCCATTTCTCTCGTGAGAGAGAACATAGCTGCACACTGCACACATTAGGGGCAGCCTTTGGGCTACTCTCACTTTCCCTCCTTCCTTTCTATTTTTTCATCTTTGTTTTAATTTTATTTTGAAATTTGAAGGAAAACTTACCTAAAACTTTAAGGATTCAAGACTTGGCATAGGTAATTGTAAGAGTTGTAATTCAACGATAGTCATGCTAGCTTTCTAGCTAATTGTGGCTATCCTTGTTTTCTCATACACTTCTTTACTTTTTTCTGTTTGAATTTTGTAATTTTGATGTCTATAATTATGGATTGTGAGTAATTCTCTTGTTGAGGGTTATGGTTGTATGCTCTTTCAGACAAAAAAGAGAGAGAGAGAGTTGTCTGCCTTAGCCCAAATCTTGTGTAAAAGATGTTTAATTTAATGTAATGATGCAATTTTATATTATGGATGCTTATATCAATTATTGTTGGGTTGAAATGCATGTCTAGGAGCCTAGTTAGCTCTAGGGTGCGTATTTTGAGCATCTCTAGGACCCTCTCTAATTTCTAAGCTAGAAACTATCAATTTGGTATTCGAGGGGTTATAAGCATAGTGATTTACACTCATTGCGTGATTGCGTGGGCGGATTGCTTAGTAGTCTAATTTCCTAACTTTAAGTCAATTAGAGTGAGTTAGTGACCCTTGAACCGACTTTGTCCCTCTCTAATTGAGTTAGCGTGACCCTCGAACCGGCGCATTAATATCGAAATGAGAATATACGGTCCTTGAGCCTTGAACTGTTTTGGATACAGTCACCTCCAAATTTGGAAATTTGCATCTAGATCAGATTAGCTAACTTTCGACATATAAAATTTGGGTGAAGGAACTATACTAACACCCGAACATTCCCATTATATCATTTCTTACTTTGCATTCTTTAAGTTTAGTTTAGTTGTTAGTTAAATCTTTCATTTAAGTTCTTGCAATTTAGTTATTAGAGATTCAATTTACAATTTTCGGTGACAAATTCAACTCATTATAAATATCCATCACTAAGCTCGTAGCTTTGATTAGGCTTTTGTGAGAACCAAACCCCGAGCATTGCTAAGGCTTGATGCCTTAGATTAACATTTTTGTTTTATATACTTCTTTTTTTTTTGCTTAGTGACTCGAGTTTCAACTACCCAAGGATTGTGGATTATCCACTAATTCTCATGGTACGATAACTTTGGGCATAATATTTTCCTATCTTGATAAAGATATGTACGCTTGTGGTTTTTTTATTTTTTTTTTGAATAAGGACTTGTGCGGTTGCTCTTAAGCCTTGATTAATGAAGCCGCAAAATGCATTTGGGGGGGGGGGGGGGGGGGGAGGGTGTGGACATGGTGCCTAAACCCCAAATTACAATAAGTATAAAGAGAACTTCCTGAGATAATAACAGGAATCTTAACTAAAAACCTATATTCTAGCAAACAGCAACTAACGAAGAGTGCTCTACTGGCTACTCCATTTGCTTTACAATTGTGGTGACATACCGAAAAGATAACTCTATTATGAAGTAACCCAACAAATATCTCAGCTTTCCCACTATGTTGCCACTGAAATATAAATCCGGTGACACTTAGTTTTACCCTTCCATTAGGAGGTAGCAACCATTTGACCAAACAAGGAACTCGCCGCCTATCTAGAGCAGACACATTACTGCCACTAGGAAGGAGGTTGCGACCATTTGTAAATGTAAGGAACTCGCCTTCCTTGCAGTCTCCTAGAGTAGACAAAGCACTCATGGTGCATACACCGAGACCAAGCCCACCTCGTACTACCAAGTAATGGTAGCAACTTAGTAACCCAACTACTGCCCAAGACCGTGCTGCAACTTAGAGATAGATCCTAAGCCCAAGACCCATCAGGCCTAGGATAGGTCCACATCTGAGCTAGGGAAAAGAGGGCCCAAAATGTGACTCCAGCCCAATATTGCAGCAGCAATGTCTCCACCATCCCACTTGCAAAACCGTTGTGCCGATGCCTCTTCTGGATCCCGATCTCCGTCGAATAACCCACGCCGACAGAGAACCAATGGAGACCGACCCCCTCCACCACAAACCCAAAACTTTGAGGCCCCAAATTCAAGGTAAACACCAGGACTGGGGCACCCACCATTGTCCACCTGAAACCCACCATCAGAGATCACCCGTGCTGCAAGATCCAAATCTTTGACCGCCGACACACAACCAATCACAACCATCAACCGCTTCCACGCTTCGTGTAATCACTGCCATTACCTGAACGCCAGAATGCTTGGATCCACTCTGCCCCAGTTGTGGATCACCAGCCGCACTCGACTTTCACCGGTAAGGCTAGAGGCCCGCACCAACTCCGCGATGCAGCCGGACGAGATCAAGAAAAAAAGATGAGGGAGAGTATTGTATATAATTCATTTATAACTTGTTATGTATGCTTATGTAAATGTGTATCAAGTCAGTGCGAAATCTTAAAAGATCCCAGAACTCCAACTCCAACTTCAACATCTATGTGATTTGGAGAATAAGTCCTTAGACGAATAGGAACGTCCTCCATCCAGAGCAAAGAAACTCCTTGAGATTCCTCACAAGGATAACAAATACACCCTTGAAACCTAACCTTACTCGGATCAATTCAAGTAAACTAGGTTGTGCAAGGTTTTCAATAAAAATAGCAGATTTGGACTTTTTGCTTGAACTAGATCAACTAGCGCCTGTTGAGTTTCATGATTTACAATCAATCCCGCGGCAGTTCCACGTGATGATGTTGAGCTCTACAGTATAGATCGAACAAACGAGTTCTTAAAGAGCGCACAACGGGGCTGTTAGGGTTTTAAAGCTGCAATAGACTAAGCGAGAGTAGTCTAAAAAACTAATATTTTTGTTAGTTTTTATTTTTATTTTTTTTAAAGGGGCTGGTGCGGCTGCCCTCAAGTCTTGATTAATGAAATTGCAGAATACATGGGGGAACGTAGAGCCTGAATCTCAGATTTAATGAGAACAATCTGAAATAATACCATGAGTCTCTATTAAATCTATGTATTCTAACAAACACAAACTAGCAAACAGTGCACAACCGGCTCTATTGTACTCTTGATTCACTGTTAGAGAAGTAAATGATGTTTGATAATGAATTTTGTAAGAATGATTCTCAAATATTGGTCTAAACATTTATTGATTCCTACCCTGGTCTTATTAACTAATTCGATCGAAGTTTCTCTGTCAAAAGCGAGATCGATCGACTAATTCTCAAAAGAGGTGCACCGCAAAATCTGATGCATGATATATTTGCGGGTTGCGAACAAATTATTAATCAATGCTTGATCAAAATTTGGCTGCTAATATCTCTCTGAAATTGTCCTAGTTTGATTTGGAAATTCTTTGAAAAAGTTGCTGCTAAGTCAAAGAAGACTATGAATAAATATATCATGATCATGGGTTTGATCCTGACATGTTCTAGCACGTTACTGATTTGGGTAGTCGGTCAAAGTCAAAGTTTATATAGGAGCTTTTCAATCATAGTTTCTGGTTTGTGTTACATACTACCTTTCTACTATTTCAAACTTGAATCCAAATTCAAATCCACCCAAAAGTACTAGAACACATATAATACATTGAATGCATGTGATACAGGAGGAAGATATATTCAGGTCAATAGCTTGGAAATTCATATGAAAGCAAGTAAACTTTTGATATATCATGCGGGATATACATCTTAAAAATTGCATGGACTCAGCGATCACCACAAAAAAATCAATGCAAATATAGTTGGAATTAGTCACTCTAGATAAGGAATCTCTCTTCCCTTTTTGAGTAAAAGATGGATGAATAAGGGGGAAGGAGCTCCTTGTTTTCTTAATCCATCTTATAGTTGGAATTAGTCACTCTAGATACTTGGAATTCTAACTTGTTTGTTTAATTCCTACCCAATGCTACTTCCACCCTTTACATGTTTAGCCTTGTAATTTGAGCCAAATTAAAAAAAAATTGAACTAGTAAGTCAAAAAAAAAAAATATAATAATTGAAACTTAATATTGAGGAATGCGTTGTTCCTTTAGAAAAGTTGTTTTGTAATGACCTTTGTAATAGTACTTTTGCTAATTTGAACAAAGTGAATATGTTAAGGGTGATGCCGGATGAAAGGCTTTAATCAGACTAAAGTTGGCAGCTAGATGTTAATGGGCATAGCCGCATAGGATCATCATCATTTATGAACTTATAGGATTAAAATCGATTAAATTTTAAACTCATAAATTCTAAATAAGCTAGTGGCGCATATGACACGGACATTGTAGTTGAAAACATATAAAAAAATAAAATGCACAAATTGCAATAGACAGATGATCAAGAACGGCAATCTCTGATAATTACATTATAAAATCTACAAATTGTCCAATTGAACTTAGCTCGATCCATGACATAAAATTTGACCAAAAAAAAAAAAAAGGTGCTGATGGAAAAAGAAAACATGCTGAAATATAGAGCAGTAAAAGAAGCACCGGAAGCAGCCCCCCTGTACTATTCAACAAGAATTTTTTATATATATTGCCGGCTTCATTTAGTCTTCTCTCAGTCTCAGATATGAAATATTCCACAACGTCGACTGGTAAAATGCCCCACTTAACCATTAGAGGCCGCCATGCCATGAAAGAGTGACCAATAAGTAAGCACCATGTGGAAGAAAAATCATGCATATGTTGTAATTATCTTTTAGTCGTCTCTCGAGTCTTGACCACCAAATCCCCGAATACGAAAATACGACTGGAAAAACCGACATTTGAATAATCATTTGCTTTTGGTCATATAAATAAATATAATACTTCTTTGTTTATATGAAACATTCACTACGTTGCTTACTGTCATAGTGCATTTCTTTGAAACCTGACCACCACTGCGCAAAGCCGCATTCTCTTACCATAATTCCATTTCCACCTCCACTTTCTCTCCATTAATATACTACTGGTCTCTGGTAATACCTTTTCTTCGAGTGATCGATTTCAATGGTGGATGTTGAAATACCAGCGTACTTCTTATGTCCCATATCGCTTATGATCATGAAAGACCCGGTAACGGTGGCTACCGGCATCACCTATGACCGAGAAAGCATCGAGCAGTGGTTTTTGATGACCAACGAGATGTCGTGTCCGGTGACCAAGCAGCTCTTGCCAAGTGACAACAGCAACGACTCTATGACGCCCAATCACACCCTACGCCGGCTGATCCAGCAGTGGTGCACTGTCAACGCCATTAACGGCGTGGACCGAATTCCGACTCCGAAATTTCCTCTGAACAAGTTCTACGCCGTTAAGCTGGTCAGGGATCTTGGGGTCCCTCATTTGCAGCAAGCCGCGTTGAAGAAAATGGATGCACTTGCAACGGAGAATGAGAGGAATAGAAGATCGATGGCTGAAGCAGGTGTGGGAAAGGCTTTGATATTGTTAATTGTGACATGTTTCAAGGAAGGTAAAACAACCGGTCTTTTAGAAGCTTTGAGAGTTCTTCATCATGTTTGGAGTGTAGATGAAGAAACCAAGGTTTCTGTAATCGGAAACAACGACTTTCTGGAATCTTTGACATGGGTTCTAGGGTTTGATCATGAGACTGGTCATAACGATATGCTACTCCTGAAAACAGAAGCGATAGTAGTATTGAAAATGACGATACCAGTCATCAATACAGCACAGCTCGAGCGGTTAAAGCTGGAATTCTTCATGAATATTTCAAGGCTACTATTGGAGAAGAAGATATCACAGCAAGCTGTCAAATCTGCACTGCATGTGCTGGTAGAAGCATGCCCATGGGCAAGAAACAGAATGAAAATAGTCGAATCCGGTGCAATCTTCCAGCTCATTGAACTCGAATTACTCAAACCCGAAAAGCACGTCACCGAGCTGATCTTTAATTTATTGGCGAATTTATGTTGCTGTGCTGATGGGAGAGCTCAGTTCCTAAAGCATGGCGGCAGCATAGCAATGGTGTCTAAGAGAATCCTTAGGGTTTCGCCTGCCACAGATGATCTGGCCGTTCAGATACTTTCATCGATCTCAAAGTTCTCGGCGACACATGAAGTTGTTCTAGAGATGCTGTTGGTTGGAGCTGTGTCAAAGCTTTGCATGGTAATGCAAGCAGATTGTCCAGCCTATTTGAAGAAAAAGGTTAGAGGGATCTTACGGTTGCACTCTAATGTGTGGAACAATTCACCTTGTATTGCTGTATATCTTTTAACAAGACCTAGGTAACATTTGCATGAGATATATATATTGAACCAGAATACATTCTTGAGATTATTTTCCAGTCCTCTCTGTGTGTATATTCATAAATTTTGTTGGGAAATTATATTTAACACACCTTATCATGTATTCTACTATGTTTATGTGAGTGTATTAAATAATACTAGCTTTCTTCATTTTTTTTTAAAAAGGATTTGATGTTATTAGATATTAAAGCCATAAAAACAGGCCAGAGTCTAACATGCACTTACATAAGAATTCGGTAAATCCGGAGAACCTATCTAAGCTAATACTAAATTCATTAAAGTCTAAGGGAACGCTCGCATGTGTAATACTTTTTTTTTTATAAGAAAATTAAAAAAATAAAATGAGATAAAACAGTTATTACAGAGAGAAAATAGAGGGAGAGAAAAGTGGGGTTGTGGGATAATTTTTTAAAAAATTTTTGTAATGAAAATCCATTTTATAATTGTTATATTTATCCTTGTGATTTAATTTATTCTCAAAATTTTTAATCTTTCACGGTTAAATCTGTCAAAATTTTTGATTTTGGCTAACAAAACCTCATCTCTTAATAATAATATAGATTAATATAAAATGTAGATTGCGAGAATTAATTAACAACTCCCTGGTACTTCGTTAATTTTTTTTTTGGGCCACTAACTAATAAGGTCAAAATTCTATAATTTTGTTTTTGTAAAAGTAAAATTGAGATTGGAATTGGTCTGCTCATTTCATTTCATAGTCCCTTTATATAGGGAGAGAATTAAAATGGAAATATCAATTTCAATAATGACATTAAATGCTGATTGATGGTAATCGCTGATTCCTTGATTCCCTTTCCATCAGTCACTTTGATGAAGACACATAATATGTTTTTCTTTTAACACTCCCCCTTGTGCCAAGTCAAAGATGAAATGGTGCATGAGTTGTTGCCTCACTAAAAACTTTGCCAAGTAACAATAAAAACCATGTGGGACAAAAAATACACCTTGGTCGAAGGAAAAGAGCACAACGCACATTCTACATTTGAGGATGACATGTGTGTGTTAGACTCCCCCTGATGTCTACACCTCCCCCTGATACTTGTATTAAGCAAGGGAGCTTGGAAAGTCTTCGCATTCCTATGTTTTTCACATGTTTCTCAAATGTGGCCTTGGGCAATGATTTGGTGAACAAATCTGCCACATTCTCCTCAGACCTTACTTGATTCACTTGAATCTTGAGGAGAGCATGTTGTTGCTGATTGTAGAAAAACTTTGGCGATATGTGTTTTTTGTTATCACCCTTGATATAACCGAGCTTCATCTGTTCGATGCAAGCTGCATTATCTTCATAAATGCAAGTAGGCTCTTCAGTGGTAGAACTCAAACCAGTAGTCCCTCGAATATGTGTAATGATAGCTCTTAACCATATACACTCACGAACCGCCTCATGTAGAGAAATGATCTCTGAGTGGTTTGAGGAGGTGGCCACAATGGTTTGCTTGATTGATCTCCAAGATATCACCATGTTCCCAATGGTAAATACATAACCAGTTTGGGAACGACCTTTATGTAGGTCAGAGAGGTACCCAGCATCAGCAAAACCAACCAAAACATCATTTGGCGTTTTGGTGTAGTGAGTGGCGTTTTCGCCATCAACATTTCCTTTAGGGATTGCAGTTCCATCTACGGTCCCTCTTGTCTCTCTGTAGGAAAAGAACAGTCCCATGTCAATGGTTCATTTTAGGTATCGGAAAATGTTCTTGATACCATTCTAGTGACGCTGCGTTGGCGCTGAGCTAAATCTAGCCAACAAGTTCACTGAGAATGCAATGTCTGGTCGAGTACATTGGGCTAAGTACAATAATGCGTCTATTGCACTTAAATAGGGAATTTCAGCTCCCAACACCTCTTCGTCATCTTCCTTTGGACAAAATGGATCTTTCCTTGCATCAAAACTTCGACCGATCATGGGAGTGCTAGTAGGATGCGCTTTGTCCATGTTAAATCACCTGAGCATCTTTTGGACATACGCAGACTGGTGGATTAGTATTCCACAAACTCGGTGTTCTAGTTCAAGGCCTAGACAAAATCAAATTTTCCCAAGATCCTTTATCTCAAATTCGGATTTCAAGTAGCTTGCGGTTTCTCTTATTTCATCAAGAGTACCTATTATGTTCATATCATCGACATATACTGCTACAATTGTAAATCCAGAACTTGTTTTCTTTATGAATACGCAGGGGCACAATTCATCGTTCTTATAGCCCTTCCCAATCAAGTAGTCACTTAGACGGGTATACCACATCCGCCCGGATTGTTTCAATCAGTAAAGTGAGCGTTTTAACCTAATTGCAAACATACTCCGTGGTTTAGAGTCACTTGACTTGGGTAATGATAGGCCATCAGGCACTTTCATATATATATATATATATATATATATATATATCTCTAAATCAAGAACCCCATAGAGATATGCAGTAACCACATCCATGAGCTACATTTCCAGTCCTTTTGAAACTACCAAGCTAACTAAGTAGCGGAATGTTATAACGTCCATTACGGGAGAGTATGTCTCCTCGTAGTCAATTCCAGGGCGTTGTGAGAAACCTTGCCCCACAAGGCGAGCCTTGTACCTCAGGACTTCATTCTTCCCATTACCCTTTCTGACAAAGACCCATTTATGTCCTACAGGCTTTACACTTTGTAGGGTTAGCACTACAGGACCAAATACCTGTTTCTTTGCTAGAGAATCTAGTTCTACTTGGATTGTTCTTTCCATTTAGGCCAATCTTCTCTTTGTTGACATTATGCAACAGAGCGTGGTTCGATATCTTCATGCTCTATGATTTATTAAGCAACAGCGTATTATATCATCAATGTGTATGGAAGATCTTTCTATCAACTCATACGCACTTTCATAATCCTTTGAGATTTCTTTGTTCTCTGGAATCATTTCAAACATCAGAGCGTCCTCCAGTATTGATTCATGGACATAACTATAATCAGAGACAATCTCATGAGAGGGATTCTCTACATTGATGATTAATGGATCGGTTTGTGCCTTACTCGCCCTCTTCTTCCTTGGGTGAGTGTCAATCGAACCAAGTGGTCTCCCCCTCTTCCTTTGGGGAGCCACGGCCTCAACCACACCTCCACTAAGTGTGGTTGCAGTGCCTCTATTTGCAGCACCGTGCCCCTTGTTAGGGGCTTCTAACCTTGCAGGCACATTTGCAACTGGTATATGTGATCTCGTCACTTTTGTGATATCAGTGAACGCATCAGGCATCGAATCTGCTGCGTTCTGAAGATCGATTATTCTTTTCACTTCACTTTCATTTTGTGATGTGCGGGGATCAAAATGAGACAGAGTGGGGACAAACCACAACAATTCATGTCGTTCCCTTGGGAAATCCTTTTTCCTATCTCCCCCTAATGACGGGAAGACTGTCTCATCAAAGTGACAATCCGCAAATCTAGTGGTAAAGAGATCGCCTGTCAAGGGTTCCAAGTAGCGGATAATTGTTGGGGATTCGTATCCAACATAAATACTTAATCGTCTTTGAGGACCCATTGTGGTGCGCTGTGGGGGCGCAATAGGCACATGTACTGCGCAACCAAATATGCGTAATTGTGAAATGTCAGGCTCATATCTAGTTACCAATTGGTACGTAGAAAAAGGTTGGCTAGCAGTGAGTCTGAAACGAATAAGTAAAGCTGTGTGCAATATTGCATAACCCCATTCAAATATAGGCAGGTTGGTGCGCATAACCAATGCCCTAGCCACCATCAAAGCCACCATATGTAGCCTTTTGATGGTGGCTTTTGCGAGACCATTTTGTGTATGTACATGGGGTACAGGATACTCTACATCGATCCCGATCGACACGCAATAATCATCAAATGCTTTTGATGTAAACTCTCCAGCATTATCAAGACTTATAGACTTGATAGGGTGATCAGGGTGGTGAGCCCTTAAACGTATAATCTATGCTAGGAATTTTGCAAATGCAGCATTTCTTGTGGACAATAAAGTGACATGTGACCAGCGTGTCGAAGCATCCACCAAAATCATAAAGTACTTGAATGGTCCGCATTCTGGATGTATAGATCCACAAATATCTCCTTGTATCATTTGTAAGAATGGAATGTTTTGTTTTGTGTCTTTAGCATAGGAAGGTCTCGATCCTGTTTTTGCTAAAGAGCAGGCTTTGCAAAATGAGTGATGTGCCTTTGAAATAGTCAATGAGGCATAATGGGAGGGAGGTAGTGCTTCTAATACTTCAGAAGGCAGTGGCCGCATTTGAGCAGTACTAGGGCCGACACCTTGTAGTATGGCAGATTTTTCTCCCATTTTATTTTTCACTCGAAAGAAGGGATGTCCATATGAGTTTGTTTTTTTTTTTTTAAATACGGATCATTATGTCACGACCGGGGTGCCCTAGGCGGTCATGCCAAAGCCTGTATGATTCAGTGTCACACATTTCATTGTTGGTGACAGTATAGGATTCAATTATCTTAATCGTAGTGAGGTACAGTCCACTAGATTGACTTATAAGTTTCTCTAAAATGCCTTTCCTTTCACATTTCCACATTTAGTAGAGGTAATATAAAAGTATTCAGTTTCATTTTCACAGTATGTTTTTACGTGATAACCGTTGGCACATATCTTTAAAACTTAACAAGGTTCGATTAGCTCTTGGTGCATGCAGAGCGTCTGTGACATTAAATATATCTCATATTCTTTAGAGTATTTCTATTTTAGGTAGAATGATAATCTTTTCATTCAAATAATATTTTCTTTTTCTGGATATGTTGCTTTACATCTTTATAGTGCTATTTCGAACCATGTAAATATGTGTATAGTAAATAAATTTGAATAAATTCAGTGCTTCAGAATAAAATTCGAAATTTATTAATAAGCTAACGATAATCAAATCAAGGTCTTGTTCAGAAATCTAATTCATCAAACCACTATTGAAATAAACTTTAAGACCAAGTAATAGTCTAATTTAAAATGAGGCATTATGCCTTCACAACTGTTTTTGGAAAATAAAATAAATAAAACAGATCAGTCAAAATCTGGGGCATCGGTTGACTGAGCAAGTTCCTTGTTGCCATTAAAGTCTGCAATTGTGAGGTTGATGTTTGGGTCATGGCCTCCTTCTTCCATATAGTGAGCCTCTTGTTCTTTAGACTCCCTATACCTCTTGTAATTGGCTGCTACTCTGTTGCTTGCTTGGCAGTTCTTGTCCCAATGACTTCACACCTATAGCATGGTTCACTGCCAACTCTATCCTGTTTGACTAAAGGGTTCTTAGGTGGCCTTTGATCTTGTTTCCATGACCACTAGGGCCAGCACCACCATCTCTGCGCCATACATTGGGAGGACCTCCATGTCCCTTGCCACGTTGTGCATTATTGCCACGTGGGTAGGGATCAACACGTCCAACCCCCTTTGCATTGGGGTGCTTTCCATCTTTCACTTTGCCATAATTAGCCTTGGAATTTTTCTTTGTCCCAACAGGCCTGACATTGTTGTTCAAAACAACCTTATTATGCCGCTCAGACACTGCAGTAGGTTGATCAGCTTATTGAAGGTTGCGATTCTTTCGTTGTCATATTCCAGCCTATACTAGTTCGCTAGTATAAGTGCTGAAGTAGGAAAAGTGGAAAGAGTCTTCTAGATCATATCATCTTCTGTGAGTTCCTTTCCACAGAAATTTAGACGTGCCTTTAGGCGCAACATGTCATTGTTGAAGTCATTGGCCCTGTTGTAGTCAAGCAAGCGGATTTCATTCCACTGAAAGGTCAGTTCTGGGAGTAAGGTGTCATGAATGTTCCCAAAACGTCTCTTAAGGGCATCCCACAGTTCTTTGGATGTCTTCAATTGAAGGTACTCCCAGCGTAGGCTAGGATCAATATGCCGCCTCAGAAACATTAAGGAATTTGCTTTCACCTTATTAGACGGTACATCGTCTTTGGGGTCGGTAATGTTGGCAGTGTAGTCTTTTGCTACAAAAACGGTTTCTACATCGGAAATCTAACGATGGTACTCAAGTCCTTCTGAGTCCAAAATGTCAAATTCAGGTCGAGTTGGATCAGCCATCTACATAAACAAGAGAGAAGAAATAAATTACGCAGTCATAAAGACATCTACATTAATTATTTTCCAAAAATATGAATTAGATTTCAAGACCAAGATTCGTAATGGTCACATTTTTTTTCCGATGCTATGTGAAAATGCTTTATCACGGTAAGTGTGTGTGTATAATGCGCATGAATTTTCATTATCATGGCAAAGCGGATTGTATATGTTGCATTCTAAAAATAACCATAGCACATTTAAACATAGCATATATAAAAATAAAGTATATGGCATGCTCAAATTTCACAAATATACAACTAAATATATGTTACACATAATGATAGCAATAATATATCATGCTTAAAAAAAAATTACGAAATATGCTTAAAAATTTCATAATAAAAAAAAGGGGAAATGATCATTTACCCGATTTTAGGCTAAAAATTGCCCACTTGCTCCACCAACTGTTTTTTAACCCCATTTACCCAAAACACTCTAAGAGATTATTTCCCCTTTACCATATTAATTATTATTTTTTTTTTTAGACTTTTTTGCCCTCTCCTTCTTTTTCACTTAGAGGGAGAAGACTTGCCGGCCTCCGTTGACTAGTGGCAGGGCGCCGGCGACAGGTGACCGAAATCCGGCGACCGGTCACCGATGACGGGAATCCGGCCACCGATTGACTAGTGGCAAGGGCACCGGCGACAGGTGACCGGAATCCGGCGACAGGTCACCGATGACCGGAATCAGACCACCGATGACCGGAATCAGACCACCGATGACCGGAATCCGGCGACCGGTCACCGGAATCCGGAATCCGGCTACCGGACTGGTGTCCGGATTCCGGCATATGAATTTAGTGCCCCCTAATAATACCTAGAATCATATTATTGCCCCCCAGTAATCATATTATTGCCTCCCAAATTCATATTATTTCCGTCCAGTGAATTGTATAAACTCCCAAAACCAAAATGAATACACTATAGGTCACAATTGATCATATTATTGCCCCCCAGTAATCATATTATCAAGATTCTAAATCTCTGCGATATTTCCGATATATCCCCCGATATCTCCTTTTTTGGACGGACCGATATATTTAGGGGGGTAAATATCTTATCTGTCACCGTTTCTGCGAAATTTCTTCGACATCGTCAAATATCCCCGATATATTAGATATTTGCGATATATCCCGATAAAGTGAAGAAATATCTGTAAAATTTGAGGTAAAAATTAAAAAAAAACTGAAAATCTGTGTGAAGAGAGATTTCCTAAAGGCAAATTTGAGTGAGGATAAATCCCCTCAGGGTGAATCTAGGTGAGTAGAAAATCTCCTTAAGGCGAATCTAGGTGAGGAAAAAAAATCCCCTCAAGGCGAATCTAGGTGAGGAGAATTGGATAAATACCCTCAAGCCGATTTTGGGTGAGAAGTAATTCTCTAAAAGTCTAAATGCAAATTTGTGTGAGGAGAGATTTGGTACTGTGTAGTCTGTGACTATTTCTGTAACTCTGTATGTAGTTTGTAACTCTGTATTTGAATAATAGAAAGAAAATAAAGTAATAAATGTTCAATTATTCAAATGAGGCCAAATGGCATTGCAGAAAGAAGTCAAGGAACCATATATGGATGACATGATGAGAAGAGAGTGCAGAGTACGTAGTATTAAATTTTGGCTATGCATCTTGAAAAAGTGAGGAATAATGAAGCTACTGTGTAGTCTGTGTCTTAAACCTGAATTTTTTTTGGAAGTTGTCTCTTGTTTTAGTGGATCAACATAATTAAAAATAGAAAGTGATATATGATATGAAGCAAACTACATATGATATGTAGTTTTGAAGGTAATTTTGATCATGTCACCCAAGATGAAGACCACGGAGTGAGAACAGCTGGTCATGGTGCTCAAGAAAAGACCCGATATGGGAGGAGGACTAGAGGTGCAACTAATGATCAAAGTACGTCATCTGATGTTTCTTCAATTGCCTTAAGTTTTGACTCTATCAGTTTAGGCACAGAGCGCAGTGGGATCTCAAATGAATCTCATGAAGGCAACAATCAATTTGGTATGATGCTTATGGATATAATCAATATGGAGAAGTTATGATCAGTCATCTAGTGGGTCCATCCTTATTATCCCCTTATAGGGGAAACAGTCGGCAGCTCTAAAGAGATCTATAACTATCATGTTCATCACTACAATTCGCACTATATGAGTCTATGTCGTTGGTCTGATTATTGCATTTTCGTATTATGACCAGCGAGTGGCTTTTCAACAGCCTAGAGTCTCTTTTGAATGTAGATGAAGTTTACATTCATATGTAAAGTTTACATTCATATGTATTTATATGTAGTTCTAAATTTCTAATAAATTTACTTTTTTCAAAAACGATATTTTCGTACACTGTATCTCCGATATATCCGATATCTCCCTTTTTCAAAGTACCGATAGATATGAAAATACCGATATTTAAAACCTTGCATATTATTGCCTCCCAAATTCATATTATTTCCGTCCAGTAAATTGTATAAACTCCCAAAACCAAAATGAATACATTATAGGTCACAATTGATCATATTATTGCCCCCCAGAAGGCAAAAGCAGCTGCTGTTCAATTGGTCCAAGAACCAGATTTCTATGGCGTGGTTGGCCAGGATCATCATACAACAGGTGGAGTTACTCCTACAGCCTCTATAACTGGTCGAGGTAAAATTTGTATGACTTTAAAGGTTTCTCACTTTGTTGGTTCTGATACATGGATTATTGATTCTGGTGCCTCTGACCATATGACTTATGATAAATCATATTTTACTGAGTTGTCTTCCCCACCAGTGTCCTATGTCACCAATGCCAATGGTGAGGCTTTTCCTGTGTTAGGGTCAAGGTCAGTGCGTATTACTCCCACTTTAGAACTTCATAATGTGTTATATGTACCTGACTTGTCTCATCATTTGATATCTGTTCCACAGTTGAATGCTGAGTCTAAATGCTCCGTAACCTTTTACCCTATGTATGTGATTTTTCAGGATCTTCTCACCAGGGAGTTAATTGGTCGGGGGTATCTGAGGGGCAGATTGTTCCATCTGGATCAGACATACACAGGGGAGAAACCAGGAGCACCGTCCCGCGCCGCTTTGACTTCGAATTCTGACAAGCTAAGTGAAATTTGGTTGTGGCATCGCCGTTTAGGGCATCCATCTTTTAGTCTTATGAGGAAAAACATGCCTACTCTGTTTATTGGTGTGGATGAGTCTGCTTTACATTGTGAAACATGTGTCTTGGCCAAAAGTCATCGTGCTACTTATTCTCCTAGTATTTCTAATAAAAGTGTTATTCCTTTTGAGTTGATTCATTCTGTTGTTTGGGGACCTTCTAGAGAACCCACTGTGCCCGGTATGAGATATTTTGTGTTGTTTATTGATGATTGTACGAGATTGTCATGGGTTGCTCTTCTTAAAACCAAAGATGAAGTATTTCCAGCTTTTCAAACTTTTCGTACCCTTGTTCAAACACAATACCATAGCATCATTAAAGTCCTTCGTTCTGACAATGGGGAGAATATGTTAATCATGTTTTCCAAGAGTTTTTCAAAACCCATGGGATTGTTCACCAAACCACATGTCCACAAACACCAGAGCAAAATGGAGTGTCTGAAAGGAAAAACCGTCATTTACTTGATATGGCTCGTGCCCTACTCTTTAGTGCTCATATGCCTAAGTATCTTTGGGGCGATGCTATTCATGCTTCTTCACATCTTATCAATCGTCTTCCATCTAGTGTCCTTCATGGGAAAATTCCATTTAAGGTTCTTGCCTCTCATATTTCCTTACCTTTCTTTCATAATCTGCCAGCTCGTGTCTTTAGTTGTGTTGTTTTTGTCCATATTCCAAAAAATCAGCGGTCTAAGTTGGATGCCTGAGCGCTTAAGTGTGTGTTTGTGGGCTACGGAGGTTATCAGAAAGGGTACAAGTGCTATCATCCACCAACAAGAAAGTACTATGTCACTATGGATGTTACTTTCTTTGAGGACATGAGTTATTTTTCCTCCTCCGATACAGCTCTTTAGGGGGAGAATTCATATTTTGAAGAGCTATATCATTATCATGGAGAGGGGGAGGAATCAGAAAGCGGAGAAGAAGTTGCACAGACATGAGGTACTTTGACGGATCCAGTTGAGAGAATTGGCTCATCACTTTCAGAAGCAGAAGCTCCAGACATCCAGATACCATCACTTCCAGAAGCAGAAGCTCCAGACATCTAGACACCAGTTTCAGTTGAAGACACAACTGCCCCTACTGCCATCACTTCCACCCCTGACCCACAACTTCCTGATACTGAAGATCACTCATTTGAGGTATGTCCACCCACTAGTATTAGCAATAGTGAGTCTAATGTTGAGCAACATGTGTTACCAAATAGGACCACTCGAGGTCAATCAGCTAAAAGATATGAACCTACTCTTACTACCAAATCAAAATACCCAGTAGCCAATTATATGTCCACTAGGAGGTTGTCTAAGTCATATGAATCATTTGTGAATCAAATATCTGCTGTATCAGTACCTAACAGAGTGCAAGATGCATTGGGGGATCCAAAGTGGAGGAAGGCAATGGATGAAGAGATGGAGGCGTTGCAGAAGAACAATACTTGGCAACTTGTGCCTCCACCACAAGGCAAGAAGGCTGTAGGCTGTCGTTGGGTGTTTACTGTGAAACATAATGCAGATGGATCAGTGAATCGATACAAAGCACGTCTTGTAGCAAAGGGGTTTACTCAGACGTATGGTATTGACTATGATGAAACATTTGCTCCTGTTGCCAAGATGAACACTATTCGGGTTCTGCTATCGTTTGCTGCTAGTTTAAATTGACCACTCCTACAGTTTGATGTCAAGAATGCATTTCTTCATGGAGAGTTAGTCATGGAAGTATACATGAGCCTTCCACCTGGGTATATAGTTACTTCTCCTGGTGATTTTGTATGCAAATTGAGAAAGTCTCTGTATGGTCTTAAACAATCACCTCGTGCTTGATTTTATTGCATGATTTTCACAGTTCATGCGGAAGGTTGGTTACAAACAGAGCAACTCAGATCATACCTTGTTTCTCAAGCATCAACAAGGGAAGGTAACAGCTCTAATTATTTATGTGGATGATATGGTAATCACTGGCAATGATACTGGTGAGATGGATAGACTGCAGAGACAGCTAGCCTCTGAGTTCGAGATGAAGGACTTGGGTGAATTTAAGTACTTCTTAGGAATTGAGGTAGCCAGGGGGAGAGAAGGGATCTACCTGTGCCAGAGGAAGTACGTTCTTGACTTGCTAACAGAGACAGGTTTGTTAGATTGCAGACCTATTGATACTTCTATTGAGCAGAATCACTGTTTAGGTGAGTACCCAGATCAGGTACCTACTGATCGAGCTCGCTATCAGAGGTTAGTTGGACGCTTGATTTATTTGGCTCATACTAGACCAGATATTGCATATGTAGTGAGTGTGGTAAGTCAGTTCATGCACAACCCGAGTGAAAGTCACATGGATGCTGTTATGAGAATTTTGAAGTACCTGAAGTCAGCTCCAGGAAGGGGAGTATTGTTTTCTGGACACAACAACATCCTTGAGGTTTCTGGCTTTACAGATGCAGATTGGGCTGGAAATATTACAGACAGGAGGTCAACATCAGGTTACTTTACCTTTGTGGGAGGTAATTTGGTTACATGGAAGAGTAAGAAACAGAAAGTTGTGGCACGATCTAGTGCTGAGGCCGAGTATAGAGGTATGGCTCACGGAGTGTGTGAATTGCTGTGGCTAAGAAATCTGGTACGTGATCTGGGTTTCAAACTCAAAAGTACTATGCAGTTGTATTGTGACAACAAGGCAGCCATTGACATATCACAGAATCCAGTACAACATGATCGTACTAAGCATGTGGAGGTTGATCGTCACTTTATAAAGGAGAAGCTAGATGCCAAAATTATTAGCTTTCCTTTTGTTCCAACGGAAGAGCAACTTGCAGATATACTTACCAAAGGAGTCTCTAGGAAGGTGTTTTATGACTCACTAAGCAAGTTGGGCATGATTGATGTGTATGCGCCAACTTGAGGGGGAGTGTTAGCGTGAGTCATGGTTTAATATTAGGAATAGAATATATTGTAATTATTCCGTAGTTAGTACTTGCCTGTTATATTCTTGTAATCCTCTCTATATACCTCCACTGTGAGATGAATAACATATCAAACAATTCACTCTCTAAATCTCGTCTTGTTTGAGTAATACGTTCAAAACAACTATCTCACATATTGAGAAGTTTCTGTTGCACTTTGCATGTTCGAGATTGAGCGAACTTCTTGGCCTGCGGCTGGACTCGATCCAATCAGCTCCCTCAACTCTCTTTCATGTTGAAACCCTCAAGAAAAACTCACCTTTTTGATTAGTCTTTGGTGAGTATCATCTTTTCCATAAAACTCTATATATTTTTTGTTGTTATTACAATCCTTGAAGATTATGAACTTGTCACTGCTGTTGTTGGTATCTTGCTGCCTTAATTTTGATTTGTCATCCATTCTAATGTCTAGGGATTCTGCTAGGTCATGGCTACACCTTGAGTATTAGAATCGTATTTGGTTCAAAGGTTATTTGTTGTTTGTAGCTGTCCAAATATCATGTTTCAATGCATTATGTCATCGAGCTACAACACCTGCCCATATAGTATTAGAAAGTAACTTGAGCTATAGATCATTAGGAGCATTATACATGGCTCTTAAGTGTGTTGGATTTGTGCTAGAACATGGTTATTTTGAACATTGAAATCATGCTTGATCATAGAGTTTATTTGTGTTATTGTTGTCCAAACACCATGTCTTCAAAACATCATGTTAGTGAGCTACAAGACCTTCCCCTTATAGTATTGAAGGGTGACTGAGACTTTAAGCTTTTAGAAGCTTTAGATACTTTCTTTAGGTGTCTAAGAATCTACTTAACCAGCCATTTTGGGTACCAAAAGAGCTTTACACAAAAGAACCAGTTTCTGCAGATTTTCAGTTTTCAGTAAAATCTGATCCAGTTGCATTCATTTCAAAACTGGAGCTAAACCGTTGATAATTTGGGGTCAGTTTCTTCTAGAGAAATATATTAGACACATATATGAACATTCCAGAATTTGAATCACCCCAAAAGCATTTTTCTAGAATTAGTTATGAAATTTTGAAATAGGGGAACAGAAGCTTGTATTTCTGGAAAGAATTTGCACATTGTTTTACTTCAGCCTTTAAAACCTTTACTCTTTGTTTGGTTTCACTTGAAATTCAATAACCATTTCAATCTTACTGAGTTGGTTGTCAAGCCATCCTTCTTTCAAAACGATAACTCATGTTTTTAAACTTAGATATGGGGGCGGGCATGGGCAATGACTGGATGTAGGAGCCTAACCCCTACTTTAGTTTCTTTTGCAGGCTGTTGTTGTCGAAGCTTGGGTACGGAGGATAATCCTTGGAGGACACAATTTTTTTTATTCTATTTAAAGTTTATTTCTTTTTGGCTTGCTTGATTTCACTAAATTTTTGTAACATTATGTATGGTTGATGATGTGTGTGATTGCTTACCACCAAAGTGGAACCCTAGGGTTAGAACCTCCATTTGAGTTTAGGTCCTAGTGGGCTAGACCTAGAAGACGCACATAAATTACCATTTAATGAACTTAATGCAAACTTGGGCTAAGAACTAAAAATTGACATAGGTTCTAAAACTCAACTCAACACCACCTTCCTTTCCTCTTATTCGCCTAGTTCGTAATCTTGTGATTACGAGCCAAGCCCAAGAATTTTGGGCTTATAGATTTCTTGCTTTCCAACCTAAAAGCCTTGTCTCTTTGAGGAATTCTAGGCCCAAAACACTTACTCCAAGTGTCGCGGGTGTAGGGTTCCTTGGGGAGGCGGCGCTGGGTAATCCGGCTCCGAGTCGCCACAATATATAATATAATATAGATATATATATACAGATCCTATCCAGAGCGAGGCATCGCTTTGAAATTTCAAGAGCGAGGTTAGGGTTTAGGGTCACTTTTCGGTCGCATATCCACATCTCAACCGTTCAGTGTCTAGGTACTAATGATAGATCATCTCTGCAAAATTTCAACGAAATTGATGGTCTTTAAGGTATCTAACTCGCTTAAACCAATGGACGAACTGAATCTGTCCAACCTGAACCGTACTAGCTTTAAGGCATTATCAATGCCTTAAGACCATCAATTTGGCTGAAATTTTGCAGAGATGATCTATCATTAGTACCTAGAAACTGAACGGTGAGATGTGGATATGCGACCGAAAAGTGACCCTAAACCCTAACCTCGCTCTGGATAGGATCTGTATATATATATATATATGGGGGTGAAATTGCACACCCAAAATTGCAAACCACACACCCCTTCATTTTTTTAATAATATTTCATGTCACCTCTTTTTTCACTTCCTAAAACACCCTCAAAGTCAGATTTTTTTTTTTTTTTTTTGGGTCTTTCTTCTCTCTCTCTCTCTCTTCCAAAACCATGACAAAACTCAAAGTGCAAACAGAATTGGACTCGTCCCTTCGATGAAAAGCCTTAAACTAATGAACTCTCTCAAACTCATCTCTTAGAGACTGAAACCCAGAAACCCAATCTCGCGACAAACACCCCAAATTGTTGTAAGTGTAAAGCCTCCTCCATCGATGTACTTGCTTCGACGTCATTCTAAGATGCCTCTGTCACCTGCCCCTACTGAGACACATGATTCCTCGAAGAGATAGAAACAACGCTGCTACCGCTGACTCATCACCACCATCAGTTCCTAGCTTCTTAGAGACGAGCAGCGATCTCTGTCCAAACCGATCTGTAGGATCTGAGTCTCTGAGTCGAAGAGGAAGACGACGACGTTTGGGATCTTAACTGCCAGAACAGGCAGAGAGAGGAGGTTGTCGTAGGAGCGCTCTGTTGCAGTCTTGGTGGTGGCTGTTAGGAACCGGAAAATGGCAACAACCGAACCGATTGGCTTCGATTCGGTTCCGGAAATTTTTAGCGTCAAACACGAACCGATTTCATAAAATGATTTCGGTGATTGTTCCTTGAAATTTTAAAGGGATCTGAACTGATCCCAGTAATACTTTCTGGTATGTTGTTTGGAGAAGAAAGAGAGAAAAGTGAGAGTTTTGGTCATGGTCTGGAAGACAGAGGGGGAGAAAGAGAGAGAGAGAGAAGAAAAGACCAAAAAAAAAAAACTGACTTTGAGGGTGTTTTAGGAAGTGCAAAAAGAGGTGACATGAAATATTATTAAAAAAATGAAGGGGTGTGTGGTTTGCAATTTTGGGTGTGCAAATTTCACCCCCCATATATATATATATATATATATAGAGCCATTCTGCTAAGGGATCCCTTTTTTGATCTTTTCTAGGGATAGGGCATTTCACTAACTTTCGATCATATTTTCGCATCTCAACCGTTCAGTTTTTAGGTCATAATGTGTAGATCATTTCTGCAAATTTTTAGCTACATTGATTATAGTTAAGGCATTCAAAATGGCAATTTAAGATTATAAGTATGAATAGTTCAAGTTTGATAGATTTGGTTCGTTAATTGATTTAATCTAGTTTGATACCTTAACGATCACTGATTTAGCTGAAAATTTGCAGAAATGATCTACACATTATGACCTAAAAACTGAACTGTTGAGATGACGAAATGTGATCGAAAAGTTGGTCTAATGCCCTATCCCTAGAAAAGACCGAAAGAAGGGATCCCTTAGTAGAAGGGCCTTATATATATATATATATATATATATATATGGGTTAAATACTGTTTACTCCCTGAACTTTTACTCAAAAAACACTGCAGTCTCTGTCCTTCTAATTTTACTCGTTTACTCCATGTACTCTCAATGTTGGACCAATAGGTCCATTTCGTTACTCTCCATCCAAAAATTCGGTTAATCACTGACGTGTCAGACTTTTTTGAGGTAAAATGTTTATTCTACCCTTGTTTTTTTTTTAAATTAATTAATTATTTTTTTTTTCAAAAAAGGAATTTTTTTTTTTTTGGGTCTCTTCATCTATTCGATTCATCCTTCCTCAGATCTCTCTCTATCTTTTCCTGGTTAGCATTCGATTCATCCAACCCAACATGACTACGAAATCCCAATCCCTAAACCTCAATTTTCCCTCAAAATTAACCAAAGTAGTGAAAGGCCCAATTCATTTCAGGGATGAGGCTGTGAATTGGGATCAGTCAATTTGGTGGGGTTGAGTTGATTTCGTGGATTCAGGTGACTCAAAGCCTCAAACAATCAAACTCATCTTTCGATTCAAAACCCAGAAGCTCACCTCAAATTCCCAAACTTTATCAATCCTGGACCTTGCGCATACCTCTGTTGGAAGAGCCATGATTTTGTCGCCCTCTGCCTTCATCCTCCGCACTCTCTCACAGTGACATAGTCTCACTCTCGGCCTCTACCTTGATAGCTTGCATCAGCGTGTTCTCGTCCAATGACAACCATTTTTGCACAAATCAGTAAATCTAGCTCTAACATGGTCCAAATCTCTAGATCCCGAATTCAAATTGTTGAATGTAGAAACCTCCGACTTCGTATCTTCCATGTTCAGCACAGCTGGTGGACTCATCTAAACCGAATTTTCATCAGCACAGATCTGTGTGATTTTTTAGTATGAGAGGGAGAGTAGACCCCGAGGCCCAATAACGAAAACGAAGGTGTTTTCAGGGATCAGAATCAAAACAGAGGAAGCAGAGCTCTTTCTCTTTCTCAAAGGCTGAAAGAAACCGTATATAGCTTTCTTTCTCTTTCTCTCTAATTTTTTTGCTTTGTGGGTTGTTTTTATTCTTTGGAATTGGTTTCTTTGGGTAATGATGCTCTATGTTTCTGGAGGAGAGAGAGAAGAAGAGATCAGGCATGCCAAGAGATGCTCTTGAATAAAGACGAAGAAGGGCCGAACGGTTGCCTAAACCCAATTAATTGGATATCTATGAATATCTCTAATTCTAAACCCTATTACAACTAGGTTAAGTAACCTAGAGTTTGGCCTAGACACATATTCTGGATTTACTTGAACACTCCCCCTTGTGTCGCCCAAACGTGGTGCTCCTCTCGTTGCCTCATTAAAAACCTTACCGAGTAACAAAACCCTGTGGGACAAAAATAACCTTGTTCGAAGGGGAAAAAGAACACAACACACCCTTTACGTTTCGAGACCATATATGTAGACATCTCCCCCTGATGTCTGCATCTCCCCCTGATGACAACGGTCATGGGAGTTTGGATAATTTCCGCAAACGATGCTACCAACATGTTTTTCGAAAGTGGAATTTAGGCAATGACTTAGTGAGCTAGTCTGCCACACTGTCCTCAAATCGAACCTAGTTCACTTTAATCGTGAGGAGAGTCTGTTGTTGCTGATTATCCTTGGTGTTGTCGCATTTGATGTAGCCTTGCTTTACTTATTGAAGATAAGCAGCATTATCCTAAATGCTCGTAGGCTAATCTGTGGTAGACTTCAAACCATAATTGTTCGAACATGCGTAATCATGGATCCAATCCATATACATTCACGAACCTCTTCGTGAAGAGCAATAATCTCTGCATTGTTCGAAGATATAGCGACTGGGGTCTATTCTGTAGACCTCTAAGATATCACGGTCTTTACCCATAGTGAACACTTAAGCAGTTTGGGAAGACTTTTGTATGGGTCAGAGAGATACCCAACATCAGCAAAACCTTCCAAAACACATGTCTTTTTGGGATGGGGATAGAGGACACAGGCCAGTATTTGCGGCGTTCCTGGTGTGTGATGGGTCCGAATCCATCGTCTCTTTGTAGGGATAGAACAAGCCCATATCAATCGTACATCTCAAGTACCGAAAGATATATTTTACACTAATCCAATGGCGTCGCATTGGCGCAGAGATAGACCTTAGCTAACAAGTTTACTGGAAATGAGATTTCCGGTCTTGTACATTGAGCTAAGTACAATAATGCGCCTATTGTACTTAAGTAAGGCACTTCTGCCTCTAGCACATCTTCGCCATCATCCTTTGGACGAAGAAGATCCTTTTCAGGATCAAGACTATGGTCGATCATTGGGGTGCTTGAAGGCTTGACCGTGTCAAAATGCCTAAGCATCTATCAACACGGTGCTTAAGTTCCAAACCGAGACATAATCGTGTTCTCCCAAAATCCTTCATCTCAAACTCGGATTTCAAGTGTTCAGTGGTTTCTCTTAACTCTTTAAAGGCTTCCAATTAAGATCATGTCCAACATGAACTGCAATAGAATCCAAAACTTATTATGGAAACGCGTGGGCATATCCCTTCCCAATCAAATAGTCACTTTAGTGAGCGTTTTAACCTCTTTGTAAAACGCGCTCCGTTGTCTAGAGCCACTTGACTTAGGTAAATGAATTTCACCATGAACTTTCATGTATATTCCATATCTAGATCCCCATAGATATATGTAGTGACCACATTCATAAGCTGCATGTTCAGTTATTTAGAAATTACCAATCTGATAGGGTAGTGGAGTGCAATGACATCCATTACCTGAGATATGTCTCATCGTAGTCGATTCTAGGGAGTTTTGTGAGAAGTCTTGAACCATAAGGCGAGATTACTATCTCTTTTTCTCATCACGCTTTCTAACGAAGACCCATTAGTCAACAGGTTTTATGTCAGGAGGTGTTGGCATCACAGGCTCAAAAACCTTCATCTTCGTTAGAGAATCCAACTTAACCTGGATCGCATCTTTCTATTTAGGCCAAATTTCTCTACATTGACATTCATTCATCAATGGAGCGTGGTTTGATGTCATTGGACTCAACAAACTCATGCGCAATGAAATGCGCAACTACATCATCAATTATGTTGGAGTTTCTATCCCACGTCTCATGTACACTAGTGTAATTTTCATAGACTTCTATATTCTCAAGAATAGGTTCTGACATTGAGGCGTCCCCCAAAGGTAACCTTAATCAAGAAGATTCTCATGAGATGGATTTTGAGTCTTGATGATCAAAGGATTGGAATGTGCCAAAGTATCATTCGAACCCACGGGTCTCCCATGCATCCTAGCTGGGGACATGGCCTATAACACCAAAGTGCCACTCTCTTTGGCGTTGGTACCATGCCTACCTCCATGTAGGGTGGCGCTACATCCTCTCGTAGGGACGTCCTTCCTTGCAGGCATGTTTCCAGCATATTTGTGTGATCTCATCACTTCAACGGGGATTGAGATGAGACATAGTGGGGACAGGCCAAGACAATTCTTATCGTTCCTGCTGAACATCTGTGTTCTTATCTCCCCCTAATGAAGGGAAAACTGTCTCATCAAAGTGGCAACCCGCAAATCTAGCGGTAAGGAGATTGCCTGGCAAGGGAATTAAGTGGCAAACGATTGTTGGAGTCTCAAATCCAACTTAGTTGTCTATTCGTCAGTAAGGACCCATCATAGAGCACTGTGGTAGCTCAATTGGCACATAAATGGCACACTTAAATATGTCAAAGTACGATACTTATACCCAGTCACTATATGTAATGCAAAGGTAGATTGAGCGGCGGTGGGTCGTAGACGAATTAGCATAGCTGCATGCGATATTGCATCACCCAGAGCGGATATAAGGAGATTGGGGCGCATTACCAATGTCCCGACTACCATTGTAGTCTTTTTCGTGAGACCATTTGGGTGTGTACATGAGAATATGATGTCCAACATCAGTCCCATTGCAATATCCATCGAAAGTCTCTAGCATAGTCAAATCCAATTGACTAAATAAAATGATTCGGGGAGTGAGCCTGTAGTCATATGGTATGTGCTAGGAGTGTAGCATAAGCAGCATTACAAGTGGACAATAGCACAACACGTGACCAGCATGTTTGCATGTCAACCAACATCATGAAATATTTAAACGTCCGCAAGTTGGTTGAATCAGTCAATAGAATCTGTAACCCATGGATTCTATGTAAGAATAGAATGAGTATTTTCATATACTTTGCATAAGACGGTCTCAGTCCTAATTTCCCTAAGGAACGGGCCTTGTAAAAAGAGCTAGAGGCCTTATAATCAACCAGTAAGGATTTTGGAGAATCAAATAGTGTCTGAAACGCTATTTGAAGCAAAGTTGGTGATTGCAACATCACCTAGGGTGTCATCACCATGATGTACGCTATCCATGGTGTCATGGATAAGGACTAGGCCGGCCTTAGGTTGGTGGTGGACGACAGCAGCTACGGAGAGAGCGGCGGCAGTCACACGTAGTCTAGGAATCAACTTTTGATTCATGCTTCGTTTCACTCGAAAGAAAGGATGTCCATGTGAAGTCTTTAGTAGACGGATTATCATATCATGGCCATGATAACCTATCTTGTCGTGACAAAGCCATTATGTGTCTAAATCCTAGAGATCTTCTCTCATGACTTTATTAGATTTAATCTCATGACTTTATTGGATTTAATTGCTCGAATAGTGACATAGAGTTTACTAGAGAGACACATAAACTTCTCTAAGATGTGCCTTTGTTCGCAATCATTAGAGGTATTGCAAAGGAACTTATTTCCGTTCTCTACATGCGTTTTCGCATGGAATCCTTTGGCTATTCATAGGTGTGATTTTCTCTAGGAGCGTATAGAGTTTGTGTGACAATAATCAAGTTGCCATTTGGCAGGAGAACTTGGGTTATTCCATGTCCTTGAATTAATACTAATGACCCAGCCATCGTAGTCACAAAAGTAATATGCTCATAATCAAAATGGAGTCATAATGAAAAGAACTCAAAATTTTATTCATAAGCCAAAACAGTACATCATTGTCTCTTAACCATTAAGAGAATCTAATCCAAATGCTAGCTAATGCAAAACAAAGGTAGTCGTTTAACTTCTTTTGGTAACTCCAAAATAATTATGACCAAGTGAGTATAGAGATGTCGGTGGAGCAAAGTTCGCTTAAGTACCACTTATCTCAAAACTTTCCTAGACATCATACTTATTTTGGATGAGCTTATGTGAAGAAAAAACTAAACCAATGGCATGTACTACAAAGTATATGGCAATTGCCTATTACATCTCTTAGAAAAATAAAGACTTAAATAGAATTGGCGCTCTATTGATCCCGGCCAGATTTGTAGTCTTCAACCCTTCAATCTAGATCATCTTCTTGATCTTCTTATTCCACATAGTGAGTTTCTCTTGCTTCACAATATGCTTTGTAAGCGGTGACAATTTCTTTACGAGCTCTACAAATGTGTGCCCAATGACTGGATACTCCACGTCGAGAACATACATCTCTTCACTCAGACTCCATTGATTGAGGCGCTTTGAAAGCGTCATTTAGATGGCTCCTAGCGTTGGTGGCGCCACCAACATGGCCAGAGGCGTTGCCTCCCTCTCTCTTTCCACGTTGACCTCTTCGGTTCCGTGCTCGCCTATTTTGGCGGTTACCTTCCCAAGTAGAGCGATTATATGGACCAGAATGTCCAAAAGTATCCCTAAGATTAAGGTTTCGCTCTTGGCGCCCTCTCTTAGGGGCGCGACTATAATTGGATTCTGGAATAAGCTCTGTTTATACGGATCTCAAATTATTGTTCTTCACAAGGATGTTGTCATGCTTTTCAGCGACATTCATGGCTCTAATAAGCTCATGAAACCTTGTGATCCATCACATCGATTCGATAGTTCTTAGCAACCATCAATGCAGAGACGGGGAAGGTAGAGAGAGTCTTCTCAATCAACATCGCCTTTGTGATGTCTTTACCACATAATTCCATTAAGGATGTAATGCGAAGTGCTTCCGAGTTATAGTCAAAAGCTGACTTGAAAGCACAGAAGCGGATGCTATGCAATCTCACTTCTAGGTCAGGGAGTCACGGACATTGCCAAATCTTTTTTCAAGTGAGACACACAGCCTTTTGGGGTCTTCTTCATTCATACACTCGTACTGGAGCGAATCATCCATATGACGAGTCATTAGGATGATGGCTTTTTCCTTATTTGCCTCTAAGGCTGCTCTATTTGCTTCCAAAGCTTGATCTTGCTCAACAGTTAGCACGTCCTGGCTAGGCTCGAGAATAGTATCCAGGATTCCATCGGCCTTGAGATGCTGGCGAACATCACGAATCCACCTGTGATATCCAGAGCCAGTTGTTCTGATAAGCTCTAAACGAGTTCTCAAAATTAACCCTGTTATCAATTGTTAGTATATAGCAAATAGGGATCGTTCTGTTCGGGGATTGAGGATGCTCCTGTCATTTAAGCATCAAAGAAATAATATTAATATATTTACACAATATTTACAAAAATATACAAGGGATAAGAAGGGTTTTGAAATTTGTTTTGTTTTCTAAACTAACTATCTAACTAACTAATTGCATTGACCAATCAACCAAGAATCAAGATAAGATGGACGGATGAGAATGTATGATGTAATTAACAACCTTTAACATGAATTTAAGGACACATATCATAGTTTTCGAATCAAATGCACACTTGAACAAAATCAATCTAGAACAAACCATGAACGCATGCATAAGTTCTTTTTACTTCCCTTAGTTAAATTAACTAGATGAACGCACCATAGTTAACCCTATTAAACATGTTATGCTAATGAGTGACCAATCCAATAACAAACACATTCAACGCATTGAACACTGAGAAAGTTTGATTGATTTAAGAAAGACACACAAGTTAGAACGCTAATCGAGCATGCAATTCTCTTTGTTGATTTACCTAAGTAATTATAGGTTTTCCACTTTAATTAACAACACCTAGAACGCTAGCATCTCATTATGAATTCGATTATGCAACTCGAAACCTAAGTTGGTCAACAAAGAAATTGAAACATAAAAGATGGGATTGAAGAACAAAACCAATAAACATTCAAGAACATATAGAGATTTCGAAAACTATAAATCTGAAAATCCTAAAATAAATTCATGCTTCAAGGTTATTGGAAACTAAACATCAAAACAAATACTTTATTCTAACATGAAATCGCATCATCCAAGAAAACCAGAGAGGTAGAACGCTACACAATTCGATTTTAAAGTTACAAGAAAGAAAAACCGAAAACAAAGTTCTAAGGTTCATGGTTACACTTTTAAAGGTGCTTCAAGAACACAAGAAGGTCTTCAAAGGTGGTGGACGGCAAGGGTAGCTACGGCAAGGATGGAGAATGGAGGAAGAACTTGCTTCACGGCTCCAAATTCTTGAACACTTGGAGAGGCCGAAACCTTGAGAGAGTAAAGGGGAGATATTGCGATTTTGATTCAGGGTTGAGAGATGATTTTCCCGGCATGTATCCCCTCCTTTATATAGTGCACGGCCTAGGGTTTAATTTCCTAAGAAATCTCTCTTGTGTGACATCATTCAACCAATAAGAAAATTCCATTTGAATTAGAGAACAAATCACCTTGTTCTTGGCCGAATTCTCCATGTATGTAGACTCAATTTCGGCTTCCTTGAATATAGAATCATAATTCAACTCTTATTCCTCTATTTCCTCTCCAAGATATCCAAAGAAATCGAAAATAACCCTAATTGGACTCTTGCCGAAATCTTCATGAATCTTCTATTATTTTTCGGAAAAAATCAATAATAATCGATTTAGGGTTCTTCCAAAACGTCAAGAATGATCTAGAGACTCATGTGCAAGTCACATGCTTCAATCTTTGGGCCAGGCTTCTCAATCGGATAATTTCAACGCCCATTCCTTTGTTGCCGAAATTCCTTGTGCATTCTAGAACATTCTTGAACTATCTTGAGTCATCTTGAACTATCTTGAGTCATCTTGAAGCCGCAGCATCTCCTGGCACCACCAGGAATCCTAGTGTCATCAGGTTTGCTAGCCCAACCAGGACTCTATCATTTCTCATTTCCGAACATCATTTTTCCGAGCTCTTTCCTAGTTGCATTAGGATTCTTACTTCAACCGGGATTTCCTGTTTTGGATTAGGAAAGTTTCCATTTCTCCATTTCTTTCCCATTTCTGCGCCTCATTTCCTCCTTGCCTTCATTTCTTTCATTTCCAGCTCTTCTTAGCTCATTTCTTGCGTTTGAAGTTCATTTCTACCTAAATACAACAAAGTAAGTTAGAAATGATATTGTTAAGAGAATAACTAAGCAGAATGTAGAGAGAAATGTACTAAAAATATAGAAAATATTAGCTCGATCAAGTTCCCAATGGAGCAAAGTCCAATTTGTTCAGGTTACTCATCTTGAAAGAGAACAAGAAAAAGGGTTAGTTTCAGAGAGGAAAAAGCTACGACAAAAACATATAAAATTTCTAAGCATAGTCGCTTCCAAGAAATTAGGAATTTCTGAGCATAATCGCCTCTAAGAAATTCAATTCCAAGAGGTATTGGATTAGATTGAAACAATGACGTAAGTGGTCGATCATAAATTCTCTACAAAATTTAAGTTTGGAGATCTCAACAAGCTCCAAGCTTGGAGTGAGCACGAACCCTCACAGTTCGGCTTAATTAGGTCTCCCCTATGATGAAGAAAGGGGGGGGGGGGTAGAAGAAGGGAGTTTGCAAGTCCCCGAGAAAAAGAAGAGAAAAGAAATAAAAACTTCAAAAACGGGAACTTTTGGTAAAAAATACCTCGAAATAGTGATCGAAAAGCCGCCGGAAATCTGGTCGGAAAAGTCGCCGGCGGTGGCTGTCCGGAGTAGACCTGGGCTAAGCTGCTCCCTATTTTTTTTCTCTTCTGGGCTTGTTCTTCTCTGGGCCTTGACCAGAGCATGGGCTTAGTGGGTTGCTGTCAAGACTTGGGCCACGTGGGCCGCTAGTCTTTCCCTCTTTTTTTTTTTCCTTACTGCTTCTGCCCGTTTTTCTGCAGGAGGTTCAGTCAGCCAGTTCAGTAACTTTTAGGCCGGTTTTTGGGGATTTTCTTCCTGTTCCTGAATCCTGGCATTCAGGCGTTGATGCTGGAAAATTTTGGTAGCAATCGGAGGTCCGAAAGGTGGTGAACCGGTGGAATATTTGCTGTGGGTGGTTTAGAGCTTCCGGTGGCTGATTCGATAGGTTTCTGGTCGGTTCTTGGGGTGGCACCGCCGGTTCTGGACTCCTGGGATGGAGAGCTTCAAGATTTGCGGTGGGGGCCAAAAGAGTTTCAAGGTTTTGTATTTAGATTTAGGGTTTTGGCTATTAGGTTTTAAGGTTAGTGCGTCTTGCTGATAACGTGTTTAAGAAAAACTGAAATTGGGGGAGAATTGAGTCGTGCTTTCATTGATAATAGAGGATTACAAGACATGGAATCAGAGTTGTACAATGAAAGATAATCATACAATTAATCGGATTCTATTAATATCTCTGAGAATATCTCTAATTCTAAACCCTATTACAACTAGGTCAAGTAACCTAGAGTTTGAGTCAGACACATATTCTGGATTTACTTGAACAAGGTGTGAATAAAATTTCTCTTACTATAGGTTTGTTTGATAAATTAATGTAATGTCTTTGAAAAGAACATGGATAACAAACCTTCAGTACACTATAAGGAGTAGTGATTTAGGGTAATTTAATATCCTCTGATAACAGCATTATTTTTAAAATTTAACTTTTGTTAAAGGAAAAACACATTATGTGCCTTCGTCAAAGAAACAGACGAAGAGGGAATCAAGCAATTACAAATCACAGCTCAATCAGCATTTAGTATCATCAATGTAATTGATATTTCCGTTGTAATCCTATCCCTATATAAAGGGGTTATGAATGAAATGAGTAGACCATTCCAATCCATTTTTACTTTTACACGTTATCAGCACGCTCAGAGCCAATAGCCAAAGCAAAAAAACCCTAGAAAAAAAAAAAACTTAGTTTTCTATTTTCTTTCCGTCGAAAAACAAAAAACAAAAAACTTTAGTCCAGATCGGGCTAGAGCCCCGCCACCAGCCTTCACCGGTCCTCTCCCCTACACCGGCCTTCACCTTCAGATCTCGACCTCAACCCAGACCGCCCCCAGCCTCTGTCCAGTGCTGCACACCCTGCCTCAGCCTCCAGACTTGAGTCCGGGCTCCCACCTGCAGCGCACGGCTCCAGCCTCGTCTCTCAGCTCGATCACCAGCACTTCCAGCAACCCAACAATCACCGGCGCGGCCTCGTCCAAACCGACCTCCATCACAGCCCACACCGGCCTCTCCTCCAGCAGTCCACTGATCCCAACAGCGCGCATCAGACCCCACCTCGACCGCAACGTTGACTCAGCTCAAAATCGAAATCTGGCAACCTCGACGGCTCACTCGATCAACCGGCTTCCCAGACCACCGACGTCGCCCTTGAGATCCACTGATCTCGACCCAGACCCTGCCACCGGCCGCAGATCCCTACGCTGCCCAACCACCTGCACCATCTGTAAACCAGAAAAAAAAAAAAAAAAAAAAAAAAAAAAAAAAGGAACTGGGTTTCTGTCAACGGAGGAAGAAGGAGAGAGGAAGAAACGCAACAAGAAAAAAAAAAAGTGACCCGGCCCAAAGAAAAGGATCCGGGCCAACAATTGTCAAAAAAAAAAAGAAAAAAAAAAACAGAGAGAAACAGGCCTTGCGGCCCAGAAAAAAAAAAAAAAAAAAAGAGAGGCCCTGCAACCCAGACAAGAAAACAAGAAAAAGTAGGCCTGCAGCCCAGGAAAAAAAAAGCAAAAGAAGAAAAAAAAAAACAAGGCCCACTGCTGAAAAAAAAGGAAGCATCCCAGTTTTTCTCAAGTCCAAAACATCGCTACGCACGCTTGCATCAACACGCGCGTGTGCTAGGATTGTTTTATTTTCTCGAAATCAAGTATGTTTTCTTTATTTATTTTTTTAACCAAGCCTGTGAATTTGATTTATCTTTTCTATTTTTAAGCATGCTTTAGATTTTATTATATATGCTTTTATTATAAAATTTTCGAGCATGTTTAGTTAGATTATATTAATTATTTTAAGCATGCTTTGTCATTTATGCTTTATATGATTATCTTTAAGCATGATTATATATTTTATTGTTTATATTTTGTTATATATTATTTATGAAATTTTGAGCATGTTTTGTGATTTTTATTTACGTTTATATAATTATTCCTAAGCATGCCTTTATATTATGCTATTATTTTTACGCATGATATATTCTTGCTATTATTATATAATTTGCTATGATTATGTGTAGTATATAATTTGTTGCATATTTATGAAATTTGAGGATGCCATGTACTTTATTTTTTATATATGCTATGTTTAATTCTTTATTACATGCTATGATTACTTGTTTAGAATGCTATACAAAAAGAATTGCGTTTTGCCATGATAATGAAAGTTCATGCGCATTATACACACACTTACTGTGATAAAGTATTTTCACATAGCATCGAAAAAAAATGTGACCATTACGAATCTTGGTCTTGAAATCTAATTCATATTTTTGGGAAATAATTCACGTGGATGTCTTTATGACTGCGTAATTTATATCTTCCCTCTTGTTTATGTAGATGGCTGATCCAACTCAACCTGAGTTTGACATCTTGGACTCAAACGGACTTGAGTACCACCGTTGGGTTTCCGATGTAGAAACTGCCTTTGTGGCAAGAGATTACACTGCCACCATTACCGACCCCAAAGACAATGGACCTTCTGATAAGGTGAAAGCAAATGCCTTAATGTTTCTGAGGCAACATATTGATCCTAGCCTCCGCTAGGAATACGTTCAGTTGAAGACACCCAAAGAACTGTGGGATGCCCTTAAGGGACGTTTTGGGAACATTCATGATACATTGCTCCCAGAACTGACCGTTCAGTGGAATGAAATCCGCTTGCTTGACTATAAAAGGGTAAATGACTTCAACAAGGATATGTTGCGCCTAAAAGCACGTCTAAATTTTTGTGGAAAGGAACTCACAGAAGATGATATGATCCAGAAGACTCTTTCCACTTTTCCTACTTCAGCAATTATACTAGCGAACTAGTATAGGCTGGAGTACGATAACAAAAGAATCACAACCTTCAACAAGCTGATCAACCTACTGCAAGTGGCTGAGAGGCATAATGAGGTTCTTTTGGACAACAATGCCAGGCTTTTTGGGACAAAGAAAATTCCTGAGGCTAATTATGGCAAAGTGAAAGGTAGACAGAACCCCAATGCAAAGGGGGTTGGACGTGCTGATACCTACCCACGTGGCAACAATGCACCACGTGGCAAGGGACATGGGGGTCATTATATGGGCCGTGGAGGCCCTCCCAATATATGGCGCAAAGATGGTGGCGCTGGCCCTAGTGGTAATGGAAATAAAGTGCAAAGGGCACCTAAGAACCCTTCAGTCAAACAGAATAGAGTTGGCAATGAACCATGCTATAGGTGTGGAGTCATTGGGCATTGGTACAAGAACTGCCAAGCAAGCAACAGAGTAGCAGCCAATTACAAGAGGTATAGAGAGTCTAAAGAACAAGAGGCTCACTATATGGAAGAAGGAGGCCATGACACAGACGTCAACCTCACAATTGCTGACTTTAATGGCAAGAAGGAACTTGCTCAGTCAACCGATGCCCCAGATTTTGACTGATCTGCTTTATTTACTTTATTTTCCAAAAACAGTTGTGAAGGCATAATGCCTCATTCTTAATTAGACTATTACTTGGTCTTAAACTTTATTTCAATAATGGTTTGATGAATTAGAACAAGACCTTGATTTGATTATCGTTGGCACATTAATAAATTTCAAATTTTATTCTGAAGCACTGAATTTATTCAAATTTATTTACTACACATAGTTACATGGTTCGAAATTGCAATATAAAGATGTAAAGCAATACATCTAGAGAAAAATTATTACTAGAATGAAAAGATTATCATTCTACTAAAATAGAATTACTCTAAAGAATCTGAGATATATTTAAAGTCAAAGACACTCTGTATGCACCAAGAGCTAATCGAACCTTGTTAATGTTTCAAAGCAATTTGTGCCAACGGTTATCATGTAAAAACACGCCGTGAGAATGGAACTGAATACCTTGATATTACATCTAATGACTGTGGAAGGAAACACATATTAGAGAAACTTATGAGTCAATCTAGTGAACTGTACCTCACTACGATTCGGATCATTGAATCCTATACTGTCACCAACAATGAAATGTGGGACACTGACTCATACAGGCTTTTGCATGACCACCTATGGCACCGAGGTCGTGACATGATGATCTGTATTTTTCAAGAACTCACACGGACATCCATTCTTTCGAGTGAAAAATGGGAGAAAAATCCGCCACACTGCAATGTGTCGGTTCTAGGATTGCTCAAATGCAGTCATTGCTTTCTGAAGTACCATAAGCACTACCTCCCTCCCATTATGCTTCATTGACTATTTCAAAGGCACATCACTCGTTTTGCAAAGCCTGCTCTTTAGTAAAAACAGGATCGAGACCTTCCTATGCTAAAGATACAAAACAAAACATTCCATTCTTACAAAGGATACAAAGAGATGCCTGTGGACCTATCCATCCAGAATGCTAACCATTCAAGTACTTTATGGTTCTGGTGGATGCTTCGACAATCTGGTCACATGTCATTTTATTATCCACAAGAAATGCTGAGATTATACGTTTAAGGGCTCACCACCCTGATCATCCTATCAAGTCTATAAGGCTTGATAATGCTAGAGAGTTTACATCAAAAACATTTGATGATTATTGCATATCTATTTGGATCGATGTAGAGCATCATGTACCCCATGTGCATACACAAAATGGTCTCGCAAAAGCCACCATCAAAAGGCTACAGATGGTGGCTAGGGCATTGGTTATGTGCACCAACCTGCCTATATCTGCATGGGGTTATGCAATATTGCACGCAGCTTTACTTATTCATTTTAAACCCACTGCTAGCCAACCATTTTCTGCGTACCAGTTGGTAACTGGATATGAGCCTGACATTTCACACTTACGTATATCTGGTTGCGCAGTATATGTGCCTATTGCGCCCCCACAACGCACTACACTGGGTCCTCAGAGACGATTAAGTATTTATGTTGGATACGAATCCCCAACAATTATCCGCTATTTGGAACCCTTGACAGGCGATCTCTCTACCGCTAGATTTGCGGATTGTCACTTTGATGAGACAGTCTTCCCGTCGTTAGGGGGAGATAGGAAAAAGGATTTTCCAAGGGAACGACAGGAATTGTCGTGGTTTGTCCCCACTCAGTCTCATTTTGATCCCCGCACTTCACAAAGTGAAAGTGAAGTGAAAAGAATAATCGATCTTTAGAACGTAGCAGATTCGATGCCTGATACGTTTACTGATATCGTAAAAGTGACGAGATCACATATACCAGCTGCAAATGTGCCTGCAAGGTTAGAAGTCCCCAACAAGGGGCACGGTGTCGCAGATAGAGGCAATGCAACAGCACTTAGTGGAGGTGTGGTTGAGGCCGTGGCTCCCCAAGGAAGAGGGGGAGGTCACTTGGTTCGATTGACACTCATCCAAGGAAGAAGAGGGTGAGTAAGGCATAAACCAATCATCAATGTATAGAATCCCTCTCATGAGATTATCTCTGATTATAGTTATGTCCATGAATCAATACTGGAGGACGCTCTGATGTTTGAAATGATTCCAGAGAACAAAGAAATCTCAAAGGATTACGAGAGTGTGTATGAGTTGATAGAAAGATCTTCCATACACATTGATGATATATACTGTTGCTCAAGGAATCATAGAGCACGATGATATCGAACCACGCTCTGTTGAAAAATGTCAACAAAGAGCAAATTGGCCTAAATGGAATGAATCAATCCAGGTAGAATTAGATTCTCTGACAAAGAGACAGGTATTTGGTCCGGTAGTGCTAACCCCACCAAGTGTAAAGCTTGTACGACATAAATGGACCTTTGTTAGAAAGCGTAATGAGAAGAATGAAGTCCTAAGGTACAAGGCTCGCCTTGTGGCGCAAGGTTTCTCACAATGCCCTGGAATTGACTACGAGGAGACATTCTCTCCCAAAATGGACGTTATAACGTTCCGCTACTTAGTTAGCTTAGTAGTTTCCAAAGGACTGGAAATGCAGCTCATAGATGTGGTTACTGCATATCTCCATGGGGATCTAGATTCAGAGATATATAAGAAAGTGCCTGATGGCCTTACATTACCCAAGCCAAGTGACTCTAAATCACGGAGTGCGTTTGCAACTAGGTTGAAACGCTCACTTTAAGGATTAAAACAATCCAGGCCCGATGTGGTATACCCGTCTAAGTGACTACTTGATTGGGAAGGGATATAAGAACGATGAATTATGCCCCTGCGTATTCATAAAGAAAACAAGTTCCGAATTGGCAATTGTAGCAGTATATGTCCATGATATGAACATAACAGGTACTCTTGATGAAATAAGAGAAACCGCGAGCTACTTGAAATCCGAATTTGAGATGAAGGATTTTGGGAAAACTCGATTCTATCTAGGCCTTGAACTAGAACACCGAGTTTGTCGAATATTAATCCACCAGTCTGCATATGTCCAAAAGTCAGGCGATATAACATGGACATAGCACATCCTGCTAGCACTCCCATGATCGGTCGAAGTTTGGATGCAAGGAAAGATCCATCTCGTCCAAAGGAAGATGACGAACAAGTGTTGGGAGCTGAAATTCCCTATCTAAGTGCAATAGGCGCATTATTGTACTTAGCCCAATTTACTTGACCAGACATTGCATTCTCAGTGAACTTGTTAGCTAGATTTAGCTAAGCGCCAATGCAGCGTCACTGGAATGGTATCAAGAACATCTTCGATACCTAAAAGGAACCATTGACTTGAGACTGTTCTTTCCCTACAGAGAGACAAGAGGGATCGCAGATGGAACTGCAATCCCTGAAGAAAATATTGATGGCGAAAGTGCCACTCACTACACCGAAACGCCAAATGATGTTTTGGTTGGTTTTGCTGATGCTGGGTATCTCTCTGACCCACATAAAGGTCGTTCCCAAACTGGTTATGTATTTACCAATGGGAACACGACGATATCTTAGAGATCAACCAAGCAAACCCTTGTGGCTACCTCCTCGAACCACTCAGAGATCATTGTTGTACATGAGGCGGTTCGTGAGTGTGTATGGTTAAGAACTATCATTGCACATATTCGAGGGATTAGTGGTTTAAGTTCTACCACTGAAGAGCCTAGTTGCATTTATGAACACAATGCAGATTGCATCAAACAGATGAAGCTAGGTTGTATTAAGGGTGATAACACAAAACACATATCGCCAAAGTTATTCTACAATCAGCAACAACAGACCCTTCTCAGGATTCAAGTGAATCAAGTAAGGTCTGAGGAGAATGTGGCAGATTTGTTCACCAAATCACTGCCTAAGGCCACATTTGAGAAACATATGAAAAGCATAGGAATGCGAAGACTTTCCAAGCTCACTTGATTAATGTAATGATCAGGGGGAGGTGTAGACGTCAGGGGGAGTCTAACAGACACATGTCATTCTCAAATGTAGAAGGTGCGTTGTACTCTTTTCCTTCGACCAAGTTTTATTTTTGTCCCACAGGGTTTTTATTGTTACTTGGCAAGGTTTTTAGTGAGGCAACAACTCATGCACCATTTCGTCTTTGACTTGGCACAAGGGGGAGTGTTAAAGGAAAAGCACATTATGTGTCTTCGTCAAAGAAACAGACGAAGAGGGAATCAAGCAATTACAAATCACAGTTCAATCAGCATTTCGTATCATCAATGTAATTGATATTTCCGTTGTAATCCTATCCCTATATAAAGGGGTTATGAATGAAATGAGTAGACCATTCCAATCCATTTTTACTTTTACAACTTAAGCAATTTTAATTTATAACTTTTCATTATTCGAAGAAATAAAGAAACAATATAGAGAGTACAAATTTCTACGAAGACACTAAAACATCATTTGAGGGATATTATTTTCTATTCTTGAACTCCTGATTCAATAAAAAACCCCACTGTATACCTCCAAAAATGAGCTACATGCTTAGCTCCAAGAATAAATTCTGCACAGCTATTGTTTTTATGATCTGATCGTTATGTGGAAGACGATGTAGGTGGATAAAAGGACAACAAATGAGCAGGAACGCATGGAGAACTCTTCCAAACCCTAGAGTGCAATTTGAGAATCTCCCTAGCCTTCTCTTTGGTCTTAAACCTACAATCCACTTGAAGCACTAAACACAACTTGGCCACCACACCTACTTGCAACATTTCCATAACAAATGCAGAAGTTGCAGAGAACCTACAAATGGAAAACAATATCCTCACCGCCCTGTCGCTCGCCACGTGCGAAACCCTAAATATCTTCTTGGACACGATGGCTAGCCCTGCCGCGTGCCTCAATAACTCGGCTCGCCCTTCCGCGCATCGACAGAGCTGGTCCAAAGAGATTAGTATCAGCTCACATGCCCTCTTCTCTTGAGTCTCGAGAAGAGCCTCTATGAGGATCGAAACTGCGCCTCCTTCCACGGCCTTTATTCGGTTCCTTCCCCATGGACATAGCTCCACAAGAAGCTTCAATGCAGCTTTAAATGCTTGCTGTGAGATCTGATCTCGCACCATATTCATAGTCTCGATGAATAACTCAACTGTGGCACTCATCAACCGCATCGGATTTGCCAATTCGAAAACAGACCTCAATAAAATAGTTGCATGAGCTCGAGATTGGTAATCACCTCGTTTTAACACTTGCACCAATGAATCTATGATCTTCTCCCCATCTTTGCTCATTAGATCTTTGAGACGAGATTCCGAGCTTCTGAGATGGAACAAGACTTCGACAGCCACTTTCATTATGGATTGGTCGGCGTTGCTTATCAAAGAAGCAACGTATTCTACTGCTCCTGCTGCCTCCAAAGAGTTCTTGTTTCTTTCACCGTGGTTCAAGGCCAGGGATCTGAGCCTTTTGAGGCATTGGAGCTGCGTGTGGGGGAGCTTCCTCGTTTGGTCGATCAGCTTAACGATCTGGGTCTTGTCAAGCTGCGATGTCGGCGTTGGTATCCGCTCGACCCCATGAGATGCGTTGAGGGTGCACCAAGCTTGGATTATGCGACGAAGATTGTGGTTGGGAGTAAGATCTGCGTCGAACAATTGTTGTCTGGTGACAGGGCAAGCCTTGTTCTTGCCGGACGATAACCATCTCTCAATGCTTTCCCGATCGTATGTAATCCCAGTAGAGACCGTAACGGGATCTCTCATGACTTCAAGAGAGATGGGGCAGAGAAAGTGGGACGGAATATCAAATTCGGCCTCCATTTTAGGCTTCTTGTACAGAAGAAAGCAATTACCTCAATTATAGCAAGGAAGTGATGTAGAAGTGTTGGGAAAGTAGACAAGCTAGAGAGAATTGGAGAGACGATGACTTCTGGACAAGAAGATAAAAGCTCAAAATTGGACACACTTAATTGAATGAAGAGATCTGACTCTCAAAATTGTCAAACAGTTGAAGTTTGGCTATATCTTTGGCCGGGAAGAGAAGGCTCATATATGAGAGGAGGAGAGATGATGCAAATTGTCAACTAATAGAGAAAGTCAACACACGGAAATTGAAAAATAATGCTTGTCCATTATTATGCCAATAATAAGCCAATTAATTAGGACCTTTTCCAAGGTTTTGGAAGAAGAACTCGTGCGACGACTTTGATAAGCTCATAAATAAACCCACAAATGCAACTGTAGTGATATGTTTTCGATTGTACAAAGTAATGTTTACTTATAGTTTCACGCTGAGATATGATTTCCACTTCTTATAAAATTAAGATTTTCCTATTATTAAAACAAAACAAAACACTTTTACAAAAAAAAAAAAATAATAAATAAATAAAATCTTCACTTGCGTTAATAAAAAAAAACTATTAATTAAACAAATCAATAGCTAAAACACTACATATGACGTAGATACACTAAAATTTTAACTCTCATGCCACTTCGTCAAGTAATGCTCAATAAAGCACACATGTCACTTTGTAACGAAAGTCTTCTTGTGTCGTGGAAGACACGCCGCTCACCTAAACACACAATTATGTTACAAACAAAATGTCACTTCTAGAAAAAAAAAAAAAAAAAAAACTTAGAGAAAAATGAACCTCCAACCTATATCTAGAACAAGCTTAGCCTAGATTGCCCAAGAGCGTTAATGGCTTTGGGTTTGTTATGCGATTTTATCCTTAGTTCTTTTTCGGGTTATTATCACAAATGGTACCTGAACTTATCCACTATTTTATCGATGGTACCTGAACTTCAATTTTGATCACAACCAATACCCGAACTTTTCGATTTCATTTTAAAAGGTACCTAAGGCCACCTTCAGTCACTATTCCGGCCCAAAAAGCCAAATCTAAAAAATAAAAAAAATTCAAGGCAAGTGTATTACCAATAAATCATCACTATGACCGCCTCACATGCTTTTTTTAGTCAGAATAGTGACCGAACGTGGCTCTAGGTACTATTTAAAATGAAATCGAAAAGTTCGGGTACTGGTAGTGATCAAAATTGAAGTTCAGGTACCATCGATAAAATTGAGGTATAGTTCAGGTACCATTTGTGATAATAACCCTTCTTTTTAATCAAATTTATAACTGATCCTAATAAACCAATAAAGATCATAAGACATCAAAACATAGTAATAATGCTAAATGTATATACTAACAATGATGTTTATCTTATGGTTGAAATTAATGTAAACAAGACGGATCTCTCAACTATTAATGATCTGTTTTATGATTAAAAGTTATATATAGTCTCCCTTTGGAAGAAAGAGTGACCAGAAAAATAGAGCTGCAAAGTATTATTAATTAATTAGAATATATATATATATATATATCTAATTTTATATATATATATATATATATATGTCTGTCTGTGTGTTTCTTTGGAGAAAAATAAAACCATGCATTTAATTGAGCATGCAACTATATAGTTTCAAAATGCTACTGCACTAGCCATCTTTGTCATTAAATCCTTGTATATTAATTTTCTTCTATTTCTGAAGTTGAAGCAATGGGATGCCATGGAGGGGAGGGGTCGGTGTTGACTGTTGACTGTTGGCGTGTTGCAAAGCGTGCCCATCTGGCTCAGCTATCTCACATTCTCACTGCAATTGGGAGTATTTGACTTTCTCTCTCTAAGATCTCCCTCTCTCTCTCTGTCTAGACTTAGTACTAATTAATTTATTTATCCATCTATATACCAAGATTAGATGATTGAGGTCAGATGATGGGGCTGCAATGTCTGGTGCCGACAGCTTCTCATGATCGAGCTCATGGCGCGCAAGTGGGTCGATCCATCAGACTTTGACGCACTGTTTTCCTCTGCAAGCCCATGCACTAATATATAATATATTGCGGTGAAGTGAACCATAAAACTCTTACACCGTCGGTGCATAGAATAATTTCCATAAAAACTTTGGCTTTTTTACTTTCTTTCACGCACGCTCAAACTCAAACCCCTGTGCATGGGAATTCCTCATCCTACCCAGTTGCAGGGCCAGAATTCAATACAGGAAGGGCTTTCAAATATTTTTTATTTTTTAAAACCTCAAAAAAGAAAGAAAAAGATGAATAGCCTGAATGTCTCATAAACTCATTGTATGACCTTACGTCACATAAATTTTAAAATAGCTAAGCGTAGTGAGAGCTGTCATGCCCCGATTTTTAAACACAAATAAAAATCGATATATAATCTCATAATTATACATGCGTGATGGTTCAGCCATCAATTCAAAATACCTGAAAAACTTTTTTCTTTTTAAACCAAGTACATACTGATGCCCTGAACCCACTATGTCAATACGGACTCGCTCTGCATAAAAAGTAAATGCTTTACATAGCTTACTACAATGGAAGTCTTTTAAACGGTAAAGTCACAAAATTAGTTTTCTACCGTATAGCTGTAAGCACGCGATCTCAGCTTCAGCTACGATTATCCTGACCTGCAGGACTAACTCCTACACCATTGAATAGTGCACTGGGTTGCCACACAACAAACCCGGTAAGTTTATGAAAGCTCGTATGAGTAACTCAAACACACACACACACAACTCACCCAACCGAGGAAAACCTATCAACTCATGAAAAAGGAACACACACCCTATTTTCCCAAAACAACACATTCTTTTCCCAAAAGAAAACATCACAAGCCACCCCGTGACAAAATCATATTAATTGAAACTCTGACAATTAAATATGCATTTCCCCAAAGCTCACAACAAAAGTCACCCCGACCATGACAAAATCATATAAATTAAAACTCTGACAATTTAAATAGGATTAAATACTTGTTACTCCTCATACTTTTCCCTGAAAAACAGTTTGGTCCCTCGCTTTTAAATTAAACAGAATAGTCCTTATTCTCTCAAATTCTCATATAAAAAGTCCAAAATTATCCGAAATGACTATTATGCCCCTAATTTTCTATTTTTATTATTATTTTTATTTTTTTCTCTATTTTTCTCCCTTTTTTTTTATATTTTCTCTCTCTTTCTCTCTCCCTCTCTGCTGGCCGCACAGTCTCTCTCTCTCCCTCGACCTCTCTTCTTCTTCTTCTTCTCTTCCTCTGCAACCACCGGAGAACCTCGACCTCTCTTTTTCTTCTCTTCTTCTCTTCCTCTCTTCTTCTTCTCTTCCTCTGCAACCACCGAAGAACCTCGACCTCTCTTCTTCTTCTCTTCTTCTCTTCCTCTCTTCTTCTTCTCTTCCCTCTGCAACCATCGGAGAACACCATCTCCGGCCACCATTTCATCACCATCCAAAATTAAACAACACAATTAGGGATTCAATTTCTCGTCAACCCAGAAGCTCCAATCAAAGGAAAAACATGAAGATTACCTAATAGAGGCGGCCTGAAGCTCCAGCAGCCATGAGCGGCAGAGCTATCTTCTCCCACGCACCAGCGGCGGGGCGTGAAGCGCGTGCGGCGGCTTTGGTCAGAATCGGAGGTCGGAGAGTTTGGGGTTTCAAAAGATAGTGCAGCTCCAACTTTGTTTATGGAGGTGTTGAAGCTCGATTCGAGCTGGAGACTACAAATCGAAGGCATGTAGAACCGAGAGATCCGGTGATTCTCGAACGGCGTCGTCAGGTGTCGGCGGGCAGAGGGCTTTCTGGGTTTTGCTCTCTAAGGCTTACTGAGTCTGACGGTGATGTCGATATGACGAGGTGATGGTCGGAAATTGATGGAGGTAGAGAGGCGGTAGCGTTGCCGCCTTGGGTGGTCGCAGGTGGAGGCCGGAGGCGATGCATGTCGATGGTGAGGCTTGGGCTTGGGTCAGATTTGGGTGCTGGCTCAATTGGAGGTAGCGGCGTGATGAAATGGTGGCTGGAGATGGTGTTCTCCGATGGTTGCAGAGGAAGAGAAGAAGAAGAAGAAGAAGAGAGGTCGAGGGAGAGAGATAGACTGTGCGGCCAGGAGAGGGAGGGAGAGAGAAAATATAAAAAAAAGGGGAGAAAAATTAAAAAAAATAGAGAAAACAATAAAAATAATAATAAAAATAGAAAATTAAGGGCATAATAGTCATTTCGGATCATTTTGGACTTTTTATATGAGAATTTGAGAGAATAAGGACTATTCTGTTTAATTTAAAAGGCGAGGGACCAAACTGTTTTTTAGGGAAAAGTATGAGGAGTAACAAGTATTTAATCCATTTAAATATGATACACAAGTCGACCTCGGACTAGGCCTCATCAAAAAACCCGCGGATCAAGTGAGCCGTTGGAGACCCGCCGGCCTGCGGATCAAGTGAGCCGTTGGAGACCCGCGGATCAAGTGAGCCTTTAATCGATAAAATTTATTATCCATTCTCAAATAACCTGTTAATGCTCAAAGTCCGGCGGTAGCCGATTCTTCGTTTAACGCGGGTCCGGTGGGCGGACCGCTACTCCGAGGATTTGATGACTTCCGCTTGCTGTAACACGAGAGATAGGGCGTCAGAGGGAGACCGCGTTGGGCGGTCTTCACTTCTCCGATGCCTAAGTCAGTCACTGTATATAGGCAGCATAGCGATAAATGAGTAGTAAATGCGTCCTTAATGAGGAGAGAGGAGAGAACCTTTTATAGGTGGGGAGAAGGTTGATCTTCTTCTTGTTTTCGATGTGGGACTGATGTGCTTCGACACCCAGCGTCTGGAGCTTCTGATGCCAACTTGGCGCTGTGCGTGGCGGCGCGTTAGCTGCGATCTGGGGGTGGTCCCGGGCTCTGGCGGTAGCCCGCCTGGCTGTGTTCCGCAGGTCGCCCACTTGGTGAGATTCGATACCTCTGGCGGTATAATAGGCATGGCTCATTATAGCTAATTATGCTTGCAAACGCATATGTAGGTACATAACCCAAATGACGTAGCATTTGAATCATTTAAGATATGGTGACTGTACTTGGCACTTTGACCAAAATTTGTTTAACATTTCCACCTTAAGAAAACAAATACGCTTACCATTCCCAAATGACTTCGCTTCTTAAAAGTCATTCCGGATATGATAAGGCTTGGATTGTTTCAATTGTAACTTGTCTAATTAATTTTAACTTGATCAAATACAATCCTCCATTCTCATTTACCAATCTCTTTTAAGTATTTGGCCAAAACATCTATCACTTCCTTATATGATATTTCAACGTTGGTATGAACTCATCACTTTACGAACTTTATATGCACATAGTACAATCAAAAATGCAGCAGAAACAATGCTTGTGTCACTAATTTACTTCTCAAAACTAATTCAATCTCAATTACCAAACTGTGTACGCATTTGACCCAAAATGTCATCTTAAATTAACCTTTGTTTAATCCATTTTCCAACCATTCAACATCATGATCAAATCACCATCATAATTTGTTCAACTCAACCATAACAATTACAAGATCACCAAACCAGGCCCTTACCAATCTTCTTTTCCGATTAGGAGTTCAATTCCATCGTGGCTGCAATTCCAACATCACCAATCATTCAAATCCCTAGCAGACAATATACCATCAATAAACAACCCTCACCAATTTTTGTATCTAAAACAGAAACTGCAGAATATTCTTACCATATCCGATTTCAACCAAAGCTGCCCCAGTAGCTCATCTTTTCCGACACCCCATATCATAGGAATCCAAGAACCTCAAGTCTCCATCTCCACAACAGAACAACAACTTATGGGCTAAATACTGACTACTACCCTATAGTTTGGGTCTAAAATAAATTCAGTCCCTAAACTTCTAATTTCATCAAGAGCACCCCTGCACTTTCAATTTTGATATAATAGGTCCAATTTGTTAGTCTTCCGATAATTGAGTCATTTAACTTGTTGACGTGACTCATATATGGCCTATATTTTATGATGTGTTTTTGAGGTGGCCTGCATAGTTAATTTTGGAGTGAGTCCCACTATTAGAAATCTATCAAATAAATAGTTTTTCAACAAATAATCCAACTATAACTTGAACTCATAACAGAATTGTAATGAATTGGACCTATTAGATCAAAATTGAAAGTACAGGGGTGTTTTTGATGAAATTAGAAGTCCAAGGACTGAATTGATTTTGGACCGAAACCATAGGGTAGTAACCAGTATTTAGCCCTATTTAATTAGTCTCAAGTGTAAACAACAATCAAACTCTTAAATTCATAGGCCTACATTCCTTACCCATGTTCAGTTCTGCAAAACCACAACCTCCATAACCTACTGCTTCTTGCAGTACTTCTAGATTTTTCATCATCCCATCAAAACTAAAGTCGAAACCAAGACCAGAAGCTCCCCTTTCATTTCAATTCTCATCCTCCAAGTCCGGGATTCAAGAACATCAACCAAAATAATTGAATATCAGCAATCCACTATTTTTGAACTGAAACTCAACCAAACAACAAAAGGGGGCTTCGAAAACGGCTTACCAGAACAATAGGACTACACCGACAGGGTTCACGGAGGCGTCAAGGTTTCTCACGCGCCAGCGGCAGCACATGTGGTGGCTCTGGTCGGAATCAGAGGTCGAGTGTTTGGGGTATTGGAAAATGTGAGACGCTAATTCCAACCATGGAGGGGGTTTAGCTCGATTCTAACTGGAGATTGGAGAACGAAGGTATGCAGAGATGAAAGCTCCGATTATGGTCTGACGGCGTCGCAGAGCATCGGCGGACGGAGAGGTTTATGGTTTTTGCTTCGCTCTGCTTACTGAGTGGATCGACGGTGGTGGTGTGGTGAAGGGATGGCTAGAAATCGGCGAGGGTCGAGCAACAGTGGCGTCGTAGCCTTGGGTCGTCGCGCGCGGAGGCTGCCGACGGTGCATGTCTATGGTAAGGTTCGGGCTTGGGTCTGATTTCGATGTTGGATTGATTGGTGGTGGCAGTTTTGCGAGGTGCTGTCCGGAGATGGAGTTCTCCGACGATGGCAGAGAGAAGAAGAGAGAGTGCGAGACGTCAGGGGAGAAAGAGAGAGAGAGAGAGAGAGAGAGAGGAGAGAGAGAGAGAGAGATATGTGACCGTGAAGGAGAAAGGAGGAAAAATGATGCGACCGTGAAGGAGAAAGGAAGAAAAATGATGCTAGGGTTTTCTCAATTTCCTATTTATACTAATGTGCGCTAAATACCGATCTTGCCCTTGTGACGAATTACGAAACTCTTCTAGTTGATTGCTTTCGGTTTTGGGGCTCGTAACTCTTCTTTTATTCATTTTTCATCGGAAACTTCCTAAGTTGTTTCTCAACTTCATCCTAGGCCCAAAACTTGATCTTGTAAAAATTCAAAATCCAAAACTTTGTTACAACTCAATTTATCATCTTCGAAACTTCAACAAGCTATTGCCCCAATAAACTTCTGTGACCTTCTAGGCCTAAATGAAAGAATCTCGGCCCAAACTTAGTTCGAATAACCCAATTGGTAGTCTCGACATCAAATTAATCTCCAAAGTTACTTCCTTCACTTAAATCACCTTGCGGAAAAATCTTATTGGCGAAAAATTACATTTTAAAAATTAAACAAAATTTTTGGGCGCTCACAAAGGTAACTTCGTTCGTAAATGAACATTGTGAGATTACTCACCTCTATATCCTGCTACGTCTTCTATACAGAACAGAGTAATCACAACCTCAAAAGATCCGTCCAAGAACACTTCGCCAAGTACCTAATCACATACGGTCTCAACTTAGTACACAAATCACAAGCGATTAAAGTCCGAAACCCCCGTTTTGAATTAAAATCCCCATATGTAACGCCAATTGAGGCGAAACTTCATCTGAGACCACCCCAAAGTTTATGGAACACTTCTACGATTGCTATATCAAAAACACATGTCGATCGGACAATCGAATCCACACGGATCAAAAATCGAACGGTTCGAAACCGTAAAAATCATAACATATTCGATAATCTCCAAAAATTGTGTATTATATATCAAAATGCTCGTATTGATGAGTAGATGATATATAAAACCGTAAACTGTTCCTTACATGGCCGGAACATTGCCACAGGTAGTGGCACACCGCCGTCGGACCAAACTCAAAATCACAACAATCAAGCCATCCAGAAATGTTCATCATGAAGAGTAGAGCAACTTTCATACCTGGAGCTAAGCCTAGATCGGTCTACATCGTCCTAGATCATGATTACAAGATCGATCAATCTCTGTTGTCTGATCAAGCTCCAGATTTGTCGTGCACCGTTGATTTTCAAACCTTGATCTTTCTCTCCACACGCAAAATTGTTCTTCAAGGCGGGTATGAGATTACGAACTCCGATTGACTCGTGCCATATGTCCACGAACTTGTATCGATTCGCTCTACGACTTTCCTGAAGGAAGTTTTCAGAGAAAACCAATGAATAAAAAGTCAACCCTTGCGCCCCCCCTAAAAAGACACTTCCTGAATAGTTGTTCGCCCGAAACACTTCCTCTCCATCCACGAGCCACGAAACTGTCCAATAATCACTAAATAGATTCCAAAAAGTCCTTGTAAAATAAATACGAATTTTTAAGGCATCACAAGAGCGTCCGCTATCTAGCTACAGACACGAAACTGAGTTGTTATTGCGATCAAAATACCATCCAACTGGTGTAGCTAGCCCTCTGGAGATTAAGGGGATCGAACCCAAGGAGGTCAGTGCCACACTTCGATCTCAAGCCAATAATAGGTTTCACGCATACGTCAACTTTAAAACACTTAAACTTTAATGAAATAGCACTTCATCATGCATCGAACATATATCGGAAACAAAAATTAACGAAACAAAGAGTGAGTCCCAAAGCAATATGCTTTAGTAGTTTTTGTACTCTGATAATATCTAAATTTGAATGAATTAGTGACAAAGCAATATGCTTTGTTCTAGCTAGTAAATTTTCGCTTCAGATAATTTATGGTTCAATTCTGATTTGTTCTATTCTTTAACGTCTTTCAACTGAACTGTATTACTATTTTCAAAGTATGGAATGCAAAGTTAGTATTTACCTTTCCACGCTGAGTAAATTGGTCTCTATTTTCAAACCACCTTATAGGAAGTACGGTTTGTTTGTGTGTTTGAGATCTAATGGGACATAACAATCATTACTTGCTCTCAATAGCCTGGCAAGCTTCAACCTTAATAAATAATAAGATGTGTTTAGGTCTGTATCCTTTTTTTTGTTTTTTTTTGTTTTTTTTTCGAATGGCAGTTGCTAATTTTGGATGTAGAACCTAAATAAGGTTGGATTATGTTTCTGCTATGACATAAATAGCAAGGTTTTGCGTCCCCATTACTCTCACTGCGTCCTTCCTTCTTTGCAATAAAGTTTTGTTACTTCTCAGATTTGATGACTTGGAAATCTTGATAGGAGTTATAGTGGTCTTAAGCAATTTATTCTGTTGTCTTTTCAGGCATCCAAAAGACAAAATCACCTATTTTGTAGGTATGAACCTTACTTTGATCTTTGTACACTTGGGTATTTTTTCATACTAGGAGTTTGGATGCAGGTTTATGACTTTTATCGACATAAGCCTGTATTTTTACAAAGACTTGGACAACATATTTATGGCCTTAGGATTCTATGAAATAGGTTGGAATGGCTTTTCATATGAGTGCCAGAGCTTTGAAAGCATCTTTTATTACAAATAAGTTGAACAGTATAAGGAGTTAATTTGCGTGTTTGAGGGGGAAAAATCAGTAACTTATGATGAAATAGTATGCCTCTTTTGATTTTGTAGTGATACTCAAGTTTGGAAGTGCATTTATATACAATTTAATTATGCATCTGTGCATTTGATTTCCATCATACTATATATTTTGGATCACTATCTGCATGTAGAATATTTCTTATGATTTCTGTGTTTGGTCATGTTGTATTTGATTTCCAAGAGTGTGTTAGTAATACTAATATGGTTGTCAATTTGAGTTATTTTTGGCATTGAGTAAGTGTTTCAGTTCATTCCTTGATATTGATTCATAAATCTAATGCAAGATTGAATGTCAGGATGTGTTTTATTGAGACTGGAGATGACTACGAAGAAAACAGCAGGTATGACGACGATAATATTGAGTATGATGACAGTGAGACATAAGATATCGGTGGTATGTTTCATCAGCAAGCAATGTCTCCTAGCAATGAAAATGGTTCATCAGAGACTCCTCCAAGGCTACGATAACAAAGAGATAAAGAGGCCCAAACCAAAAAAATTGGGCATTGGAGGGACCAGAAAAAACTGTTGTGGAACCAGTTTGGCCATCCTAAGGGACCACGGAAAAAGGTGGGATATTTGGGCATTTTAGCAAAAGATTGTTCACTATTTTCAATTAGCAAACCTGACTTTCGCAAGTTCAACAAAAGTGACAACTATGAAAGGGCTTGGAACCTTGTAAAGGTAAATGTAAAATCTTTTAATTTTTCCCATTCCATTGCTCGTATGAGCATTAATTTGTTTTAGTTCTTCTTAGTTCTTATATTGTCAAGATATTGGAGAAATTATTGTTAACAATTTTTGTAGGAAACTCTTGACTTGACACACCCACGAGTTGCCTGTTTGGAAAGTAAAATCAAGGAAAAGGTCAAGAGCAAGTTGTCATGCCCCGAATTTCGAATAAAGAAATTCGAATCCGAAACGCGGTAACTTAACAAGCAAAAGAACACTCTGAAAATTTTTCATTTAAACTAAGCAGCAAAACAACCGAGCTCACAAATGTCAATACCGAATCGTTCTTTGGAGTCACATATTATATTACAGAGAGTTTACAAATTAAACTAAACAACAATTCAATAAGTAAACACACTTACTACACAGCAGAAGACTGAAAAAAAGTACACTCCCACATCCAAGCTACGGCAGCAACAAACCTCAGCTTAAACGATAGTTACTCTGACTTGCACAATAACCCCTACACCATGGAATAGTGCACCGGATTGAAACAACAAACCCGATAAGCATTTACAAACTCATGTGAGTAAAATCTAATAACCACAAAACACATTTCTGACTCAACGACAACAAATCAACACAATGAGTATCTCAAAAATCAAAATCCTTTTCTTTTTAAGGAAACAACAAGTCACCACCGTGACAAACCAAATCATTTGAAATCCCAACAAATCTAATAAATCACTCTTCTTTCCTCTCAACAGGAAGCATTTGTCACTACAATGACGTGATAAAACATTTCTCAACTCATTACGAGTCTCACCCACAAATGCACTCACAAATTAAACTAAATAAAACTAGTAATCCCTGCATAGAAAATTAATTCAGGAGATCACCAAAAAGCATACAATCCAAAATCATAGTAATCCCTGCATATAGATTAGTTCAGGAGATTACATTAAATCAAACAATAGAATTCATAGTAATCCCTGCATATATTTTAGTATAGGAAATTACATTAAGACCAATCAATTCAGAAAACAGTACTCCCTACATATAATTTAGTTCAGGAGATTACGAAAGAAAACAAACAATTCAATAATAGAAGCAATCAATACACAATGAACCATTGATAACACCAATCACCACAACATTAATCACTCAACAACAACCTAAATCATTTACGCAAAATCATCATGCATATCATCATACAGAACAATAACAAAATCATTTTCCAAATATTGTTTCTCAACTCAAAACCATCACCAAAATCATACCTACTTCTTTCAAAACTCAAAGCCAACGAAACTGTCTTTTCTTTTCAAACTCATTTATCTTCCTCAACATCACATTGCAAAACAATAGTGAACAGAATACAAAATTCCACCAAGATATATATATTTCACGTAAATATATATATATATATATATATATACGTAGTCATCCACTCAGGGATGCTACTAATACCAACTATAGTTCACAACTACAAAACCCATAAAAATCATTTTTATAATAAAACTTCATTTTACTTACCTATGAACTGTAGACGATCAAGTTCATATAATTTAAAACAAATATTTATTTTCAAAAATGATTTCACAATTTAACAAATAATTTCAAATAATAAAGTAACTCCGTTCATAAATGTATCCCGTGAGATTTACTCACTTCTAAATCCCGCTGCGTCTTCTCTTACAGCCAGGATAAAGTACAGAACACTAACATAGGTCTCAACTTAGTACACGAATCATAAAGCGATTAAAGTTCGAATGCCTCATTTGAACTAAAACCCGAAATAACACCAATCAAGGATAAACTTCATCTGAGACCACCCAAGGTCTCCAGAACACTTCTAGGATCGATATGTCAAAACTATAAGTCGATCCAACGATGACAATATGACCACATAATATATCCACGTACTCGTATCAACAAGTACGACGCAACAAAGGAAACAGAAGCGCAAAAGTTGGCCTGACACGCCGCCAGCAGTGGCTACCACCCCCGAATTGGGTCATGAAACCTATGCCAAAATGTTCGCAACAACAAGCTCAACAACTTCTACAACTATCACAAAGTCTAATTTTAACTATAGAAGCTGAAATTTACCTCTAAAGAAAAGGGGCCGATTGAAACCCTAGAATTTCAAATCCTCGATTCGACCTCCACACTTTAAATTCCTTGAAGTCGCTTGGAGGGATTCATGTACATCTCACAAGTTTCAAAATCCCTCAAGAATAGGCGCCGGAAGTGGCCGGAAATGTGAGAACTCACGATGGGTCAAAGGTCGCACTGTCACCGCCTTCTTCGCCTTGTTGTACCTTCTACAACTCAAATCGAGCCACCAAACCACCACAGACTTCAAGAGGGGATGAAAGCTTTCCAACGATACTTGTGGTGCTCCAATCCGTGGCAGGAAGGTGAAGATATCACCGGAGAAAGAATTGGGGTTGGGTCAGTGCAGGGAGAGAGAGAAAGGGTTGGGGGTTTCCCGAATTGGAATCGTAGATTTTTCTGATATTTTTTTGAATTTTTTCTATTTATCCAAAAATGAAAACTTTTTCCGATGATCATAACTTCTTCATACGAACTCCGATTTTTGCATTCCACATATCCACGAACTCGTATCGACGCGCTCTACAACTTTTGTGAAGGAAGTTTTCGGAGAAACTCAACGACTAAAAAGTCAACCCTTTGATCCCTTGAAAATAAAACGTTTCGAGCAATTATTCGTCCGAAACACTTCCGCACCACTCTCGAACCACGAAATCGTACTAACTTTATTAATTTCTGAAAATTCTACGAAATTAATAACAAATTTTTGGGGTATTACACTAGTTGAATGAACACTGAAAACATTGGAAGTTTCAATTGAGCAAGAAATGGTTTAGACCATTCAAGAACAGTCCCCTTAGGTTTCACAAACCTAATGATGATCGTCTTGATGAGGACCAATGGAAAGTGTTGATTGCAAAGAAGCATCAGGTAATGAAAAATTGTTTACCTTATTACCTTATTTAATTGCCTTTTTTTTTTTTTCTACTTAATGATTTTCACTTATGGATCACATAGCGGATGGTAACCATCAACAAAAGGAATTGGCCTCAAAAGGGAATGAATCAGTCAACAGGGACACAAACCTATGCTAATGTGGCTCATGATATGTATGTTAGTCTATATGTTTAGTTATTTTCCATTTTATTGACTACAAATTTTGATGTATCTTTATAATATGTACCATCCTTTAAGTTGAACAGGACCTTTAGCATGGTAATGAAAGAGCCAGATAGATGGGAGTTGTTCAAATTAATACATAGAAAGGCAGGAACCCAAGAGCCAATTGATACAGGAAGTGCAAAAGCAAAATCATACCTACTTCTTTCAAAACTCAAAGCCAACGAAACTGTCTTTTCTTTTCAAACTCATTTATCTTCCTCAACATCACATTGCAAAACAATAGTGAACAGAATACAAAATTCCACCAAGATATATATATTTCACGTAAATATATATATATTATATATATACGTAGTCATCCACTCAGGGATGCTACTAATACCAACTATAGTTCACAACTACAAAACCCATAAAAATCATTTTTATAATAAAACTTCATTTTACTTTACCTATGAACTGTAGACGATCAAGTTCATATAATTTAAAACAATATTTATTTTCAAAAATGATTTCACAATTTAACAAATAATTTCAAATAATAAAGTAACTCCGTTCATAAATGTATCCCGTGAGATTTACTCACTTCTAAATCCCGCTGAGTCTTCTCTTACAGCCAGGATAAAGTACAGAACACTAACATAGGTCTCAACTTAGTACACGAATCATAAAGCGATTAGAGTTCGAATGCCTCATTTGAACTAAAACCCGAAAGTAACACCAATCAAGGATAAACTTCATCTGAGACCACCCAAGGTCTCCAGAACACTTCTAGGATCGATATGTCAAAACTATAAGTCGATCCAACGATGACAATATGACCACATAATATATCCACGTACTCGTATCAACAAGTATGACGCAACAAAGGAAACAGAAGCGCAAAAGTTGGCCTGACACGCCGCCAGCAGTGGCTACCACCCCCGAATTGGGTCATGAAACCTATGCCAAAATGTTCGCAACAACAAGCTCAACAACTTCTACAACTATCACAAAGTCTAATTTTAACTATAGAAGCTGAAATTTACCTCTAAAGAAAAGGGGCCGATTGAAACCCTAGAATTTCAAATCCTCGATTCGACCTCCACACTTTAAATTCCTTCAAGTCGCTTGGAGGGATTCATGTACATCTCACAAGTTTCAAAATCCCTCAAGAATAGGCGCCGGAAGTGGCTGGAAATGTGAGAACTCACGATGGGTCAAAGGTCGCACTGTCACCGCCTTCTTCGCCTTGTTGTACCTTCTACAACTCAAATCGAGCCACCAAACCACCACAGACTTTAAGAGGGGATGAAAGCTTTCCAACGATACTTGTGGCGCTCCAATCCGTGGCAGGAAGGTGAAGATATCACCGGAGAAAGAATTGGGGTTGGGTCAGTGCAGGGAGAGAGAGAAAGGGTTGGGGGTTTCCCGAATTGGAATCGTAGATTTTTCTGATATTTTTTGAATTTTTTCTATTTATCCAAAAATGAAAACTTTTCCGATGATCATAACTTCTTCATACGAACTCCGATTTTTGCATTCCATATATCCACGAACTCGTATCGACGCGCTCTACAACTTTTGTGAAGGAAGCTTTTGGAGAAACTCAACGACTAAAAAGTCAACCCTTTGATCCCTTGAAAATAAAACGTTTCGAGCAATTATTCGTCCGAAACACTTCCGCACCACTCTCGAACCACGAAATCGTACTAACTTTATTAATTTCTGAAAATTCTACGAAATTAATAACAAATTTTTGGGGTATTACACTAGTTGAATGAACACTGAAAACATTGGAAGTTTCAATTGAGCAAGAAATGGTTTAGACCATTCAAGAACAGTCCCCTTAGGTTTCGCAAACCTAATGATGATCGTCTTGATGAGGACCAATGGAAAGTGTTGATTGCAAAGAAGCATCAGGTAATGAAAAATTGTTTACCTTATTACCTTATTTAATTGCCTTTTTTTTTTTTTCTACTTAATGATTTTCACTTATGGATCACATAGCGGATGGTAACCATCAACAAAAGGAATTGGCCTCAAAAGGGAATGAATCAGTCAACAGGGACACAAACCTATGCTAATGTGGCTCATGAATATGTATGTTAGTCTATATGTTTAGTTATTTTCCATTTTATTGACTACAAATTTTGATGTATCTTTATATAATATGTACCATCCTTTAAGTTGAACAGGACCTTTAGCATGGTAATGAAAGAGCCAGATAGATGGGAGTTGTTCAAATTAATACATAGAAAGGCAGGAACCCAAGAGCCAATTGATACAGGAAGTGCAAAAGCAATTGTAAGCGCTATATGAAATATCAGTTTGGATTAAATTCTGCTTACTACCTTGTACTTTTAAGGATTCATCAGTTTAGTCCTACACTTCTAATTTAATCAGAAAAGTCCTTGCATTCTCCAATTTCATCAAATCGATCCAATCCGTCACTATTCCGTCAATTTTCGCTGTTAAAATGCTGACGTGGGACCTTCTCACAGGGAAAATTCCTAAACTACCCATCGCTAGGCAGCCCACCGATGCGTTGGTGTTGTGAATGCAGATGGGTAGTTTGAAAATTTTCCAGAAAATTGACATAGTGGTGACGGATTGGATCGATTTGATGAAATCGGAGAGTGCAAGGACTTTTCTGATTAAATTAGAAGTGCAGGGACTGAACTGATAAATCTTTGAAAGTACAGGGTAGTAAGCATAATTTAGTCCTATCAGTTTCTATTTAACAAATAAGAAACTAATATGATTCTTGAACCAATAATATAATATTTACATTTTGTAGGCGGATTTTGAAGAGGCTAAACATGAATGTTGACATTACTGCTCTAGAAATTCGTGAAGAAAAGTATGCTGAGGTTCTTGGTAAGGAGAAGGGAAACCGAGTAAGGGTTCTTGGAGAGGGGGTTACTTGGGCTGAAATTCCTGGAATTCATCTAAAAGAGCGAGGTGTTTCAAGGGAAGTGCAATTCTTATGTGTAACATCCCAAGCTGCACCCCACTAGCTTAAGCACGTTACAGTGCTGCGAATCTCTAAGACATAAACCGAATCCTCGATTTACATCCTAGTGAACCTCTAGGCATTTTGTTTAACAAACTTTTCGTAAAAGCACATCGGAACGTAAGAATTTTTTGAGGTGAAAATCTTTGAAATACTAAAGTCAATTCATTCGTCCAGAACTTGATATGATGTTCACTCAAGTATAATGAACTTCAAGGAATAATAATTCATCTAGGTTTGGCACAAGACCAGCTTCCAACAAGTTCAGAAATACAAATTTCGAGAAATAGAAATCAGTGTAAAGTAGGGAAGACGAGAAATACAAGTTTTGAACTTATTCTGCACACTCAGCTCTATCTGCTAATGTCCCATACCAGTCCTCAGTACCTGGATCCACACTGTTGTAGGGGTGACTCCCTAATTCTACATTCTAACCCACAACTAACACTCCTACATACCCAATGATTATATCAATACTGAAGAGCATCAGATGAGGATCCGCTGCAGACTGACCATCGCTCGAGTAGTGCTGATTATCACCAAATATGTACCTTACGCTCTGATACCAAACTGTCAGGCCCCTAATTTTTAACAAAAATAAAAATCGATATATAATTTCAAAATTATACATGCGTGATCATTCAGCCATCAATACAAAATACCTGGAAACTTTTTCCCTTTAAACCAATTACATACTGATGCCCTAAACCCACAAAGTTAATACACACTCGCTCCACAGAGTTATATATTACACAAGATTACGAATTAAATTGTCAACAACAAAATAAAACGTAAATGCTCCTCAAATCTCACTACAAGCGGAAGTCTTAGTAACGGTAAACTCACAAAAATAGCTTCCTACCATAAAGCTGCAAATGAAACAACCTCAGCATCAACCACGATTATCTTGACCTGCAGGATTAACCCCTACACCATTTGAATGGTGCACCAATTTGCCACACAACAAACCCGGTAAGCTTTTGCAAGCCCGTATGAGTAACTTAAAACAAACACCACACAACTCACGCCAAAAACAAGGAAAACCTTTCAACTCGAGAATAAGGTAAACATACCATGCTTCCCAAAATAATACTCTTTTCCCAAAAGAAAACAACGAAAGTCACACCTTGACAAAATCATATAAATCGTTAACCTAACAATTCAAATATGATAAATCTATCCAACCTGGATAATAAAAGTGAACTCACAACAAAATATATCATTTGTTAATCCAACACATAGAATATGAAACTTCGGTCCAACCTGGACAAAACATCAAGACACATAAATCATATCTATCGTTAACCTAACAAATAGAATATGAAACTTCGGTCCAACCTGGACAAAACATTAACACACAACAATCATATCTATCGGTAACCCAACAAATAGAATATGAAACTTTGGTCCAACCAGGACAAAATATGTACCAAGGAGTCGTAAGTAACCTACTTAGATCCATGAGATACGATGGCAGACACACTAGAGCTCTAACTGAATCGTAACCCGTCACCCGGCCAAGGTTCAACCTTACGATAGAACATTGCCTGAGGATTCAACCACAAGCCCGGATCCTTAGGCCAACCTGATCCTCAGATCAAAACATTAAACGAGTCGCACTGGACCCAAAATGTTAAATCAAATCAAACGAGAAATCATAACCTGTGACTCCCCAAATCCTCGGACCACCGGTCGTCACATTAAAACATTTTAAATGGTCATACCGGACCTGAAAATGTTACCCAACCAAAAAGGAGAAGCACAACCTGTAACTCCCCAAATCCTCAAACACTTTTCAAAACAATAGAAAATACAATTTCCCACCATAATTGTTTCCCGGAAAGTCACATTACAAAAAGAGAATGAACTCATCCACACATATATTTCACGTATATATATATATATACACACACACGTTGTCATTCACTCAGGAACGCCACTAATACTAACTAATCGGTTCATAAATGAACATTGTGAGATTACTCACCTCAGAATCTCGCTGCGTCTTTAATGCAGAACCTAACTAACACTCACACCAACAACTCGTCCAAATCACCTTGACAAGCACCTAATCACCAATGATCTCAAATCAGAATACGAATCACCAAGTGATTAAAGTTCGAATCCCCCAATCGAACAACAACCCTGAGAGTAAAGCCAATCGAGGCAAAACCTCATCCGAGACCACCCAAAGTCTCCGGAACGCTTTTACGATCGATGTGACAAAACCACAAGTCGATCAAACGCTCAAATACTCACGGATCGAATAAATCGACTGGTCTGAAACAGTGAAAAATCATAACAAATTCATACGAACTCCAAAAATTGCGTATTATATATCGAAAAGCTAGTATCGACGAGTAGCAGATATATAATACCAGAAACAGTCCCTTACATGGCTGGAACTCCGCCAGAACCCCTCCGCTGGCCAAAACTCAATATTTCACAAAACTCCCAACATCAAAGATCTTCTTCTCAGCATGCTTATCAACTTTCTTAACTAGCCTCAAGTCAGAATCTAAGCAAAAAGGATCGAAAACTACCTCGCAAGACGTGAATCACTGTTCAATCCCACGTGAATCACTGTTCGAAAACTACCCTAAATAAAATCCCACGTGAATCGATCCAAACAACCACCACAGATCGATCATGGAGGCTTCTACATACTCAACACTAGAAGGATGAAGTCGTGGAGTCACCGGAACTGCGTTGTCCGACCGGTCAGAATAACCCAAACTTCACCGCTTTGCTGCACCATTGTGGGCTAGAATCGTCGCTAGAGGCTACCACAGAGACGACTGGAGTAAGGAGGCGAGTCGATCTAGAAAGTTTCACCGCTGGAGACCGCTGGAGCTCACCAGAAAAGTCTGGTCGGAACACCGGGTCCAGGTCGGGTCAATAGGGTTTCTTCGATTCTGAAGGTGCATTTAAGAGAGAAGAGAGAGAGAAGAAAATTTCTGGAAATGGAAATTGGAATTATGAAATAATTTTCGGAAATCCTCTATTTATACCAAAATGGAAACTTTTTCCAAAAGTCATAACTTCCTCATACGAACTTCGATTGATGCGTACCGCATGTCCACGAACTCCTATCAACGCGCTCTACAACTTTTGTCAAGGAAGTTTTCCAAGAATCCCAACGTATAAAAAGTCAACCATTGCACCCCCCTCTAAAACCGTACATTCCGAATAATAATTCGTCCGAAACACTTCCGCTCCTTCCACGAGCCACGAAACCGTCCAATAACCACAAAATTAATTCAGGAAAATCCTCAGAAAATAAATATGAATTTCCGGGGCATCACATTCAAGCTCACTTAAAGAAATTTTGTCCCGAAATTTACACATACCACGCCAACAAGTACGGATAAATCATCCTCACATCCAATTCATTCCTCAACAGCCTGTTCTTGTCTAACAGTGCAACATACCTAGATCAACAATAGATACAGGTACCCTACCTAGTATCACAATAGTAGGAATCTTTACCACACCACTTGGTGGTAACCCAATCATTTCATGGATCCTATCCTCGTACACTACCCCATAAAAACTCTGTGACTGCAGCATTACACACAGATTACACAAGAGTCCAGAATCTTGTTATCACAACAGTATCTGTATCACTTCATCGATAATGCAACCCTTGCATTTCAAGAATTGAAAATGAAACCTTCATTTCAACTCACATCGAACATATGCATCATAACTTAATAAGTGTCTACCCAACCTGGGAACACACAATCAAGCTAAGGTCTGGCCCCGCCTGACCCACACATAATGATCACTTGTCATTGTAATCACAATCAAAGTGGTATAGATCCCATACTACCATAACAATGAAGGATGCATCATACCACATGCCACACTCAAAAATCTAACTATAGCTAACAGGCAAAACCCAACACAACACAACACACGGAAAGAAGTACACAACTATCACACATCATTCTAGCAACACAAGCAGAATATAGATAAGGTACCTTCTTCCTAGCACGCTGCTAACCAACAGCAAACACCCTCGCATTTCCCTGAGGTAGTTGCCTCTGTTGATTCCCTTGTCCCCCACCCTATGCTTGGGTACAATCCCTGGAGTAATGTCCTACCTGGCCACATCTAAAGCATATCTACAATGTTCTTCGGCTTCGTGCAAAACCTAGAAGTATGGCCCAACTCATTGCAATTGAAACACCTCACGGGTGCCATCTGCCCCACAGGTGCAACCCTCACAGGTGCAGCTGCTTCCCTAGCTGGGGCCTGGTAATGAATCCTCCGCCTTTTCCAAGACCCACCCTGATTATCTGTCCCATCACTGCTCTCAATAGTTGCCTTTCCCTTCCTTTGGGAGTCTCTCTCAGCTGACTCCTGCTCCTGGAAAGTCATGTTCTCCTGCTCAATGGCCATAGCCTTAGCTAAAATGAGCTCCATCACCTTCAGTTCCAGAACAGCGACATCGCGCCTGATCGAAGCATTCAACCCTCGCTGAAACTTCATAGCTAAACTCTCAGCATCCATTTGTCTCACAAACCGACACAACCTGGAGAACTCAGCCTCATACTCCCTCACACTCTTAGTCCCTTGGAATAACGAGATGAATTCCCTTTCCAACTGCTCCCTCACTAAAGGCGGAAAGTGCTTTTTCCTGAACAGTTCCACAAAATCATCTCGGGTCATAGTGGACACATCCATAATTCTCTGTGTACCATTCCACCACAACCGTGCATTGTCCTGAAGCATATACGAGGTTATCTTCCTCTTCTCAATGTCATCACACGACCATCTCTAAGTAGTTCTTCATGTTCTCGATCCATTGATCTGCCAACATGTGATTCGTACCTCCCTTGAAAAAGACTACTCCTAGCCTCGAAATCTCCCTTACCAACTTCGACAAATGAGTTGCATCTGCAATATTGACAACCTCCACAACAGATGGAACGGGCAGCTCAACATTCGATGTCTCAACTTCATTCTCGAATATTTCCTCAACAAGAAGAGGAATCCTGCCTTTACCTCGGGCTCTACCCCTGCCTCTCGGTCTATCTCGACCCCTTGTGAATCCATCACCTAAGGAGCATAGCAACTTGTGTTTAATACTTGTAAAATCTTCAAACACAAGTATAAGTCAAACAACATGACTTTAACAATCAAACAACTAAGCTCGTATGGAATGATACAGTTTTCCTCGAAGACAATCCTAATCACCTCACTAGAGTTCAATCCAGAGGTTCCCATTCCTCAAAGGACTGCAACTCAAAGAACCTACACTTAAGTTCACAACTTCACTAATAGAGCAAACCAATGCTCTGACGATTCTACATTCTAACCCACAACTAACATTCCTACAAACCCAATGATTATATCAATACTGAAGAGCATCAGATGGGGATCCGCTGCAGACGGGCCATCACTCTAGTAGTACTGATTATCACCAAATATGTACCTTACACTCTGATACAAAATTGTCAGGCCCCTGATTTTTAACACAAATAAAAATCGATATATAATCTCATAATTATACATGTGTGATCGTTCCGCCATTAATACAAAATACTTGGAAACTTTTTCCCTTTAAACCAAGTACATATTGATGCCCTAAACCCTCAAAGTTAATATACACTCGCTCCACAAAGTTATATATTACACAACAAAATAAAATGTAAATGCTCCTCAGAACTCACTACAAGCGGAAGTCTTAATAACGGTAAAGTCACAAAAATGGCTTCCTACCGTAAAGCTGTAAATGGCGCAACCTCAGTATCAGCCACAATTATCTTGACCTGCAGGATTAACCCCTACACCATTTGAATGGTGCACCGGGTTGCCACACAACAAACCCGGTAAGCTTTTGCAAGCCCATATGAGTAACTCAAAACCAACACCACTCAACTCACGCCAAAAACAAGGAAAACCTTTCAACTCGAGAATAAGGAAAACATACCATGCTTCCCAAAACAATACTCTTTTCCCAAAAGAAAATAACGAAAGTCACACCTTGACAAAATCATATGAATCGTTAACCTAACAATTCAAATATGATAAATCAATCCAACCTGGATAATAAAACTCAACACACAACAAAATATATCATTTGTTAACCTAACAAATAGAATATGAAACTTCGGACCAACCTGGACAAAACATCAACACACATCAATCATATCTATCATTAACCTAACAAATAGAATATGAAACTTCGGTCTAACCTAGACAAAATATCAACACAAATCAATCATATCTATTGTTAACCTAACAAATATAATATGAAACTTTGGTCCAACCAGGACAAAGTATGTACCCAGGAGTCGTAAATACCCTACTTAGATCCATGAGGTACGATGGCAGACAGACTAGAGCTCTAACTGAATCGTAACCTGTCACCGAGCCAAGGTTCAACGTACCTTACGATATGACATTGCCTGAGGGTGCAACCTGCAGCCCCGGATCCTTAGGTTAACCTGACCCTCAGATCAAAGCATTAAACGAGTCACACTGGACCCAAAATGTTAAATCAAATCAAACGGAGAAATCACAACCTGTGACCTCCCAAATCCTCGGACCACGGTCGTCAGATTAAAACATTTTAAATGGTCATACCAGACCTGAAAATGTTACCCAACCTAAAAGGAGATGCACAACCTGTAACTCCCCAAATCCTCAAACACTTTTCAAAACAATAGAAAATACCATTTCCCACCATAATTGTTTCCCGAAAAGTCACATCACAAAAAGAGACTGAACTCACCCACACATATATTTCATGTAAATATATATATATATATATATATGTGGTCGTTCACTCAGGAAAGCAACTAATGCCAACTAATCCATTCGTAAATGAACATTGTGAGATTACTCACCTCAGAATCCCGCGGCGTCTTCAATACAGAACCGAACTAACACTCACACCAACAACTCGTCCAAATCACCTTGAGAAGCACCTAATCACCAATGATCTCAAATCAGAATACGAATCACCAAGTGATTAAAGTTCGAATCCCCTAATCGAACAACAACCCTGAGAGTAACGCCAATCGAGGCGAAACCTCATCCGAGACCACCCAAAGTCTCCGGAATGCCTTTACGATCGATGTGACAAAACCACAAGTTGATTGAACGCTCAAATCCTCACGGATCGAATAAATTGACCGGTTCGAAACCATAAAAATCATAACAAATTCATACGAACTCCAAAAATTGCGTATTATATATATCGAAACGCTCGTATCGACGAGTAGAAGATATATAATACCAGAAACAGTAACTTACATGGCCGGAACTCCGCGAGAACACCGACCGGGTCAGAATAACCTAAACTTCACCGCTTTGCTGCATCACCGTGGGCGAGAATCGCAGCTCACTAGTACAAAATCGAAAATAGACAACGTTACCTAGATAACGGTTTAATAAAAAACGTTGTGGTTTTTTTTTTTACAACGGTATAGTCAAAACCGTTATCTATAGATATTAAAAAAGTGTTGGTCCCTTGGTTAAAAATTTTCTCATTTTACTTGAACAACGGTGTGGTCGAAACCGTTATCTATAGAGAGTAACAAAGTGTTGGCCCCTTGGTAGAAATTTGTGAATTGAACTTATACAACGGTACTGTCAAAACCGTTATCGATCTAAAAATATTAAAAGTGTTGGCCCCTTGGTTAGAAATTTGTAAATTTAACTTATACAACAGTACGATCAAAACTGTTATCGATCTACAAATATTAAAAGTGTTGGTCCCTTGGTTAGAAATTTGTAAATTTAATATACAACGGTATGGTCAAAACCGTTATCAATTTGTAAATATTAAAAGTGTTGATCTATGATTAAAAATTTGTTTATTTAAAGGATTTTATTCTAATTCATCAAATCTAGGAAGTGAGAAACAAGATCCCAACAAAATCTAAAGCTGTCATTAAAAAAAAAAAAAAAGATCCCAAGCTATTGCGTTTAATTATGCTTTAGCTAGGCTTTTGGATAAAAAAAAATTAAAAAGAAAAGTTTAATTAGCTAGGCCTGAATTCATCCACTAAAGAACAAAAGATAAGGCTTCAGACAAAAAAAAAAGCATAATTATTATTGTTTAGTTGCCGCTAGCAGCCGTAGCTTAGGCGTGATATATATAGCAAACAATTACACAAGTTATGAGGTGTAAGAAGGAACAACTTTCCAGAGCCAATGATATATCGAGATGGGATCGCGGGGAAATTGGCCGAAGCTAATAGAGCAAAAGAGAAGGCTTTGCAGTAGCATGATGAGATTAAGAATCAATTGGATGACTTCATTCTGGAGAAGGATGGGTGCAAGGCTAAGATTGGGAATTCCACGCATATGCTCATGTCTGGGATTGTTAAGATTTCAGGTAAAGTTAGTAATTTTAAGAATTTGGCTACCCGAGGATTGCCAGAGGTCGAATAAGTATATGGGGGTTGTCTTATGGGGGATTGTCAGCGGTGGCTTATGGGGTAGAGGACGAATGATTGTGGAAGTTAGATAAATTGAGGCCACTGCCAAGTCTAGGAACGAAACTATGGAGCAGATGGATCAGAGGAACTACGAGATTTCGCAGTTGGATGTCACCATTCCTTTTCTAATGTGCGAGGAATTGCCATGGAAGGTCAGCCACCGGCCTACAAGACCTCCCTAATTAAGGTAAGAAGTTTTTGCTTTCTCAATTTTTTTTTGGTCAATTGCTTTATGATGAAATGGGAGGTAATACTTATAAATATAAACCTGTTTTGATCGAATATATATAATGAAATTTTCCCTCCACATCTGTTTAGTTCCCTCCCTTTTTTTCCGTTCCCTGTTTCTATACACGATCAAACACACTACTCTTTATGCTCCTCTTGCCTATCAGTTAAGAAAAAACAAATTCCTCTCGTCTGAATCAAAAAGTTCTCCCGAGTAATTGTGTTTCAATTGAAGGCTAATCTGGGATTGGGTATGTATGTTTAGAGTTTGGTTTTCAATTTGGAGTGAATAATGTTGGCTAAACTATTAGATAGTATGGTTTAGGGTTTACTAGTTCTCTGCCACTTTATTTGATTGACCGTATTTGTTTCTATGAATATATTTAAACTTTCTTTGTTGCTATGAATTAATTCAAAGTTTCTTTTGCAGGTACAATATATTCTTTGTGGGGTTTACTATTTGAGGATGCCAATGGATTAGTTTAGGATTCTGGAATCGCTTATTTGGATTTTGCTTCAGGTATGATTTTCTGGTTTTATGTTTTGTTTGTTCTCTGTTTCTATTAATGATGTTGATAATGAGAAGCTTCATTGTAATTCAAACTTTGGGGGACTAAGATTGGTAATAGGTTGTAAGCTTACGGGTTCACATCATCCCTAAAGTAGATGAAAACGACACTAGAAAAAAGAAAAAGATCTGGAAGGGATGATGCCAATGCTTAAATGGCCACTTGATAATATGAACTCGGGTTATACTTTAGTTGAGGAACCTTAGTTGGTAATATGGTATTAGAGCAGGGATTAGAATCTTAGGGAAATTTACCTGTGGTGGCTAAAAAAACTGGTGGATAGATATGGAATTGTAAGAATATGAGTAGGGATAGCTAGGTTGGGATTAGAGTGATAAAATATTAAGAAATCGATTGTGTTTAGTGTAGTTGGAATGTTAAAAGAAGAGACAGGTAAGGGTAGAAGAGATACCAAGCCTTCAATAATGCTTTATTTATCTAAAAGGCTCTACAATGAGACTTCTGGTTGGACTAAAAGTCTCTAGTTTAAAAGCCGGACGATGGGCTTAGGAGATGGTACTTCTTTCTTTACCAATATGTGGTTGTTCTTTACCTTTTTCCAACTTGATTTAGTAAAGTATAGAGCTGGACCAAGTATAGAGTCATCTAGTTCACTGTGTTTAAGGAGTTTGGAAATCTGAGTTTAAGTTTTGTACAGTTTGTCGACTCAGCTTTAGTTTAGAGTTAGAATTGGCAATCTCTTCTGCACTCTTAGGAGTAGAAGAACTTGCCAAATGGTTGGCAAAAGATGCAGAACCACAACAAGATTGATTTGTCATCCGAATTGTGTGTCGTAGAAGCGAATTCACCATAGGAGTTGCCAATTGGCTTTCCCTTGCTTGCAAGTAGAATGTATTGTTTTTATATGCTTCCAACATGCTAGGTAAGCAATCTCACTGCTTCCAGACCATAAAAATGAGAAATTTTGAAGAATGATCACTTTTAGCTGAGCATAACAGCAGCTATTCACAACTACTTTCTTCACAATTAATCTGTATATGTGGTGGTAGTCTCAGCACTGAATGAAAGCTTCTCTATCAATTACGAAAGCAGTTGTGACCTTTATTTCAAACCTTTCCCCTTCCATCTAAGCTATATATGAACTTCCCCATTGTTAGACGGAACTAAATAAAAAGTAAAAGTTATGGTAGTAATAGTGTACCAGTCTGGATAAAACAAAGAGGGATCCCAAATTAGACAATGAAGAAGAAATGAGTATGTGTGGGCATGCAATGGATGACCTACTTGAGACTGAATTGTTTGATACTGATTAACTTAAATGCTTGATGTAAAACTGATATGCCTGATCAATCCTATGTTTTCGATCTATTCAAATCCCACTGAAACTAATTGAGAAGTCACATTATGTATTTTGATTTCTTAAAATTATATCATATGTGTTTTGTTTTCTTGTTCATCCTTTAGGTAAACTGCTTTGGAGATTCGAGTACAGTTTTGTATCATATCAGTAATTTCTTTTCTGGAAAATGGATCATGTGGATGTGTATTGTGTAATGTCATATTCGACATTATAGTTAGAGATAAGAATTTACTTTCCCACGAGGATCCAGTTTAAGGGGCCATGTTTTCGAGGTTTTAAAGAACATTTCTAATTTTTACCTAAAAATTGAAAAGAACTTGTTCAAATGGTGACTTAGGAAGATGGATTTGCTAAGAAGTTAACATGCACGTATGGTTATGCACTTTTGAGAGCACCTTCAAAAATGAAAATAAGTCCTGTTTAAATGATGATGAGTAATTTTCAAGGACTTTGTGATAATTGATTTGTTTAGTCAAAATGTTTGTGGCTAATCATAGCACACAGGATTGGTTTTCCTCATTTTGTCTAATATGACTTTATGAAAGGCTAAAGGCACCAGCAATAAGAAAACCCTTCTTTTCTTCAATTTCATTCTCACTTGTCGTCTACAACTGTGAAGGTGAGCTAAGTAATAACCCATTGATATGACTATCTTTTCTAGGAAACAAAGCTTATGCATGTAGTTTTCCTATTCCTTTCCAGCTACTCATTTTTCCTGAGTGAACCCTACTGTAGGCCAGTTATCAAGCTATGATTGAATGTGCTTAGATTATGGGCATACGGGTATGTGTCTCTTCCCATCATTGCTTTTAGGTTTCTGGAATGGTTAGAAGTCGTACTTTTAGATTCAATTTTTACCATAAACATTTACTTTCCTCCCAAGTCATTACAACTATGTTCAACCCCTGAAGACTAATGAGGGCAGTAGAAGAAAGTTTTCAATGAAAAATTAATCTAAAGATTCTTAAACATTTAGTGGTTCTGATGCATCCTCAGGTTTATGTCCTTAATACAACATATTATATATACTCTAATGCATATATATAGTTAAGATTTAGACCTATAATGACGCAACTATCACTAAACAAAACCAGACAAGACAAATAATTGTGCCCACAGATTGCGAAGTTTAGGATAGATTTTACTCCTTAACTTGTTTAGTTTTATATATTCTTCATCATCAATTGAAAACTCAATAAAAAAAACAACCATAAAGCTCGTTTATATATTTTGCATGATAATAATGTGAGGCTTACTATAATATCGGCGTTGACTGGTGTGATCATTTAACTTCGACCTCACCTTATGTGTTGGGACTTTGAGATATTGTATAACCTATACCTATGTACTTGAATTCTGCACATCTGGAAGAGCCTAGTGTGTGAGACTTGTTTTATCTATGCATAATCTCACTATGCTTACAAAATATCAATGTAACTCAAATAATTAAGTCCCTACAAAACTAGTTTATCTTAGCTGTAAAGACCAGTGGACACGTCATTGTTTTTGGGGTGCTAGAGTTATTTTCATTTTGTTTCTGACTTTTATTGTACCAAGGACGCCCAAATTTTTCATTTGTGTGTTAATGCCTTTTCACTTGAGTTGTTGTACACTTGTACTGCTATTCTTTTACTTAAGCTCTATATCCTTGATTTATTTCTCTACCCGCTGATTTTGAACATTTATAAGCTATTGACAAATTCTATAAATTACCTGTATTGGTATTGTTATCTATCCGATTTGCTCATTTTGTTTTGGTTTCATTTTGTTTTCAAGGTTTCTAGCTATGAATCTCATGTTAGTAGTTCTCGTAGTCCTTAATCATGTACAATTTATTTTTCTTGGGGATTTTACTTTTGAAAACTTAGATAAGCTTTTGGTGCTTCTTCTTTTGTAGTCGGTTGTTTCTGTAAAGCTGTATTTTTTCTGTTCATTCTTTAAAGTTTTATCCTTCAAAGAATTTGTAGTAGACTGGTCATTGAGTATTTGATTCATTTGTGAAAGCCTCAATTTTAGTGGCAGCTTATTCCCTTCAGGAAAATTTGTTTGATCATCGTGTTGATCTTGTTTGATGGAATTCGTGTGTTTATACTGGTCTGAATTTGTTGAGTTTGGGTATAGATCAGTTTCCAGCAATTGGTTAGTTAAGGTTCTTCTATTTGTTTTTGCCTTGGGGTGTATAATGGAGTTTGTTTTCAAATATCAGATGAAATGTCAGCCATAAGAACGGCTTTATTTTTAGAGTCAATGTCAGCCATCCCATCAACATACCCTTTTAATTATTTTGCAGCTGCTGCATAATATTAAATCTGCAGTAGCTAGCTAGAGCTTTGTGTTACTTTGATTGTTTTCAATGCTCCTTCTAATTCCAATCCTTTATTTTCTCAATACACTTCTATAGCAATGGAAGCATCAAATACCTCTCTAATAATTCTAATGGCCAACCTGCAAACTCTTCTTTGATGTTTTCATGGATTAAAATAGATTATTTGTTTTTTTTTTCTTGGAATTGATCAGTTCACTTCATGATGGGTATGTACAATTTCTTAATCTGCTGGGTTTGCTATTTGGGGATGCTACTTGGTTGGTAAAAGGATTTGGATTACTTCAATTCTACTTAAGGTAATTACCCTTTTTGTTGACTTTTTCCTTCTGTTTGTGTAGTGAAAGCTGTGTTTAAATATGCTTGATATGTTTGTTGATATGTGTTTAATTATCTCGACATGTTTGTTTGCCTGATATGTTTGTCGATATGTATGTTGATATATGTTTAATTATCCCGATATGTTTGTTTAATTATGCCTGATATGTATGTTGTCCAAATATGTGACTCTTCTGCTTTATTGACATAAATCATTAAAGAAACTAATGATGTGATTTCTCTACATGCTAATCTATATCTGTTAGGAGTAACACTTTTCTGTCTATCTATTTAGTTGTTTATTTTTGCTTAAGATAGAGTATTGTTTTGTAAATGGACCTCTTGTTCCTGTGTAATAATCTTAAGATGGATAAGTCATGGATGCTTGAGGATAGAAGATAACGGGCATATGAAATAGGGGTTGAAGCGTTCTTAAAGTTTGCAGTAGAAAATGCTAGAAATGAGAATAGGATTCCTTGTCCTTGCTGGGATTGTGGAAATACAAAAGACTTTGGCATTGGAATTATCAAAGGTCATTTGTTTAGCTATGGTATTACACCAAACTATCATAATTGGATATGGCATGGAGAACCTTCAAAGTCAGCTTCAAACTTGGACTCTCGTGCTGATATTACACGTAAACGTGGTCCTGGTAATACACATGAACCTGAAGCTAATAGTGTAGATGAACATGAACCTGTGATTGACTCTGACTCAGTGTATATGGATGATAATATGCATGATGATTTTGAAATACACCCCAATGAGTTTACCGATTTCTTTGAGAATGCAGACCAGCCCGTGTATCCTGACTGTAAAAACTTTACCAACCTATCTGCTCTTGTTGAATCCTATAACTTGAAAATAAAATTTGGGATGAGTGATACTTGTTTCGCTTCAATGTTAATTATGGTTGGGAAATTTCTACCTGAAGGTCATGGGATACCTTCTTCTATGTATCAAGCAAAGAAGGCTTTGAGCGCTTTGGGCATGTTATGAGAAAATTCATGCATGCTGCAATGATTGTATCTTGTTCAGAAATGATTTTAAAGATGCAACAACTTGCCCTACATGTGGTGCTTCGAGGTGGAAGTTAGGCAAGGATAAAAGAGTGAAGGAGGGGGTTCCTGCGAAGGTGTTGTGGTATTTTCCACCCATTCCCAGGTTTAAAAGGATGTTCGAAACCAGTGAGATAGCTGAGAATTTCACTTGGCATGCAAGTGATAGGGAGAATGACGGCCACATGAGGCATCCTGCTGATTCTCCACAGTGGAAACTAGTAATCATAAGTGGCCTGAATTCGAAGCAAGAATTTGAGACTTGGTCTTTCAACAAATGGTTTTAATCCCCGTCTCCTAAGTAGTTGATATAGCTGCTGGCCTGTTATATTGGTTACCTACAATCTTCCTCCTTTGGTTATGTATGAAAAGAAAGTTCATGATGTTAACCTTTATTTTTCAGGTCCTAAACAACCTGGAAATAAGATGTGTACTTAGCACCTCTTATTGATGATCTGAAATCTCTTTGGGTTAGAATAGAAGAAGTGTATGATGCATATAGAGCGGAGTACTTCAAACTCAGGGCTGTTTTATTATGGACGATCAATGACTTTCCGGCTTATGGTAATTTGTCTGGATGCATTGTAAAAGGTTATAATGCATGTCCCATTTGTGGTGAAGAAACAGATGGCCATAGATTGGTGCATAGTCAGAAAATTTGTTATATTAATCATCGAAGATTCTTGTCTCATCATCACCCATATCAGAAACAGCTTACAACAAATGGAAAAGTGGAATTGAGATCAGCTCCTGTGCCTTTGACTGGACAGCAGGTATTGCGAAAGGTTGAAGGATTTAGACCTAATTGGGGGAAGAAAACTGCTGATCATGAACATGTAAATGATAGTGTTAAACGCTGCTGGTAGAAGAAATCAATTTTCTTTGAGCTTGAGTATTGGGACAAACTTTATGTGAGACACTGTCTTGATGTTATGCACATTGAGAAGAACATTTGTGATAGTATACTTGGTACATTGCTAAACATACCTGGGAAGACGAAAGATGGAGTGGCAGCCCTTTAGATCTCGTTGACATGGGTATAAAGCTTAATTTAAAACCCAAGGACGGGGAAAAGAAACTGCCTCTAGCTTGGTGGAATTTAACAAAGGATGAGAAGAGAGTTATATGCCTTAGTTTCTTTGGCATGAAGGTTCCTGAAGGTTATTGTTCAAACATAAACAATCTGGTTTCCTTACAAGATTTGCGACTTCTTGGCCTGAAATCACACGATTGTCATACCTTGATACAAGAATTGCTTCCTATTGCCATACATTCAGTTTTGCCTAAACAAGTGAGGTATGCAATAACCAGATTGTGTTTCTTCTTTAATGCCATATGTGATAAGGTGGTGGATGTTTCTACATTGGATAAGTTACAAGAGGATGTGGTGTTTACATTATGTCAACTTGAGATGTACTTTCCACCAAGTTTCTTTGATATTATGGTACATCTTGTCAGAGAAGTTCGACTCTGCGGACCAGTTTTCTTTCGATGGATGAATCCATTCGAAAGGTTTATGAAAGTGGTAAAGGACTATGTGCGGAATCGCAATAGACCAGAAGGTTGTATGGCAGAGTGCTATGTTGCTGAAGAAGCTTTAGAGTACTGCTCAAAATATTCGTCTAACCTCAATACAGTTGGAATCCTTTCAACGGAGAATAATGGCATATCAGAGCCTACTTCAGCAGCCTTTATAGAATCAGTAACTGATGTGTTATTTAACCAAGCTCATCTCACTGTATTGGTGAATACAGATGAAGTCCAACCTTATATTGAGTAAGTGGTACATCACTCAGATTTTAATTATTCCTTCTCTGATGGTTTTCTCTATTATAATTCCAATTGTAATATGTGGTTTGAACAACTTCATTACAACGAACATATGGATTATTTGAAGATGACTTATCCAAGATTTAAAAAGCAAGATAGGTGGCTGTAGGATAAGCATATGGCGACTTTTGTTAAATGGTTCCAAGAGCAAGTAAGGACTGTTTCAAAGTTGTTTTGTCTTTCTATATTTCTTTTTTTCAAATAAATTATGATATGTTTTAAATGGATTCAAGATAAGCATACTGTTCAGTTACTAATTTTTTTTTGTTTTTTTTGTTTTTTGTTTTCTTTTGGTACAACTGGAAGATTGCGTATAAGCTTACACGTGAGAATCATGGCATATCAGACACCTTAAGATGGTTGGCAGACAAACCAAACAAAGATGTACTAAAGTATCATGCATACAAGATCAATGGGGTTCAGTTTTACACGAAGGCACGTGACAATGTGCGATCTGTTCAGAACAGTGGAGTGAGACTATTTGCTAAAACGATGCAAGTAGCAAGTGCAAAAGACAAGAACCCCTTTGTTTCAGGCATGTGGTTCTACGGGGTAATTCAGCAAATTTGGGTTCTTGACTATACTAAGTTTAGGATTCCTGTTTTCAAGTGTGATTGGATTGCGGATAGTGGTATTAAAGTGGATGAATTAGGATTTACTTTGGTCAATTTGAGTAAGGTTGGTCATAAGCGTGATCAGTTTGTTGTTGCTACTCATGCCAAACAAGTATTTTACGTTGAAGACCCTGTAGATTCTAGATGGTCTGTTGTAGTATTGACTCCTGATTGAGATTATCGTAGCTGTGATAATGATGAAGAGTTGGGAAACAATTTGGATGACCATCAACCATTTTCAAGAGGTTTACCAGATAATGAAGTTTTTGACGATTTAGTCGATGGGAGCAGTACAAATTTCATGCGAGCTGATTGTGAGGATATATGGATTGATGAAGATTGATGATCTGTTATGTTTTATGACTTGCCATTTGTCTTTGTTCTTTTTGTTCTAATTTGATGTAGCTACTTGATCTATATTTCATAATATGTACTCTTTATGACTTTTTGAATGTTTACTATCTATTTATTAATTACTTTTCTAAGGCATTAGCAATTGGAAGTCTTATTTTGGTAACTTTGGTTTGATGTATTTTTTATTTGAAAAGTAACTAACTTAAAGGTGTTTGCAGATTTGAAAGTACAGTTGGAGTCAAAGTATGGGTTTCTCAAAGCTGCAATCGTCTTCTTCTCTTAAAAGGAAACCTCCTGCTTATGATCTTAAGAAGAAACTTGTGATGGCTAGGCTAAAGAGAAAGTTGACTGCAACTAAATCGAAAAGTCCATCTGCTACATCTCCTAAGGCACCGGTTTGTGCGCATGAAAAGAAGCAGACTATTTCCAATGAATCAATGGAGACTATTACATGTAAAAGTTCAACTGACACCAAAGAAAAGAAGGGCAAGCGTGGTATCAACACAATGCATCGCATTGTGAGGCGAAAACTCTTGGGTGTTAGAAAGAATGTGGAGTACAATGAAAAAGGTCAACCTCACGGAAAGGCAGCGAAAGAGATGCAATCTTATATAGGAGTGTTAGCACGCACCAAGATCCCAATCACTATTCCAACATGGAAAAAAGTGGATGCCGAGTCAAAAAATAAGCTTTGGGAATCTGTTGAGGTTTGCCAATCTACTATTTGACAAATTTATAGCATTTTCTGGAACAACTAAACTTATTTAATTTATGTATCCTAACTTTTGATCCATTTTAATGCAGTTATCATTTGTGCTTGGTCCAGAAAGCAAAAAAATGGTGTTATCATCTGCAGCTTGTAAATGGAGAGAATTCAAGTCTAGATTGACGAGTCAATTTATTCTTCCCTTTAAAGAAGACAGGGAACTCTTATCCTCACGCCCTTAGGAGTACAACTTCATTGAGCTGGCAGACTGGAAAGCATTTCTGTCTTCTAGGTTATCTGAGGATTGGGAGGTAAATGAATTGTTCTTCTAGTGTCAATGCGAATAATGATCTATATCAATTTCAATGCACATTAATTGCATATTTTCTGTATGTCCCTTTATAGGTTCTACATAATGAACAGAGTGAGAGACGGGCATTGTGCTAGTATCCTCATCGTATGTCACGATTAGGATATGCTGGTTTAGAAGATGAGTTGGTTAGTACCCTTTTTTTTTCGTGTGCAAAGAATTGGTTAGTACACTTTAATAAAATGAGTGTACCAAAATAATTATCATTAAAAACTAAAGTCATTAAACTACCCTATTTTCTGTGATGTTGAAAACAATGGATCCTAAGGATATCGATCGTGCTACATTGTGGAAGAAAGCGCGTGAGGATAAATCTGGAAATATCCCAAATGAAAAGGCCAAACAATTGGGAGATAGAATTGTAAGTTGAAAAACTTTTACTTTTTCTTCCCAGATATTTGGATAATTTCAGTTACTGTATCTTTGATGAATTTCAAATTAAGGAGTGATATCTTATTTTCAGTTTTTTACTACAATTGAACAGTTTTTCTTTTAAATAATCGTTAGCTACTGATTTGTTGCTGATTTTAGGATGAATTAAAGAAACAAGTGAGTGATGGGATGTTGAAGGTAGATGGTAGTAATGATGTGTTGACCATGGCATTGGAAACATCCGATCATGGTGGAAGAGTTAGAGGAGTGGGAGGTTATGTGACTCCAACTGTTTATTTTAACCAACCTAGACGCCGAAGAGGGAATGTTGAAGCGGCTGTTAGAGTGAGTGTTAAAAAGATACTTGACGAGGAGAGAGGGGAAAGAGAGAAAGTTGTGACAGATCTAAACAAGTTTTGGGCGGAAAGGTTTGCAGCATTAGAGGCAGCCCTAAAGTCAAACTCTCAACCAAATGGCCCCATCCTTTCCCAAGTTCAACGTACTCCTCAGATTGCTGGGAATGCATCTGAGAGGGCTAGTTGCTCATCTGCCAAGGGGAACAGCATGGAAGATTCAGAGAAGCAGTTTGTCCATAATCATGAGCAAGACAATGGAGAAGAAAAAAGCCAAAACTCAAAGGTACATGTTGAATGCTCTAATTAGTTCAAACTCAGTAGGTTTTAAGACTTGGTAGGAGCTGACTTTTAGTAATATAATGCATTTGTTTTGTTCTTGAAGGGAAAACCATGCAAGTTAGCTGTCGACTTGGTTGATAATATAGTTGCGCGTGGTACCGTACTAGAAATTGATGCAACCAACCCAACCATTCATGGTGTTCCTTTAGGTTTGGCAATGAACGGGTTGTAGTTGATATAGTTATAGACGCTGAAGCATTTTTGCCTTTCCCTATTAAAGATGATGACATATTCACTGTAGGCCAAGCTGTAGGTTATGTGATGGCTTGGCCTTAACATCTAGTCATATTAACAGGAGTGGAGGTGATTAAAATAGTTTGGTTTTATTATTGTTATATTTTTTTTGGAATATATATACACATGCATGTTTTGTTATTTACCAAGAATTCCTAATATATTTTCTGGTGTCACTGTAGATTCCTAGAAAGCGTAAGCATACTGTTGAAAAACTCCCTAAAGCCCCAGAGGTGGACTTTCATGGAATGCCAAAATCATTGAAAATATTATGGCGTTATGCACAAAATATGATTAAGATGAATGGGAACTGCATTGTGTTTGATATGGAAGAGAGAGTATTTGGGTCACCTCGACCCACTCACATCTTGAATGAAGATATCTTATAGCTTGGAGGCATGGAGAAATTATCAGCCACTTGCATAGTAATTTATATGAGGTAATCTGTACATTCATATATATATATATATATATCTGTGTGTGTGTGTGTGTTGTGTGTATGCGCGTAGAATTTAAATTACATGTTTGTTCTTCATCTTTTATTTTGTAGTTTGTTTAGGGAGATTATTTGAATTTGAAACATTGTAGGTACTTATATACTGTGCTTGAAGCGTTAGACATGGTAGGCTCTGTTAGTTTTGTTGATCCTGCTATAATCTCTGCTCCATGGTGTGGGACAAGTTTTGTAAGATCCCGTAAGTTAGCAGACCGATTCAAAGGAGCACCATAAATGATCAGATGTTCTTTATCCCTTACAACTCCGGGTAAGAAATATAGAAACGTGCTTTATTTATTAACAATACTACTATTTTTAATCACTAGTCATATATGAAGTTCATTACTATAAGGAGTTTTGTTATGTAGTGATCATTGGATGTTAACGATTGTCCATCCAGTCAAGGAGACGATCTATTTTGTTGACTCATTTTATCAGAGCATAATTGACAGTGAATGGAAACATGTTGTGAATGAGTAAGTAATTTCTTACTTCGCATTTAGAATCTTGAGATTCAGTTTTCTGATTATTCCCTGGGTATATACATGAGTTGATTGGAAGATTGTATATCATACATACACTGATAATAATACAAGGCAACAAGGCAACCAGACAATATAGTAGCTAGAGACTACTCTGCTTAGCTTATATCCGAAGTAGTTGATTATAAAGGTTCTACTCAGAATGAAGTCTACGCATATCTTACTTACCACCTTTAATAGTTTACATTAATTTCTTGTTTGACCAGTGAAGTTGATTATGAAAAATTGTACCTCTAAAACTGCGGATAGGGGAAATTAGGGAGCTAGTTGTTTTGATTTGTCAAAAGACATATCGAAAATCAGGACCTTAGCTTGTTGTGAGCCTTAGCTATGTTAAAAATTTTCATGAACTTCTTGTCCTGCATCTCATTAAATTAGCATGCATGTGTGATTCATGTTTGTTATTTTTTTGAAGTGCCATTAATATATTCAACCGGCAAAGGAATAAGCAAGGACGTAAATCTCCACTATGGAAAATCCTGATGGTATGTTTTAATTTAGAATATGCCTTCTTATTAAATGAAATTTAGAAGTGTTGATTTTGGGATATTAATAGATTCTTGTTACACATCCTCTAGGGTGCTCCAAGACAACCGACAAACAAAGAATGTGGCTATTACGTCATGCGCTTTATGAGGGACCTAAGCCTTGAAGATATTCAAGGTGTACTAGCTAAGGAATATATATTCATTGTTTAAGTTGTTCAACGTTTGCTGGCATGATCATGTGGTAGCTTCAATTGGTTGCTTGGTCTGGATTGGTACTCCATCTTGCTGCATTATGTCCTTAAAAGAAATTTAGTTTAGCTTCAAGGTTTCCTTTTGAGATTGTAACTTCTGGCATGACTTCATTGTTTTTTAGGTAACTATTGCATGATTAATGCATCTTGTGTGAGAAATTTGCATTATGTTTCATTTATATATTCATAAGTAATTGATTATATGCATAGTAACAAATCTGGCATAGGGATAATTTCCTAAATCTCTAGATATCTATATGATTATGAAGAAAGGCTAAAAGCTTAAAGAACATGACAGTCATCATGATTACTTTTCCCCATTAATCATCTTTAGAAATTTTAAGAACTCTGACCTTCCCAACAACAAATATCTGCTCTAAAGAGCTGCAAACATAAAATAAAATCTTTAGGAAAAAAATATTTGGCAGAAATTGACATACATGTGCAGGTTACAGTAACATTAATATATATATATATACAATAACATTAATCCTTCTTTTCTTTCAATAGACATAATATTAATGAGTTGATAAATGCCTTATTGCACAAAGCGCATGCATTTGTTTTAATTTTGGTGAGGAATTGTGCAAAATTGAAACAACTATCATCTATGTCGATCTATGGCATTCAATGGTGTCTCTTTAGGTTGGATTTGGATATCATCATCATTTCTTGGAAGGTCTGTATATGATTCTTGTGGTATGGTTTATACTATGGTCTTTATATAACTATGGCAAATGTTAATAATATTTTTTTTCCTTAGTGGGAAGGACCTATGGAGACCACATATCTTCAAGAAGAAATCGATGAAGTCCGTGATGAGTGGGCAGAATTCGTTAGCGACAAGTATCTTTAGACTCCTAAGTTCTATGGTTTAACTACGTACCTAGTGAAACTTCTTTAATTTGTTGCAAAATTTACATTTTCCTCTATATGAGAGCTAAATACATTTATGACAGCTAGTACTATTTATGTTTCTTTTACTTTTGCAAAATTCACTCAAAAAATTTCAATTGAGAAAGCATAGTAAATGTGATTACTTGAAGTACTCTTCTATATATTATACTATTACAATTTCATTTCAATTTCCTGAATTGATGTAGTAGATCATGGTTGAAAAAAAAATCGTCGTCTCTCTGACTAGTAGACAATGGATTTATTCTAGAAATTGTTGTAATTTATTATCTTCATCATCACCGACAACGTTGTCAATTTAGAAACTGATGTAACAGTCTCTCAATGCCAACGTTTTTGACGAGAAATTGTTGTCTAATGAAGTTGGGGAAAATATTTTTCAACTAAAAACTGATGTATACAATCCTCGAAGTCAACGTTTTTTTGGTAACAACCGTTGTGTATGAAAGTTGTTGAAGGCCAAAAGTGATGTGTTGATTATATTACCGCATCGGTATCTGAGTGAAAACCGTTATTGAATAATTAAATACACAACGGTGTATTTAGTGCTAACGGTATGTGCTAATTATATCTACAACGATTTCTAACTAAAAGCCGTTGTACTTTATTATGTTCAACAACGGTGAAGTACCGTTGTGGAGTGAAGCGTAAAAAGACCACACTCACCTAGACAACGAAAATATATTTTTTCAAACAACGGTGCAGAACCGTTATCTATTAACGATTTTGTACTAGTGGCTAGAGGCTGCCACAGAGACGATCAGAGCAAGGAGGCGAGTCTATCTGGAAAGTTTCACCGCCAGAGATTGCCAGAAAAGTCAGGTCAGAACATCGGGTCCGGGTCAGGTCAGTCGGGTTTCTTCGATTCTGAAGGTGCAGTCGAGAGAGAAGAGAGAGAGAAGAAAATTTCCTGAAATGGAAATTGGAATTATGAAATAATTTTTGAAAATCCTCTATTTATACCAAAATGGAAACTTTTTCCGAAAGCTATAGCTTTCTCATACAAACTCCGATTGACGCGTACCGCATGTTCACGTACTCGTATGGACGTGCTCTACAACTTTTGTGAATGAAGTTTTTGAAGAATCCCAACATATAAAAAGTCAACCTTTGCACCCCCTTCTAAAACCATGCATTCCGAATAATAATTCGTTCGAAACACTTCCGCTCCGTTCACGAGCCACGAAACCATCCAATAACCACAAAATTAATTCTGGAAAATCCTCAAAAAATAAATACGAATTTCCGGGGCATCACAGTTAAGATGGTTATATTCAATTAACTATCTCTCTAAATCTCCCAAAATTAATTGTTGTTTAACAAAGGAAACAAAAATTAAAGAAAATAAAACTTCGGAAATCAATTACAAAAAAGTGATAAGTTGTATGTTATAGACTAAAGAGAAACTTGTTTAAAAATAGAAAATTATTAGGGCTTAATTGAGGGGGGTTAAAGGGCCGGGTCGGGTCGGGCGGGCTTAGGGCCGAAGGGCTAAATGATGAGGCCTAGATTGATCAATTCATCCATACTCCCTCCCTAATTCAGATAACCACCACGACTACAACAACTCGACCAAAATCAATAACCTGGAAGAATTCGATTCCAATCTGATCAACCACAGAACAGAGCTTTGATCAAATGGTTCAAACTTTTACCCTCAAGAGTTTGATTTGTAAGCCGTCCACTTAACGAGCTGCTTCTCTTCCCACGCATCGTAGCTTTCCAGAATCTGACTAAGGACGAACTGAGAATTCAACGCGCACCAACTAGTAGCTTCTGGGATTTAGCTTCAGTCTAGAATAACACGCATCAACAGGTGGAAATGAGGTAGAGAGCAAACCAAGAGAAGACAGAGAAGTCGTCGGCGTCGAAGAACAATGCCGGAACCGAGAGCAACCCAGAAATCAAATCAACAAAACTCTATCAATTTCGAAAACTAAGCACGCAAACATGTAGAGCATGACGAGATGATGACTTTTCATACTACATGTTGCCTAAAAGGAGGCCGGAGTTGTGGAAATCGCTGAAATTTGTCGAAGAAAACTCAGAGCTTCCAGTCGTCGATTCTCCGTTCTCGATCTATGCATGGACTATCCGAGGCCACAAGCATGTAGGCGACAGCGAGACAAAGAGGATGGTGGTGCCCGTGAGATGGCTATAAGCGACCTGACGGTGGAGTGCTGATCGGGTCAAGCAATTGGATCTCAGCTTCTGTTTTCAGGTCGAGAGTTCCAAGGTCACACTCTCTCGAGCCTTCTTGGCTGATCTGGTATGTTCCCCTTTCTTTTAAACTGAAATCAATGGTCCATATTTGATGGTGGAAGAAATGGAAGGCTCATATCGCACCACTTGATTGTTATTTCCTTAATTAATTTCCAAAATCCCAAAACTTCCAAATTTCGTAGAAACTAATTCAGGTATCCGAAAAATTCCCCGAAAATTCTCACAAACTCGTCATGTCGTGTACTTTATTATCCAACTTTTAAATCGAGGATTTCACTTTGTGAAAATTTCTAAAGATATTCTCGAGCATCTTTTGTCATTACCGAGATTGATAAGTAAATTATCGAACGATCTCAATTAAGCTCGATAAAATTTCCCGGGCCTCACATTGTGAGAGCGATTGGAAGCACAACCAAATAGACACAAGAGAGGGAAGCACGTAAGATGGATGAATTACAAAGGAAAATGGCTGAACAAACACAAAAGATGGTTTTGAAGGTGTGTCGGCATGGCAGTTCAGAAAATGGAAGAGATGTTTAAACAATGTGGAATATCGGTGGATACATAAGAAGATATGGTGCAAACAATGTCTCAGTTTGCTCATCACATTTCTCAAAGGCCGTAAAATGTGGTTTTTTTCCCCAAATAATGATGTTTACCGCCCCACATTGCCATTTGAGGGTTCTACTATGCAGACGAAATGAAGACATTGCTTGAAGATGGTGGTCGCTCGTTCAAGTCTATTGAAATTAGTTTGATATTAAAATAAGATTTTCATATTAGTATTTCCATTTTCTAGTCATTTGAGATTTCAGACTAATTTTAATTATTGTCTTTTGTTAGTTTAAGGGAAAATCATCCAAACAGTGTCTGGACTTTTCCAGACTATTAATTTTCATACTTATACTTCAAAAAATATCAAAATGGTACCTGAGTGTTTGAGCTCGACCCAATTTCCATGCCTAGCAATAGTAAAATCATTAACAGAGTTAACTTTTGAAGGGTATTTTTGTCATTTTACTATTCATCTTCTCTGAAATCGACTGGCCACCACTCTCCTTCCTCTTCTTCTCCTCCACTGAAACCATCAGCAACACCTCTCTTGGCTATCAATGTTTTTCCTCCACCAACTCGATTTCTTTCAAGTGATATATGGTTTAAAAAAAGTCATTATGAAACTTTAATGTTCAGATTGACTTCCAACCATGTGACTACATTAATCTTTGGAAAGAACTATCGGAGCCATGAGGCCACGATGGCGAAGCGGTGACTCAGCACGCCGGCGTTGTAGATTTCTGAGAGGCTTCCAGTGTGGAGATTGAGGTTGGCGTCGAGCTTGTCAAGATCGCTCTGCATCAGAAGCTTGCCGAAGTAGGAAAGATCGAAGCAACGACGAGCAAGATTGTGGCACTCGTTAATGGTACCTAAAGTCTTCAACAGAACGCCGAAGAGAACTGGGTTTTCATCTCAGTCATAGTTTTCAACGGCGGCGAGGTCGGAGTTGAGTTCTTCGAGCATGGTTGTTATGGTTTTCCATTTTCCGGTGAAGATTTTGATAGAGTAGGTGAGGAAGATGAGGGATGAGATAGACTGAATGGCTTGTCGGAGACTTGATTCTCTAGCAGCGGAGGGTTGGTCTGGTTCTTTGCCATGACGACTGCTCTGCTCTTCTTCCCCCATTATGGTTGTCTCACTAGTTTTGGAGAGAACCCATTAACCAGGGAGAGGTGGGTCAAATTCCGGCGAGGTCATTCTATAGGATCTGCTCTGGGGACAGATTTGATCTGGGGATGGATTGGACACACTCTGGATTTGATATGGTTTGAGTGTGGTGGGGTAATCTGATCCAAAACCATCAAAGCCCCAAACTTGAATGGTTATTTTTGGTTCACAGCTCAAGATTCAAGTCCCTCCTCTGCCATCCTCTGTTCTTCCCTCTTCTGAATCACCAAAACCTGAAGCCGTTTTCAGAATCGAAAGAATGAATTCTCTGGCCTCGTCCTTTCTCTTCCGGCCTGTCTCAATCTCCGGCTAAGAAATCCTCATTTGGAACCGTCAGTTCCGGCATTGAAAAACATAAATCTTAATGGAGGTGTTCTTGGCGTTCTTAGTGATTAGTAACATATTAATTATTAGGTTTAGTTTATTGAAATAAGAGGATGATTAATTACCAACAATTGTTGACCCGGTGGCTAAGATACTGAGAAGTGAACTAGTCTGCCCAAGTTCGAACTATGGCAAGCTCATTTTTTTTATTTCTTTTTACATTTATCTGGTTTTGGAGAGGATAAAACTTCGCTGACCATATCCACTAACTGGGAGACATGTGTCCTCCTAAGCCAATTATGCCTTCTACACAATCTAGATTCCGTCGGTGGAGCTGTGCTTCATGACCATGATGGAGGAGGAGGAAGCAAGCATAGTACTGCTGCGAAACAAGGAATAGTATCCCGAAGGATTTGCCATTGCCGGAGACGTGCCGTTACTGGACACAAGTACGGAGAGATCTCGATCCGCGGCATAGGCTTTGATTAAAAGAGTGGAGAAGGCGGTGGTGGTGACTGGAAACCGGCAATAGGGAGTGGAAAAGGGGTTCAGGATTAAGGAGGAGGAGGAATGAGGTTTGGGGATGGTCGGGGTGAGCAACCGATAGGGAATGGTGAAGAGAAAGAAGGAGAACAGAAGAGGAAAAAGGAGAACAGAAAGAGAGGGGCCTAAAAAAAACCACGTGTTAGACCTTGAGTGAGACACGCAAGTGTTGGTTAGGAAGGGCTGCCCATGGCTGGGCAGCAAAGTATTGTCCTTTTGGAGAAGATGAATAGTAAAATGATGAAAATATCCTTCAAAAGTTAATTCTGTTAACGATTTTACTGTTGCTAGGTACGGAAATTGGGTCGGGCTCAAACACTCAGGTACCATTTTGATATTTTTTGAAGTATAAATACGAAAATTAATAGTCTGGAAAAGTCCAGACACTGTTTGGACGATTTTCGCTTAGTTTAAAGTTCAAACTTTTTAGATTTTATTATTATTATTATATTTTCCTTATAATATTAAGGACAAAATGCTATTTACTCCCTATACTTATAGGGTCTCGACGTTTCAATCTCTGACGTTTCAATTTCACCTAAAAATTCCCTAAACTCTCCAATTTCACCCAATTGGTCCTTACCGTCGACTTTCCGTCAAAAATTCTGTCATCTTGCTAACGTGGCATTCATTCCACAGTAAAATGACTATTTTACCCTGAGTAACACAAAAAAAAATTCTCAATTTTTTTTTTGTTCTTTTTTTTTTCTTCTCTCTTTTCTCTTTTTTTTTTTTAATTTGTTCTCTCTTCTTCTTCTTTTTAACTCTCTTTTCTCTCTCGTTTTTTTTTTTCAACTCTCTTTTCTCTATTTTTTTTATTTGTTCTCTCTGTTTTTTTTTTACGTCTCTTTTCTCTCTCTCTTTTTTTTTTTTTTGTTATCTCTCTCTCTCTCTCTCTTTTCCTACTCTCTTTTCTTTTAACCTCTTCTTCTTCCCCTCGCTCGTCTCCATCCTCATCTTCACTGCAAACCCAAGCCAAGAGTGCAAACTATTGTGATTTTTGCACCACCATCTCGCACACCAAAACCTTGCCAGCCCACCACCGTTGGCGTGCCTGCCGCTCCGAGCAAGTGCTGGCCATTCCACCATCCATCCATCATCCCCGTCATGCCAGCAAGCACCACCTCCCGTCTCCATACGACGGCTCCAAACCAAATTAGAGCACACCCAAACCAAATCAATTCACCTTCCACCTCCCTTTCTTTGGCGCCAAAACTGTTCACACATTTCTCTCTCAAGTTACCATCAGAAATAGCCAAAAAGACCAAATCACCGCTGTGCACACTAGCCACACACGATGGCCGATGCTGCCCAAAATATCAAAATCTCCAAATCTCAACCAAATTCAATTATACTAAGAAGTAGAGCTCGACAAGTACACAAACTCTACCTGAGTTGAAACCAATGGTCCTCAGAAAACATGGAAATTCGTAGGAAAACTCAAACATCTTATCCTCTTCGATTCTCTCGGGGCTTATCATCTCAGCAAACCAACACCACAGAAACGCTATTGACGTCAAGGGAAAGCTTCTGATATAGCTCCGACATCACGAAGCGGCCGGAATCTGAATGGAAGAGAACACGACCATTTTGGCATCCAAGCGTGGGCAAAAACTGGAGCTACAATCAGAGAGGAGGAAGAGAAGGCCTAAGAGCAGAGAGGAGGAAGAGGAAGAATAGGTAAAAAAAAGAAAAAAAAAAAAAAGAGAAAAGAGAGTTAAAAATAAAAACAAAAAAAAAAAAAAAGAGAGTTAAAAAAAGGGTTTTTGTCCATTTACCCCTTAATTAGAGGTTTTTTTTCCCACTTACCCCATTAAGATTTTTTTTTGTTTTTTAATTTTTTTTAATATCATTTTACCCTCACCCCTTTGAAACTTAGAGAGAGAGAGAGAGAAATGGAAGAGAGAGAAACCATAGGAGACTTCGCCGGAGCCCCGTCATCGGCCGCCGGAGTCAAGTTATCGGTCTTCGGAGTCCTATCACCTGCTGCCGGAATCCGGTCAACTTTCGCCTGATTCCGGTCGCCAGCTGCCACCCACAGGAATTTGCTGAAAATCTCACCGGAAATGTTTTTTTTGCCCCCAATAGACATCTATTGCCCCGATAGTCTATTGCCCCTCAATAGTCGACTATCAGCCATGTATTACCCCCAATAGATGACTATTAGCCATGTATTGCCCCCCAATAGACTTCTATTGGGGGGCAATAAAGGTTTATGAAAACTCCCCGGAAGTCTCCAAAGAGGTTGTTGTAGATCTCATATGGGATCGAAGAGGTTTAGTGCCCCCTGAATAACTTGTATTGCCCCCCAATAGACACCTATTGCCCCCTAATAGATGTCTATTGCCCCCTAATACCCATTTATTTTTTAAAATTAGACAAATAAAATTTTGATTAAAGAAAAAAAACGAGGAGATTACATCAATTCAAAACGTCTACTGCCCCCCAATAGAGGTCTATTGCCCCCCGATAATTTTTTTTCTTTGTTCTTTCATTCTGGGCCTTCTGCCCCCACTTTACCAAAATTAATTAATTAATTAAATTCTGCACTCATTTTACAAAAAAAAAAAAAAAAAAACGATTTGGGTACCCAAGTCAAAAGCCGGATGTGTTTCTCGCCGGTGTTCGGAACTCCGACTCCAAAGTAGTTGCATCTGGTAGAGCTGGTCAAAAGTAGATCATTCAATCAATCACAGCCTTAGAGACGACGACACCGGTGATGCCGAAGATGACGATGACGAAGTTGGTGCTGGAAAATAACGGGGAAGAAGGCTGACGAGGATTAGTGAGGGGAAGAAGGTTCCTTGCACACATAGAGAGAGAGAGAAGAGAGATAGATAGGAGAGAAGAGAGAGAGAGAGAGAAGAGAGAGAGAGAGAGAGAGTGGAGAGATAGAGGAGAGAGAGAGAGAGAGAGATGGATCCTCGTCGTCGGCGTCGGCGTTGGGGTCCTCCTCCTTGCAGAAAGAGAGAGATGGATCCTCGGGTCGTCGTCAACGTCCTTACAGAGAGAGATCAGTGATGAGAGAGACAGGAGAGAGAGGGTCGTCGACGTCTTCCTTGCAGAGAGAGAGAGAGAGAGTGGACGTCGTCCTTGCAGAGAGAGTCGGAGAGAGAGATAAGAGTAGCAACCTGTAATTTTTAATTTTTTGGAGCCCAAAATCGTCATTCAGCTATCAAGTGGGGTTAGTGGGAACAAAATTTTGTTGGTGGTGTAAGTGGGCTAATTTTAATATATTTTGGTGCTATGGGTCAAGGACCCTTAAAAAGACAAAGAGAGAGAGAGAGAACAAATAAAAATAAAAAAAGAGAAAAGAGAGTTAAAAAAAATAGAGAATTTTTTTTTTAGTCAGTGAGGGTTAAATAGTCATTTTACTGTGGAAGGAATGCCACGTCAGCAAGGTAACAGAAAGTTGACGGTAAGGACCAATTGGGTGAAATTTGAGAATTCAAGGAGTTTTTAGGTGAAACTGAAATGTCGAGACCCTATAAATATAGGGAGTAAACAATATTTTGTACTAATATTAATGGTTATGCTTCATTGTTATTAATGTTTTTTTTTTAATTCCGTGAAAATTGGGATTATTTGGATATAATTTAGAGAAAATTACATATAAGTGCATTTTAAGGTGTTGTTTTAGCCTAAAGGCCACCCAATATTTTCTTCCTTCATAAGGCCACCAGATACAAAATAGGATTAAATTTTGAACATTAAAAATAAAGGAATTTACAGTTCTGCCACTCTCAAAACAGACCAAAATTGTGATATTAATTTAGGGTTTGTTTCATTTTCAGAAACGCATCATTCTCTCTCTCTCGTCGCCGGCGCACATTCTCTCTCGTCGGCGGGACACTCTCTCACCGCCGAAGTTCTCCCTCGTCGGTGGGCCTCTCTCAACCGCCTCTTGATCTAGACCTTGTCGCCAACGCTCTTTCGATTTGCTGTGGAGTATCTTTGTTTGCAGTAGCTTTCTCTTATCTTTGTTTGCAGTAGCTTTCTCTTTTCAATTTCGATTTGCTTTGGAGCATCTTTGTTTGCAGTAGCTTTCTCTTTTCAATTTCGATTTGTTGTGGAGTATCTTTGTTTGCAGTAGCTTTCTCTTTTCAATTTCGATTTGCTTTGGAGCATCTTTGTTTGCAGTAGCTTTCTCTTTTCAATTTCGATTTTCTTTGGAGCATCTTTATTTGCAGTAGCTTTCTCTTTTCAATTTCGATTTTCTGTGGAGTATCTTTGTTTGCAGTAACTTTCTCTTTCAATTTCGATTTGCTGTGGAGCATCTTTGTTTACAGTAGCTTTCTCTTTCAATTTCGATTTGCTAGTAGGCTTGACAACCTTTTGCTGTAGCGTTTGTTCTACTTTGGAGTATCTTTTAGAATGTTTGGCAGTATGTTTCATGATGCTTGACAGTAACTTATCTTTAACAACAACTTGGCTTACCAGCTTGCATGTTTAACAAGAGCTTTCTGGTTCTATCTCAGTAGCTTTATGGTTCTTTGATAGTAGCTTTATACATCTACTACAGTAGCTTGTTTAGTCTTTTACAGTAGCTTTTTGTTGTTTTTGTCAGTATCTTTTGTAACCTTCCACTGTAGCTTTCATATTCTTTAATAGTAGTTTTGTTTGTTATCTTCTCTCATTTTTTTCTCTACTTGCAGGAAGGAAAAATGGCTGAACGTAGAGACCGAACACCACAGTATAAAGCAAGTTTATAGTCATTCAACGAGAAGATGAAAACCTACAAAGGGATGATCAGTCCAGATGTAATGTTGAGGTTGAATAGGACACCATTCTGGGAGATCATTTATGCCTTCCATCACAGACTTTTAAAAGACAGAGAATGCATAAAAGTAGATGAGGACATTCTGAGAATGGTCAAGACATACGACGTCAATCAAAAAGGGTTTCTGCTTGGGGAAAGGATGCTGAAAATAACCCGTGAAGATGTAGCTATCTACCTTGGAATGCGATTGGAATGAGTCACATTCGAGCTAAACAAACACCACTAAAAGCCAACGAAGAATCGCATCATCGACAAGTATTTTGGAGATGCAAAGAAAGTGACAAAAGCGATGGTTCATAGTGCACTTGCCCAATCTTTGAAAGACCCAAGGAATCAAGTCGCAAGTGAGATGGCATCGCTAATAGTCATGAGTCTGTTCGTATCCTTCTTGTTCTACAAGTGAGGTGCTATCAGCGAATGGGTAACGGTCTCTGTGAAGAAAGAAGATGGTTGGTGGAGCTAAGGTTCGCCAGAATTTGGTGTGCAGCAAACTGGTTTCCCATATTTGATTTTTTTTTTTTTTCAATCATGTCACCCAACTTTCGTTTTGGGTCCGTCTGCTAGGAGTTGAGTTGGAAGAACATGGATTTGTAGCAAGAATTGAAGAGGATGATGGCAGCTTGGTGATGGTTTGGGCGGAGGAGAAGGAGATGAGAGAGAGGAGGAGGAGAGAGAAGAAGAAGAAGAGGACTGCAGTTGAAGAAGAAGTAGAAGCCATTTTTCTTTGATTCTTGGGTGGAGGAGAAGGAGCGGAGCTTGCGACAGTTTGGCTAGAACAAAATCCCAGAAGAACAAGAACAATAAGAAAAAAAAGAAGAAAAAGAAATGAAAAGAAAAAAAAAATGAATTAACAAAAAAAGGGTAAATTGGTCATTTCACTTTTTTGAGGGGCCACGTGCTTGCCATGTCAGCAAACAGACGGCGCCGTTAGAGATTTTTTACAGAAGTATCACGTTGATGTCAAAATATTTCTTTGGGTATCACATTGATACTTTTGAGAGTTCGGGTATCAAATTGGCCTTAACAGCATAATTTGGGGACGGTAGCTGAAATTTTCTCTTTTGTGAATGAAAATCTGTATTGGACTGATTGGTAAAAGCAAAACCTCGACTACCATGTGACGGACAAAGTAAGAGTTGAAAGCACATGGAATCAAATCTTCTCACTATCCAAATCAGCACACTCATCCAGTACAACATTTTAAGGCGGACAATGATCTGATCGCTTGCTTTGCCATGTCTCCATTACCCATTACAGTAAGCAATTTATCATCACCGACCCATTTTGTGTTCAAATACAAATATACAACTAATTACTAGCTGGAAACATCTAGACGTATACATACATAATACTTATTTTCACTACTAGAATTATGCTAATAGACATCGCATGTTTTAAATCGGTCAGACTTGCACACAATGTAAAAAAGTAATCTAACATTGTTTTACGAAAATACCGATTTAAATGTATATTATTAACATCGGTTCTTAAAATGACCGGTGTTAAAAATTTTATTTGAAAATTTGCGGAAACCTAGTTTTGCAAAACGCGCTAAGTCTTTTCAGTGAAATGAAGAAGCGGGGACTAAAACTCAAAACTTTCACACTTAGAAAAAAAATTGCACCCCACCCACCCCAAAACTGAAACACAAACCCTACGCTCAGTGTTCTCAACCCAGACTCGAGCTCCTCCTCCTCCTCCTGGTCACCATCACAATCCTCCCTCCTCCATTCTCAGGTGGAATCTGAAGCGCTGAGATCCCGACCTCGATCTAAAATTGAAGTATCAGCTCTGAATCCAGAGCCCGGCCTCGATCTGAAGAAATTAAAGAGGAATGGTTCTTTCCTCTCAAGCCCCACCGAAGTCAAGGTTGTAGCCCTAAACCCGAACACAGCAACCCAGCTGCACTCAACTGCACTGTTTCTGACTCTCTCCGTCCCCGACTCTCCGTCTCCGCCTCTCCGGTCTCCCTCTTCGTCTTCTTCTACTCCCTCTTCCTCGTCTTCTTCTCTTCTTATCTTCTTCTTTTTAATCTGATTGAATCATGAATCACCCATTTGAAATTGAAATTGAATTCCTTAGAGTAATGGAATTGTATGTATGAATGTATCCTAATAATCTGAATATGTTGGTCTGGCCCAGATTGGAGCTACTTTCATGGCCAGGCGGCTAGCAGAATCTGGATAGCTAGATTGGGAAAATCGATCCCATTGATCTGCTATGATGATTCAATGGCAAGAGGGTTTTCGTTAGGGTTGATCTCAATGTTCCTTTGGATGACGACTGTAAGATCACCGATGACACTAGAGTCCGAGCAGCTATCCCCACCATCAAGTACTTGCTCAGAAATGGTGCCAGAGTCATCCTCGCTTCCCACTTGGTATTCCATCACTCTTTTCACTTTTTTGGATGATCGGATATCTGGGTTTGTTTAGATCTTATGGGTTTGAGTAGTTAGATTTGCATGTGGGTTTGTGATGGATTAGTGGTTTGATCTATGCATATCAGATTGTAGATCCTTATGTCTGGTTACTTGGTTAATATCGATTATCTGTCATTATATTTGCTTTGGTGCCCATGTACCTCTATGGTTGGTTTATTGTTTTCGAAAGCTATTTTTATAGTATGATCTTAGGTTAGGTTGGATAGCAGTTTCATAGTTTCATTAATTTTGGATCCTTAAAATAAAGGGAGAGTCTTTAACTGCTTTAGTGTGTTTCTATAATTGTGCTAGTTGCTTGAGCTTCTGTTTAGTTGATTATAATTGTTTGCTTTTTCTTTTTATGTGCCTAGATATGATACAGAACACCATAACTTTCTAACTACTAAGAATAGTAGTAGATGAGATAACTTCTTTTCCCTAGTTATTAATGAAATATGTCTGTGTTTACAGGGACGTCCCAAGGGTGTCACTCCCAAGTATATCTGATCTGCAGATACATTTCTCTCGTTCTTAACTCCCAAGGGTGTCCCAAGGATATATTAATGAAATATATCTGTGTTATATCTGTGTTTACAGATACATTTCTCTCGTTCTTAACTCACATGCATATTCATGCAGGAGAATTCGAAGTAGAACTAAGATAAGTGAAAGATGAAGGTGGCAGTGATTGGTTTTGGTATTAGTGGTTTGGTCTCGGCCTATGTTCTTGCAAAAGAAGGTGTTGAAGTGGTTCTATATGAGAAAAAAGACTACCTGGGTGGCCATGCCAAGACTGTCACATATGATGGTGTTGATTTGGACCTTGGTCTCATGGTCTTTAATCATGTAAGTAGCACTCTGGTTGTTCTCTGAGTCTTTTACTTAATTCTGCAAATATATTCTCATTATCCGAATATTAACCATCCGCTTGTCTTGGTAATTTTTTTACTTCAATTTGAACATAATGTTAATGCATGCACAGAGTTAGTTCTATATGTTAGATCAGCTGTGCAACTTCTATAAACACAATCCTTAAACTTGCACTAGACAGTTTATACTAAACTCTAAACAATACAAATGAAGCTTCAATGATCCAGCCTTCTTGATTAATTGGTCAATGTTAATTCTCCTCATCATCCTCACAAAAAATCTATCAATGACGACAAAATAAAATACATATGAATAATGTTAATGTTCGTTTGTGGACTTGTGGAATGAAAATTTAAAATTGGAATGTAGGTGATGTATCCAAATATGATGAAGTTCTTTGAGAGCCTTGGAGTTGATATGGAGACATGCGACATGTCTTTCTCAGTGAGTTTAGATAAAGGACGGGGCTGTGAATGGGGTAGTCTAAATGGTCTCTCAAGCTTGTTTGCAGAAAAGAAGAACTTGTTCAACCCATACTTCTGGAAAATGCTTCAAGAAATCACCAAGTTTAAGCATGATTTGATCAAGTATGTAACTCGAATGGTTTCTGAAATGCATCCCATGTCTCAAAATGTCCTATTGAGGTGAGATGTCATGTTGATGTCTGTATTATTTTGTGTTTCTTGCAGTTATCTTGAGGTGCTTGAGAGTAACCTAGACATTGATCGGAATGAAACCTTGGGGTAGTTTATTGAGTCACATCACTACTCTGAACTATTTCTGAAGGCTTACCTTGTGAGTAATGCATGAATTCACTAAAACATAGCTGTATTAATCTGTAATATCTTTAATTATAGCTTTTTCTAAGTCACTACCTAATATATCAATTAAGTTTTTTAGTTACTTGGTGGCAAAGTAATGTTATTATTCATGTGCAGATTCCAATATGTAGTTCAATCTTGTCGTGTCCTTCAGAAGGAGTTATAAGCTTCTCAGCTTTCTCAGTGCTTTCGGTAGTTCAATCTTCTTTGGGTCCCTTTGATATCTTTTCTGTTGGGGGCCAGAGATATGTCTGATGCAAATGTTGTGAAGTTCAGGAATGATGGGAGACTTATGCTGTTAACTACTACAAATGGACATATTCATGTACTTGATTAATTATGTGGCATGCTTGTATGTAGTTTTCTCCTTCTCTATTTTTTTTTTTTTTGCTTTGGATATATGGATAATGTAATATTTCTAATATGGTTTTACTGTCATTGTTGTTTAGTTATCCATGTACAATGTAAAGCTTGTCTCAAGCAATGCTACATTAGAGGCTTCTTTTAGCCCAGATGGGATGTTTGTTATGTCAGGTATGCATGTCTCCTGTTACATATTTCGTTTGGGGGCACAAAGTATCGTGTTTGTTGTTGTCACTTGTTTGCTATTATGCTCAGTGGGCATAAAGTTCCTAAATATTTATGTCCTGTGATGAAATTATGGAAAGCATGCTTGTGATTGCTGTTAATGAACTGCATTTTTGAATATTATATGAAGACAAATTCTCTATGTTGCCGTCTCTGGAAGTTGTGCGCTTGTTGCTGCATTCTTTTTCGTCTGGAGATAAACTATTAAACTACTCTCTGATCTATGCATTTGATTTTATGCAGCTCAAAGAGAGAAGATAAGTGAAGCTAATCAAGGTATGCTTTGGATCTACATATGTGATTAATCTGGAGGTTGCTTGGGCTCCATTTTGTTTAAGGAAAAGAGACTTTGTGTGGGACACTAATTTTATACTTTTTGTTCTTTTGGAAAGTCTCTTTTGATATTGAAATGTTGACGTGTTTTTGTGGAGGAACCAAAAGATATCAGCTAGTGTTTTAACTGCTGCATTTCAACTTCTTCAAAAGATGGTGTGACTTTCAACTTCTTCTTTTTTGGTTCTGTATTTCATTTGCATCATGACACATTGCACCCAAGAAATTTACTTGTCATTCTTTTAGACCGTCTGTTTATCTTAGAGTTGGCTGCTACCGAGTTGTATTTAATCTTGACAAACTTGTTTGCTTTGCAGGCTCCAAACAAGGACAGCAGCTGCAGTGTTAGAAAATGCCATAGTTCTGAGTTTTAAATCGAGGGTGAGTCCCCTGTTTATTTCTTTTAGTTTCTTTGCACTGGTTGTGCTTTTCTTTTCTTTTTTCTTTTTTTGAATTGGTACTCTGTCAACTCCCCCGGAAACATTTAGTTCACAAAATGCTTTTGATTTGTTTGTGAACGTAACCATACAAAGTACCAAAAGCAGGGGCTAACTGAACTCTTTTGTGCAGGTTTAAAGCAGAACAGCAGCTATAGTGTCAAAGCTCCAGAGTTTAAACTCAAAAGTGAGGCCTTGGCATTTGTACAGAGTTTTTTTCTTTGCTTCTAGATCTGCTTCTTTTCAAAAAATTTATCTTCTCTTACTTTCCAATGTTTTCAGGTCATTACTGGATACTTACTAGCAGGATCTGCCATTGGACCCAGAGGCTTGAATTTTGTCAGTGAAATTGTCAGGACCCACCCCGGAATTACCCCCTAACTCCAAGATGGACCTGCGGGGCCCACTTTTCGGAAAAATTAGACAGAACTTCTCCTAAAAGTGGACAACCCAAAACCTGTTGAAAAACACTTCTAGGTATAATTAAATTTCAATTCTTGAAGCCATCCTGCTTCCAAGCAACAATCTGCAAATTTCCAAATATAAACACTGTAATACACAAACATAACTACTTATATGGATTACAACCCAACAAGTCAAGTCTTTCTACTTCTTCCAATATTATACAACTCCCATACACTCATAATTATACAAATGTTTAAATCCATCTTTCCAAGGTAATCAGAGCAATCTATAGAACACAATTGAAACATGATACATAAGGTAGGTTAATAAATAACCTACTGAGGATAGATGGCAATGATGGTGCTAAGCCTCAACTCCTAAGCCGGACAGCAACGCTGCGATCTGGGCAATTGAAACTAAAGAGCCCAGGGGAAAGTACATAAAAACGTTAGCGTGAGTGGACAAAAATAAACAATTTAAAAGAAGAAGGATTTCATACTTTCCCACATTTATTCACTTAAAAACCGATGCATGCAACAATTAGATAACACATTTAGCTTTAAATCCAAGGATTGTAAAACGGTAAACCGACTAGCCTCGCTAGGCTAGTCACAACATTCGAAAAATATATTGTAAAATCGAAATCTCGTTTCTCAAGAAGATAAGACCAGCCCCGCTGTCTATAATGAAAAGTAGACTAGCCCCGCTAGTCAAGCAATGATAAAATATGGGGAAGAAGTTTCACCATACGAAAGAAGGGAGCCTCCCAGGCTCGGATCGGAGTGTCCCACACTCTGGAGCATCCCATGCTCTGCTCTTACTCACCCATGAACACATAGTAAGCAGGGATGAGTGTTAATAGGCTAGCTAGCAATAAAATATAGCCACCCAGGTATGGTGGGTAAAAACCATTCAAATCCAGTAAATCTATAAAGCTTCCCCATGCCCTGCGAATAAAGAAAACACGGGTACGATTCCCAACCGTACCCGGAAATTCTAGTAAAAAGTCACATAAGTCAACAGCGTGTCCCACACACGCTAAAAGAATAATTGGATTATCAGCAAGGCATTCCCAATGCCAAAATCGAAAGTCGATAAACAAATAGGAAATAACCTCATCGAAATCCCATTTCGAAAATCTTTCCAAAAAAAATCTCAAATCAACGAATAGCAATATACTTAATTCCGGAAATCACCTCGGAAAATTACTTCAACGAGATTTAACATAAATCACAATTTCAAAATCGCGCATAACAACATTAATTCGAAAATCCAATTGGCATAGTGATAAAATATTTAAAGCCATTCAATATGCTCGACAAATTAAAATAAGGATTCAAGTCACTAAATCATTTCCCAAATCAAAACAAGACAAATCAACAATTGCATGCATCCATATTTAAAGGCAAAGGTCCAATCACAGTGTACGGCTAAGCCTGCGGTCGATCCGAACCCTCCTCGAGGGAATCCTCCTCACGTCCTGTACAATATAACGTTCGTAAACCCATAATTACTGGATGGAAAATTAAATTACGACAAATAAAAACCAAACCCCCACATTGTCTTTGTATGCCCAAAACCTCCAAATTTTCTCCACTAACGTCATTCCGTTAATTTAAGGGCTCTAGGGTAGAATCCAGGAAATCCGATGAATGAATTCCTCGTAATTAAATTAACAACTCCACCCTTAGAACAATATATCAAAATCCATACTCACACTTCTCCAAAATTCACCAAACTTCACATACAAGCTCTACAACATCTCTACAATTTAATGGGCTAAAAACTGAAATTAAAACACTGCCCTACACGCCTCCACGCGCCACCAACAGTGGCAGCGCGTGGGCCCCACTCGCCGGCGGCCACCACCTCCGATGGCCACCAAATTTTGGCAGCACCACCTACTCAATAGACCCAACATTTTTCACAACTACAACAAGTTCCAATTTTACCTTGAAGGGCTCCAAACTGGCCGGTGAAATTTTTCCAAAAAAACCCAAGAACCCTAGAAATTGCAATTGTCAATCTGGCCTCCACACAGCAAATTGGAATGCAAGACCTTAGGGGAAATGATATTTGGCAAAAACCCTACCTTCGACGTCAGTTTGGTGACCGGAGGTGGCCGGAATAGCCGGAAATCGACGAAAACTCCAAACTGCAGCTGTGAAGAACTTTGCTTCGATCCGAGGTTTCTCGGCCAAATCGTCACAATCTAAGGCCGCTAGGGTGCAGGGAGGAAGGAGGCGCTCTTGTGGTGGCCGGCTGTACGCCGGTTGGTGGCCGGACGGCGAGGAATCGAGGGGGAGGCAAAGTGACCGAAAGGGAAAGAGAGAGTTCGGGGGAGAGGAGAGAGAAGAGGGTGGGTTTCCGGTTTTGGAAACCTACCACAGTAATTCCTCATTTATAACCAATTGTTACCATAAACAGTAACTTTCGTATTCTACTCATAACTTTCGCATACAAACTCTAATTTTTACGTACTACATATACACGTGCTCAGTTTAAAGTCCCCTACAACTTTCATGAAGGAAATTTTCTCATAAATTGACCCGAACAAAAGTCAACCCTTTTAGGGCCAATAAAGTATCGGTAAAAGTAATAAGTGATAATAGTCGACCTTTACCGTCTAAATAGTGAGCAAATGGTTAATTCTAGGTTCGGGACGTAACAGAAATAGTCCAAGAGGCTTGTCTTTATTCCTATTTTGCGTGATTGATTCTTTCTTTGCGCTTCCCCTATTGACTGTTTCTTCAGGATTATGTTTTCAGTTGTTCCATTTGCAGATTCAAAATCATGAATACTCATGTTATACTATATTCAAAATCACGAATACTCATGTTATACTACTTCGGTCTTTTGCCATTCAGTATAGGTGGATCTATAATTTTCTTGTCATTAATTTATGTGTGTTTACATATGGTAAAGTCCAGTTATATTAGTATTGAGATTCACTGCCTTTTTAGTACCTTTTAAGCTCAGTCATGTCGCTATTTCTTTTTGTTGAGTTTAGTAATACCAGAAATCACTGTCATTAGGTTTATGTTGCACTGTGAAACTGACTTTGTCATTCTCTTGCAGGGCTTTGGATTACGAGTTGTGAAATATTTGGCTGCCAAATATGAAGAGCTAGGGTGTGAAGTGAAATGGATGGGCAAGCCTGATAAGGTGATCTAGTCACATTGGTCTGGTTACCGCTGTTAACTTCACTTCATGTGAACCTTTAGCTTAATACATATTTCTCTTGCACTTGACTACCAAGATGAATTTTGAGCAAGGCTAGTTTTTGCTTTGAAGCAAAGTTTGGTGTAGAAATTTTGTAGATTGTTGCACATATGTTTCTAGGCTATCCTTTGTAGGTTTTGGGGTTTTCTTTTGTGACATATGTTCAATCATGAATTTGGAAAGAAAATTAATGGAAAGCCCCAATTTTTGGATGATTATGAAATGCATTTCTTTTCCAGCAGCAGCTAGATGCAATCTTAGCTCATCACGCTTGTCAAAATGAAGTGAAGTATATAAAAGCATAACAAAACAGTAATGCCAAGGAAAACGAAGTCACTTGAGAGATTAGAAATCAATATCAAAATGAAAATCGATGTCTTATGATTATTAATGTATCGAGTTGTGTCCGCAGAACCGATGTATTCAAAACCAGTGCACATCGATTTTACAAAACAAAAGTGATGTCTACAATAAAACAACACATCGGTTCTAGAAAAAGCAAGCGATGTACATAAAACCATTGAACATCGTTTTGCTTAAAAGAAAAAGATGTGCTATGTTAAATGAAACACCAGTCTTTAAAAAAAAACCGATGACGCCTAAAGATACAGACATCGTTCCTAAGAAAATAATGTGCCAAGCTACATGTAAAAATGGCCAAGAACAAACAATACTCATGGGAACTGATGTCTACAAGTGTACTGGACATCGCTTCTGGAATAGAAATCGATGCAAATGGTCATGTAGGTATTGTTCGACATATACTTTATTAACCATAAAATGTGAAAATTTGAAGAATTAGACATACCTAACATACAAAAATATGATGATTATAACGATTATACATCGATTTGTTTTTTAGAATCGATGTTGGTTGTTGTCTGGGACATCGGTTAAAAACGCGCTTATACTGATGTCTATATCTTTCTCTACACCCACTAAGATATCGGTCGAAAATTAGTTTAACATCGGTTTTGGGCCGATGTCTATGAACAAAATTCTAGTAGTGTTTATAGTATGTATGAGTACCTAATGATAGCTGATCTCGTATTTCGATCACAATTACTACTTAGACTCATTGCTTTCATCTCAAGCGATATAAATTCTAACTTTATTGTTCATAAACTGTAGAAAAAAATTACATAAGTAATGGGTTTACCCACTTTATGTAGAAAATTCTTCTATGTATCGGTGGCGCAAGTAAACCAGCAAATTCAGCATATCTCAACAGTAGATGTTTATAGACAACTTTTTTTCTATAACAAAAAAATATACTTAATATTATCCATCTATCAATTTATGTAAGTGCACTGAATATTCTCTTTTATTGCGTACAAATTTTCTATCTCACTAACTTAATCGTTGAAGACTACTGGTCGATAGCACAGCGATGCTCTCTTCCTCAAAGAACTTTCTTTCCCTCATTGCATGTTATCTTCTTTTAACGTTTTTAATGATTCTGTTTGTTAAAATGAATTAAGAGCCAAAACCCCTGGGCCCCCTTACATTATAATATAATATGGGTCAAGCTTTGGTTTCCAGACCAATCCTTGTGATATATAGTTGCACTAGATTTTGCTAGATGTGTCCGTACAAATTAAAACGTGCGTGATGGCTCCACCGCCCCCGGATATGGAATTGAGCACACAGCACATAATTTTGGTATGTCTGCATCGTTTTAGATTATGAAATGCGTGGTGCGTGGAATTGCTTTCGACTTCATCATCATCTGTGTCTGTCTGTAATGCCCTGATCATGAAGCTTATGTATGTATGAATTAAACATGACATTTCCTAATTAACACATACTGAGCTAGCTCTAATTAACACATACTGAGCTAGCTAAGCTAATAGGGTATTCATTCTTTATGTTGGGTGTCGGCCACCACTTCGTCATTTGGTTTTGTGGTAGCAGTGTAAGGTAATATTATTATCCACTAACTTGTATAGAATAGTGATTCAGCTAATTAAACCAGTTCACTGAGTTGTGAGGGATCGAATCCTACTTGTGCGTATACGATATCAGTAGGCATCGATCTCACTTTTTCGATGGGACAACGTCCTTGCGTGTTAAAAATACTTCTGTTAATATGCATGTTTGCTTTATCCAGTTAAAAGCCAAGCACAGTGTAATTGATGGGAGGTAAATTGAATAGGGTATATACGTGAGATTAGAATCTATTGGTTGGAAAACACATTACTGAATCTTTTGAATTATTTATTGTTGTTATCATACTATTCGGTCTATTCTTAACTTTTAGAATTTATTGTTTAATCTTTTAAAGAATGCGTATTATTCATTTCGTATGTACCTGGTTATCTCTAAATAAGTAAGATTATTGGGACATTTTGTAGTTCCTTAGAATATTGAAACTTTAGAACCGAGAGCCGTTAGATTAGTTAAGTGTGTGGGTACATTGCAAAAAATGAGTAACATTGTGAATTCTCATTGGTCTGGAGCATTACAAAATTTTCAAAGATTGTTCAGAACATTGTGAATGATTTTTTTTTTCCTTACATCGTGTCTAATAAGAATTTTCTTATGTATCCAGGTGTTTGTCATACACCCATTTTGTTAAATATTTTAGATCATTGAATTAGTAATATCTCCAATGGTCTAAAATATTTAAAATTTGGTAACCTGTTTAGCTCTTATCCAATTATTTTTTTATTATCAATTGAAAATTGACAGTTGGGTGATTCTAGTTAGACCTCCCCATTTGCTATTTAGACCTCTTATAATTTTTGTAAAATTTTATTTCCTATTTTACCCACTAAAAAAAGAAGAAGAAGAGAAAGAATTTCCTATTCACAAACCCAACTATTTGATCTTCCACGCAAAGAGACTTGAAAAAACAACAAGAATTGGTCTTTGGGCATGGATCCGAGAAGCCAAACCTCCATTTTCAGCAGCAAAATGAGCAAAGAATTCATCAAATCATGCTTTCATATTCCATATTTTCTTCTTGCGCTTAACAAATTCTCTATTTCATTCAAATTTAGAAAAGATCATCACATTATCATCAAAACTGCACTTCCCTCCAAAAAGGTTCAATCTTTACCTCATTAAACATTGTTGATGCATCAAAAAACCTAAATAAAGACCAATTCTTTGTGCGAAGCAATCCAATTTTGGTACCTCTCATTTTCTCAGACCCAAGTAGTACAGAGCTCACTAAACTCAATTCAATATCATGTTTTGCTCCGATTATCATTTCAATTTATATAAAATTATAAATATGGATTTGGCAAGCTTTCAATTTGAACCTCAACCCAACCACATACTTAGCTGATAAGTCCCGATTCAATCTCAGATCAAGAACAAGTAGTCAATGATTATGGAAGCCATTATTGTTTATATAGAGCTTGGGTGGAAAAATAATGAAAAATAAAACTTGTTGATCAATCTCCATGACCTTAAAAGAATAATAGAGAACTTAGGTGGGTTGAAAAAAGAAAGAAGAGGATTTGACTCTATTGAAGAGAGCACAAGATTAAAAGACGTATTTTTATTATTACTTTTTTTTTTAAATTTATTGAAGGGGTAAATTAGGAAAAAATAATTTACAAAAATTAGAAGAGGTCCAAATAGTAAAGTGAGAGGTCTGAATAGAAGCTCCCTTGACACTTAGGTTTTTTTTCTTTAAAAAAAAAAATTTAAACAACCTTTTAATCTAGGCTCACCGAATTACTATTAGTTAAATAGTCTTTATTACTAATTAATTTTATCGTTAGCCAATTAATGTATGATTAATGCTTGATTATCAATTGACAATTACATTTTTTACTTATTAAAAACAAAAACCTTCTAACCTAGGCTCGAGGAATTAGATTAGTTCAATAGTCTTTATTAATAATTAATTATATCATTAGTAGTTTCCTTAACCAAATATAATTCTTTTTACATACATTTTACGACAACCACTACAATTAATGTAAAAATAGATCATCTTTGTTTTAGATGTAGTAACTACTTCACGTAAGTTTACCGGCTTTATGGTTTCAGAGAACACCTCCCATGGGTAGGCGATTCTGCACCTTCCTCCATCTCCGATGGAGTAAATTTCCGGCGCTTCCCCTGGTGTCGTAGATGTCATGTACGGCCCTAGCTGCCTCTTCCTTTTTTTTCCATTTTTATCCAAGAAGTCGAGGTCCTTGACCCTTCTTGAGGCGATGGATTTCTCTTCTACCCAGACTGCTTCGCACTGGGGTTTGGATTTGTTTTCGGATCGGCGCCCAAGATTAGTGGTTGCGGGCGACTGGAAGGTTTGGGATCCAGGGACCCCAATGTCATCTTGGAGGTCAGGATTTGGATTAGGAGTGGCTTCGGTAGGTCTGCAGTCGGATCGATGGTCGCACTATGGTTTAGGGGACCCGAACCAAATCTGGGATCCTGGACCTACTGCTTGGTGGCTGAAGGTTGCGGCGTGTCGGGCGTTTAGACGGAAGATCCCGTCTTAGGTTCAAGTTGTGTCGAGGATCAAGGTGCTACAACTGGCGATGGTGCTAGGTCCTCCCAATGAGGGGTTTTTCTATCTGTGGCGTGGTGGCACGATTGGATGAGGAGCGCTGGGGCTGGTTGTGGTTGGTGAGGGTGGCGCCATGGGTTTTTCCACCAGTGACATTCGCCGGTTGCAGGCTGGGGTGCACAGACGTTCAGGTGTCCCAAAAGGAGCTGATGCTTGGGTGCCCAAATTAGATTCAAATGGGCATGGGCTCTTGTCAAGTCTGCTTTGGAAGACTTGCTTTGGATCCGTATTTGGGATCCGAGTCGCTTACAAATTCAGATCATGGATCCGAGACAGCTGCTCATATTGATCTGGTATTGGTTCTGGTTCTTAGGAGTTCGTTTCTTAATTTTCGAGTTTTTGACACCCTCGGTTACTTTCGAACTCCTGGTGAGCGAATCACCTCTCATAGGTGATCATATCACCGGTTACAGCTACTATTACATTTACACTGCTCTCGTGACATATGCAGTGCAGCGATGTCGTTTGGCATCAAGTCACATATTAATTACCTTTCATTCTAGATGCGTCTGTGCATCTTATTATCCTTTATTATTTTTGCTTCATTATAGATGCGTTTGTGCATGCATCTTTTTATGTTTTATTGTTTTCTTTCGATGCTTTTGCATCTCTCCATGTAACTCTCAATTATCACTTAATATAGTTTGTCGTCTTTCCTTTCCAAAAAAAAAAAAAAAAAACTACTTCACGTACAACTTGTATTACTGTTTTTTGAACTAATTTACGAATGTTACCACAATGTGTTATAATATAAGTAAACCATTATATTTTGACTAAAATCACGTATGTCCTCATTGGTGTAATGAAGTTCTCCATTGCATAACTAAAGTAATATATTGTGTAATCCATCGTCGAAGTCGTAGTTACTTCCAGTTGACATAATTTACTACAAACTACAACAATTGATGTAAAAACGATAATTTTTGTTCTAATTGTAATAATTACTCCACCTACGACCTATGTACTAGTTTATGAACAATTTATCATGTGTGACAACCAATTTGTTGTCAGAGTGGTAAATCTTTATGTTTTTATCATTAATGAAATGATTACTTCAATGACCATGTATTTTACCACAATCCACGTCAATTGATGTAAAAAGGGTATTTTTTTGTTCTATTTGTAGTAATTGCTCCACCTAAACTAATGTACTATTTTATGGACAATTTAACAAATGTGACAACAAATTTGTTGTCAGAGTGGCAAATCTTTATTTTGTTATCATTAATGACATGATTACTACAATGACTACACATTTTACTACAACCCCTGACCGTTAATGTAGAAGTGGTACCAAAAGATATGTAAGTACTCAGTATTGTTAGGAGGTTCTCCATTTGATAATCAATGTTCTCCATTTGTTAAAAGTTATCCAACTATGATATTTACATCTTTGACCACTCAACTACAATAACCAAAATAAGTGTGATCATAAGTCGTAATTTTAGTTCAACTAGGTGTAAGTTATTATTTTGATAATATTTGTTACATGTTTCTGAATAATATTACATATCAAGATAGAATGTGTTGTTAATATGGTAAATTTTATTTTTTAAAATGACACATGTCAACATTTAAGTAGGTAACCTGTTAACCAGTTCAATAGGTTTTCACTGCATTAATTTATTTAAAAAAAAAAAATAAAGGTATGACATACATCAAGGTACCCTAGACAACCCCTTGTTTTTCAAATATTTTCAAAAAAAAAAAAGACATACTTTTCAAAAATCCTTTTGAACAGATATAAACCCCATGAAATACTAGAGCTACATACCATCTTATCTGAAGTTAGCCTCTGATATTGATCGAAGTAACTGAGCAAGTTTTCATTAATCTTCAAGGTCGACTTAGCAAAACAGCACGAAATGACCTGCATGTAACTTGCGTTTTTGTCTCTATAAATACAGTGTTGTTACATAAACTCTTTTCAATATCTAGTTTAATGTCAAAAAGTATACCAACTAAATAAACTAGCTAGCATGCAGCTGGAAGAACTACTGCTCCATGCCAACGGAATTACCTTACAGTTTTCATGCACTAAATAGATTCTTAAACCTTCTGGACAGTATTCCTTACCATGGCACCCGACTACTGTAAAAGAACATACAAAAGGAAAAACCTAATAGCCTATCCTTCTAGACATGTTTGCAGTACTTCATGTACGTATGTCCACATTACATATGCTCTCCAACCATTGCCTTTATGGCTCGTCTTGTACGTGATGATATTCTTATACTCTTACAGCATAGAATTTCTCACACATCCCTCCCAAGTGCTATAACATGTGAAGAGCTTTCATCCTATCCAAAAGGGAAAAGAGGAAAAATTAAAAAAATAAAATTACGTACAGGGATATTAAGAAGGAAAAAAATGTCACCCTACAATTAATCAGAAAGCAAAAGAGAGTAGACTGGGTAGTCGATTCAATTCCTTGCTGATAGGACAGCGTATAGTCTGGATTGAGATATATAGAGTTTTGGAATTTGAAGCACAGCACGCACCAGCATTTTCTTGTAATATTCTACGGATTGAATAGGTTCTGTAATATTTCATCGACTCTAGATATATAAAACAAAATCAAAAAATTGAGAAATTAAACTAAAAGATCTAGTGGCCTGAACGCACACTTGTAAACCAGGCAACCAAGGAACACAACCAAGAATATACCAAGATTCTGCAAAGCAAAAGCTAGCTGGCCACCATCAATTTCAATACCCTAGCTCATTGAGATAGTGGTGTTGTGGTACAGTAGAGTGGTTTTAGAGGCAAAAAGGGCTTTGGACCACGCACAAAACCCTAGCAAGCCAAGAAACCTAGCGACGTGTCGCCATACCCATTTTGCCTAGTGGCACAGTCTCATTGGCAAACTCGGCTTCCCAATCCTGAAATACAAATGGAAAGAAGGATCAAGAGGGAGAGGCCCGAGACGGAATTCTTCCAAACATATTCTAACATTTTGCAACTCTCTTTATTTTTCTTTCACTTTCTTTACTTTGTTTTTGCTTTGCTTTCAGCAGTAGTACTCTTTGTTTCTGTGCCACCAGATAGACCATCCAATGAGTGCAATAATTAATGGGAGGGGAAGATCTCTTCTGATGAAGAATATCAAATGTGGTGTGGGAATTGAAAGCTCCTTTGTTCATAAAGCAACACTTTGTTGCCCCGCGGGGCGGGGGGAGGGCGAATATCTCCCTTTTTCCAATATCCAAACCTTTTTCCCCAATCAGTCTCTTTCTCTGGTAAAATAGATCAATTATTTCTGGGAAAGTTTATCGTCGAGCCTAGAAAAAGTTTATATAAAATTTAAAAAGGGGAATAAATAGGACCAGAAGGAATGAAAGGTGGGTACTATTTCTTCTTCTGATCTGTGCTCTGCTGACGTCCATTGATTGATCTCTCAAACTAAACCTTTGTATATGAATAGCAACTTTTTCTTGCAATTTGCGCATATATAGGCACGTACCAACTGACTTGATCGAGCTAGGGTACACTGCACTTTGCTTGCTTGCAACAAAGCTACCCAATTTACGTAGTCTTCCGTTGGTTAGATATATATATATATATATATATATATATATCTTATCTAGAGCAGAGCTCCGCTTTGAAAATTAACGTGTGAAGTTCGAGTTTTTGGTTACTTTTCAGTTGCATATCCACATCTCGACCATTCAGTTTTTAGGTATTAGTTTATAGATCATCTCTGCAAATTTTCAGCCAAATTGATGATAGTTAAGGTATCTCACTTGCTTAAACCAATTAACGGACTGAATCTGTCAACCTGAACCGTACTAGCTTTAAGGCAATTATCAATGCCTTAACGATTATCATTTTGGCTGAAAATTTGCAGAGACGATCTATACACTAATACCTAAAAACTGAAACACTAATACCTAAAAACTGAACGGTCGAGATGTGGATGTGCGACCAAAAAGTGACAAAAAACTCAAACTTCACACGTTAATTTTCAAAGCGGAGCTCTGCTCTAGATAAGATCTATATATATATATATATATATATATATATATATACAGATCCTATCCAGAGCGAGGCATCGCTTTGAAATTTCAGAGCGAGGTTAGGGTTTAGGGTCACTTTTCGGTCGCATATCCACATCTCAACCGTTCAGTTTCTAGGTACTAATGTATAGATCATCTCTGCAAAATTTCAGCCAAATTGATGGTCGTTAAGGCATTGATAACTGCCTTAAAGCTAGTACGGTTCAGGTTGGACAGATTCAGTTCGTCCATTGGTTTAAGAGAGTTAGATACCTTAAAGACCATCAATTTCGTTGAAATTTTGCAGAGATGATCTATACATTAGTACCTACAAACTGAACGGTTGAGATGTGGATATGCGACCGAAAAGTGACCCTAAACCCTAACCTCACTCTGAAATTTCAAAGCGATGCCTCGCTCTGGATAGGATCTGTATATATATATATATTCAACAGTTTTGTAAAAAGGGTCCTTGGCCCAAAGGTTTGGTTCCGCTCTCAACTTATCAACAATATATTAGGGTTGAGGGTGAACATTTAATAACAATTTTTTATGTCACTGATAAGAAAAGAAAGAGAACCTAATTACTGAGTTTGTATGTTAAATTGTCATCTGACAATTCATTGACTAAAGAAGTTTGTTGTTAACATTTGTTATTGTCACATATACAATGTGTCAATTAATGTTACGAAGAAGAAAAAGAAGAAGAAGGAATATGTGATCAACTATCCCAGCACAATAATCCTTGAAAGATCGAATAGGGAATTTCCTCTGATTTCTTTTTTGTTAGCAAACGCTGTAAAAACCCATCATAAATGAAAGATTTAAAAGTGTATTGTTTCTTGGTACATCAATTACTAAACGGAGATGTCTTCATTCCATGTAAGATTTTGGCATATATCTCAATTTAATCAAAACTTAACAAATTACGGTAATCAACCATAACATTAATAGTACTTGAAGGATCTAAGCAATTAGTTCATAGATAATGGACAGTGTGGAATCCTAAATTTTTTTGGGTGAGATCCACTGAAAATGGCTAACTATATGACAGCAGATCGAGATTCCAAGTTTCCAACTTATTGAAAATGAAATAAACTAGTTAACGACTAAAATCTTATTTTAACATGAACTCATAGTTAGTAATATTCAGGACAAGAATTAAATGTTAAAAATACGCACGTGAATAATTCAGTAATTTTTAGTGAAAAATATTTTTAAAAATTCAGTCATAAATTTAAAAAATGAAAAAATTATAAAACTCGATAAATACGTCTTTAAAAAGACATGTAATGAAAAATACAGATCAATATATGTCATTACTAGTACTTATATGTAGTTAATATGACTTCTAAAACATAAAATTTAAAGAAAAAAATTAAGGTGAACCATAATTTTTTTCAAAATATTACCATTTCGATTTACAAAACTTCAATAAGTGTAAATAATAATTTTTTAAAATTTTATGACTATTAATCAGGTAATCTTTAATCATAAAAGTTTAAAATTCAAAATTAATCTTAAACACGCATTTTTTTATTAACACTAAAATAAAAAAAAATTAAAATATTTATAATTTGATATTTTTTCAATTGAAAAATTCAAAAAAATAAGTATAATTCGGAATAACTTAAAAAAAAGGCAAATTTTTTTTAATCTTTGAGAATAATTCTGAAAATGGGTTTTTTTTTAATAAAAAAAATCATTAATTCATCAATTATTTACGAATTAACTGATTAGACATCAACCCAAACTATAAAGTATTTTGTAACGGCCTATTCTAACTTGTAATGAATATATTATTGCGCTCTGTGGACTTGATTCAAAAACTATAAAGCATTTTGTTACCATATATTCCTTTCAAAAAAAAAAAAACAGTAATATTAGTTAGATTTATTAATAGCCAATAATATTTAATGATGTAAGAGTGTTGTCCATTATATGAACTGGTTCGTGTGAAAGCTAGAGCAAGGGAGAATCAAGTAGAGAACCATATGCTCTAGCTTCGCTAGCTACACCCCACTCACTACCGATCTTTCTCCCATAACGCTCGGTCTCCCTTTATATGACATTTGTTTATTACGTAAAGCACGAGCAGTCGCCTCATACCAATAGTTTCTTCCACCATATTACGTGGCAAGTTCATATTGGTTTAATTTGCCTCTTATGCAGCACAGCACTTGCAGTTTCCCTTTTCTTTCGTCCTCCAAAAAACAAATTATTCATTCGTAACGAATTTTCATTTACAATTTAATATATTAAATCATCTCTATAAAAACAAAAATAATACAATAAGAGACCGTTTAAAAATTAAAATATAAGAGATAAATAAATTGTTCTAGCATCGATCAATTAAAGATAGAGTATTAGGATGATGTGTTGTAATAACTTTATTACTTTAGTGTAAAAGTAAAATGAGAATTGGTCTACTCATTTCATTTGATAGTCCCTTTATATAGGGAGAGAATTACAATGGAAATATCAATTACAATAATGACAATAAATGTTGATTGAGCTGTAATCGCTAATTCCTTAATTCTCTCTTCATCAATTACTTTGATGAAGGTAGGCCTCATCAAAAATCCCGCGGATCAAGTGGGCCGATGGAGGCCCGCCGGCCCTGAGGGCTTTTAGCCAGGCCCGGCCTGTCAAAAAACCCGCAAAAACCCGGCCCTGCCCGTAGGCCCGGCCCGCTAGGCCCGGCCCGTAAAAGCCCGTAAAATATTATATATATATATATTATATGGTGTGTGTGTAGATATGGTGTGTGTGTTTATAAATATATACACACACACACACTAGATATATATTTGTGTGTGTGTTTATATATATATTATATATATGTATATAATTATATATAGATAGATATATATATGTGTGTGTGTGTGTGTGTGTGTATATATCTATATATATATATATGTGTATTATATATATATATGTGGTGTGTGTGTGTGTGTGTGTGTGTGTGTGTGTGTTATAAATATATATCTATATGTGTGTGTGTGTGTGTGGAAGTTCTTATACTTCTATTATTCTATATAGAATATGTGCATATATATATATATATATATTCTACATATCGGTTGACCAATTCGATCGGATTCGAAAATATGGTGAAATTGGCTAAATTTTGTACCACACTCATAATTTATTGTAATAAACTCATCCAACGGTCGTTTTTCCATTTTCTTTGAATTGATATGGGTTGCTCTTTGGAGTGTATGATATATAAATATAGGTTTATAAGAGTAACTAAGTTTGACCTAGTTGATCGAATTCGAAACGATAACCAAATTGGCTGGATTTTCTACAACCACCATAAAACATTACAATCTCTCAATCGAGCGGTTGGTTTCTCCGAATTCATTTTCCACTTCATGATTGCTTTAGAATGAACCTAAACAATTTAAATACAATGTATATGTCATTCAACTTTAGGAGGAAAATTGGTATAGACCAATGTGTTTGTAATTAAAATTATTATTTTTTATCTTATGTCCACGCACATCCATTGATGGAATATATACAAACGTGATGTGAAAAAATAAGCACATTTCGAGGTTGTCATGGCATCGGTCAACCAATAAAACATATAAGTGTCTACCGTTGACTAATCCGATCGCACACTCATAATTTATTGTAATAAACTCAACCAACGGTCGGTTTTTTCATTTTCTTTGAATTGATAGGGGTTGCTCTTTGGAGTGTATGATATATAAATATAAGTTTATAAGAGTAACTACGTTTTACCTAGTTGATCGAATTCGAAACGAGAACCAAATTGGCTGGATTTTCTAAAACCACCATAAAACATTACAATCTCTTCATCGAGCGGTTGGTTTCTCCGAATTCATTTTCCACTTCATGGTTGCTTTAGAATGAACCTAAACAATTTAAATGCAATGTATAAGTCATATAACTTTAGGAATAAAATTGGTATAGTCCAATGTGTTTGTAATAAAAATTAAAAAAAATTTATCTTATGTCCACGCACATCCATCAATGGAATATATACAAACATGATGTGAAAAAATAAGCACGTTTCGCGGTTGCCACGCCATCGGTCAACCAATCCGATCAGATTCGAAAATATGGTGAAATTGGCTAAATTGTTTACCACACTCATAATTTATTGTAATAAACTCATCCAACGGTCGGTTTCTCATTTTCTTTGAATTGCTATATGTAGCTCTTTGGAGTGTATGATGTATAAATATAGATTTATAAAAAATTAGTGTCTTTAAAAATTAGTATCTATATATAAATATAGATTTTTTTGGGTACAATATAGTTATATAGATATGTTATCTTTGGTTGTATTTGATCATTATCCATTGAATTTCCAAAACTTGATTAAAAAAAGCCTGCAAGGCCCAGCCCAAAAAAGCCGGCAAGGCCCGCTTTATATGGACGGGCTTGGATCCTTTGATTTTTAATAAAGCCCGGCCCGGCCCGGCCCGCAATTATTTAAAAATATAGCAAGGCCCGGCCCGGCCCAAGCCCGCTATGAATGGGCCGGGCCTGGCCCGTCCCGGCCCCTTTGATGACCCCTAGATAAAGGCGCATAATGTGTTTTTCCTTTAACACTCCCCCTTGTGCCAAGTCAAAGACAAGATGGTGCATGAATTGTTGCCTCACTAAAAACCTTGCCAAGTGAAAACAAAAACCCTGTGGGAAAGAAGAAAAAAAACACTTTGGTCGAAGGAAAAGAGCACAACGCACCTATTACATTTGATGATGACATGTGTGTGATAGACTCCCCTTGATGTCCACACCTCCCCCTGATCCTTACATTAGTCAAGGGAGCTTGGAAAGTCTTTGCAATCCTATGTTTTTCACATGTCTCTCAAATATGGCGTTAGGCAATGATTTTGTAAATAAATCTTCCTCATTCTCCTTAGACCATACTTGATTCACTTGAATCTTGAGGAGAGCCTGTTGTTGCTGATTGTAGAAAAACTTTGATGATATGTGTTTTGTATTATCCCCCTTGATATTACGTAGTTTCATCTGTTCGATGCAAGCTGCATTATCTTCATAAATGCAAGTAGGCTAGCTCTTCAGTGGTAGAACTCAAACCACTAGTCCCTCAAATTTGTGTAATGATAGCTCTTAACCATATACACTCACGAACCGCCTCATATAGAGCAATGATCTCAGAGTGGTTCGAGGAGGTAGGCACAAGGGCTTGCTTGGTTGATCTCCAAGAAAATCGCTGTGTTGCCAATGGTAAATACATAACCAGTTTGGAAACGACCTTTGTGTGGGTCAGAGAGGTACCCAACATCAGCAAAACCAACCAAAACATTATTTGGGATTTCAGTGTAGTGAGTGGTGCTTTCGCCATCAAAATTTTCTTTGGGGATTGCAGTTCCATCTGCGGCCCCCCTTTTCTTTCTGTAGGGAAAGAACAGTCCCAAGTCAATGGTTCCTTTTAAGTATCGGAAAATGTTCTTTATACCATTCTTGTGGCACTGCATTGGTGCTGAGTTAAATCTAGTTAACAAGTTCACTGAGAATGCAATGTTTGGTCGAGTGCATTAAGCTAAGTACAATAATGCAATGACAGGGCGTTGTGAGGAACCTTACGCCACAAGGCAAGCCTTGTACCTCAGGACTTCATTCTTCTTATTATGCTTTCTGACAAAGACCCATTTATGTCCTACTGGCTTTACAGTTGGTGGGGTTAGCACTACCGGACCAAATACCTGTCTCTTTGCCAGAGAGTCTAGTTCTGCCTGGATTGCTTCTTTCTATTTATTTAAGCTAATCTGCTCTTTGTTGATATTCTGCAACAGAGCGTGGTTCGATATTATCGTGCTCTTTGACTTCTTGAGCAACAGTGTGTGCAAATACGTCATTAATGTGTATGAAATATCTTTCCATCAACTCATACTCACTCTCATAATCCATTGAGATTTCTTTGTTCTCTGGAATCATTTCAAACATCGAAGTGTCCTCCAGTATTGATTCATGGACATAACTATAATCAGAGACAATCTCATGAAAGGGATTCTCTACATTAATGATTAATGGATCGATTTGTGCCTTACTCGCCCTCTTCTTCCTTGGGTGAGTGTCAGTCAAACCAAGTGGCCTCCCCCTCTTCCTTTGGGGAGCCACGGCCTCAACCACACCTCCACTAAGTGTCGTTGTAACGTCTCTATCTGTGCCTCCATGCCCCTTGTTGGGGACTTCTAACCTTGCAGGCACATTTGCAGCTGGTATATGTGATCTCGTCAATTTTACTATATCAATAAACGCATCAGGCATCAAATCTGCTACGTTCTAAAGATCGATTATTCTTTTCACTTCACTTTCACATTGTGAAGTGCTGGGATCAAAGTGAGACAGAGTGTGGACAAACCACGACAATTCCTATTGTTCCCTTGGAAAATCATTTTTCCTATCTTCCCCTAACGACGGGAAGACTATCTCATCAAACTGATAATCCGTAAATCTAGCGGTAAAGAGATCACCTGTCGAGGGTTCCAAATAGTGGATAATGGTTGGAGATTCGTATCCAACATAAATACCTAATCGTCTCTGAGGATCCATTTTTGTGTGTTGTCGGGGCGCAATTGGCACATATACTGTACAACCAAATATGCGTAAGTGTGAAAAGTCAGGCTCATATCCAGTTACCAACTGGTACGCAGAAAATGGTTGGCTAGCAATGGGTTTGAAACGAATAAGTAAAGCTGCGTGCAATATTGCATAACCCCAGGCAGATATAGGCAGGCTGGTGTGCATAACCAGTGCCCTAGCCACCATCTGTAGCCTTTTGATGGTGGCTTCTATGAGATCATTTTGTGTCTGGACATGGGGCATAGGATGCTCTACATCGATCCCAATAAACATGCAATAATCATCAAATGCTTTTGATGTAAACTCTCCAGCTTTATCAAGCCTTATAGACTTGATAGGGTTATCAGGGTGGTGAGCCCTTAAAAATATAATATGTACTAGGAGTTTTGCAAATGCAGCATTTCTTGTGGACAATAAAGCGATAGGTGACCAGCGTGTCGAAGCATCTACCAGAACCATAATGTACTTGAATGGTCTGCATTCTGGATGGATAGGTCCACAAATATCTCCTTGTATCCTTTGTAAGAATGGAATGTTTTGTTTTGTATCTTTAGCATATGAAGGTCTCGATTCTATTTTTGCTAAAAAGCAGGCTTTGCAGAATAAGTGATGTCCTTTTGAAATAGTCAATGAGGTATAATGGGAGGCAGGTAGTGCTTCTGTTACTCCAAAAGGCAATGGCTACATTTGAGCAGTACTAGGACCGACACCTTGCAGTGTGGCGGATTTTTGTTCCATTTTATTTTTCACTCGAAAGAAGGGATGTCCGTGTGAGTTCTTTAAAATATGGATCATCATGTCTTGACCAGGGTGCCTTACGCGGTCATGCCAAAGCCTAATTGATTCAGTGTCCTACATTTCATTGTTGGTGACACCATAGGATTCAATGATCCGAATAGTAGTGAGGTACAGTCCACTAGTATCACACCTCAAACCCGGGGTATGACTTAAGGGGTTCTCAAGCAAAAGAAATTCAGAAAAGACCAAATTTGACACAACTTAATAAGTAACCTTTAGGCAGGAACAGTTTGGCTTTGAGGATTTACGAAAAATTCATTTTGTGCATAAATGACTTGAAATTTTCCAGAATGAAAGCTGACATAACAAGGTATAACATACTAAGCTAATCAGAGTTCCAGAAGTAAGGAAAATGATGGATGCCAATAGACTGAACTGTCAGGTTTTAGAAAAATATTGCAGCAGCAAGTCAACTTAGAGAATTCGCCAAAAATTCATTTTAAGTCCAAATGGCAAGAAATCAGTTCCGAAATGAGCATCGGAATGTATGGTTCAATATACACAAAAAATCAGAGGTTAAATAATTCAAGTGGTGGTTCTAATTCAATAGAAAATCAAAGGAGACATTTAGAGTGTTGGAACTTTTCCAAATGCATATCAAATTTGGAAAAGTCACTGAAAATTCACCACACATCATAATAAGACGAAACTTTCCAAATCACTTATTAATTAGTAGAACATAAACTTATCAAAATTTCACGTCCTTTAGAGAACAGTAAGTAGGGAAACACAAGGGTCCAGTTGACAGATCAGCAGCTTTCTCAGAAAATTCAGCAAAGCTGTTTTAACCTCAATATGAAGTTTTGATTTTTGAAGTTGATTTGTTTAAGAGTAAACAAGAGAGGCACAACAAAAAGGACCAGCTTACAAACCAAAGGAATAGCTACTATATTGGAGAGTAGACAAGGGAATACAGAGAAAATACAAGAAGCATTATAACCCCATTTGGTTTTTCATATCCCAGGTAGTAATTGAACTAAACCAGCTGCAATCTGGTTAGATGTATGCTCCAAAATGACTAACATGCTACGTTATCTACAACAAAATACATCTAACCATCTGGTTTGAATTAGCCTACAGCTCACCAAAATATCTTGCTCTTCCAACAAGGTCTAGTAGTAGGTAGAGCAATTCCAACTTCAAACAAACCGACTAACCACCACCTAAAATTTGAGGGGGAAAAGGGATGAGCATAAACGATGCCCAGTAGGGGTTTTAAAATGTCTAATTGTAGTTGTAGAAAAAAAAAATCTGTATATGGCCTTTTTGAAACATCTTTGAAAGAACTCAAGACATAATTTCAATTTAAACTCCAAAGAAAACTTAACAAGTTCTTAAACCACAAATGTCACATCACATGGCTGAAACAAACATTCATTGAGAAATAACTTTCTGACTTACCAAAACAGAAAACAAGTCATTGCGTAAAATCAACAATCAGAAGGGAGTGTAGCATACCTCATCGTACCTTATCATACAATCATAACTCATCACATTTTCACCCTCACAAGGGACTTCCCTGGGGAATTTGGGTCATTGTGCCCATAACAACTCAAAGCTCACGGGTCATTGTGCCCGAGCTTCACAATCATCAACCTTGCTACATACTCACCACTTCCATTTTCTTTAACCAAATTTCACTAGCTCTCGATTTTTAAGCTCAAAGAAGCAATGAAGTTATTGCGTGTAAGTTTGAAAATTGAAAAACAAAACATGCAGAAATTATATCAGACAAAGAAGCAAGACAAGCATTGTCATCAAGGACCTTAAAAAAAACAGCCTCTGTTTAGTTGGTAACAAAACAGAGAAAACATGCAGTTCCAAGTGGTCAATGAAATCATAGGAAAGAAGGGTGTTGAACTTAACAAAAATCATTTTATCAACTTTCTTTTCAAAACTACAAACTCCGGATGCTTGAAAACCAATTTTCTTCCCTACCTCAAGTTTATCAGGTGGGTTTTGCAATATCAAGGGGCTCGGCAGCTTGCTCCAATTTGTCCTCCTCCTTTTGCTTATCTAAAACAAAGATAGTTCATTAAGTCTCAACCCAAAAAAAAACACAGATCCTAAGCAACTCCTCCCTAGTGTTGAGCTTAAGCCAGTTGGGGAATTTTAACAAACACATGCTGGGCATGCATTAGGAACCAACATGCAAGGTTATTTCTCTGTTTTTCCAACAGCCCAACCAAAGTGTAAATAAAATTACTTAAACAAACAACTATAATCAAGGTTCAACAACTCAAGCAATTGAATTCGGATTAACAAGGACAAGGTACAACCGATAGAAACATTACCTTGTCAATATGGTACAATGGAGAATGGAAACCTTTAGTTCCTCAAAACCACGTATGAAAGAAATCTAAGGATATACCAGCTCTAGGAAGCATAAGGTTACTGGAATGAAGAAGAAAGAGAAGATCTTTCTCTGAATTGAGATTTTGTAGAATAGAACGGGTTGAGGTTCAGTGGCAATATTTGAGAAATGTGGTTCTATTTTTTTTCTTTTCTTTTTCCAGACAGCAAAATACACACAAGGGACTGAACAATGGAGTTATAAATTCTCTCTCATTCTATTAGAGGTGGGAAGCACGTGCAGGTTTGGACCATCTTGTAAAAACAAAAGACTAGTTTGGTACAAACTAAAGTTCCACAAGTACTAAACCAACTTATCTACGTAAAAGAATTTACGCTAAGGTTTTGGGGTATTACAACTAGATTGACTCATTAGTTTCTCTAAAATGTGTTTCCTTACACATTCATTAGAGGTAATATAAAGGTATTCGGTTTCATTCTCATAGTGGGTTTCTATATGATAATCGTTGGCACGTATATCTTTGAAATTTAACAAGGTTCGATTAGCTCTTGGTGCATGCAGAGCGTCTATGACTTAAAACATTGTGCCTTTAGGCAACAAAAATTTGGCAATTCCTCGCCCTTTTATTACTTGTGATGATCCAATCATCGTAGTCACAGAGGAATTATAGGCTATTAATTCAATGAATAATTGCCTATTCCTTAATATGGTGTGGGTAGTCCCCACTATCAACTAAGCACTCAAGTTCTCCTCATTCATTCGTACAAGTAAATAGGAGGTATTATTAAATAATTCGAAAAATATATCTCATATTCTTTAGAGCATTTCTATTTTAGGTAGAATAATAATCTTTTCATTGTAATAATAAATAAATAAAATCTCTAGATGTATTGATTTACATCTTTATAGTGCTATTTCGAACCATGAATATATGTTAGTAAATAAAATCGAATAAATTAAATACTTCATAATAAAATCTGAAATTCATTACTAAGCCAACGATAATAAAAACAAAGTCTTTGTTCAGAAATCTAATTTATCAAACCATTATTTAAATAAACTTTAAGACCAGGCAATAGTCTAACTAAAAAAAAAAGGCATTATGCCTTCACAACTGTCTTTGGAAAATAAAATGAAGCAGATCAGTCAAAATTTGGAGCATCCATTGACTGAGCAAGTTCCTTGTTTCCATTGAAGTCTGCAATTGTGAGGTTGGCGTCTGGGTCATGGCCTTCTTCTTCCATATAGTGAGCCTCTTGTTCTTTAGAATCCCTATACCTCTTATAAGTGGCTGCTACTCTGTTGCTTGCTTGGCAGTTCTTGTACCATTTTCTAGTAACTCCACACCTATAGCATGGTTCATTGCCAACTCTTTCCTTTTTGACTGAAGAGCTCTTAGGTGTCTTTTGCACCTTGTTTCCATGACCACTAGGGCTAGCATCACCATCTTTGCACCATATGTTGGGAGGGCCTCCACGGCCCATACCACAACCCTCATGTCCCTTTCCACGTGGTGCTTTGTTTCCATGTGGGTAGGGATCAGTACGTCCAACCCCCTTTGCATTGGGGTTCTTTCCACCTTTCACTTTGCCATAATTAACCTCGGGAATTTTTTTTGTCCTAACAGACCTGACATTGTTATTCAAAAGAACCTCATTATACCTCTCAGCCACTTGCAGTAGGTTGATCAGCTTATTGGAGGTTGTGATTTTTTTTCATCATACTCCAGCCTATATGAATTTTCATTTACAATTTAATATATTAAATCATCTCTATAAAAACAAAAATAATACAATAAGAGACCGTTTAAAAATTAAAATATAAGAGATAAATAAATTGTTGCAACATTGATTAATTAAAGATATTAGAATGATGTGCTGTAATAACTTTATTTCTTTAGTGATTTTTAGTGCCTCTTTCTCTCTCTTTCCTCTCTCTATTAGGGTTAGGTTTCACAAGCATCCAGGAGATTTCACTCTCAATTTATGGCGATAAATCCTAATCTTAGAGTTGTTGTCAACAACCACCATGTTTTGTACCATACTTGGTGGTAACGTGGTACCTTGAGGCTTGTGGCAGAGTTCCCTCTAACATAGTGTCAGCTTTTCAAGCATCTAATGCTTGATTCTGCTTCACCAATTGACCATGAACCCTAATCCTAAGTTTTATCGGTCAAGATATGTTAGAGCAAGTTCACCCGTTGGGTCACCAGGTCACCTACTATTCACTGTTTTTAGTGTATTTTCATTCTCTGGGTCACGAAATACATTGTGCCCGTGACCTAGGGCACGAAATACACTGTGCAGGTCACCATGGTAACCCAGAACACTGTACAGGGTGACCCAGGGCATGAAATACATTGTGCCCGTGACCCAGATAGTGAAATTAACACTAAAAAGTAGTGAATAGTGGGTGACCTGGTGACCCAACGGGTGAACTTCCTCTTAGTATCTTCAGGCACATACAGTCAACATCAAGGTTCTTTTCATTTTACTTTCAGGCGGGGATAGGAGTCTCCTATCTTATGACGAAAAAGTGATTATCTCAAAAGATTAACTTGTGTACTTTTGTTACTGAGTTTCGTGGCGACTGCTTAAGAATTCACCTTTTTGATGAGCTTTTTTTTTGTTATCATGATTTCGCTGGTCTGTTTGCTTTACTGCTAGAGGTGTTGTACTTGACGGTGGCAATGACTAGTGATTTGCATATGATGTCAACAACTACATTGCTGAAATTTCTGTCGGCAACAGTTGCTTGGTATGCACAACGTATACCATACCTGAGTTTCCCTTGGATTAGGCCTGGGAGATCTATATTTGGATTATGCTTTTACTCATGATTAGTTGGGTTCGTGTTTAGGGTTCATGTGATTTTTGTATAAAAATATGGATCTGCATCAAATGGGGTTTAAGTGCAACTCCAACAGCTTCCCTATAATTTCTATATTATAGGGAAGCAAAAGTTAAAACTTCAGATTTTTTTTCTTCTCCAACTCCAACAGATTCCCTACTTTACAACAAGCTCTAAAGTCTCTATAATTCTTCCTTAAAATTTTAGAGATTGCTGTAAATTTAGAGAATTTTGTTTTCTCTTTCCACACTATCCTTAAAATGAGAATAGTTATAGGGCATTTATTGAAGCAAAAGAGGCTCATTTTTCCCTAAAATAAAGAAAAATCAAAATATGAGAATCCTGTTGGAGTTTCTCTAAGAGTTCGAATATTGAGAGTTTTATGCTCTTTCCTAAAAGCACATGAGTTTATGAGTTCTTAGGTTTTCAATACCTTATTTTATTAATGGTATTAGCTAGAGCTGTGTTCTTTGTGTTATGTATTTATAACAATCGGATCATGTGAGATCTCATGTATTGACTCTTTCCATTGTACTCTAGAGGGAATGGATCATTGTGTGTATTTCACTCCTATTGTTTATCAATAAGACACTAGCGTCTTTCCTTAAAAAAAAAATGATAGTGAAAAATAAAATATTAGGATGAACGAATCATCCATTTGTTTAACCTGGATGATTAAAAGATCTCCAATTTAATTAGTACTTTTGTTGAAATGCTCTTCTTCTTCTTTTTTTTTTCTTTTTCTTTTTTTTTTTGGTGTCATGATCATGATCATATATCATTTAGAATACTCAGGCTAGAATGGCATATTACATACGCTTCCACTGTTAGAGCGATATGTAAAGTTGAAAAGAAAAATAGTTGTATGTAGAATACTACCATCCATTTGACATCAAACCTCACTTATTTAAACTAGCCTATTAACAATGAAAATCCCATAACAAATAGACAAGATAAAGAAAAAACTTATTAAAATTTTCTCCTTGTCCTTAATATTAGGGTCATGAGACTTTGTTGGATAGGTCAACTTCAATGGCTCCATAAACTTTGTTGAAATGCTATTAGAATTATATTTTGAAGATTATAAATATAATGTGAGTATGTTGATCACAACCAGATAAAAAACCTAAAATTATGCACTCTATCTTCATTTATAATTTATCGGTCACCTTGACATACAATTCTGTGATTTGATAACTAAGAAGTATATTTCTAGAAATTACGCATGTATTGATACAATATCTACTTAAATACTTTCTTTTATATATAAAAAAAAAATAGTCATAATATAGCCTCATCTATTTATATTCTTTGATGGTGGCATCGTATATAGCTAGGTATAAAAAGTTTGCTAGCTACTTGTGATAGTGTGGATGATTCTTCAGTGCTCGTATGAAAAGCCACTCACTTGTTTGTCTACTTTTAGCAAAGACACGTACTCACAGATCGTTGTCAATTTCCGTTAGCAACTTTGGTTTGCTATTTTCGGTTAATAAGTAATCTCGTCAATTAAATTTAAAATTGGCATTTCATAAAATGGGAGGTTGAACATTGAGAGAGTTTACGATCAATATGTAACAATGCTGGTTCTCATATCCTGTAAAAGGGAAGGTTCTTTAATTCCTTCATTACTTTGTTTCGTCTTTTCTAAATTAAGTATCTAATTTTGCTTTTCTTTTTGTTTGTTTCGTCTTTTCTAAATTAAGTATCAATATGTAACAATGCTGGTTGCTCATGAAGTAATTAAGTAGAGTCTTTAAAGCCTTAATTTTGTATAAATTCCCAGTTCTCAGACACTACTATGTTCTTCTGTTTGTGGTTAATACGGGAGTAAAATACTTTTGTCATACTATATTTATACTAAGCTCTCACCCTCCTTGACCTCCTTTAGGTTCAATTTTTGGATGCTAATGTCTCATCATCTCATTCCTACGATTTATGGTACTTCTTAGACTCATATTGAATGAATCTCTCTAAATTTTATCATGTCGCACAATTAAATGAAGGATGTTTTCATTTGCTTTTTATGTGATGACTCAACAATAGTGTCACAAAATAACCAATCATGTATCACATTAATTATTCTTCGGACGTGCTCCTACAAGACTTCCATGCAAGATCCATATTTCTTCTCATGCATGCGGAACTGGAGGAATTGGAATGCGAATTGAATGATTTGAATCCCCCTTCTTCACACTCAGAGATCACAAGACCACCTAGTATTTGCGAACCAAAGGAGAATTAGATTCATAAAATCCTTTCATGAAGCCTTCTTTGGAGAGAGAAGACGTCCAACCGCATAGTGCTTGTTAATTGCAACTTCATCGGATAGTCCCAGAAAGGTTTGTACAGCATACAGACATTACAACATGAATTTTTTTTTTTTTTGGTCTATCACTACAACATGAAGTTGATAAGAAATGTATAAGCCGTTAGTCTAGAAACCCTAGAAGAGAGAGGGGTCGAAGCCATTGTATGTCGTAATTATCATAAACTAATTAATTAGACATTTAATATGAAAAACAAAAAAAACAAAAATTGATGGAATGCTTCTGAATATTTTAAAGCTTGAGCCAAGTGCGCTTAGCTCTTAATTCCATTGTTTTAAACTTTTAATAAGGTCTCTATTTTAATGAAAAGAGAGCCTCTAATGAGAAAACCTAATGGAGATATAAGAAAACCAAATGAGAGTTGCAATTGTCAATTAGCAAGTTAATGATGCATCATAACGTACAATGCCTTTATTCCTACACACTAGCTAGGATTATATCTAATCCCAGAATCACAGCAGCTCATTGGCATGGTTTGTTTAATTTATGTGAAGGTATCAAATTAAGCAACTACAAATTAAATGGCATGTATGTGCGCCATATACCCAGATTAATATCATTCTAATGACCATTGACACAAACCGAATCGCTCATTGGGTTTGATATGTCTAGGTCAAACACTAATGGGGATATAAGAAAACCTAATGAGAGTTGCAATTGTCAATTAGCAAATTAATGATGATTCACAACGGACAATGCCTTTATTCCTACACTAGATCATAGCATGACCTTTGGAACCCGTTTGATAACCAAAAAAAAAAAAAATAGAATCGCTTAATAGCGTTAAGGTGCGAATCGCAATAATCCCAGCTCAAGTCGTGGCTCCGGCCCCTTCTGCTAAGGTTAAGCGTGAATCGGTGAGTCCTAAATGAACAATAGTAAATATATTCGGGATTGCCCTTGTTTGTCAAGTTTTGCTAACTCTCATCTATTCATACTCCGGGATCGGAGGGTCTTGTTTATTAGGTGGTATATTCAAGAACCTCGCACCTACTTCATAGAGTTTTAAGGAGAGAGGTGTAGTGGAGTCTTTGGAGGTTGTTGCTCCGAGTGCCACCAATAAATACATACGTTTTTGTCGAGCTAGAACCATCGATTTTTTTTTTTTTCCAAATTTGGCATGACATGACTACGGATTGGAAGAGAATGCGGAGTTACTATACGAGCTCTTAATTATGCAAATTAAGCAACCTATTCTATTACTATTTTCTAGCGTACATTTTTGCATGATATACATACAACTTACTTTATCATCAACCTTAATTATACGATAATGTGAACACACACATTAGTTAAACTAAATGTAAAGATCAAACAACGGAAAGTAGAATTCCGATTCCATGAATTATCCTAATATATGTTGATGAGTCAATTCCGAATCGATCGACCCAGGTGAAGTGCGCTAAGTGTACGTTCGATTAGAAAAATGACATTTTTTTATGGTGAAACAGAAAGTTGTTGTTCGAAATACATATTCTCTGTAATTTATAGACCATAGTTTATTGTTAATGTTAATTAGTTTTTTATTAGCTCATGAGCCGACCACGCAATTAAATAGGCAGTTGACTTCGTTGATTAGAAGATATCTTTAGTTATAGTAGTGGAGATAATCCGTATGTAATTGACTGCGGAATTATGATTTTCAGTACATATATATAATACATATAGATATAATTAGTTGTTTGTGGAATATGAGAAACCAAAACAAATTATTTATTTTCTAAAAAAAACAAATTAAACCTAGCCGCAAGAGTTAGGGTGGTGAAGGCAAACTAGGGTTTCCTCTATTGCTTTATGAATCATTCTCATGGCGGAAGAGATGGTGGTTCGTCTTTCGAAAGTCTTGGCATTGACAGAGTAAGCAGTTGTCTAGTTCAGAACTTTGGGATCGGCAACAGTTGCAGATGAAGGCTTTTATCTGGTACTCTGGTAGGACAGATGATAACTCAGAAGCAGGTGGATGAGAGGGCCTTTCGGGGACAATGGTAGTGATCTGGGGACAAATGATCTCGACCTAGGATGATGGGAGGTTTATGTTCAAGTTCAAGGTGAAGGAGAACTACACTGCACTAGTGTTTGCATAGGGGACCTTGGCATTATAGTGGAAGGATGTTAATTCTGGGGGAGTACGATGGGAGTCGTGACATTACTAGAATTTTTTTTACATTCACTTGAAGCTGTCAAAGGCTTGCCTCCACGTCTGCACACGGAGGAACCCTTATTTTGCTAGTGTTTCAACTGTATCGAGAGATGTTCGGTCCAACTAAATCACGGGGTGTCTCGACCTGCCACTATCACTATCGGTCTAGGTTATCTGTAAAACAAACGAAGGTCATAGAGAAGACCGGGTGTGCCGGCCTTCAACACTCTGATGCCTAAGTCAATATCGTTATAAGATAATGATAATGGAAAGCGATAGTAAACAGTTACCTCTTTTGGTCGTTGGAAATGACCTTCATGTAATGGGTTTGTAGGAGCTTGGTTTCGTTTCGTTCGGTGTGGGACGTTTGAGCTCCCGATACCGCCTCAAGGGGTATCGGGATCCTTGGCTGGGAGCTCTTTCGTTACCTTGTGATGGTTAGATAAGCCTTGTGCTTCCGGTACTTGTGCCTGGGAGGTATATGCAAACCAACAGCTGGGATCTTTGATAGGTAAGTTTCTACAGGCGGATCCTTTCCCTTTGAATTGAGGGTTGGCTGAATAGCAATTTAGGGCTTTGATAGATGTTTGGCGTCGATAATGGAGCAATTGGAGCTTTGGATTCAAGGAAGGCGTGAAGGTTGTAGTTCATCTCTATTATGAAAAGTTCAAGGGGCTTTGTAGGGCGTGTGAGTTATTTACGCACGGGGCAGAGGTATATGACCAGTTCTTGGCACAACAAATAGCAAAACTTGTGGCAGCTAAGAGTACGGTTTCAATGCTGATGCCAGCAATGATTAATACTGGGGTCCAGGCTAGAAATGCTGCGGTAAAGGCTGCAAGTTTAGTTACAGTGCAGCCGGCCAGGGTTTCGTAGACACATGAGGCTAGGCTTTTAACCCCTAGCACGACGGTGAGTCTGGCAATGGAACTTAGGGTTCCTGCATCATCTTTGATGAGGTTATTCTTGGCTGTAGACCTGAATTCAATTCGAGGGTGGGAATTTACAGTGGACAATGCATTGCCCGTGGAGGTTGTGAAATTGGTGGTGGTGGTGAAGCATCTAGAAGAGGTGTTGCATCTTCCGGGGGTTCGGAGAGAGGCCCAGGTTACCCTAATTAGGGTAGGGAAGAAATCTAAACTCTCTGGGGTGGTTGACTTTGCACCATTGAATGCTGAAGAAGAATTTAATCTGCCTAACAAGTGTGGTGTGGTGTACATCTCATCCAAGAAAATAGGTCATCCAAAAGGAAGCAAGAATATTTCGAAGCTAGTCTCTGGGGTGCCTAACCCTAAGAAGAAGTAATTTCCAAAGAAAGGAGCAAACATGGTGATGGAGGAAGCGGAAGTAGAAGACGGGGGGACTTATGAGGCTATGGAGGCAATGGAGGGTGCAGTTGTTATGGAGGTTGTGGAAGTTGATCGAGGAAACTTCTATGTTGAAGAATGATGGGGATGGTGTCACTCTGTTTCTTGAGATGGAACCAAGCTCAGGTTAGGCTTGAGGAATGTCGCCAGGGATCCCGCAAAGCCTATGTTATTTTATTTCCTCGTATGTAGTATAGGATAGTTTCTGGATGTGCTTAACTGTTTCCTTAAAAAGGTTGAATTACTTAGGCAATGGCTTTATCTGACAGCCCTGCATGAGTGGATAATTGTGTACTTTTGCTGAACTACAATTGAGTTGACATTTTGATTACATGCATTTCTATGCCTGTAATTACATTTTAAATACTAGAATTAAACTAATCTTTAAGTCAATTATTATGTAATTAATATATTTTTATTTATTTGTAGGTAATAAGCGGAGTTACGGAAATTGAGAGAAAATGACGCAATATGGGAGCAAAGTAGAATTTTCGACAAAATCAATGTCTTAATTGAAGGATTACTCACCCAAAACTTCAAGGATTCATCAAAGACTTCTCCTCTACAAGATTCAAGACTTGGGTAATTGTGGGAGTTATAATTCAAGAATAGTCATGTTAGTTTTCTAGCTAATTGTGGCTACCCTTGTTTTCTCCTGCACTTCTCTTCTCTTTTGTATTTGAATTTTGTAATTTTGATGTCTATGATTATGGGTTGTGAGTAATTTCCTTGTTGGGGGTTAGGGTTGTGTGCCCTAACCCAAATTTTGTGCAAAAGATGTTTAATTTAATGTAATGATGCAATTTTCATATGATGGATGCTTATATCAATTATTGTTAGGTTGAAATGCATGTCTAAGAGCTTAGTCAACTCTAGGGTGTGTATTTTGAGCATGTCTAGGATGGAGTTAGAGGCTTGACCCCCTCTAATTCCTAAGCTAGAAACCTTCAATTTCGTATTCGAGGGGTTATAAGCATAGTGATTTAAACCCGTTGTGTGATTGCGCGGGTAGGTCACTTAGTAGTCTAATTCCTCGATCTCTAGGCCTCTTGATGTGAATTAGGGACCCTTGAACGGGCTCTAATTCATGTCAAGTGAGTTCCTACGACCCTTGAACCGGAGTAGGAATACCATGAAAGGGACTTTCGTCCTTGAGCCTTGAACCGCCACTACTACAAATTTCTCCAAAGCACACTGATTTGAATTAGTCTCTATTGGGACAAAGCACACTAATAACAGTGGCTAAAGTCATTACCCACTATGCAGCCACTAATGAGCTAATAGTCCCCTCTATTGCATGTGCTATTGGGACAATCCATATTGATAAAACATCAGTGGCATCCCAAAACCCAATGCAGCAAGATACCTTTTCCTTTCCCACTGTTACTGAATCAGTGTGTATTCTCATTGCCACCAATATCAGTGGCAAAATTAGGAGTATATATAAAAAAAAATAACAATTTGATCTAGCTACAACCACGTATCTCTAAAATGTATTGTACAATTCATATACAATTTCAAATAAAATACAACATAAAAAAACTTAAATATCTTCATGTTCCTTTCCATTGCTGCATCTCTGCTACCTCCAGCAAGTTTTCTATGGTTTCTGTCAATCTCATAACTTTTCTGAGAACGTTGCAATCCCACCCTGAGATACAAAAATTAGATTCTAGTTTAATATCCTGGATGTTAGTACTGAAATTGAAATATCTCTTCTACTTCACTGTAAAATACTAATTTCATGATTTGAAAATAGCAAATATTGCATTGATTTAGCTATAAAGAAGTACTCATATTTAAATTCGATGCAAAAAACTGAAGATATTGTCTTTAATAAGATATGTAAACTGACACAAGGCAGAATTAATTGACAAAAGTGAAATGAAATAAAGCCTAGACTAATAATACCTTTTTGGAAGAATAAAATTTGTGGAGTGGCTTTAGAATTCTTGGTCAGGCTTGATATTGCCACTGACAGCCACAAAGGCAGAGATGTCATAATTGAGAAATATGGGAGGAACACAATCGTCTAGAGAGAAGGCATCAGAGAACTTGGGGGATGAAGTGTAGAACCTGCTAAAATAAGAAAGACTAGATTGAGATATACATTTTAATGAAAGCATTAGTACACATAATGAAATCATATCATTATTGACATTACACTTCATGAAAAGCAATTAAGTCAAAAGTAAATATGGAAAGACATTCTTCAAGTATTCATTACAACAATAGTCCATCATCTAAAAAGAAAATGGCAATATCAAATATGGATTATTAACACTAGCAGATAGTAACGTAACAAAACTATACAACACCATCAAATCAACCATTTTATAAATAAGTAAAATTTTATCAGGTGGACTGTACTGTTTAAATGGATTAAGAATTACAAGTGTAAAGGCAAACCTGATATGACCAAAAAGTGTGACGATATTATTGAATATGTGCCCCATTTTAGCATTGTTTCTCCCTTAAGTTTCGTGTTTTGAGTTAGTGAGTCGTTTTCAGAGTCTTGTTGAGTGTTTGGAGTGAAATAGGCGAAAAAAGTAAAATTCATGAAAAATCCTAGCTGGATCAGGATTCCTAACTGTCAACTGTTTTTGCGGTCTTTAACATTTTAATTCCCTTTATTTTCTCTAGAAAATTCTGATATTCTCCTGCTTGTTGTAGGAAACCTTGCCTGATGGAACTCTTGGAAACAGCAATGATGGAGTCATAAAATAAAGCATTAAGATATTTGACCAAGCAATGAAGAAGGGAAATAAAGGAGAAAAGACGTTTTCAGTTGAGGAATAAAAGAGAAAGACGTTTCAGCTGGAAAATAAATAAGAGAAAGACGTTTTCAGCTGAAGAATAAAGGAGAAAGACGTTTTTCAGTTGAGGAATAAAAGAGAAAGATGTTTCAGCTGAAAAATAAATAAGAGAAAGACGTTTTAGCTTGGAAATTAAAGAAATTGCCCCTGCCCCATTATGAGAGGAGTTAAGGCCATAAAGGAGACGTTTCAGTTGGGAAAACCAACCAATGCTCCCCTATAAATAGGCAATGTCCAGAATAGAATTTGCATCACTTCCCAGCCAAGATCACTTCCCAGCCAAGATAATTCATTGCCTATCACTTCCTGGCCAAAAACCATTCCAAGACTGCCCAATTCACTCCTTAAACTTCCATCACCTACAAGACCGTGACACATCCATCCATCAATCTACAAAAGCTCTAAGGCGCTGAGTCAAGGACGCTCCACCACCATCGCAGAGACGAGTTCATCACCGTGTTGCTAAGCCGCTGAGGAAAGCTTCAAAGTGTAACTATGACTCTACTTATAATTTTTGTTTCGGTTTTGTGTGTTTCAATTTGTGAGTTGTGTAATTGGAGACATGAAATTTTCAGAATATTTTTATTAATTTTGAGATTTTTAGTTTATTTGAGTTAATTTCGAGAATTCTTTTATAATGCATGTTATCTCTTGCCCTTTTCGTGTTTAGGTAATTTTCAGAGTTAGGTTCATAAGTTTGCATGCTAGAATAACGGTGAGAGTTCTTGTGTGTTTGCTTTATTTGCCAAGAGCAATTGTTATTTGTTAAGACGCTGAGTTAAACAAGTAGCAATTAGTTCTAAAAAGTGGTAAAAATCATGCTTTAATGATTAAATGAATTCTGGAAATTACGTGTTAAATTCTATGTGTAATGGTTAATTTGCACGTGTGAGTTGATTCGAGGGTTAGATAATACTACTAGTTAAGAGAATTACGCTGAGTGTTTTCGAAATTTAGTCGTATTAGGCTTGGTAAGGACTTTTCCGATCCAAACCTACATTAGAACGAATCAGATAAATGGATTGATCCGCTGAGGCTTTTCATTTTGGCTCTTATCTAGGCATTTAAGGTGGGCACATTTTTGTATGTAGCATGTTGAAATGGATTTTCTGTTTTTACACTTAGTAATTTCTGAGTGGTATTGGTCAAGGTTAGGGAAGTCGATTGTAGATAATTTTATTTGTTTTGTTTTTATTTTAAGTAGATTAGAAACCAAATTCAAAAACCCCCCCATTTTATTCGTTTATTTGTTAATTGACCTTTTTGTGTAGGTGTACCCTACAATCCCCGGACTGAACGATCCCTGCTTATCCTATACTGACAACTACATTTTGTAGGGTTAAATTGTGAGGCTATTTCAGCCGAACCAAAACCTCATGGTCCGGACCATCTAGAATGCAATCCCCTGCAAAACTTGAATTTCATTCATTTTGGTAGTTATCTGGAAAAAGGCACAGCAAATACTATTAGGAGAAAAACTTCAAAATGATTGTGAAAACTATAGAATGGCAAGGAGGAACATAAAACATTATTTCAGCAGGTAGTACGGTATAAGTACAAGTATGGTACCATATAGTAATCATAGAGAATGACATGGAGCTAGAATGGCACAGCAAATACAATAAGCATTGCACTTATAGTGTAGCAGACGAAGAGTTTCACAAAATATGCAGGTATTGCAAGTGAATCCCAAAATTTCCAGCTCCAGTGTTTGAAATGCCTAGCCATGGTGCCATCTGCTCATAACCAATTGAAAATAAAGTCATTATACCTCTTTACAGGGAAGGGAAAAAAAACAATATTTAGTACCAATTAGATTGCACACTAATCTAGAATTCCCTTTGCTGAAGGATTGCTAAAATCAAATCAAACTATACAATAACCAGAGTTAAAAAAATGGAATGACTTGTACCATTATTACTTACTCGAACACTTAGTACCACTACTGAGTCAAATATAGGCCATGAATAGAGACATAACCCTCTACCAATTTAGGTTTAGTAGCCCTGAAAAGAATGAAATAGGAAAGGGATAAGAAAATAACAGAGCAGGAACTAAGTTAGTGTTCCTACAAAACACAACCTTCAGGAACCCTTGAATGAGGTTTCTAGAGAACTGAATTTCAAATTACAGTCTTCTTTTCCCTCCCCTCTTTAGTCTTTTCTAACAAAACTCCAACTATAAGAAAAAGAAGTAAAATTAACGAAAAATATCATCTCTAATTATGTTTAACCATATAAATTAACTGGCATGACCAACATGGGAGGGTGATGTTCACCTGAGCTACAAAAGCATTATTTGCACTAGCAGACCAATCCAATTAATCAAATGAACTAATATTTCACCTTTGTACCCATTAACAAGGATGAGCAACGTACAAACACAACACTAAACTTAATGACCTGTAACCTAAGACCAAATAGAGTTCTCTCAAAAGACCAAACTAGCAGCACGAGTGGTCCAGAAACAATGACTGGTTTGGAAAAACAATACTTAAAAAGAAACCCATGTTGCTTTCTCCTCCAAAATCAAGTATATCAAAACTTCAATTTATGCTAATCCCAAATCATACAACACCCAGGTTTCTCAAAAACGCATAAACAAAATTCCATTAGAGTTAAAAATTCAAGATCTGCAACATGCAAGCTTAAAGACTGAAGCTTTGAAAACATTGAGACAAGATCAGCAAGTTGGTGGAAACAGAAGCTAAACCCTAACTAATTTGCATACTAGTGGAAGATGAAGAGCCCGTGCAGGACTTGGATAGATTTGCTTTCGACCCACAAGTCAGGTTTTACAGATCTGCAGATCTATGAAATTTGGGAACACATATCAGCTACAATATTGTCAAGACCCACAAGATAAAAAAACAACTTAGTATCTAGACTGTAGAAAATGCTGATATAGGCATATAGCTACTCAGTGTCTTCGTTGTCATATACCTTTACTAACATCTACATGCACCATCGGGTATATCCAAACAACCGTCGGCGTCGGAGAATGATACAACAAATCCAGATACGCCACTCCACCACTAACAGACCACAAAGCCTCCTTCATCTCAACAGACCGCCAGTCCAATTCAAGAAAAAAAATCTCTTCAAACCAAGAACAGGGAAATCGAAGGGGAAGAGCATGAAGACAGGGCTTGGTGATCGATGGATCCAGAACAAATGGTTTTGGGAGGTGACACCAGTTCAAATCTGTTGGTGGAGAAGGAAGAGAATCAGAGATAAGGTCTTGATCTCAAAAGGAGCAAATCACACCTAGATGGTGGGTATGCTTGTTTGAGGTTTCATAAGGCAGAGAGGGTGAAACCCCACTTTGAATCTTTCTTGAAAAGGGAAGAAGAGAGCCTTGCCAAAAAAGAAAAAAGGAGAGAGAGTGAGAGACGAATTGTGTGGCTGCTCTCGTCAAAGAGGAAGCCTTATCCTCTTTCTCAAAAAAAAAAAAAAAGGGATAAGGCTGTGTGAACGTGCTGCGTGCTACCGGCCCACTTCATTATTTTATTCCCCACTTCTTGTCTTTGTTGGTAAACAGTTGCTTCTCATCAGGGGCTCTTTCGGCCATTTTCGTAATACTATTCCTTTTTACACCATTAACAGTGACATATGGATTGAACAAGTAATTACTTGTATGTACTATACACAATTACACACTAATGATCAGTGAGCGGGAAAAAAAACTCACTGATGTTTTATATTAGGGTTATACAATTCATTTTTGGACTGATGACTTTTTGGTGGCTAAAAAAAGGGTGCTAATGGGGAAATTTGTTGTAGTGCGCTTTGGATATGACTACCGCCAAAGTAGGAGATTTGCATCTGCATTAGATTAACTTTGGACATATGAGATTTGGTGAAGGAACCTCCCTAACACTAGGCATTCTCAGTTTTATTGTTTACATTTCATTTTTATTTCTATTGCTTTACATTTCTTTACTTTTTGTTAAGTTAGAATCAACCCCCAGACATTAAACTTTTCCACTCATTTGTGCATATCCACCACTAAGCTCCTAGTTTTGATTAGGCTTTGGTGAAAATCAAAGTCGAGCACTACTAAGGCTTGGTGTCTTAGAGTAAAATTTTTGTTTATTTTGTTCTTTTTTTGTGCTAAATGACTTTAGTTCCGACTACCCAAGGATTGTGAGTTAGCCACTAATCCCCGTGGCACGATAATTTTTGGCTTAATACTCTACTATCTTGACATGATTCGTACGCTTGCGAGAGTTTATGATTCAAGTCACATTTCTAAAATATATATATAATTATATTATTATTTATTTTCTGAAAACTATACCATTATACATGGCGGCATTTGCAACCGAAATTCATGTTTCACTGTCATATATATGTTTTTCTTTTGTTTGAGGAAAAGCTGTCATATATATATATATATATATATATATATATGCTTGTTTCGCTATTTATTAAAGCTAGTCTAACGATTGTCTTCACCTGCTCAGTAACGCAATAAAGAAATTATGCGCAATCACTCTTGGATTTAAATTCAACGTTGAAAAATAAAATAAATAAAACTTAAAATAATTGTTTCCACCATTGGATCTAAATTCAACGGTGACTGAGATTAATTTTCTTGCTCAATAACTAAGCAAGTGAATATTACTGTAAAACCTAATTACTAGTAGTTATTCCATTCTATTTGTGGGTTAAAGAGTCGACCAAGTTTGATTTTTAATAATATATGTGGGGTTTGCACATAAGAGAGAACTATTTGATTATTGATAAGAGATTTGTTTTTAAGACAAAATGCCAATATTCTAAAAATAAGAAATTATAAATTAGGACTCATTCCACGAAGTTTCAAAACAAAGAACAAGTACTTCACCAAATCCAACCGATTATAGCTCAATAAACAAGAAACAAATACATTTCTCGAGATAAGTGTTAGAACACGGGCGAAACCTAGGTTTCGTGGAGTAGCGGCGGAGCTCTTCCCTTTGGCAAGGCAACAACCGTGGGAGTGATGAGGTACGACGGCGGGGCGGGGCTGGTTCTTGGCAACGATCGTGGGGTGCGGTGGGAGCTTTTTCGATCGGAAGCTTTTCTGGTCAGAGGCTTCTCTGATCTTTTTCTGGAATCGATCCACCATTCGGCGACGGAGGATTGTTGCTTCAATCTGGGCGGCGTCCAGGTGTTGAGGATCAGGATCTGAGCGAGGCGGCGTCTGTCTATGGCAGGCTTCTGGGTTCTTTGCGGCGGTGAGCTTGTATTTGAGTGGATCAGGTTGCGTCGGAAAAGGGAGGCGGCGTCTACTTGCTAAGGCAGGTTGGGGTCAAGCTTCTCTTTCGAACTGCGATGGTGGAGGAGTGAGGCCGGGCGCCGGAGTGATGGGTGGACGGCTGTTTCTCGATGGCCAGTGCTAGGCCGATGTGCTGGGTGGAGTGGAGTGGGTGGGTTTGGGCTCTAGGTGTTGGACCTTGGGCCTCAGCCTGCCTGGGTTGCCTCAGTGCAACCTAGCTGGGCTAGCCCACCTGCTTTTCCTCCTCCTTTTGGCTTGGGCTTGGGATGGGTTGTTGAGGAGTGGTTTTGTCCTATACTATCTTAGCTTGAAGCGGGTTCTGTGTTGGTTGCTGCGATGTACACCATAGAGGTCTTAGGCATCAAAAGTTTCCAAGACAGAGCTTTGATCTAAGGTTGTGTAGGCGTAGGTTTTTTTGTTGTTTTCTTTTTCGAATAAGTGAGCTTTGCTCACCTTTTTTTCCTTGCAGTTACTTGAGGTTTTGTAGTTTTTTGGTTATGAGTTCTTTGGCTGCTCTAACAGTCTGTATTGTGCTTGAACCTGTATTATGAGTGGTTTCTTGAAACCCTCAAGCTTGACGCAGTGACGTCGTTATTTAATGGAACCTGATTCCGTTCCCCTAAAAAAAAAACATTTCTCGAGATACTATAGTAAAAGAATTTCAATATTATATACTTTCTTGCATTAGTTCTCTATATTGTAGCTATATTTAAATTTATATTATTTATTAAATGGAGAAAGAAATAGTTTAAACGTCTATATAAATTACATATCTTCTTATATATAATTAAGAATTACTATAAATGCCCTCAAATAATATAAATATTAATAAATAAATTATTTATGTATAAGGATAAGATAGTCAATAGACTATATCATATTTGAAAATTTTGCAATATCTCCCATGAAAAAGGATAATCTTTCCAAAAATCAAGAGAGATTGTTGTAAATTTTTTAATTAAAAAAAAAGTCAACCGCACATGTTGAGGGGCTAGTATAATATTATTTATTCAACAGCTTTGTTTGTTTGGAATGAGAAGATTTTCTGTTGTGATAATCAAATAGTTTCTTAATTTTTTTTATTGCCAAGTGTAAAAATTCGGTGTTTGAAAACAGTAATGAGGACACCAAAACCTATACCTAGTGTGTGTGTGTGTGTGTGTGTGTGTGTATCATATCCGCTTTGAAATTAACGTGTGAAGTTCGAGTTTTTGGTCACTTTTCGGTCGTATATCCACATCTCGACCGTTCAGTTTTTAGGTACTAGTGTATAGATCATCTCTGTAAATTTTCAGCCAAATTGATGATCGTTAAGGTATCTCACTTGCTTAGACCAATGAACGGACTGAATCTGTCAACCTGAACCGTACTAGCATTAAGGTAATTATCAATACCTTAACGATCATCATTTTGGCTGAAAATTTGCAGAGACGATCTATACACTAGTACCTAAAAACTGAACGGTCGAGATGTGGATGTGCGACCGAAAAGTGACCCAAAACTCGAACTTCACACGTTAATTTTCAATGCGGAGCTCCGCTCTAGATAAGATCTATTATATAATATATATATTATATATAATAATATAAGCCAACTCTTGAGGGAATAGTTAAATTTTTGAACTACCATATATGCCCTCACATAATATAGATATTAATAAACAAATTATTTCTATATGAGGATAAGATAGTCAATAGACTATATCATATTTGAAAAAATTGCAATACCTCCTATGAAAAAAGAAGAAACTTCTCCAAAATAAGAAGAGAAATTGCTGTAACTTTTTAAATTGACATGTACGGAGCACATGTTAAAGGGTTAGTAATGACTTAAAAGAAATGTTTTAAATTAACAAAAACAATAGAGAACTTCATCTCACATAGATTTAGGAGCGAGATAGCTAAAATTTAAAATAGAGAGCCACTTAGGAGTGCAAATACTAAAATTGATAAAAAGCTAAACATGCTCTCCAAAATAGCTAAGGAGTCAAAATAGAGTCTGCTAAGTATGCTCGGACCTAAGAATATCTTGAGATTATTTTTACTACTCTCGGACCTCCCCTGACATTTCTTTAAAAAAGACTTGGCATCATTCATAACCAGCCAATAGCTAGGGAGATCAGGGCTTGAGCTTTTTTATTTTATTTTTTGAGACAAAATTGATTGATTCTCCTTATTTGTTACTCAATATACATGTGCAGAGAGTTGATAGTAGGATAAGCAACTACATATACTGATCCGGCCAAGGTGAATAGGTGATGCTGATTGAAAATACCTAGAAAGGGTTAGATATAGACCTCCAAAATAATGCATCATATAATTAGCTCTCAAATACGTGTGTACCTTCTGTATGCGATCCATAGCCAATCAAATTCTCCAATTGAAGTGTCATTTTCTTTTCACCTTATCTATCTACTCAAACATTTTGGTATATACGTATCATTAGTTAATTGATATTGGTATTTTCTATAAGAATATTAATTTTTTGGATATACTCTTGGAGCATCCACCACTCCACTCCAGCAATAATACAGCCACTTCTGTGGTGTCGTCTTGTTACTTTCTTCTCTCAATTTTAGTCGTTTTTCGTTTGTTTGTATATGCATTAGAAGATCGAATACGCACTCAATATCTTCCCTTACTATATAAAAAAAAAAAATTAAGCAACAAAGGAAGAAGAAGAAATTTGTCCTTCCGAGTTCCAACCAAAGAAAAAAACATTGCTACAATTTTCTTAATTATTTGAGTTAGATCCTCTTCTGTACATAATTTAAATTTTGATTTCTTATTAATAAATTAATATCCTATATTCATCGTTTAGGATTTTATATTCTCCAAACATACGTCATAATTCCAAAATTCAAAGTATTAATGAACTTGACATATTTGGCACTCCACTTTAACATTTCTACTCCACACACACACACATACTGTCCACCCTGAACCATATTAGCTTTAAGGCAGTTATGATTGTCTTAATGGCCATCAATTTGGCTGAAATTTTGCAGAGATGATCTATACATTAGTACCTAAAAACTGAACGGTCGAGATGTGGATATGATACCGAAAAGTGACCATAAACTCCAACCTCACACGTTAATTTCTGATCACTCTGGATAGGACACACACACACACATTGAGCCATTCCAAAGAGGACGTCCACACTTTCGCTGAAGTACTGACGTCGACGCTGCAGCCCTGCTCAGGCCACGACAACGCTGCGCTGCTTGCCGGACGGACAAGTATGCAGTCAGGTGGAGTCGCTGGCAACGTGGTTGCAGCGCTGCCCAGCACCTGCAGTTGCAGGTGAGGTCGCTGCCCAAAAACCCACAACCTTGATCTCCTCCGACCTCGATCGCTGCCCATAAGCGGTCTGAGATGCCTCCGGCCTCTGTCCAGCCCGATTCGCCCCGCCACGCAGCCTGAAACACTGCAGAAAATTGACGTCCGCACTTTAGCGATAGTGCGGACGTCCGCTTTGGAACAGGCATGTGTGTGTGTGTGTGTGTGTGGGTTACTAAAAAGCACGATAAATGGGTGAAAAAATTTATCGCTTAGTCAAATGCAACCACACTATATTGTCCCTCATAAATTTTTAAAAAGCCTGATATGCAGGGATTGGATATATGATGATCCGCCTACGAAAAATGGAAGGTGATGCATCGCTCATTCAAATGCAACCACACTATTTTGTCCTCCATAAATTTTAAAAAAGCCTGATATGCAGGGATTGGATATATGATGATCCGCGTACAAAAAATGCAACCACACTATATTGTCCTCTATAAATTTCTAAAAAGCCTGATATGCAGGGATTGAATATATGATGATCCGCCTACGAAAAATGCAACCAGACTATATTGTCCTCCATAAATCTAAAAAGCCTGATATGCGCATGTCCTCCATAAATTTCTAAAAAGCCTGATATGCAGGGATTGGATATATGATGATCTGCCTATGAAAAATGGAAGGTGATGGCACAAGGATATGAATATTAGGGTTTGAAGTCTAGGGTTTTGAAAGCTAGGAAGGCTAGGAACACTTTTAGAGCTTGAAATTTGTTCAACTCTAACGAAACTTTTCTTAACATTTCTGTCCAGGTATTTATATATATATATATATTATTATATATATATATATTACTTTTTTTTTTCATGGTACAAATCTCTCTGCTGAGTTTAATCAGTAGGGTTCTGTATTTTCTCTTTCTAACCAGAAATTAGGAAAGACATATTCTTTAATTTTATATACTCATGCAGCTTAAGTAAGTCATTTAAGACCTCTCACATTTAGATAATGACAAACATTCCATTTGACCGAAAGGAACCACATTTTTAATATATATACACACACACATATATATATATAGAAAGGTTATTATACTATACTGACCTAGCTATGAATTTATATATTATATATTATATAGGTTGGGTGCAAGTTGACCACGTAGGGCTAGCTCAATTTTTAAAAGAAAATCCAGGGAAGCATTCTAAAACACAGCTGACTAGCTAGATCCAGAGTCCCGTAGATAAGCTTTGTAGGTTTGAGTGGTATTGCTTTATAGGCAGACAAGGCGCATCCATGGTTCATCTTTGCCTTCCTCGGTTTGTGGCAAAAGCATAAATCATATATCAATTCGTTCATTGATTTTTCTATGGCTACCTCCCTCTCACTCGCCTCCTGTTTTAATTCTCTCTCTCTCTCTCTCTCTCTCTCTCTCTCTCGATCAGTATGTATTTTTTCTTGGTAGTATTATCCAGTACCTCAACATCACTAACTTTTTAAAGATATTGTGAGTATTGGCATCTTCTCTCCATCCATATATTATACATACAGACATATATAAATAAATATATATATAATATATAATCAATTATCAATTATTCTTGCTGGTGCTACTGCTACGTATGCACAAGGAGGTCCAAAAATCCAGTTGGCCGGGTGACGGCTTCAACTGTTTCCACATACAATTATTCTTTGTAATTATTCTAAATATTTATAAAGAAGAATTATGATGTGGGATTCTCTCCTTTTAATTTCTTTTCTCATGTGTGAGGTTTTTGGCCGCCCAATCATGTATGCCCTATCTGAAAGTGATTCCATTGCTTCTTCCTTAAGCCAATATTTTTGTTGCGCGCCTTTACTCTAATTGGTAAATTGGGTTTATAATGCATGGTAGCTAGCAATGCCTTTTTTGGATTTTTGGCTCTGAGTGGGACTGCGGTGGGAGATCACTCGGAATTCTTGTCGTGAGCGATCATGACCGCTCTTATTCTTAATTCTTACTTTTAAAAACGTTTGCATGTGTTCAACTTATTATGCATGCATAATGCATTTGTTGTAATTATTTATGATTTTGATCTAATACATATATGATATAATAAATCTAAAGTTTAACTTTCGATTCACATGCATTTAGGGCTCCTTACAGATCTGACGTTGGTGTGGAATCAGAGTGCATATGGCCGGGGTAAACTTTTCAGAGAAAATATAATCTGTAAAGGAGATTTTGCACAGAAATTCAATAAGTGGAGATTGGACAACAAAAGGGCATCCAATCTGAAGATAGATTTCATCAGTCCATCATATATATATTGGCATTTCCAGGACTCGACCTGGGCACCCTTTTTAAGGCTACGACAGCAGCAGCGGGGCGCATACCAGCTTTCTCGAATTCCTATAAATGTCTAATATGTAATGCGCATGGATGACATGCCTCTGATTATAACTGATCAGTTGAGGATTAAGTTAATTGGTAATGGCCCATTATCGTTCTATCGATCCCCTACATCACTCCCCACTGTCGGCATGTATTTGCAGCAAGCTAAGGCAAAAAAGGATCACAAGTTAATGATATAGGGCCTCAATGAGGCCTAAGATTTGTGGCCTCAAATCCTAGGTGTCATGCCATATAAGTAAATAAAAATTTATTTTCAGTTCCATATAATATATCTTGCCACATCATACTATTTCAACACCAACTTTACCCTTTTACATTTCCTTTTAGATGTTAATTAAGGGGTGAATCAATTACATTAATGAATTTAATTAGGTGACAAAAAAAAATATCAGCTATTAATTTAAGAGATATGTCTACAGATTCTTTGATCAATATTTTTCTTCATTTAATTAAATTATTTCCTTTAATTTTTCTTCCCAAATGGCATTAATATATTGAATTATGTGTCAAGAAATAGACGTTAACTTTTCTTTCCAAATATTGATTAATTTCATCCACAAAAATATAGCATTAGTTAATTGAATTTGAGAAATACTTATGTCTAAATTAAGAGGTACGAAAAAATTACACGTTAGCAGCCATTAATTAATATCTGCAATCTAAATATAAGGGAAAGACAAACAAAAAATAATAAATTCAGATTTAACGTTTAAACCCTAGCTACATAAAGAGAAAACAATGAACAAAAGAATAAATACAATCATATGAATATGTATTTTTCACCTTATATTTTCAAAATTTGCAGGAACCTAACAAAGGTTGAATTCATATACATGTGTTATACAAATCTATTAATCGAATGTACGTGCAAATCTATTAACTGAGTTACATGAAATTTTTTCTACTCTTGATTGAAGAAAAAAAAATTTTGTTTAAATTTAAGCATGAGTGTAATGAAAAAAAAAATGAAAGAAAGCCATTTTTTTTTTTTTAGAAGAAAGCCAAAATAATTTAGAGTCATTAGATTTTTGAAGGATAAGATGGTCTTTTTCTCAATAATGACATGACATGATTTGACAAATAGGTTATTTGTGTAGATGACATGGCATGACACCTAAAATTGAGGCAACAAATCTTAGGCCTCATTGAGGCCACAAATCATTTTCCTTATGTTTTATTACTTTGAATTATTAACATTTTTACATACATAAACTTCCCTTTACTTGGAAATTTTTCAAAACGTTATGAATTACCAGTCTATCACTTATACATTTTTCAATTTGAAAGAGCATCTCAAAAGTTTAAGCTATTTTTTATCTAAATTATCTAAAAGTTAAATTTAGTTAGTAAATTTCTAGTTTTTGCTCCAGCAATGTTAGCTAAACTAAAAAAAAATTAAAAATTAAAATTAAACGTGGTGTATTTAATTTTTTGTTATTTGCTCTCTCCTCTCTAGCTAATTTAGCTAGAGATTTTAGCAAAGAGTTTTTGTCCATTTACCCCATTTTTAGAGATTTTTTTTCCACTTACCCCATTAAGTTTTTTCAATTCTCTCTTCCCCAAAACATTCTAAGGAGGTCTTCCCTAATACCCCATTAAGATTTTTTTTTTAATACCATTTTACCCTCACCCCTTTATTACTTAGAGAGAGAGAAAAAAATGGAAGAGAGAGAAACCATATGAAACTTCGCCAGAGCCCTGTCACCAGTCGCCGAAATCCGGCCAACATTCCCCGGATTCAGGTCACAGGTCACCGGATTCCTGTCATCGGCTGCCGCCCACCCGACTTTTTTGAAAACCTCACCGAAAGGTTTATTGCCCCCAATAGAGGGACAATAGACGTCTATCAGCCATGTATTGCCCCTTAATAGATGTCTATTGCCCCCCAATAGAACTTTTGGTTGCCGGAATGGGAACTAATCTTCCTAAAATTAGATAAATAAAACTTTGATTAAAGAAAAAAAACGAAGAGATTATATCAATTCAAAACATCTATTGCCCTCCAATAGTCGTCTATTACCCTCAAATAGACGTTTATTGCCCCTCCACTAGACATTCAAAACTTTTTTTTTCTTTCCTTCTGTCCCATTACTTGAGCACCCAGAGAAAAGCTTTGGGCACCCAATCGGAGTTCAAGGAGTTCAACCGTGAGACATGAACGACGACACCATCGACGACGCCCCCAATCTTCTCACCACCACCAGTAAATTTCGATCATCTCCAATCTCAGCATCCGTCTGCAAAGCTTCGCGCGTCCACCCGAAACAAGGTAATGGACTGGGTACGTGGTTTCCGGGAACTGGTCTGAGATCAAGGAAAGTTCGCAATCAGAGCCTCCGTCGTGGAGCTGACCGGAATTGGAGGTGTTGGGTTCAAATTCAGGGCTGGGCCTTGTCGATTGGAATCGGAGGAGTGAGGGAATGGAACTCGATTTTGAATCTGATCTCGACAGCGGTGACCGGAGTTCATGAGTGAACTGCGACAAATTCTCTCTCAACTCAACGGTGTACTCCTGAGAGTTCGAGCTATTCACCGGCGCCGTCGTCGGTAACTTCTCTTGCTGGAGGTGAAGCTGTGATGCTGGAGGATCTAGGAAGCAGTCTGGCAAGGATCTGTGATGCCGGAGTTCGGGTTTAGGGCCGCGTCGAAGGTGGAGATCGGGGAGAGAGGGAAAGAGAAACCGGCAGCGTGGAGAGAGGAAAGTGTGGCGTGGATGCAATTTCTTAATTATACTAAGGGCAAAATTGTCATTTAATTATAAACTGGGTAAGTGGCAATAAAAATCTGTTGCTAGGGTAAGTGGGATAATTTTGTCCAATTTTGGTGCTTTGGGTCAAGGACCCTTTAGCAAAAGCCAAATTTAACTTTGCTCCAGTGCTAAACTATCTCAAATTAGTACAAAAAAATTGTTAAAATAGCTACACTTCTAGATGGGAACAAAAAACACCAACAATAGCAATCCATAGAACATTTATTTATTTATTTGAAGAATAGATAATTTCATTACTTATCGATGGCCAGAAGACACGTACATCAAATACTGTCTTATATCAAAATCATATTTGGCACAAACCGCCAAGCAAAATGATAGGTAACCCTCATTGCTAACAAAATGCGCTCACTAATTTGAGCCTAAAAACCAAAAGGATCCAAACCTTCAAAACCTAACTCTCCTTCATAGTAAAACTAGTTGCCTAGAGACCTCAATTGGTGTACAACTAGAGAAACCAAGAATTAAGCCCATAAAGACCAAGCCCAAATGATAGGCTAAGAACTAAGACGAAAAAAAACTAGACCGAATAATGCACACAGGTGCGTCGAACATGGGAAAATCCACCTAGACAAAATTAGCTAAAAACTAAACTAAAGACTTGCAAGAAGCATAGCAAACGACCATGGCCCATGGCCCAAAATCATAACCCAACCCATCAAGGAGATCCATTGGCCCCAAACCAAGAGACCACCACCATAGATTTGTGTTGCAACCATCCAACACTGCCGCCCCGCTCCGATGACCGACTGCGACTCCCTTCCACAACCACAAAACTCAAAAGACAAGGCCAACGAACCAGAAAAGGCAACACTGTGCCCATCCCTGATTAGAGACCGCTGGCTCTTTGCACAATGCAACAGCATCAAATTCTGGTAGAAAGACGTCTCCACCTGCCCAGCCAACAAGCCACCAACACTCACCAATCAACAAACAGAGTCCATCCGCCAGTCTCCAAGTCCTCCGACCTATCGATCACCCACCACGGCACAAAACCAGATCAGAAATAGTAAGAAGCCCTCGTCGTCCATCTAAAAGCCAGTCATGATCTCGTCCCACACCCATTGAACCCGTTGCTCATCTCGCAAGGTAGATCGGTCCATCCGACGACCGCAGCCCGAAAACGCGTCGCTGGACGGTTAGGAGGAAACTAGGGTTTATCGCTTGCAGCTCTCGGCTCTCGATTCTCTAGGACAAGTTTTTCGTTTTCCTCGGACATATGTTTCATTATTGCAATCCATAGAACATAAGCAGACCTTCTGTATTAAAAAACTTAATATAGTTCTATAGTTATGGTGGAGAAGTGGGAATAGATCTCTCTAAAGTACATAGAGATATTTTCATTATTAAGTTACATATATATCATGAGAATGCTTATATTCTTATTCTAAAAATACTTGCAAAATTACTCTAAAATCGTAATGCATCCAACTGGCGAAAAAAAAAAATCAAAATTAATTTCAAAACCAAAATCAAATCGTTTTCCATTTGGCTGAAAAAAAAAAAAAAAAAAAAAATAGTAGATCACCCTCTTTAATTCCCAACTGTTGGTTTTTTTCTTTTTTTCTTTAACCCCTGGCCTTTTCTTAAAAGTGAAATAACCATAGGGGAAAAAGAAAGAAAGGGTCGAATTCATGGTGGCCTAGGCGGGTCCCAATGCACACGGTTCCAAACCGCTTTTGGCTCCCTACAAATACCCACATTCCCCTCCCATCTTTGCCATCAGCCACACCACAAAACCCATAAACATCATCCCCTACTTTTCAGTATTATTCATCATATATCATATCGATCTCTCTGCAACTCAATCGCACCCCTTCAGTGGTCTATAGCTACTTCTTAGCGGACCTCTGTTGGGTGCTACCTCTTTGCCTAATTCTTCTCACATCCATCAGGTAATTATTCATTTTTTATTTTCTTATAAATTGTATACAGTCAAATCACATGCCCGCAAGTACCAACATACTTCACATCTACAAATTAGTTTTTCTGATCGTTGTTTTTGGTTTTATATATTTTGCAGCTTCTACTCTCTGAGTTTAAGATGCCGGGTTGTCTAAGCAAGAGTTTACACTCTTCTTCTCATTTCATGAAGAACATGGAGCAAGAAGCCAAAGTCATTGAGAAGCAGGGGATCGTCACCATTCTCGGCTCCGACTGCGAAAGAAACAAAGCAGCTTCTCTGCGACGAACACTGTCGGCTGACATGTCGTCCAAGAAATGGCTTGCTCAACAAGGTTTCTTCTCTCCCATGAAAAAGATTGCATCATCTAAAGAGCTCTCCATGTCCATAGCGGACAGCAACTCATCTTCCTCCTCTGATGAGGACGAGGATCATTTCCGAGACAGGAAGGCTCAGCAACAGAAGATGTTCCATATATGGACCCCCATCGACCAAGATGATCAGATTAAGAAGACGAAGAAAGAGGTGGCCGAGGGAAAATTTGATATCTGGAGCTCACTGGTGAATCAAAAGGATAGAGCAGAAAACGAAGCAAACAAGATTCCAGAAGCACCTTATGTTCATCCTCTTGTGAAGAAACAATCGAGCTCTTTGAAAGGAAAGAGTCTTGAAGTGTGCACTGAAAGCCTCGGATCCGAGACTGGTTCTGAAGGCTTTGGATCATACCCTTCTTCAGAAACCGGAGACATAGAAGTGGTTATTAAAGAGGAAGAACAAGTGGCAGAGATTGAACAACCGCCGCAGCAACAACAAGAAGATCAAGAGAAACAAGTGAATACACAAGCAGTTTCACATGTGGAAGAGTTCCGAGTTGTCAAGTACAACTCTGCTGCTGCTAAGAAATCGGCTGCGGTGGTGGTTCGATCATTTCCTCCTCCTATCCCATCTTTATCGGGTTCTGATGGAGCGTCTCTTCGCATTAAGACTCACCGGGACAACGGGCGAGTAGTCCTTGAAGCCGTGTCGATGCCTTCTCCCAATAACTTCCGTGCTCAACGCCAAGACGGCCGCCTTGTCCTTACTTTTGTGAGTGCTACTCCGAGCTCTTTTGAGGAGTACTCAGAGAATGAAGAAGTGGTTGCTGAAGAGCAGAAAGAGGAATTAGAGTACGAGGAGAAATTTGTCAACTTTGCGGAAAGCGAGACTGGGGACGAGGATGACGAGGAGGATGAGGATAGAGAGAAAGAGGAGGAAGTTGAGGTTGAGAGAGTAGTAGGAAAAGAAAGTGGAATCAAGGAAATAGAAATTGGGATGGAGGAAGCACCAAAAATGTTGACGAGTAGGGTGACCACTGTTCATAGGTAGCACTAATGATGAAAAAGCCAATTGGGTTGGCTAATAGGAGTCAAGGGTGGGCTGCTAACAAGTTTAATCAAGTAGTTAAGTATGGAAGGGATGAGGAGGAGGAAACAATGAAGCCAACCCCACTAGCACAATCACTTCCACCAAGGCCCGCCGCGTGGCTCGGTTGATACCTAAGTCACAGGCCGCAGCAAAAGCAACACCCGCCGCCGCAGCTTCTTTGAATGCTTACGAGTACTATTGGCGCACCAAGCCCACAGCAGCACTCAACCCACTTTCCCAAGCAGCTTCCCCGCCCATGAAGAGCAAGGATCAAATGGCAAATCAGCAGCAACAATTGCTGGTTTTGAGAGGCAACAAAGGGGATCACATGGTTCCTTTGTCAAAGGGTTGCAAAGAGCCTAGAAGGTCTCTTCTATTCTGGGAGCCATACTGCATTGCCACTTCTTGATCATCATTATCCACATCCTCTCAGTATCGACCCTTTGAAGGGTTGATCCAAATCCACTGTTACTTGCTACGTACCCATTATTAATTTACTCTATCGGTCCTCTCTAGCTCATAAGGTTTGTGTAGTCAATTAATAAAAGAAAAGGAAGGGAGAGACAACTTTGATTTAGAGGATCAAACAATGATAACAGAGCAAGATAGCAGCAGACATTTCAAGTAGTATGTGCGTGTCATATATGATATGATTTATAATATAAATTCCCTCTGTTGTAGTATCTACAACAAAATCATAGCGTCATCTTTAACTTTGGTGTATTGTCTTGTATGTCTATGATATAATGATTATATTCTTTTAAAACCTAGCCAATGGGATTCCACTAAGGGTCGTGTCTGGCCTAATTGATGTTTATATAGGGAACATCACGATCCACTACGCTACTACTTTGGTTGGTATTGTGTTTATGAGTCCCACGGTTTTCTTTTTCAGACCCTTTAATTTATTCACTGTTTTTTGGAGAGTACTTGTGTTCTGGGCCGGGTTCAAGCTCCATCCATCGAGCCAAGAATGCAAAGATGCTAACTGATATAGAAGCAAAACCCTTCCTCAGCTCTACTTTTATCCAAGGAATGAAATGGGTTCTTCCATCTCCCAACCTCTAGTGAAGAACTACTTCACTCTTACCCGGTCGGCAACAATATCGTAATTAGTTAGTTAGTTACATAATAAGTAACCAAAACCCTTCCTCAACTTCAGCCTTGAAGCAGAAGTAACCCACCCGCTCTGCCATCTCCGTTACCCCTTTCCTCTTTCGTTGCTTACAGTACCTGTGTCCTTCGCCGTCACTCTCTCCACATCTAACCAATGATGGGCGTCGATGATGTGACCTCCAGACTTATCTGGTGGGACGGCTAGTTTCTTCCGATCCGGCGATCATCCCTCCCCATCTCCTCATGTCCCAGATTAGCCGGAACTAGCTGGTGTCCGATCGAGGCTTGGTGGTCCGTGAACGTCTTAAAAAGACTTTTTTCTGCGTTGGTTTATTGATCCCGGCGGCAGTAGTGATGCGTTTTCGGGTTGATGTCCATGATGGCTAGGGTTTCATTTTCAGTGATGAATTTGAGCATAGAAGCTCATTAGTTTTATTTTATTTACTCTCTATTTCATTTTAATAAGGGTCCTTGACTCATAGCACCAAAATAAGATAATCAACAAAACAAAAACCAAGCGAGGACCTCCGAGCTTTCCGGGGTGATCTCGAGAGGCGAAAACCCACCTAGGGTTTCGTGTAGTGGTTAAACTTACAAATACTCTCTCTCATCATCTTCTCTCTCTCTCTCTCTCTCTCTCTCTCTCTCTCTCTAGGGTATTTGTCAGAGGCTTCGGTGGTGTACAAGGCCGTGTCTGACTAAAGTCTCTCTCTCTCTCTCTCTCTAGGGTATTTGTCAGAGGCTTCGGTGGTGTACAAGGCCGTGTCTGACTAAAGAATTGTCGACAATCTGGAAATTCCAAGCTACCAGTAGTACATCTATGGCCGGTGCAAACCGCTGGCGTTGATAGGTATGCATATGCCACCGGAAATTGGCGTTGCATTGATGCCCAGATCTAGTCAAAATTGCAGGTTTGACTAGCAACAATTACTATTTATAAAAAAGAAGAGAATAGCTACATTGCACGTTTCTCATCTTTCTTTTTCTTTCTATCTTTCCAATCATACATTAGGTGTATATATGACAAAAGGACAACTTGAAATGTGAAATGGATGTATTATTTAATTAATAAGAGTCCATGATATGTCCAGTTATTACTGTTTCAACTGTGTTCACATAACAATTATTATTACCGTCTGTTGGCTAGTGTTTCTAGAATCCTAAAGATACAAGGTTTGGTAGGGTGGCACAGTTTCGAGTCCAGGGGAAATATGGGTATCAAAACTAAAATTAGCAAACTTGAAATTTTGATTATTATTAGTCTTAGATGCAAACAAAGATAAAAGGCAAACCTCAGCTTTTGTTTTTTTGTTTTTTTTTTTTCCGATGACAAACCCCAGCTTTTGGTTGAATATTGTTTTGGACGTCTTGGACTACTGACAGAGAGAAAATGATAGCATAAGCCCAGAAGAAAAGAAAAAAGAAAAAAAAAATCAATGGGTAATAGACTTTTTGAATTGATATAACCTCTTCGCATTTTTCTTTAATCAAAGTTTTATTTGTCTAATTTTAGGAATATTAGTTTCCATTTCGATAATTGAAACGTCTATTGGGAGGGGCAATAGACTATTGGGGCCAATAGACGTCTATTTGGGGCAATAGATGTTTTTAGAAATTTCCGACGACCGATGATCGGAATCCGGTGACCGATGACCTGCTCCGGCGAAGTCTCATATAGTTTCTCTCTCTCTCTCTCTCTCTCTCTCTCTCTCTCTCTCTAAATAACAAAGGGTGAGGGTAAAATTGTATTAAAAAAAATTAAAAAACAAAAAAAAAATCTTAATGAGGTATTAGGAAATACCTCCTTAGAATGTTTTAGGTAAAAGAAAATTAAAAAAACTTAATAGGATAAATGGGAAAAAAATCTCTAGAAATGGGGTAAATGGACAAAAACCCTTTTAATAAATTTGAAATTCACATGGGAGTAGCCGAGTAGGTTACCGGCCTTAATGAAGCTGCAATTTTTTAATCTTCACTATACTCTACTCCCATTGTACTTGAGCGGCGAGGCATTGTTATGTAGTATTATGTGTATGGTTTACTTAATATGTTAGTAGTCTATCGTAAATGTTGTCTCCTTATTTCTCTTAAATAAATCATAGATAAATGTTATTTTGTATCTGAATTTGTGGTTTCTAACTTGAAAAATATAATTAAAACTATGAGAAAGTGTCTATTTATCTAAATTTGAATTACACTAACTTACCCAAAACATCTTATAAATTTACACCACTTACTCAATAAATTACTTTTTTTTTTTGCTCTAATACCTAATTAAGTTTATTTTTTATTTTTATTGTTTTTTGTTTTTTTAGGACAATTTTGCCCTCTCTCTTTGTCACTCTGAGAGAGAGAAGTCATCCGGAGACCTCGTCGGACTCCGGTCACTGATCGCCAGCAACTAGACTTCTCTGAAAACCACGCCGGAGGTCTCCAAAAAAGTAGTCAGATATCTCATAAGTCGTCGGAGAGGTTACATGAGACTTTTATTGGGCCCCAATAAAACCTAATAAATTTTTATTGTTCCCCAGTAAAAATTTATTGGGTTTTTGTTGGGGGTAATAAAAGTCTCAGGCTACCTCTCCGGTGACCTATAAAATCTCCAACAATCTCTTTAGGGACCTCCTGCAACCTCCGGCGACCGGTTTTATTGGGGGGGGGGGGTGATAATAAAAGTCTCCGATGAACTATAAGATCTCCGATCACCTATTTGGGGACCTGAAGCAACCTCCGATGATCGGTCATCGGAGTCCAATGCCCAGTGACCAAAGTCCCACTTCCGGTTTTATTGCCCCTCAATAATTTCCATTAAACTTTTATTGCCTCCCAATAAAACTCAATAAATTTTTATTAGGGGGTAAATAAAAGTCTCCAGCGATTTCTCCGGTGGCTTATAAGATCTCTGATGACCTCTTTGAGGACTTTCGGCAACCTCCAGCGATAGTGATCAAAGTCTGATGACCAGTGATCAGAGTCCGGTGACCAATGACCGTCAATTGGTTTTATTTCCCCCCAATAAAAATTTATTGGGTTTTATTGTGGGGGAATAGAAGTCTCCGGCGACCTCTCCGACGACCGGTGATCGGTGTCCGATAGCTAGTGACCGAATTCTGGCAAAGTCGCTGATAACATTAAATTCAGAGGCCAAACTTGTCTTTTTACCTTTAAATAGGGTAAGGAGGCACAATAATTTTTTAATGGAGTAAGTGGACATTTAGGTCAAATTTAGGCATTTGGTCAAGAGCCCTAAAAAGATCGGTCTAATTTTACATAAATAGAACCGCATTCTATTGTAACCAGACCCCAAAAAAATAAAATAAAATAAAATAATTAACCTCATCGGACCATTCACAAACCAGATGATAACATCAATGCTATTGACTAACCTAGTTGGTTAGAAAATATTTGAACGTTTCAATGCAATTAGGTTAATCCGTTTATCCCGATCAAACTAAATGCATCGAACTTCTGTCAAACCCTAATGAACAACAAGAAATATGATAATTGCTCTAATTTATCTACAATGAGGTACAGTATCCAAGATCATCACAAGATTCGTCGACTCTAATAAATTTGGCTAAAGACTTTTAGATATAGATCATTAAAAGGGTCTTGTAATATCCGTACAAATGCTAATATTTGTAAGCTTCGAGGTCTGGCTAAATATTACAATCTAGGACTCTCAGAATCTCGTCTTACAACTTAAGATACACCTTATACTCACCTTAGTCGATTGAACCTCCCTAAGGTCTCCAATAGGTCGTGCATTCAAACGACGGATGTTTTTGCTTGCCTTTGTAGTTGATGACCAGCAAAAAAGACTCAATCTCGTCTGTCCACGTTAATTAGTTGAGGATTACCCCCGCTTTTGCTATATTATGCAGAGTCGGTAGCTAAAAGTAAGTAATTAGAGGCCACTCTTCCATTTAACATGTTTGCCTTTCTATGACTCTCAGGGCTCGCATTCCCAAAAGCATCGTGTCCTTCTTCATCCTACAACATCCCGAGACCCCTCTACTTCTAATTATCATATGAAGTGGTAGTGGCCTTCTAAGAAACTCTGGTTGGCTTTGTATGAGGATCTTCCCAAACTCAAGGCAGTGAATGCATCGGTCGTGCTCATGAGCAAGCCTATCAGTCTCTAGGTTGCAAAAGCAAGCATCCTATACTATACCACCCAAAGAAGAGAAGAAAAATAAGGTACCATTGCGAATTACCTACCAAGTAACACCTACTTCTCCTGAATCAAATTGTCTTTATAGTTTTGGTGCATGTTACAGAACCCAACATGGAAGCTACGACCGCTCATATTTCTTGGGCAGTATCAGAGAGCAAATCGCCAAAGAAGTCCGCGATTCAAGTCATCTTTATCAGTTGAAATATGCAACTATTCTTCTCCTGACCCTATTGGGAAAGGAATGGTCTTTCTAGTTTTGGTGCATGTTCCAGAGTCTAACATGGAAGCCATGACAGGTCATCAATGCATTATTTCTTGGGCAGTTTTAGAGAGCAAATCACAAATGGAGATAGCGATTGAAGTCAATCTTTGTAGCCTATAGACTTGATAGTAACTTGCAAGATTAAAGGTCATCGATCGAAATATGTATCTATTCTTGCCAATATCTGCGTACCCACAGACATGGATAAAAGAATCCATGGAGAACAATTAATCCATCTCTGGAAGGAATGGCTGATTGTCGTGGATAAAAGAAGAGAATAATTCATGAAGAACAAATTCCATCTGTCTACACTGACATGGACAAAGGCCACCCCTTTTTACTGAGGGCGTTCAAAAAATTGGAGGAAAAAAAATAAAAATAAAATAAAATCCACCAGTGGAACCTGTCAGCTCGTGTCACTTGCTAACATTTCATAGAAGCACAGAAGCAGAAGATAAGAACAAAAACTTCACATATTTCATGTGTCGGACAAAAAGATGACTTATCTTCACACACTGTTACATTGTACAAAGCAAAGATGAAATATTACACAAAGCAACACCTCACCACCTCTATGATACATGGACGCTCACAAAGATTCTAAACATTTTATATATCTCACCATCACAAATACAACCCACCCCACCTCGTGTTCTCTTGAAAACTAATATGCCTAAAAACGAGGAATAAAAATTATATAAATTAATCAGAAGAATACTCGGCACTACCAATCCATAGGAAGAACCAAGACTGATTTCTACCTGCCTGTGGCTCAATTTACAAATGGTGGGTGGACCCGAACTGCAACTTTTAGTAGTACATTATACAGAAGTAAAACCTAGCGCCGACAACAGTCTGCTTCTTCAACTTGTATCTTCTCATCATTGCATGGCCTAACCAATTGTGTAGCAAAAACCAAGGCTTCAAAAAGCCTTCAAACTTGTAATCTGGAAAAAAGATCACATGTTTGGAACTTCTTGTATGTGGCATTATACTCTATACAGCACTGGAAATCCCATGTGGAAGGAACGAGGCCAAAATGAATATGACGAAGCAATTCAGAATAATAAAACTATATCCAAGCAAGGGATCCCCGGTCATTTGCTACTTGTGGACGGCCTCTAGTTGGTGTTGGAGGCTGTTAGCATTCAGTTCCTGCTCTCATAACAAACCAATAAGAGAAAAGAGATTAATACAAAGACAGCAAACAGAAGTCAGGGGGACCCAAACAAGTCAACAGTAACAGTACCTGCATCCACGTATCTTCAATATGTCGTTCGGGCGATGTTTCTGGTGAAGAAATTGCTGGTGGTAAGGGATGAATGAGTTTCGGGACCACCACAAGATCTCTACCTAAAACAAGGATTGCCCCTGCATTATTTGCTGTACCTGTTGAAAGTGGTCAGAGCCAAACATGAGATGCTAAATTGTTTTAGGACCTCAAAGTGGCAGAAATAGTCAAGAAGGCGAGCAGCTACATACCACAGTAATTGGTAGCAGAGAAAAGTGTAATCAAATGTCCCTGGGCAAATCGTTCAAAGCCATCCATTACACATTCATGAGCGCGTACAATCAACTGAAGATCATTGTTGTTGCAGAATTCCATGACACGATCAGGCTACAATATCAAACTCTATTAGATGACCTAGAACACAAATTATACATATTCAAAAATTTAGCTTTTCAGGTACTTCAGAACATAATAACTCTGAAGATTAATATAGTGAGAAGCTGAATGGATCTGATGCAACATGAGTTGCATGATCATCATTGACTACGTCAATCTAGACTGTCAAACACTAGAGCAATTCCTAAACAACTGTATAAGGAACAACAATTCCATTACTTTAACAGGTAATCGTTATTTTGTGTCCAGGAACCCTAGGTCTGTTCCTTGGAGCGTGGTTCTCAAAAACCAAGAGAATACATTGACTATTCCAGTGTTTGGAAACTTCTGGAATGAAAATGCATTCTCAAATTAACAATAACCTGACACTGAAATTGTCAGGTTTTTGCATTTCCAAAGGAAAGGGAGGTCTTTGCTTTCTGTTAATTTGAAAAAGGAAAACTTGACTACAAAGAATTGTTGTCATAATATGAAAAAGGAAAGCAGAAAGCGATTGCAACATTGCTCACCCCAAAAGTAACCAATCCAGGACCCCTAGCATTTGGTCGCAATCCTTCCACACTATCATTTTCTGTTGGGTCAGACCTAAGGAGAATCACAAGAAAGCAGTATTGATCAACCAAGACACACAGCATTATTGATCAACTAAGACACACAGACACACAAACACACAAGGACACAATATACCAACATCCACTGACCATAATAAATCCATAAGAACGATTGAGCCTGCTTCCATTGTAATAGGACGCTGGAGATTCTCAATCTGTTCAACATGATTTATTGACCGACCAATACCACCATGCATACAAATGATTTTCTTCTCAATTAGAGCAGCTAGAGGAAGCCAATTGAACAAACGGTTTATTCGATGCCATGCCCATATTCCGTCTCTCTCACCCTGTTTATAAGGTCATCAAGTTAGTACGCATCAGAGATTGATATAAAAATGTAACAGATATCATACAAATGTAATATAGTACCATTCGCTCAATGCATTCGATCCGAAAGCCAAAAAGAGCATTAATATCTGCAGCTTCATGATTACCCCTAATTAAGTGTACATTTTGGGAATATTCAACCTGAAATATTAATATTAGTGTAAATCTTGACCAGGAGATAAGAATTGAAGATAAAACTGATACAGAATAACAGCCGGGCCAAATTGTACCTTCAAAGCAAGCAGAAGAGAAATGGTTTCCAAGCTATGTTGGCCTCGGTCAACATAGTCTCCTAGGAAGAGATAGTCGATATATCTGATGTCCACATAAAATAGAACCTTTGTCAGAAATATGGCGTTTGATATTGTAGACTCATGAGCAGATAACACAGAGGGCAGAATCACATAATGCCCAGAAAGCACCAATAATATTAATATAATAAATGTCTATAATCTATGAGCTAAAAAGGTAAATACCTTTGCATGTGAATGGTGAACTACAAACATAAAGAATATAACATGTAAGTAAACAAGGCCGACCATACAAGATGGATCCAAAGTGATTTGCATGAAACCTAGACAATCAACCTTCTGTAGCAAATGCAATACAGTTCTGATTAGATTTATAACCAAAGGCCCATCTCGTAAATTCCAATTTCTTCCTACTAGAAATGCATATATGTGTTGTTGCCTCTTAGGAAATTGGTATATTATACTCTATTTAGGTTTAGTTAGAGATTCAATTGCCTAGTCTTAGAACTTTCTAAGGCTCACTTTGTGGTGGGTATCAGAAGTTCATAACACAAATATAGAACGAAGATGTTTGGTGTCGTTATTTATTTAGGGGTTAATTTCATTTTACCTCCCTAACCTTCACACCTTAAATCAGTTGTGGCCCTACACTTTTAAGGTGTAAAGGTCAGGGTGGTAAAAAGGACATCAGGATCTTCATTTTAATATGATGCCCAATAATCTTTAAGCCTATTTATCTTCAGGTTGTTTCCGGAATCTTTTTCTTGCCGGTCCTGACAGAAAAAAAAGGGTCATGTCTGTGGACCAGTAAAAAAGGTCCGCAAAGAAAAAATCCTATATGTTTTTAGAAGAGAACTAATTAGCTCAGTAACATTACCAAAAGTTACTGACACCAGTGAGTGCCGGTCAGTAGCATTTGTAAATGTCTAATCCTTTTCTATAAGCAGAACCTTAAACTTTCACACTAGTATTCTTTTGTAAATTGCTCTCTCCAATATTGCTTTGGTATGTGCAGTCAAAAAGACATGTTATACTTGATAAGTTAACAATGCAGAGGGAAGAAGGAAGTAGGTCGCCTGTTTGGTTATTACGGCTGCAGAAACAACCGTCTTGGCAATATACAGAAACAATATTTGTATGCAAACTAATAAATTCAGATTCCATATTACGAACAGCACCAGCTTTATTCAAATGTTTATTGTAAAGCTAGTCACTACCATTTCCCAACCTCCTAATTATAGAAGAAGCATTCAGATAATAGTACGAGTGAAGTAGATTGTTATACTATCATGGTAAATATTAAAGAATTTAATGCAAAGTCGCAGGAACATATGCCATAGCAGATGTAGTGCAGGTTAAATTAAGAACCTACGTGCAAGAAAATATTAGATTTTCAAACCATAACTACATTTCTTGAATCATAAACATAAAGACACTTACGCGATATCCCCAGCAGTTGAAGGTGAACCATACTCATCAAAAAGGCGCATGAGATCGCCAAATTGCCCGTGTAAATCACCAAATATCTTGATAGGAGCCCTAAGTTGTAAGACACTTGGTTCACTAGAGAATATCCGTTCAGCACTATCACAGAGATCTGCTATTTCATTGCAATCCAAGAAAAATTGCCTGCGAACAGGAGGCTTCCATCCACGTGGCTTTAAAAGATGTGCTATTACCTGGTAGTAAAAGAGAAAACTCATTAATAATGTGACCCCCAAGTTGATATGTAGACATCACATGTAAGATGAAATAATAAAATGAAAACTAGGGCTGGGAGCAGTACATTGGTGGATAATAGGTGATAGGATTATAATGTTCACTAGATAAGAAATCGGCTAGAACATGCATGTTTCACGGTTGAACTATGTCAGGAGAATGGATACTCTCTTAATCCTTTACAAGTAAAAACATAGCCAAGGGAGCATTAGCTGGTACAGGATGATAGGTATTTCAAGCACAGAAATGATAGGTTTTTTATAAGCTTTGCTGGAATCGGATAGAACATGCATGTTTATATAACGTTATTCACGGTTGAACTATGTCAGGAGAATGGATACTCTCTTAATCCTTTACAAGTAAAAACATAGCCAAGGGAGCATTAGCTGGTACAGGATGATAGGTATTTCAAGCACAGAAATGATAGGTTTTTATAAGCTTTGCTGGAAGCAACTAGTTACTTCCTGAAATGCCTCTTTATTTTAGTATGGTCTAGTCTGTCCAATACCTCCTTCCTTCCCGCCAACATACGCTATTAGGAGAGTAAGCAAGCTATACCTTGCTTGCTACCACATGATAATGCTTACTTGCTAGAAAAGTGCCTTTATGCATTCACACATATACAATACATTTAAGCTCCAAAGTCCAAACTTGGTTTTTCTTATATCGAGGGAAAACAAACGTAAATGTTTATATTTTCTAACATAAAATAGCATTATCTGAATTAGATTTACATTTATAACAGTTGAATGTGTTCATTCAATTTATCACGTCTGAAAAATCAAAAAGGATCCTGTACCTTTTTGGGCACACTATTAATGGACATCTGCCGATCTAATAACTTCCTTGCTGCAGTTGCACTCTCCGGGGTCCCATAGCTAACCCGCCTGCCTTCATTTTCAAACTGATCTATTGAAAGCTGCCTCACCATGCCGCCCAAAGCTCCCCCAGTCTCTGCAGCTACAACAACCTGAGAAAGCGTAAACATCACATCAGTGACGGATCCAAATAGATCTAAAGCACATGGCTCAAATAGAGACAGCTTATAATAGTGAGCAATCACAATCATATACTAACAGCTCTATGATGCAGTCGCACTCCAGCTGACGGAATATTATTTGACCCAGCATTTTCAGGCTTGATCAAGGTAGATATTTGCTTCCCGCTCGGGGTAGCCTCTGAGCCACGATCTCTATCAGGTAATTCTACTTCTCCATTAACTTGTCGTGCCTTGGCAGCAGCCAAAGTAGCACTGATTGCCTCAGCTTCTGCTGCTGATGCTTCAACTAAATACTCTACACCTTTGCTCAGTCTCCTACAGAATAATCAACATCCAGTATATATTTATAAGACCAAGACGTACCACTGACTGACTTCAAAGCTACAGCAAAATTTACACAGAAAAGTAACTAACCTGGATCCCTGGAGCAAGGCATTTTCGGTGCTTATATCAGTATACATGTCTCCATTTACAGGTGGGGCAACTGGACTTCCCAGCACAACAGCACCATCAGGTGCTGCTTCAGGCATTATCTGCCTTGTTCTTTCATCAATGAATCCATATCTTCCAGGCAAACGGCCTGGTGGTAAATTAGACTGAGCAGCTGCAGCTGCAGCATGCGAGGCTGCAGTTGTTGTTTCTGCAGCAGCCAGATCTTCCGCAACCAGTAAGTCATCAAGCAGCACCCCTACAACATAAAAACAACAATGAATATGCTTTTTCCTTACAGGAAACAGAATTCACTAAAATAAAAAAGAATATAGAATACTAATAAGGAATTCACTAAACTTAGAAAGCTAAAGCAGGCAACAAACAAGAAACAAAAAGAACCAAACTAGAAGCTGTAAGATAGACGAGAACAAAAGTTCTCATACTTGAAGAAATTAAAACAAAAAAGTGACTAGCCCTAAGCTCCAAAGAAAATGAAGCCCACAAATCATCCAACTCCTCCCCACTCAAATCCTAAAAAATTCTTCTGTTTCTTTCCAGCCAAATCACCCAAAAGATAGCCATCACAACATATCTAAATGAACAGAACACCATTCCCCTCTTCCACCCACCAAAAGATTCTGCCTTACTTAGCCTTTCAGATTGAAGTAGAGAGAGGAAATTGAGCAAGAGAAGGTTGTCCATCGAATGTCTAGAAGAAATTTACTTGATTTACAAGTAAATTTCCCTGAAGATTCCAGCAACCACCTTCACCTATGGTCTGCATGAGACCATCGCCCACTATCTAATTGAGATTATATAGACATAAGTTCCTTGACTTCATAATCATTCAAATTCCTCCGCTACCCAGTGATTTTTTTTTTTTTTCAAAGGGGTTTGGAATCCAGACAAGCTGGGAGGCTCATCCCCACACCTGACTTATTGCATTAGAATTAACATTATGCATCGAGGGGGACGTAAAGCCTTGACCTCGTGCATAATAACAGGACACTCATCTAACCAAACATCATTCAAATGATTACATGAATCCTCGCTACCCAGTGAATATGCTTGAATGTTATCAACAGTAAAATTTCATTAGCTAACTCCATAATGAGAAAAAGCTTGAACAAAAACCACCAAATAACAGCTTATAAATACATCCATTAACTACTACCCTAATATGCCCATTTCTTCCTGGTTGACTCCCCCTTAGACACATTCCACGCAGAAATAATTAGAGAACTAATGAACCAATCAATAAGAACTTGGCTGAAATTCGAGATATTTGTATGTTGCATCCAGAAAAAAATTACTTACGGGTAATCTTAAGTTCTTAACCTCAAGAAACAAAAGCATTATTGATGCAAAACCTCAGTGGGGCTAGTCATCCATCAACATTATTAGCATTGAGTGAAACTATGTTCATGCCAATAGCATCCGATGCATTTTGTGATTTACAAATATTTACTACGTTGATAAATACAAGTCTTAACGTAGGGGAACTGAAAAACAGCTAGATGAATTGTTGATTATATCTTACCACCACGTAGACCACCGTATATAAATATCAGGTCACCAACCGCGGCAGCTGCATGCCTGCAACGCCGTGTCAATTCAACTGCAGCATCTCCACCAGCTGCATCAGCGCTGTATCTACCTGTCCTTGGACTCGTGACAACAGATTTTGTATCACACCAAACCCCGGCTGCAGTATCCAACACTGTAGACAATAGAAATATGAGAATTCGTAAGGTCACATATGATGAGAATCTGTTGAAACCAATGGAAACTTTTCACCAGAAAACAACAGCAGAACTTAAAGAAAGCTACATGTATCTGTTTCTCATAGAAGCTTAGTTACTTTCCCAAAATTTTATACCCCCTGCTACCACTCTTTTAACTTTGAAAGAATTATGATAAGTTAAAACTATAATCAAGTACCTGCAACACTTGATGAATCTTCAACCATGCGCCCACCACCAAGGGCCCCTCCAGAAACATGCAAGCGTGCATTAACAAAAACCTAGCATCATAATATGCACGCAATTATTTTAGAAATGAAAGTTTCAATAGGAAAGCACTTGGTGCAGAAATGCAATAAGTGGATGCCAAAACCTACTGCTGCATGTTGATATCTGGGAGAAGGGGAGACACCAGGAGCAATTGCCCATTCCCAACGGCCATCCCTATGTTTGGCAAGGCCATATGCACTTGCCAATGGCTGCAAGAAAAAAACCAAGAAACAGTTTGAGCCTAATTCACTGTGCTGAGATGTTACTAATAGAAGAAACAGCTTGCTTCATAAAATTGCAAAACAAAGGGGAAACAAAACCACATTTAAAAATACGACCTACACAAGGGAAACAAATGGCTATGTTATACATTTCACAAATTTCAAACCCATGCTATCTATTCCTACACACCAGATTAAGACTTTTTATTAACTATTTACTTTTGGTTAAAACTAAAGAATTTTATCACATCTAAACTACCGTGACCAATATGTAGAGTGTGACCAAATCAACCACTAAGACAACACAATAAACCTATTTGACTCACCACACTGTTTGCATCCCTCCCTCCACAAAGGAGGAGAAGACCATCCGACCTTGCACTTGCAGTTGCATACCTGGTCATATACAAAGAGTAAATGAGCTAGTTGACTACACAATATCTTAAAAAGATACAAGCATGTTACTCAAGCCACCATCTTCAGTGTGTAACAAGTCATAATGCATGTGAGTTAACAGATAACTTGATGATAGAATATTTTCTTTTATACGAACAAAATATTTTACCATACCCAGATAAATAAGAAAACCTCAAGATCAATTCTCTCACAATTCCAGTTCTAAATATCAACTAGAACCATATACTTGTGAAACGTATAACAAGAGATTAACAGGCATCTGTTAACAGTTGTCAATATTGTAGTTAATTTGTACATCAACTTAAGCGTGACATAGGTATTCAAGCTAACTTTTTTCTGGTCAAAAATGTCCTTGCTAATACTAAAAAATAGAAAAGGGCCATGCTTCCGGTTCAGGTTTCAAACATATGGGAAAGGACATGTTTTTTACTTTGTTCATCATGAAACAAAATATTAATCCCACGCAGAGGATAGTAGGCATTTTCAAAGACAGCAATACAAAAAATGTGAAGCAGACTAAACTCCCCCAACCAAAAATCCACTGTTAGTTAGCCGATGTTACCAATTACATACCCAGCTCCTCATTCCAGGGGCACATGTATGTATTGTTTAACATATTACATTCAGGGCTTCGGTTAGTCTTTGATACGTAGCTTTTATGAAACATCCTAACCTTCATCCTAATAAAAATTTGAAATTATGTACCGGCACATTTCTATTCTAATATTTCCTATTATAGAAACCATAACATGTATTAGCCATATTCATATATCTGAAGCTTGCTTTATATTTTTTACAAGAAACATAGTTTATTAAAATAAAGACGAAGATTACTATACATGGGACAAAGCATTCTCAAATTTCTAAGAAACTGTAACAGACATCTAAAACAGAATTAAAATCACATTTAATACAATAAGATGCTTCCTTTTTTAAAAAAAAAAAAAAAAAAAAAAAAAAAAAAAAAAACCCCACCCCATTCCCACCCTTGATGGGGCTCGAACTCCTGACCTCTTATAGATGAGACCAAAGCCTTACCACCCCACCAAACACACACACCCATTTTAATACAATAAGATGCTTCCTTTGTTGTACGGTACTTTCCCTGGTTCCGTACTTTTATCCAAGAAAAGGTAAATTTAGTTTGAAGAGTCTCCTTACATATCACCTATAATATATTTCTGCCAATGGTCTACGGTCTCCCATTCCTCTCTTTACAGCATCATCTCAAGTTGTAAAACCAATAGTTACTCTTATAGTAGCTTGAGTTTTAAATTATGCAACAAGGCCAGCAAGTTAAACTGCATAACTTCAAGAGTATAAAATTTTATCTCAAAACTCTTTATCAATTACAAAGTGATGCCAGAATTTATATAGGAATTCAAAGAAGCATTGACCGGCATATGACTTCAATTCTGATCATGGCTAATCAATGATTTACTTTGAGATAGGTCTATGAAGGTAATAAACCACACCTTCTGAGAAGAAACCTAACTACCCACCCTCCCCCAACTCTCTTCTTGAAGGTTTCACCAAATTACTTTATCCTCTAATCCTACTAAGAAAGGGAACACATTCTTGCCAAAAGTTCAAACAGTTTTAAAACATGGTGCTCACAACATATGCACACACCCCAATGAAATATGTTTTAGATAAATGATTGTCTGTGAGCACATAAAGCAACCGACAAAATGGTAATGACTTTAAGCAGGAATTCAATATCAAAACTTGTTTTAACGTATAAATATTCATTTAGAAAGACTAATATGTGATTTTCTTCTATGAAAATCACATATGAATTTGACGGTCATAAATGTATTCAGGGAGGGGAGACGCACCCCACACACGGGGAGAGAGAGAGAGAGAGAGAGAGAGTGAGAGACTTACATGCATGGTGGTGGACCCTCCCCCTCTGGTTCCAACTTACGCCATTCATATGGCTTGGCAGCTGTGTCCAGCGCCCAAACATCAGCTAAAGGCCGTTTCCCTGGAAAGCACAAACCAATTTCCCTTGCCTTAAATATCAATTGAGAATCTAAGCATATGAATACCTTTTCCTTCAAATATACACAGAAAAGATAGAAAGATAGACCCTGAAGGGACTCACCATCATTCCCACCAATTGCCATGAGATATCTTTGCCCCACCAATGCCATCACATGTCCGTAGCGTGGCCCTGGTCCAGGGCCTTGAACAACAACCCTATAGGAAAATTAGCTCCATTTCGATAAATAAATCATTCAATAAATTCTAACAAAAGAGAAAGCAAATCATTCAAAAGTTTAACCTGTGCCATCGAGGCCGTTGCTGAGTGAGGTCAAGAACATGCAAATCTTCAGCAGACAAACCAGCAGGACCAATTCCTCCCTGTATTGATATCAATCATTCCAGTCGGAATGGAATTATGTTTCTAAGAATATGTTAACACAGCTTTGACCAACGAAACATAACCAGTGAGATAAAACGCATTGTGCTAACCTGAATAACAACCATAGTTCCTACAGCAGTTGCTACATGTGCTGCCCTTGGTGTTGGTGGTTCTCCAAAGGGAGTGATCCTGAAAAGAATAACATTGTGAGCACTAAATTAAACAGAAAGAATACTAAGGACAAAAAAATAGCCACAGGCTTGCAAGATAACTAATCAGTTCTTAGGATTACCTAGACCATTTATTTGTTAGGATGTCATAACAGTGCACATCAGCTGTGGCGCCAGCTAGTCCTGAAATCAAGTAAATCACAATGGTCATAAACTTTTGGGACTGAAATAATAACTGCAAAACACCAGAAACAATATTCCTTCCTCTTTTGAGCTCTTATTACAAGCATGAGCAAATCATATATGAATTGGGATAAAAATCATGTTTTGGACCATAGAATAGAGCAGAAAAAGTAAACAACTTGATAGGGTTATAGGTCCTAACCACAACTAGCACCTAATTGCTACATAATCCATATATGGTAAAAACAGTATGTAAACAATGGAAGGTCATAAAGTTCGCATTTAAGGGTAAAAAAAACGAACAGTCTGACATCTATATGAGCATCAAAAGTTCTCACACAACATGAAAAAAAATTGGGAATCTCAACATCATAAATTTACAAAAATAAGAGCCACTACATACATCCCACTTGATCATGCTTTAATTATAGAGAACTAAGAGAGTGAGGTCTTCAGCATCCAAAACAGTAAAGAAGTACATGCACATTGGTTACTATAACAAAAAATACTGAACCACTAAAATCACCAGGAGTAGAGCAGGTCACCACTACTTAGATGCGTGAATCCATGATACAGTTTAAAATTCTTTGCAAGGAATTCAGATTAGCAAAAAAAGAAAACTGCTTTAAATCACCAGGGCTCAAAAACTGCCAATAGCTGATGTGGCAGTTAAATTGCAAGAACAGATTTGTTTCCTGAATTGAAAGAAAGCAAAAGTATGGTTTTTGTCACATCAATAATGTGAGAGCAAACAAGTAAATCTAATCAGCCTGCGATCAAAGAGCCTTAACATCAAGTAACTAGAACTTCGAATGTGTCACACAGTTCATTCGAATCACAACATCAACATAGAAATCAAGAGTAATTTCAATCCATGAATAAATCACTTACTCCACTAGAGAATCAATAAAACCTACTAGCCAGCTCCCAATTAGTGTCCCAATTAGTGTATCCTTACTAGAAAGATATGGAAGTCATTAAAAGAGATAACAACATACTTATTCCGGCACTTCCAGCTGAAGATGGAGTCCCTGAAGCCGCAGAATTGCCCTCAAGGGCGGTGGCACCGCCGAACAATATCAGCCTGGGGCCAATGTACCCAGGACTGCCCTCCTCGCCAACAGCGGCAACCGCAGTCAACGTATGGCCACACCTCGGGCCTGGCCCGTCCTCCTTCTTCTCTAAAATTGCATTGACCACCGTGTAGGTCGGGGCATGCCGCGGCCCGGCCACCGGAGTCTGCTGCTGCTGCTGCTGCTGCGACTGCGGCGACGCCGGCGACTGAGGCTGTTGCGTCGCCGGCGACTGAGGCTGTTCTCCTAGCTGCTCTCCCTCCACTGCTGCTGCCGCCGTGCTCTGGTTCTGCACAGCCGGATCGTGATCGGCCTCCGGCGCCATCGAGGAGTCCACATCCATTTCTCTAAACCTTGATTGGTGCCCTAGCTTCAAGATCGGAACGAATTCGCATTCCTAATCAACATTTCGATTCCCAATCTCACCTGGCACACGAATCCGAATACTCGTAATCGGAAACCCTAGCTCATATCCTCCTCGCTTTTTCCTTCAAAATCCAAATCCGTCAAATTCAAATTCAAAGCAAAAGGTCCGCCGAGAATAAATATCTAGGTTTTCTCTTTTGGTCTCCGGAGAAATGAAGAAGAAGAATGAAGAAGAAGAATAAGCTGGTTTTTTGGAGGAATAGAAAACGGGAACGGGGACAATCTCAAAGCCCCCAACAAACGCAAAAACACATCAAACTTTCTCTCTCCACCAATCGCTGCCTTTCTCTCTCTAAAATTAAAATAAATATTTATCTCTGTCCATGTTCAAGTTTCTCTCTCTAGATTGTTTCTCCCTTTCATTTCATTTCATTTCATTTCTCTGAGCGCAGGCTTATTACGGTAATGTCTTTTATTCCGTGCTCTCTATTTTCTCTCTCTCCGGGTATTTTAATAGTTTTTAATTTACTTTTATTGAAGTGCGGCGGCTATGTGGATATTTAGTGGGTAGTTATTACCGTAATTAACCGGTTAGCAGTGTGTACGGCGCCGCATGATAGGGGTGGCGACGGCGGATGATGATGACTGGGCTACCGGATTAACCGGGAATGGGTTCAACTATTAACGGTGATCACCGGTTCCTATTTCTGAGGAGTTTTGCCTTTTTCTCATCATTTGGGGGGGGGCATATAGATAGCTACGCGTATGGAGGCGGTGGTCCTCACGCCCGCTCAGCTCAATCTGGTCTACTCAGTATTTAAGAGGTCAAATATATGTGATTTTGAAAATTCTATCCAGAGAAAAATAAAACACGAACGGAAGAGTGAGACTACGAAAAAAAAGAGCGAGACTAAGAAAACCAAGTCTTAAATTCTTTCATGTCATGAAATCACTATTGGTACGTCTGACCTAGTTGCTATGCCGCTAGGGTTACTTTCTAGATTCTAGAAGCCAAATTGTTCCATAATAGATCTAGATGTACTCGGCTGGAATTGTCGAGGAATATGTAATGATGCTACGCTTAGGGCTCTGAAGGATTTGATTACACAAAACCGTCCTCATATTGTATTTCTTTGCGAGACGAAGATTAGCAGGAAGGAGGATTTTGACAAACTGCATCGTGCCCTAGGGTTTGCACATGCAGAGGCGGTCCTTAGCGAGGGTCAAGCGGGAGGCTTAGGATTTTTCTGAAGTGATGATGTCAATTTGCAGATGAGAACAACATCGACCTATCATATGGATGCGGAGGTGGTTGGCGGCTCTAGATTGCCGTCATGGAGGTTGACGAGTTTTTATGGTTATGCTAGGTCTAGAGAAGGGATAGATCCTGGCAATTGCTCCGAGACCTCTCGGATCTTGATTCGCTGCCCTGGATAATCATTGGAGACTTCAATGAGATATTGAATAATGGGGAGAAGATCGGTGGTCCGCTTAGGGCGGAAAGATAGATGAGAGGGTTTCGGGAGGCCTTAGGGTATGGGGAGCTTTTGGACCTGGGGTTTCATGGGGCTATGGCTACTTGGTGGAATTCGGAAACTCAGCTGAGGTTGGACCGAGCTGTCTGTACGCCAAGTTGGTTTGATCTGTTCGGTCATTCAAAGCTTTTTCATATGCAGCCGTCTGACTCCGATCATGTGCCTATTCTCTTAAGGGCCAGTACGACTCCTGTGGCTTCTAGACCAAAGTTCATCGTTATAAGTTTGAAGCTTATTGGGTACAGCATCCTGAGTGTGTGGGGGTGGTGACTGAGGCTTGGAGAACTGACATTGCCGGCACACTAATGTTCTGCGTTACTAAAAAGATCGCACACACTTATATTTAGTTGGATAAGTGGCAAAAGCGTGTTTTTAGGGGTCGACAGCTCCAGATGCTTGGTATATGATCAAGGTTGGAGGAACTTCTTGTGGTGCCTATTTCTGAGGCAGTCCAGCAAGAAAAGAAGGAGTTGATGGACAGACTTCAAACTTTGTTGTATCAAGAAGAGTCCTTCTGGAGGCAGCGATCTAAGGTTATGTGGCTTTAGGAAGGGGATCGAAACACTGGGTTTTTTCATCGAAAATCTCATAATACAAAAAGAAAAAATACATTGCAAGGTCTTTTTGATGAAGATGGGCAGTGGTCAGAGGATGATGCAGGTGTTGAGAGAATAGTTACGTCCTATTTTTCTACTATGCTCTAGGCCTCTGAAGTAGATTTTGAGGTTGCGAACAAGACGTTGGAGGCTATCCAACCTAGTGTTAGCCAAGAGATGAACATCCAACTTTGTGCACCCTATACGTCAGAGGAAGTGCGACAGGCATTGTTCCAAATGTATCCAACCAAGTCTCCGGGTCCAAATGGAATGCCTCCATTATTTTTCCAACAATATTGGGACATTATTGGGGCTGATGTTTCTGAAGCAGTCATTAGTTTTTTACAGACAGGACAACTTCTTCGACAAATTAATTTTACCCATATATGCCTTATTCCAAAGGTTAGTTCCCCGGAGCACATGTCTGATTTGAGGCCTATTGCATTGTGTAATGTAATCTATAAGATTTGTTCGAAAGTAATTGCAAATAGATTGAAGATAATCCTGCCTTCAGTGATCTCTCCTTTTCAAAGTGCGTTTGTCCCTGGCAGGTTAATTACTGACAATATTCTTGTCGCTAATGAGATTGCTCATTTTGTGCACAATAAAAGGGAAGGCAGTGATGGGTACATGGCATTAAAGTTGGATCTAAGTAAAGCTTAGTGAAGCTTATGATCGTATGGAGTGGATTTTTCTAAGGATGGTGATGGTCAGGTTTGGCTTTGCTTAGGATTGGATTAATATGGTCATGCAGTGTGTCACTTCTGTTCCGTATTCCTTCTTGATTCGAGGCAAACCAAGGGGTTATGTTTGTCCTAGTCGCGGGTTACGTCAAGGTGACTCTCTCTCACCTTATTTATTTCTCATTGGGGCTGAAGGGTTCTCCGCATTATTACAACAAAAACAATCTTTGGGGCTTGTGCCAAGGATTGAGATTTGTGACATTGCTCCTTCAGTTACTCACCTATTATTTGCTGATGATAGTATGATTTATGCTCATGCTTCGTTGGAGAGTTGTTATGAACTACAAGATGTGATAGAGACTTATGGAAGGGCTTCAGGGCAGCTTGTTAATTTTGACAAGAGTTCAGTGGAATTTAGTAAGAATGTTCCAGAGGAGATGCAAGAGCAGGTTTCTACTTACTTGGGAGTACAAGTGGTGGAGGTGCATGAGAAATATTTAGGTTTGCCTACTTATGTAGGGCGGAAGAAAACAGCTACTTTCGAGTATATCAAGGAGAAGCTGGCTGTATGGCAAGGAAAATTGCTTAGTGGTGCAAGGAAAGGCATTCTTATTCGAGTAGTGGCCTCTGCGTTACCTACTTATGCAATGAGTGTTTTCCAGTTGACAAAAAAAATTTGTGATGATATGGAACAAATGTGTGCTAGGTTTTGGTGGGGGAGTACACTTGATAAGAGGAAGATACATTGGAAGAAGTGGGAAGCATTGTGTAACCCAAAGGAGGCAGGTGGTCTGGGGTTTCGGAGTCTGTCTAACTTTAACATTGCTATGTTAGCAAAGCAGGCATGGCGAGTGCTCCTTAATCCTTTTTCTCTAGTTGCCTGTTTGTATAAGGCAAAGTAATTTCCAGAGGTCTCTTTTTGGGATGCTATACCCCATACTTCTCCTTCTTACTCTTGGAGAAGTATTTTTTCTACTCGTGAATTATTACAAGAAAGTTGTTGTTGGCAAGTTGGGATGGTAAAGATATTGGGATTTTTTCGGCTAATTGGATACCGGCATTACCTAATGGGAGGCCTACTCTGACGGTTTCAGCTCAAAGTGAGGTAAATACGGTGGCGGAGTTATTGCTGGATACGGGGTTTTGGGATGAGGCCAAGATTCATCGCTTGTTTCCAACATTGGAGGCAGAGAGGATTACTAGTATACCATTGAGCAAACGAGTAGTGGCTGACAAATTGATATGGAAACTGACAAAGGATAGTACATTTTCAGTTAAATCTGCTTACCGTGTTTTGTTCTCCAACTCCTCTAGTTATAGTCCAATGGTATCTTCAGTAGGGAGTGCTTTTTGGAAGAAGGTCTGGCGTATTAACACTCCGAATAAGGCCAAGCTTCATTTTTGGAGGGTGTGTTTGGACATTTTGCCTTCTCTTATGAAGCTAGAGTCGAGAAGGGTGCACTTGGATTCCACATTATGTGTGTTATGCGAGTCATACAGTGAGTCTACATTACATATTTGCAGAGATTGTCCATTTACTCAATCGGTGTTGAAGTCCAATCCTCTTTTTAGATAGGTTTGTTATAGTCCTCAGAGTGGGGGAGTTGGTTTGTTTTAGTGGCTAACCTCATGCACTGCAAAGCTATCATTAACTAACTTTGGTGAGTTTGTCTGTCTGTTGTATGGGATTTGGAAGGAAATGAATGATCGGATCTGGAGCCAAAAGAAGGGAGATGCACGTGATGTGATCATAAGCAATATGGCTAGACTTCAGGAATTTCGATTTCATACCCTGAGAAAAGGTAGTAATGCAACTAGAAGAAGCCGAGTGGTGAAGTGGAATGCTCCACCAGTAGGCTTTTTAAAAATTAACGTTGATGGGGCGTTTAATCATGTGACCCGAAAGGGTGGTGTAGGTTTTGTGATTCGAAATGAACTTGGGGTGATGTTATTGGCTGGAGGTGCCCGTCCTCTCAGTGGCATATTGTCAGCAGAACATGGGGAGGTTTTGGAGTGTAAGAAAGCGATGGAGTTTGAAGTGACTCATTCTTTTTTTCTTGCAATTTTGGAGACAGATGCATTGGCAGTCCAACGTCAATTGAGTGCATCTACAGGTAGCAATATGTCCGCTCTGGGAAGGATTTATGATGATCTGATTGTTATGCTGGAGTCAGATGCTTTGTAGGGTTACTCATATTGGCAGGATGGGTAATAATGTGGCACACCAGCTAGCTTCTCATACTTGCTCATTGTAGCAGGACTGTTTTTATTTTTCTAATCCCTCTTTTCTTCTAGCTGTAGTTGCAGCGGAGCTTTGTAGTGTAATTTTTACCATTTCAATAAAGGGCTAACTTATTCCTCTAAAAAAAAAAGAAAACCAAGTCTTTGACCGTTTTTTTATTTATTATATATTTTTTTTTATGGCTGAAAAACAAACAGAAACTAAAAGACAAAACCTCGACGAACACCCCTTCCAAGCTAATCCAAGTAGAACGCTAGGGACACCAAAAGGGGCAAGCAGAAGAACCAAATAGAGAGATTATTAGAAGTATGCGCAGCCAAAGCTAAACGATCTGCCACAAAATTAGCCTCTCGATATACATGCCGAAAGATTATTGACTGAAACTGGAGAGTGAAAACCTTGATATCCCAGAGTGATGTTGTAATTCTCCAAGGAGTCTGGCATCTTCCTTGAATACAGTTCATCAATAATTTGGAGTCGCCTTCGACAACAATATTCAAATGATTATGGAGAAGAGCAGTATAAAGGCCATCTCGTAACGTCATTGCCTCTGCAACAAAACTGATGCATTCCCAAGTTGTCTATTTGCTGCAAAAAGAGGGTTACCATCCTCATTGCTAATAACAAATCCAATAGTAGCGAAACCATTTCTCACAGAGTCGTCAAAGTTTAATTTAACCTGATTAGTATTAGAAGGCAGCCAATTGATATGATAGAATTTGAAAATCTTTGGTTGAGTTAACTGAGGGATTAGCCTTCAGATAGTTAGAACTGAGTAAATAAGCTTGAAAAACACATGAAGCAAGAGATATGTAGAGATTCTGAAAGATTAACTTATTTCTGCCATGCCAAATCGCCCATGTAGTATAGAAAATGGAAGCAAGATTATCGGTCGAGTAAGAAGAACTAATATGATCAATCCAGTCCAAGAAAGACTGATTCCAAGACAAAGGGTTAGAAGTAGGAGCGGAAGACCAAACTTGAATAGCAAAAGAACAACGCATAAAAAGATGGTCAATGGATTTTGAAGCTGTAGAACAAAAGGGACAGAGTGGGGAAATATTATGGTTATTATTGGCGTGAGTCATGCCATGTAATTAGGATTGTGAATATTGTGTATTATTAGGATTATTCTGTTGTAATTAGTTTCCTAGGTCTTGGTGTATCTTGTATACATACTCCATTCTTGGAGAAGGTAAATAACACATCAGAAAATCTCAAATCTCTTGTTCCTTTGTTCTTTTTGACTTGGTATCAAAGCCGAGATCCATTCGGACTCGGTGTAGGTGTTATTCAATTTCCACTGCGGGGAAAAAAATCAATTTGCTCTTGTTCTTTTTGTTTCTTTTGTCGCTGGCCCTTTCGTTTGATTATTGGTCCCTTTGATTTATTCTTGGTTACAGCTGGTCCCGTTGCTTCAATCATACCTTGGTTGTACGTTTGGTATTTGGAACATCAATATATCAATCATCCACACTAATTGATATATATCAATCATCAGTATATCAATCATTCCTTTGGTCTAAAGCATCCCTTGAGCTATGTTCTGCACATCAAGTTCATTCTACACATCAGCACTTAGGGACTGACGGCTTCCATCAACAATTAGTTTGTGGTTTGTTAATTTGGGTATTTGAAAAAATAAAAAATAAAGATGGTGGATTTGACTATTACTGATGGGAATAATGGAGGATCTCAGAGTGGAGGGCTTAACTCTGTGGCTCGTGAGGTTGTGATTGTTCAAAATGTGATAGATAATTCAAGTTTTGGTGTAAAGCTCGATGGCACCAATTATCAGTTATGGCAGAGGCTTATGAAGATCCATATTCAGGGGATTGGAAAGTGGAGTTATGTTACCGGTAGTGCAGCAAGACCTGCTGCAGGACCAAAACCCGATGAATGGGATACGGCAAATACTAATGTGATGGAAATTCTTCTCAAGGGTATGACTCTGGAGGTAATGAGATTATTTGCTAACTATGATTCTCCTAAAACAATTTCGGATTTTGTTGCTTCTACATATTATGCTGGGAGTGACTTTGCTCGTGTTCATGAATTAAATGTCAAAGCTTTCAAAATAACTCAGAGTGGACAGCCTGTTGCAAACTTTTATGCGAATTTGAAGACAATTTGGTAGGAGCTTGATCAGCGAAACCCTAATCCTATGACTTGTGAAGCTGATATTAATTCCTATCGGACTTAGCAGGATAAGATGTGTGTCCATATTTTTCTTGCTGGCCTGGATCCTCACTTTGAAGGGGCAAACATGAGTTATTGCGTCTTGCAACTCCACCTACATTGGAACAAGCTTTTGCCTATATCCGAAGAGATGAAGGTAATAAGGCTGCAGCTCAGAACCTTCATACTGAAATTTCTGGTTTAGCAATCCATGCTACACCTCCACCTCAACCTCTAATTGAGAATTCTACCCTAGTTCCATCTCATAGTCAGTATCAACCACAGAATCAGAGATATTAGCAGAATCATAATTATCACCAAATGACTTGCAACTATTGCAAGGAAGTTGGTCATTTCAAGAATCAATGTCCTAAGCTGCGAAGGTTTAATTACAACAACTCTGGTTGAAGTGGAGGCAATAATACTGGAGGACGTGGTGGTGGTCAAAGAGGCAAAGCAGCAGTCCAATTGGTGCTAGAACCTGACTTCTACGTCATTGCAGGGCAAGATCCCTCAAAGGGTAATGTTTCCTTAACTCGAGGTAAAATTAGTGTTGCTTTACATGTTTTTGACTTTACTAGTAGTGATACATGGATAATTGATTCTGGTGCGTCTGACCATATGACCTATGATAATTCCTTCTTTATGTCTATGTCATCTCCTATATCCCATGTCTCTAATGCGAATGGTGCGTCTTTTCCTGTCTTAGGTATTGGGTTTGTTCAGGTTACACCATCCATTGTATTGCATTATGTGTTTTATGTACCCTCATTGTCTCATCATCTTTTACCTGTATCCCAGTTGGGGTCACGAAATAAGTGCTCTGTAACCTTTTATCCAATGTATATTATTTTTCAGAATCTATGCACCAAGGTGATCATGGGCAAGGGAGACCTGAGGGGGAGACTGTTTCACTTGGATTGCATGTACACAGAGCCAACACAAGCATTGGAACAGCCTTTGGCCCTGACATTGAATTCTGACAAATTGAGTGAGCTATGGTTGTGGCACAGGTGTTTGGGTCATCCATCTTTTTGGAGTTATGAAGAAGTCCATGCCTTCGTTGTTTCTGGGAGTTAGTAAGTCTAGCCTGCATTGTGAAACTTGTGCTTTAGCTAAGAGTCATAGGTCTAGTTATCCTTCGAGTTTTCATTCTAGTACTATGCCTTTTGAGTTAATTCATTCAGATGTATGCGGTCCTTCTAAACATTCTACCCTTTCTGGAATGTGATATTTTGTGTTATTCATTGATGACTTTACTCGATTATCTTGGGTGGTTTTACTTAAGTCCAAAGATTATGTTTTCTCTACTTTTACAGCATTCCATAAGCTTGTTCGTACTCAATATGATGCTCATGTTAAGGTCTTTCGTTCTGATAATGGGGGTGAGTTTGTCAATCATTCTTTTCATGAATATTTCCAACACTATGGCATAAGTCATCAAACTTCATGTCCACAGACACCTGAGCAAAATGAGGTGTTTGAACGGAAAAATCATCATCTTCTGGACATGGCTCGGTCTCTTCTACTTAGTGCTAACATGCCTAAGTATCTTTGGGGAGAGGCCGTTTTGTGTGCTTCTCATCTAATCAATCATCTTCCGTCTGCCCCTCTTCAAGGGCATGTCCCACTTGAGGTCTTGTCTAACTACGTTTCTATTCCATCTTCTAATACTCTTCCTGCTCATGTCTTTGGTTGTATTGCTTATGTTCATCTGTATAAGAATCAGAAGTCAAAGTTGGATGCTAGAGCCCTTAAGTGTGTGTTTGTGGGGTATGGTTCTCATAAGAAAGCTTACAAATGTTATCATCCTCAATCCCAGAAGTTTTTGTCACCATGGATGTTACGTTCAGTGAAGATGCATGTTATTTTTTCCTCCTGTGACTCCTCGTCAGGGGGAGAAGTTTTGTTATTATAAAGATTTGTTTAGTGGGCAAGATGTGAGACTGGAATCCGAGTTCTCAAGGCTTGAGTGTTTGGGAACAGAACTTGAAAAAGAGGATAACAGCCTACCGACCAGAGAAGAGAATTTGAAGAGGGGCAGTCAGCTACCGACCAGTCAACCGGATCAGTCTGACTGGTCTGCCGAAGAGGAAATTTCTGATTTTGTTTCTGATGATTCTGTTTCTAATGAAATTCCCGATGCTGCCAATGCCATTTTGAACAGTTCTTCTGTCTCTCCCTCTCCTTCAGCGGTCTCACCTGCTCAATCATCACCCGAGGTATGTTCTAATCCTTCTTTATCTAATATTCCTTCTATGTCAGCTAGTGTTCCTTCTTCTGTGTCAGATATTGTTCCCACCAAAACTCTGCCTAGTCGTTCCACCCGTGGTCAGCCCCCGAAACACTATGAACCTACTCTAAGTGCAAAAACTAAATACCCCGTTGCTAATTATGTGTCGACCCATAGGCTGTCTAAACAGTATGTAGCATTTGTGAATCAATTATCTTCTGTGTCTCTCCCTAGTAAAGTGTAGAATGCAATGAGGGATGAGAAGTGGATGCAAGCAATGACAGTCGAAATGGATGCTCTTGAGAAGAATTGTACATGGGAGTTAGTATCATTACCACCCGGGAAGAAGACAGTTGGTTGTCGGTGGGTGTATACCGTGAAACATAATTGGATTGATCAGTGGACAGGTACAAGGCAAGACTAGTGGCTAAAGGCTATACTCAGAAGTATGGAATGGATTATGATGAGACATTTGCTCCAGTGGCAAAAATTAACACAATTCGGGTACTTCTTTTGTTAACTGCTAATCTTGATTGGCCGTTACAACAGTTTGATGTTAAGAATGCATTCTTCCATAGTGATCTGCATGAAGAGGTTTATATGGATTTGCCTCATGGATATGGTACTTCTACTGGAGAGCAGGTGGTGTGCAAATTGAAAAAATCTCTTTACGGTTTGAAGCAGTCTCCTAGAGCTTGGTTTAGCAGGTTCACCAAGTTCATGACGAAAATTGGGTACTGGTAGAGCAATTCAGATCACATCTTGTTCCTTAAACATCGGTGTGGTAAAGTGACTGCCTTGATTATTTAAGTTGATGACATGGTTGTGACAGGTGATGACTTTGAGGAGATTCAAAGGTTTGTGGTCAGTTATCTTCTGAATGTGAGATGAAAGATTTGGGTGATTTGAAATATTTATTAGGAATTGAAGTTGCTCGTGGAAAGGATTGTATTGTGTTGAGTCAGAGGAAGTATGTTCTCGACTTGCTAGCAAAAACAGGTATGCTTGACTGTTAACCTGTTGATACTCCTATTGAGTAGAACCATCGGTTAACAGAGTATTTGGATCAAGTGCCTATGAATAAAGCTAGATACCAGAGGTTAGTTGGCCGATTGATTTATTTATCCCACACTAGACCAGATTTAGCCTATATGCAGTTAGTGTGGTGAGTCAATTTATGAATAATCCCAGTAAGGCTCATATGGATGTTGTATTTCGTATTTTGCTCTATTTAAAGTCTGCTCCAGGGAAGGGATTACTCTTTTCAAAACACAGTCACTTAGATGTTTCCGGGTACACAGATAAGGACTGGGCAGGTCATATTACAGACCGCAGGTCTACTTCGGGCTAATTCACTTTTGTGGGTGGTAACTTGGTTACTTGGAAGAGCAAGAAACAGAAGGTGGTGGCTCGTTCTTGTGTAGAAGCAGAGTATAGAGGAATGGCCCAAGGACTGTGTGAGATGTTGTGGTTGAGAAATTTGTTGAGGGATTTAGGGTTCAGGCAGAAAAAGGCTATGCCGCTTTATTGTGATAATAAGGCTGCAATTGAAATTGCTCACAATCCCGTTCAGCATGATCGTACGAAGCATGTAGAGGTAGATCGACACTTCATTAAAGAGAAGCTGGATGGACAGGTCATTATGTTTCCCTTCGTTCTTACTGAAGAACAATTGGCAGATATTCTTACAAAGGCTCTCTCGAGTAAAGCCTTTTGTGACTCACTTGACAAGTTGGGCATCATTGATCTGTATGCACCAACTTGAGGGGGAGTATTGGTGTGAGTCATGTCATGTAATTAGGATTGTGAATATTGTGTATTATTAGGATTATTCTGTTGTAATTAGTTTCCTAATAGATCTTGGTGTATCTTGTATATATACTCCGTTCTTGGAGAAGGTAAATAACACATCAGAAAATCTCAAATCTCTTGTTCCTTTGTTCTTTTTTACTGTTATAAACAGAAATTTTATCGCTAGTTTTAAGTGTATTTCTAAGTAAAGTTAAGAAAAAATTTTCACCTTAAGGGCTATATTTGGCTTCCACATTTTTAATAGAAGAGAAGATTTGGAATGGTTCGGAACATGCTGAGTTTGAAGCCAAGAAGCATACTTTATGGAAAATTCCCCAGATGACGAAGGTCCCCAAACAAATAATCCAGTGCAGGATGAACTGGAATAGGGATTGCTATAATCTGTTGAACAATATCTTGAGATAAAATACTCTGAAGTGAAGGAATGTCCCAATTATTATTGGTGATAAAGTGTGCAACTGTAAGATTCCAATCTAAATGAGATTGTTGGTGTTCCGGCAACTAGAGAAAAAGCAGAAAAGGAAAAACTCAATTAAAAGACCAAAATAATATATTTTGACCATCCTCCACAATCTATCTAATGCCCTGCAACAGTAAATCCCTAGCATCAAGAATATCTCTCCAAGCCAAAGAATTTGAGGCTTTTTTCTAAACTGTAAACAAATAACTATGCTTCAAGTTTGGGAAGGAACCCGGAATTAAAATTGGGGAGGGCTAAATTTACCTTATGCTGCCAAGATATTTTTTTTTTTGAAAAATTTGCCAGAGCCTTTCTTGTATTGATGGAATATCACAACTACATAACACTTATTAAAACACGTCTAAACAATTGCTCAACTCTCAACAATCAACTTTTTAAACAAATTTGCATCTATTTTGGGCAATTGGGCATCAATAAAATAAATTCAATATATTTCCCTATGCATCAATAAAACAAACCCAATATTTTTGACTACTTGCTAACAATTACAAGAAGAAAAATGAAGTATTGAAAAAAAAATCTTGAAATCACCAATTTATAACCTAAATTCCGATCCTAATATCTAGGGATTGCTAAATCAATAAGGTTATTGGGGTGCTTTGGTGCTCCTCGTGGAGTTGCAGAGTTCATGACAATAAAGAGAAGAGAGCGACTGAGGTTTAGAGCAGAAATTGACTGAGCAGAGAGAAGTTCACTACTGAGAGATGAGAAAAATGGACGCTGTTCGTTGACATTTCATTTGATGATATATAATTATATATACAACTTTTTTTAGGGGTGTTGCTGATAATGTGTGTGTACATATTAATTTTTTTTTTTAATCAAAAAGTTGGGGTGGACTAAGTTATGTGTGTGTGTACATATTATTATTATTTTTTTAATCAAAACGTTGGGATGAGTTACAGCACAGCTTAAGAAGGGCGCTGCAGCCCACCCTTGATTCCATGTCTGCTTCAAGTACTTTCGAGTGACTAACTGAACCCACCAATTATGAGGTTGAGTAAGAATTTTCCAACCCAGTTTGGCTAGAGCAGCTTTATTAAAATGTGCAAGTAATCTGACTCCTAAGCCACCCTTGAATTTAGGCAAACACACTTGATTCCAATCAACATTACCGTGTGATTTGCCCCAGAAAAAACTGCTCAAACCCTCTATTGACTCTATCCGACAGGGTACGAGGACACTCGAAACAAGAAAAGGTACATTCATGTCAAGTATCCATCGTATATGGCAAATAAAAAGTCTGCTGCAAAACCAAACGTATACCCAGACGGAAGGAATCCTCATAAATATAAAGCAGGAAAAAGTAGATAGTACGTGGAAATCGACAAGAAAACGGCACATAATACAATTACAGGGAAGATAAGAACATAGAAGAAGGTGAAAGAAAACCGGGAAAAACCTCTGTACAACTGACAACCCTAACCTCTAATTTAGGTCATAACCAAAGGATTAAAGGTACTAGGACCCAGATAGGTGTAAAAGTATAAGAAAACAAAAATTGAATTCCATTTTTTTTTTTTTGATGACAAAATTGAATTCCATTTAATGACCCAAGCAATTCAAAAGACGGGATACATGGTGATGATCGGGTGGCTTAGTTTTTGGAACATGGTCGGAGAGGATAGAAGGGTATAGAGGTTTTTCTTGAGTAACTTGCTTCTTATTTCTTCTTGATTTTTTTCAAGTCTTTGACGGTTGATTACTGAAGGACCATAAATTTTCTAACCTCTAATGTAAGAAAGTCAAGTCTAGCATTATACCGGTAATATGGGATCAATTTGTTTTCAAAATAAATCTAGGAGAGTGAAATTCAGGTTTCAAAAATTTTAAAATCGAGAAAAAGATTTGTATATAAACTCAAAGATTTGTATATAGACTCAAAGTCCAAGATTTGTATATCAGATACCCTTATGCATCTTCCTGGTTCTTTGTTTCATGATGTTCGCCGTAGTGGTGTTGCTCACAGTTTAACTCGCTTCGCGTTGTCTTCTTCATACAATATTGTCATCAGAGGCATCCTAGCATGAACACAACATGCAAGAAAGAAAAGAGAGTGTCTCAACAGATCGAGTTTGTTTCTTTTCTAAAGAAAATTCCTTAAAGACATTGTGGATAGGGAGCAGCTGACTAATTAGATTTAGTCCTTTACGCGATGCCTGGTTTATGCATTGACAGATATACAATATCAGATCAAATGCAATCATAGAATATCAATAATACGATGTGAGATTGAATTTTACATTTCAGTTTCCTAATTTTTATAACAAAACATGCCAGGTACAGGTAAAACCATACACTGAACCACATTGCATTTCATAAGCCTTTCTAACATTTAAAGTTGCTCATGTTCAAAATATGATCGCGTTGCAAAAAGAAGGAAAAAAATAAATAAACTCATATATTCAAATTTGAAAGTCCAATCGATTCCTCAACAATAGTTTCTGCATCAGTAGTGTTCTCAGGAACCATGTCTGTGCAATAATCACATGATACAATAGGAGGGATCAAGTGCAAGCAGTGGTCGATTCTCTTCTCCAACCAAGCCAGTCTCCTCTCAAAGCTCAACACCCCAATGTGCATACACCGAGTTTCGACTTGGGCAACTCTAGAGCAAGCACGAAGTAGTATGTAGTAGTCAGCATGTGCAGCGTAAGTGTAGGCACCTTCATCCTGCTTCCTCACATAGTGAAGGTAGTCAAATCTTTTAAGGTTCACCCTCGGTGGAATATAACAGAACCTCTTCTCCTCCATGTCTAATTTCATTCTATTAATGGCTTCATCTTTGAAAGTCTCAGCTAACTCTTGGTCATTCACTTCTGAGTTCTGACTATTCTGTGAGCTATCACCAAAATGAGCACCATTTTGGCTCCACTTATGGTCATCTGCGAGAGAAGTTTCTTCATTGGAGGATGGCCTCCTAAGCTTCTTTTCTCTAGATGGACTACTACTAGTGCATTCTTCATTATACCTTGGTCTTTTCTGGTCATCAGTTCTACCACAATGCAATCCTTGTTCCACTGCTGTATCAGAATCCTGTAACCAACAAAATGTGTTAAATGATATTAATATGTTGTACTGCTACTCGGTACGCATCCTATATATACACGTAATATCATATGTTGTTAAAATTGAATAATAGAATATCTGACCCTCCTCACCATCTTCAGTTTCCCTTCAAAATTGTAAACAAATGAAAACTTTCCATTTAGTTTCTCTAAGGAAATTATATATCTCTTCCAGATGGGCAATTCTATCAAAGCTAGTTGCACAGTTTGCAGCATCTTTGCAAATTCAGCCTTGTTAATTGTGCTGAACAGAGACATTTATTCTGTTTTACTATGCTAATTACATGATACCGAAGCTCTTTTATAAAGAAATTTTAACATAATGTAAATTAAAAGCATGCATAAAGAATTATTTTAAGCTGACAAATTAATCTAATCAATCGGAGCCTATATTTCGATAAGAAACTATCAAAACTCCAAGCAAGCTACATATTACCTTTCCACTTTGATAGAAGTTCCATAAAGATTCAATTAACTTTTCTTCCTTGGCATCCTTACGCGATGGTTCTGATCTAGCAAAGACTGTATCCTTGCAGAACTGGAGATATGTCGGCAAGTCCTTGCAATATTCTGTCAAGACAAGTGAATTTAAAACTTCATGATTAAGTAGGGGAAGATAGAAAGTATATGTACTATTGATATATAAAACATCACGAAAATCTGCCACAAATTGCATCATCATTTTCAACAATAAACCACTCCAACATATTTACCATAGTCATCAGCAATTTCATTATATCTTGCTTCAAGGTTGGCCAAAAGTTCTGCAGTATCCAACTTAGAGTTATGTGCACGCGATAAGTTTCTAACAAAGTTTGTATCTGAATCATCTTTATTGTGAGGCAGAGCATCTGTATCCTTATTAGCATCATCCTTCATTTCACAACTGGATCTGGCGTCCTCATCTCCACAATTGTTAGAAGTGGAAGATGAAGCATGACGACTGGACAAACTTCTTTCCCATTCTCCAAAACCATGAATATTATAAAGAATTCTCACAGCTACAATCAGTATTGACATCACACAAACACGTGTTGGAAGCCTCAACTCATTTGTAGATAACCATAACTCTGGAGGCATTGACCACTCATATATGCGGCACGCATGAGGGAGAATCTTTTCGACTGGAAGAGATAACTTATTTAGAAAGCGGGAAGCGATAGCATAGAAATTGACCGGAGGTAAGTCCAAGCCTATGGACCCAGCAACAGATGCTGCTAGTGATTCTAGCTTCTGCACTGGAACTGATTCAGAAGGCCTAAACATCAAGCTTGAACTTATTGGGCAGGCATGTGAAGGCTGTCCAAACTGTTTCAGATCATTTTCAATTTCAAGAAAAGCAGCAAAATATGGGAGCTTTCCTTCTAGGGACCATTTTACCATGTCGGTTGGCAGTACTGCTTCCCTGGCAAGCTGACAAGCCAGAAAAGAAACAGCTAGAGTATAAGATAGTGGTATAATCTTCTTCAAGGACCTAAACCACGCCTTCACTGCTTGAGGGTCATACCTTGCATGATGTTGTGCATGGCTTCTAGAAGGCATCTTCAATTTTTCAGGTGGTTCTCCTGAAATTAAAAGTCAATAATTATAAAAATATGACAGTAACAATACAAAGGGAACTCTGCCTCAAGCATGAATGAGAACTAAATTTATCTAAGTTTAAACAAAAAACTAAAGCAGACCAAGAACTCTTTATCATACTAGCACTGACATTGAGCTTTAAAATGAGAATTAACTAATTGTTTTCTTTCTTGGCCAATAAGAATGAATTGATCCTAGAATTCATATTTGGGCACAACAATTAAGCTCTTGTTTAAGTGAGTATTACTTAAAGAATCAAGCTCCAAAACAAGAAAAATGAAGTCAAGTAACATAATTAGCTTAGTTCAATAGAAAAACCTTGTTGGCGGATCTCAGACTCATTGAAGTCAAAGATCTGGTCAGCACAATCATCATTGAAAACCTGAGTCCCAGCCAAGAAGCGGAGCCAAATGGTCCCAGCCAAACCACATATCAAGGGATTTACCTTGAACTCCGTGACCAAAGACTCACATTGGAGCTCAATCATCCGTTGCAATCCCATCACATACCTAAGCCTAATCCATCCGTAATAGTCCTCATTCTTTGTCCCATCAAATGAAAAATCCTTGAGCCCTACGGGATCCTGATCTTTTGTTTTGGCTTGGCTTTGACTAAACAGCTGATAATGAGGTGACAAGTCGTCTAAGGGTTCAGAGAGGGGCTCTGGTTTGACAACAGAGCTGTTAATCCGACGGGTGTGACGAGCAGAGTAGAGGCCTCCAAATGGGTTGCCAGTCTGGTCGAGGAAGTCCTCATCCGCCACGCCGGTGTCCATGAAGTCCTCGGCTTGTGAGTTGCACTGGGTGCAATAGAAGAAGCCATCATCGCCATCTTCCAGCCCCACATTGCCGCAATTCTGGCAACGCCATGTATCTGGGTTCCCCATTGCTGTTGGAGATGAGTTTTTGATAGTGGGACTGTTTAGCTGATTGCAGAAAAGAGTTGATGCTACTGGCGGAGGCAATACAAGGCCTTATCTTGAATTTGGGGAAGAAAAAAAAATTTAATATATGTACCAGTATTAATTAAGCAAAACAAGGACTACAGTTAAATTTTCAATAATGAAAAAAAAAAACCCAAATCAAACACATACCTATTGAAAGCTTCCTCCCAAACTCGATCAAAATTCTAGCAGCAACCACTTCCGAAACAAACCCAAACCTTGCTCCGAAAGTCAACCAAAATCTTGGACTTCTTCTTCTTCTTCCCACCCTGATGATCTGCAATCAAAATCTGAAATACTACATCAAATCTTCAATTATACTTGGATAACGATTTGTTGAATTAAACTGACCAAATACATGACACAGGAATCTATTCTAACAAAAGCTGTATCTAAATGAGCAGATTTGCGTTGATGCTTCCTCTCCAAGATCTGCCACTAAAGCAGATATTCAAGGAATCTGACGAATTAGATCACTGGTGATTATCCAAAATAACATTCAATCTGACCTATTTGTACATTGATGATGCAGCAATGGTTGGATATTATTCTAAACATATTATATATTTATAGAGAGGAACTAAAATAGTAGAAGTTGTTAATGATGCTTTGATGACTACGGATCTTTGTTTTCAAGGAATGTATTAATTCTCCGCATGACAATAGTTTATTGTTCCTTCGCCTGTTGCTCCCTATCTGTTCACCAGATATCACATATCATAGCAAGTCAAGTCATGACTCATGAGTTCCAACAACGAAACATGCAAAAACAAAACCAGAGTTCCAAATATGTTAATACATTCAAATAATCAATCAAAACCTCTGAATTATTATTAGAACGACAACATTACGTACATTTCTCGATCACCGAACAAATACTTATTAGCAAATGATGAAACCGCTAGCTAGCTAAGCAAACGCTAGCACATATCGAACACAAAGTTTTAAAATGTAGACACTGAAAAAAGACCCAATTTTCACAAAACCCAAATCAAACACATACCTCTTCTTCTATTGAAAGCTTCCTCGTAAACTCGATCAAAATTCTAGCAGCAATCTTTCCTCCTCCTTTTCCTACCCCAATGGTCTACAATCAAAATCAGACATCTTACATCAAACTCAATTTCATATCAAATATGGCACAAAAACTTTGTAAACCATAAATTCACTCAATGTAGTTGAGATCATGCCATTCCTTCAGTCTAAAGACAATAAAGGCAGGCAAATATAACCTTGAAATTACACATTTATACTAAAAGATGATGAACTGGTTTTTATGATACTTCATCTCAAATTACAAATTGGAGGTCAAAGTACTCACAGAAGCAAGCTGCAAAGTTGACCAATGTATATTGTTCCCGTGTTTCAACACCTACATAAAAATCATAATAAAATCAGGAATAACTAAAAAGAGATGTTCCTGCCTTCTCTCTTTTTTGGTTGTAAGATGTTTACTACTTCTAGAGCAAGTGGATTTTGTACATGATTCTGTACCAGAATGAACTGGCTCCAAAAATTAGAAACCAAAGCAGTACGGTTAACTACTGTTCCTGTTTGTTGAAATCCCTAGCAGATGCAAACACTGTTATATTACTACAATCAAAACAGAAAACTGATGAGCATCTTTTTGATAGTACAAAGAATTAACAAATTTAAAATGGTTATTTGATTAAGTTTTATTAAGGTGCTTTCAACATTAAGCTTCCATTTGTATGATAATATAAGAAGAAGAATGTTTGTACCTATGAAGCTTTCTCAGAAAAGAGGGAACCAAACACAGATGAGAGAAAACTGAGAAAGACCTATTTAGCACGAAATATCTTAGAACATCCATCAGAATTAAAATTCAATTGCAGAAATAACCTGTACTAAAGCTTAAAACTGTCTTCTTTATGGAATCAAGCCCAATTGCATACATCTAAACAAAAACACATTCCCGGCCATTTTTATTAGGAAAACCAGAATTCCAGAATGGGATGTAGTAGCAAACTATCACAATTACATAGAATCCAATATACACGTAAAGATTTAAATTACGCGTAAACCTGAAGAACAATAATATAGCATTTGATTGTTATGCTTACTACAGTCCGCCACTTGGTTGGACTTGCAGATTATTGATTAAAGGGAAATGAGAAGCTTATTGTCTATGAACATTCATCCCAAGGAATTCCTAGCAAACAGACATATAAAACTTGTGTCTGATGACAAACTCTGTAACCTGGACGAATAACAATAGTCACCATTTGTGTGCACATTGATAACGGTTTTGGTTTGTGGTTTTTTGTCATCTATTTGCTTTCTTTCTAGTTTTTATCTAATGAAAAAAGCAGAACGAAGAACATGAAGAAGAGCAGAAGAAGAACAAATTGGAAAGCTTTGGCATCCAAAATCCCAGTGGTTGGCATGTTCTTAGAATATCATTCTACAGTGTTCCGATGCATAAAAAAGAAATATAAAACTTGTGTTTGATGACAAACTCTCTAACCTGGGAAAATAACAATAGTCACCATTTGTGTGCAGATTGATGGATTATGGATTATGTATACCTCTATTTTTCTCTGCAAACAATATGTTAAGTATCTAGCCAGCTAACAATTTTGTTTAGTAACCTTCCTATAATTACAGATCACAGATGGTAAAAAAGTGTTCTTTCAATCACAAATAGTTCCTCACAATTGAAGAAAACTGAAATGGGAAAGAAGTACACCAAAACATCAAATGTGCAAGAACTACAAAAGGCACAGAATAATAACCAAAGATAAACATCGCCAAAAATTGAAGTGTGGTAGAGAGACAGGTAAGTATGAGCAGAGTATCAATTTCAATATCACAGAAAGCAGACCATGGAATTTACAAAACCAAACACAAGAACTTCAAATAAATTTCTTTTCCATTCCTCTATTACATATCATCGAAATTAAATCAAAACCCATAATGAAAATTTCATTTTTCCTGTTCCTTCACTTAGCCACTAACCAAACAGAGCTCCACACACAATCAAATCCCTCAAAACAGATTGAAGATAAAGCCGCAGCAAATGAAAAGAATCCGAAAAATCAAAACCCAATAATAATGATAGCGATAGTGATTTGAATCAAAATAAGCGATCGATGGTAGGGTTTTTCGAAGGCTACCTTGTCTGCTCGACTCTCTCTGAAACGGGTTTTGATTGGAAATAGCAGAAGAAAAGATGGGCAGTGAGTACTGGGCTGAAAGCTATCCCCCAAACTCGATCAAAATTTTCGAATCCACCACAATCTTGAATCTCTCCTCTTCTCCTTCCCACCCCAGCAACCTACGATGACATCAAATCAACAATTCAAAATCCCAAATCTGGCAAATAAACTTTGAAAACCAAAGCATCATTTTACTGCTGATACGAACAGTTCTTAAGAACAGTATAGGAGCTTAGTATACAGGTAACTAGCAACGGCACCCGCGCTTTGCCACGGGATTTGTATTGCTAATAATTTACAATAATGACATAAATGAATGAACAGTATTTGATTCTGGATCAAAATGATAAAATAAGAGAAAAGTTTCGTCTCTTTAAAATTGTTTATGAGTTTAAACAATAATATTCTATCAAAGCATTCTATCGCAACATTAAGCATTGCAGGGGGCAGGGAATGCTAAAGTAAACGAATAGAAATGTTGTAGCAGCTGTCCCAAGAGCCAAGTAAACAAATTTCAGACACCCCTGAGGATATTGAATATGCCAAATTAGCTTTGATTAAAGCTTCCTATCAACAATGTTACATACGTTATAAAAGCTTACATTTGAGGATATTCCTTAATGCAGAAATTATACTATTCTAGCAAGTAGATTGAGCTGTGTAGCTAGAAAAATCCAAAATGAATGATGCATGAAAACAAAATTTGGGGACTTGAAGTTGTAAGTTATGCAAAAGGCCAACAAAAGTTTTCACATTAGTTGAGATCAAAACAGTATGACGAAATATTTGTTTTGCTCAAGTCTCGTGTTACTTGTGGTTGCAAGTAATAGCTTATTGATAGGACCAAAAAGTGTGACGATATTATTGAATATGTGCCCCATTTTAGCATTGTTTCTCCCTTAAGTTTCGTGTTTTGAGTCAGTGAGTCGTTTTCAGAGTCTTGTTGAGTGTTTGGAGTGAAATAGGCGAAAAAAGTAAAATTCATGAAAAATCCTAGCTGGATCAGGATTCCTAACTGTCAACTGATTTTGCGGTCTTTAACATTTTAATTCCCTTTATTTTCTCTAGAAAATTCTGATATTCTCCTGCTTGTTGTAGGAAACATTGCCTGGTGGAACTCTTGGAAACATCAATGATGGAGTCATAAAATAAAGCATTAAGATATTTGACCAAGCAATGAAGAAGGGAAATAAAGGAGAAAATAAGTTTTCAGTTGAGGAATAAAAGAGAAAGATGTTTCAGCTGGAAAATAAATAAAGGAGAAAAGAAGTTTTCAGCTGAAGAATAAAGGAGAAAGACGTTTCAGCTGAAGAATAATGGAGAAAGACGTTTTCAGTTGAGGAATAAAAGAAAAAGATGTTTCAGCTGAAAAAAATAAATAAGAGAAAGACGTTTCAGCTTGGAAATTAAAGGAATTGCCCCATTATGAGAGGAGTTAAGGCCATAAAGGAGATGTTTCAGTTGGGAAAGCCAACCAATGCCCCCCTATAAATAGGCAATGTCCAGAATAGAATCAGCATCACTTCCCAGCCAAGATAATTCATTGCCTATCACTTCCTGGCCAAAAACCATTCCAAGACTGCCCAATTCACTCCTTAAACTTCCATCACCTACAAGACCGTGACACCATCCATCCATCAATCTACAAAGCTCTAAGGCGCTGAGTCAAGGACGCTCCACCACCATAGCAGAGACAAGTTCATCACCTTGTTGCTAAGCCGCTGAGGAAAGTTTCAAAGTGTAACTATGACTCTACTTATGATTTTTATTTCGGTTTTGTGTGTTTCAATTTGCGAGTTGTGTAATTGGAGACATGAAATTTTCAGAATATTTTTATTAATATTTTTGAGATTTTCAGTTTATTATTGAGTTAATTTCGAGAATTCTTTTATGATGCATGTTACAATATTGTGCCCTTTTACGTGTTTAGGTAATTTTCAGAGTTAGGTTCATAAGTTTGCATGCTAGAATAACGGTGAGAGTTCTTGTGTGTTTTCTTAATTTGCCAAGAGTAATTATTATTTGTTAAGGAGCTGAGTTAAACAAGTAGCAATTAGTTCTAACGGGTGGTAAAAATCATGTTTTAATGATTAAATGATTCTGGAAATTACGTGTTAAATTCTATGTGTAATGGTTAATTTGCACGTGTGAGTTGATTCGAGGGTTAGATAATACTACTAATTAAGAGAATTACGCTGAGTGTTTTCGAAAATTAGTAGTATTAGGCTTGGTAAGGACTTTTCCGATCCAAACCTACATTAGAACGAATCAGATAAATGGATTGATCCGCTGAGGCTTTTCATTTGGGCTCTTATCTAGGCATTTAAGATGGGCACATTTTTGTAGCATGTTGAAATGAATTTTCTGTTTTTACACTTAGTAATTTCCGAGTGGTATTGGTCTAGGTTAGGGAAGTCGATCATTGTATATAGTTTTATTTGTTTTGTTTTTATTTTAAGTAGATTAGGAACCAAAATTCAAAACCCCCCATTTTATTATTTTATTTGTTAATTGACCTTTTTGTGTAGGTGTACCCTACAATCCTCGGACTGAACGATCCCTGCTTATCCTATACTGACAACTACATTTTGCAGGGTTAAATTGTGAGGCTATTTCAGCCGCATCACTTATGCAAAGGCAATCAATGAAACACTTTTCTTCTCTCAAGCAAATGCATTTGTGTTGGTTGCTTTCTCTAAGGCGGTAGAACGAATCTCCTGGAAAAGCTTTTTGGTAGCAAAAGTAGGAAGGGAAATTAGTACATTTAACTAAAAATGTTGCTCTTACATAGGTTACACAACAGATTACGCAATGCACAGTTGAAGCATTTCACATGCGCCGAAGGGGTTTATTTTGGGCCTAGGAAGCCTTTGGGTTCCCCTTGACAAAGTCAAAAAAAAAAAAAAAATTTGTGTAATACACACAACAGATTACACAGATTTAAAAGAAGAAGAAGAAGAAAGAATGAGAAGAAGGTTCGTACCATAAGCTTTCTACAAAGCCTACAATCAATTTCAAGGTTGAAAACTCAGAACAAAAACAAAGGCAAGAAACCAAAAACCCAGACTTTTATTTAAAATTAAATCATTAAAATAAAAACATAAAAGAAGATCAAGACATTAAAGAAGAAGAATTTGTAAAAGAGAAAGGGAGAAAACGTGAGACTGAATCTGAAACGGTCCATCAATAGGTCATCCAGCTAATGAATAATTAGTTGGAGTAAATAGTAATACTTACCGAGAAAGCGAAAGGCAGTAATCCAGACCTTAGAAATCAGACCAGTACTCTTAACTGATCTTTTTGTTTGTTGAAAATCCAAGCAAATGCAGAAAACTGAAATTAACTGTGATACCCCGGAAATTCGTAATTATTTTCCGAGGATTTTTCGGAATAAATTTTATGTTTATTGGACTGTTTCGTGGCTCGTGGACGGACCGGAAGTGTTTCAGATTAATTTTCATTCAGAAAATATGACTTTAGGGGTGGTGCAAAGGTTGACTTCTGATACATTGAGATTCTCCAAAAACTTCCTTCACGAAAGTTGTAGAGCGCATCGATACGAGTTCGTGGACATGTGGAATGTGAGAATCGGAGTTCATATGAGAAAGTTATGAGTGTTTGAAAATTGGGAAAATTCTATAAATATGAGAAAATTCAGGAAATTTACAAAGAATGACAGAATTTTCCAAAACCAGAAAACTGACCCTCTTTCTCCCAAGCCCAGATTTCTTCCTCTCTGGTTTTCCGGTCATATCTTCCTCATCCGGCCACCGATTGAAGTGAAACAAAGTGGGCTTTTCTCGTCACGACCCCCTTTACGAGTTTGTAGAAGAAATCGAAGTGAAATACGTGTTGTAGGAGGCGCTACAAGGCCAAGAAGAGAACCTCATCGGGGACGAAATCGCCTCCATCGGTTCTTCTTTTTCCGGCCACCTTTGCCGGTGATTCTTGAGGGCTTTGAAGCACATAGGACGTTGATGCTTCTCCCAAAGCGGCTTGGGACGATTTCACTTGTGGAGGACGAATTGAAGCTTTGAAATTCTAGGGTTTATCGAATTTCAGATATTGCGAGGTAAATTCCGGCCAAACGGCTATGATTTAGACTTTGTGTTAGTTATGAAAGTTTAAATTGGAGTTGAGATGAAGAACTTTGGTGTTGGGAGTTTTGTCAAATTTCGACTTTGGGCAGGCGGCGGCGCAGCCACTGTGGTGGTGTTTTCCAGCAGTTTCCAGCCTCCTCAGGGATAGTTTCTATTTCTGAGTTCGATCTGCTCGTCGATACGAGCATTTCGATATATAATACATAATTTTTGGAGATCGTATGAATATATTGTGATTTTTACGGTTTCAAACCGTTTGATGATTTGATCCGTGAGGATTTGAGCGTCCGATCGACTTGTGATTTTGACATATCGATCGTAGAAGTATTCCGGAGACATTGGGTGGTCTCGGATGTGGTTTCGCCTCAATTGGCGTCACTTGGGGAATTTTGGTTCGATTTAGGGTTTCGAACGTTATTCCTTGTGTTTCATTGACTGAATCAAGGCTGTACTTTCCTTAGGTACCTGACGAAGTATTCTTGGAAGGTTTATTGGTGGTTAGGCTGTTTTGTTCTGTATTGAAGACGCAGCGGGATTCAAAGGTGAGTAATCTCACAATGTTCATTAATGAACGGATTACCTTTATCGTTTGGTGAGTAAATCTCACGATATTTGTTATGAGCAGGATCGATATTTGTTATGAGCGAGATTACCCTATTGTCTTGGAGTTATTCGGTTAACTACGACTATAGTTGGTATTAGTGGTATTCCTAAGTGAATGACTACGTATATATATGTATTTACGTGAAATATATATATATATATATATATATATATGTATTGATGAATCTTTGTGATGATTTCCATGTGAAGTTTGTGTAAGAATATTTGTGTAATGAATCGATGACATCAATATGATGAATCTTTGTGATGATTGTCATGTAAAGATTGTGTAGAAATATCTGTGTAGCTTGTGTAGGGATATTTGTGTGATGATTGCTATCTGTGTGATGACTAGCAATGAATCTATGTGATGATCGCTATCTTTGTGATGACCGGCGATATCTATGTGATGATTAGTAGGATGATTGCTATATGTGTAATGACTAGCAATGAATCTATGTGATGATCGCTATCTTTGTGATGACCGGCGATATCTATGTGATGATTAGTAGGATGATTGCTATATGTATGATGACTAGCAATGAATCTATGTGATGATCGCTATCTTTGTGATGACCGGCGATATCTATGTGATGATTAGTAGAATGATTGCTATCTGTGTGATGACTAGCAATGAATCTATGTGATGATCGCTATCTTTGTGATGACCGGCGATATCTATGTGATGATTAGTAGGATGATTGCTATAAGTGTGATGACTAGCAATGAATCTATGTGATGATAGCTATCTTTGTGATGACCGGCGATATCTATGTGATGATTAGTAGGATGATTGAATATCTGCGTGATGATTGGTGAAATCTGTGCGATGATCAGCGTGATGACTGCTCGGTAATGGAGCTGAATTGTTATTAAGTTAACAAATATCGAGAGGACTGCTGTGATGGTTGGGGCTACCTACAGACGTCAGAGTGTGGGACTTCAATGACTACTTTGACTTGAATTGCTTGACTTAATGTGACCTCCTGAACTAAATTATATGCAGGGGTTACTATGATTTGTTTTGCTTTATTTTGATATGTGATTGCCTTGTTTCTTCTTGATTGTATTGATTGATGGTTTGATTTATCTTAAGAGCCATAGTGGTGACGAATTGTACTCTGTGTTGATGATAGGAAGGTGATTCATTGATTTTCACCTTTGATGTCATGTTGATGACAAAAGCTCCTAGGGGGGAAATGGGGAATGAGTGTGATTCTGGAATTCGCCATGGGGCGTTAGGATGGCGTCAAACATTGCTTGAGGAAGTCTTGTTTGACTGAAATTTGTGTAATTGGATGCTAGGATTAAGGATCTGAGCATGAGGGTTTAGTCACCAGTTGACTTAAGTAGGCACGATATGAAAGGTTATGGAATTGATGGTCTTAGGTGTGAGATATGTGCATATCGTGTTTAGGTTGAGGTGACTTGAAAATATGTTTTGCTTTGTGATTTTGAGTTTACTCATACGGGCTTGCAAAAGCTTACCGGGTTTTGTTGTGTGGGAACCCGGTACACTATTCAAACGGTGTAGGGGTTAATCTTACAGGTCAAGATAATCGTGGCTGAAGCAGTGGCGGCATCCTTGCAGCTTTATGGTAGGAAGCCATTTTTGTGACTTTACCGTTGATAAGGACTTCCGTTGTATAGTTAACTCTGAGCAGCATTTACGTTTTATTTTGTTGTTGACAATTTAATTCGTAAGCATATGTAATATATGACTCTATGAAACAGGTCAATATTGACATAGTGGGTTCAGGGCATCAATATGTACTTGGGTTAAAAGGAAAAAAGTTTCTAGGTATTTTGTATTGATGGCTGAACGTTCACGCATATGTAATTATGAGATTATATATCGATTTTCATGTGTGCAAAATCAGGGACGTGACATTAACGCAATGAAAACCAAAAACTGATGAGCACCTCTTTGATAGTACACAGAACTAAACAAATCTCAAATAGTTATTCAATCAACTATCATTAAGATCCTTTCAATATTTTATAAACAAATATCTGGAAGATGCCAGCAAGCTAGTAGACATGAATAGTTAAGTAGTATTCTGTTATCTACATACAACCTTTGATTTGTTCTTTTACGCCATATCATGAGCTGGAAAAGGTACCAAATTCAAATTTCTAACATGTTTTAGGGATTCTAGTTTCTTTAACAGGGTCGATCTGTAATTTTTTAGTCAAGTTAATATGGAACTTGAGTACCAGCTTCCTCATTTTTATTTGTATTATGCTTGGAGCACCTTGAACATACAATTAGAACTGCTTTTGAAAGTGTGACACAGGGAAAAGGCAATCATCATCTTTAAATTAGCACATTAAAAACAATGCTTCTCTTTCTCATCTGCCAACTTTTATTTTTTCATAAATCAACGCTCTTGAAATTTACACATGGACGTTAAATATACCATGCTTGTAGACCACCAAACATATGAACAGTAAGAAACAAAATGCATACAAACACAGAACCTTAGTAGCAGCATAAATGCAGAAAAATGAGGTCAAAATGCAAAACGTTTTTAAGTGTCTCAAAGTGCTAAAAGCAAATAAAATTAAACTCATATAATGAGCCTCCAAACTAATACATTCTGATCATTGTTTGATGTATGGCATATAGACCAGTATACAATAATTCACTCCTCACGTCAAAAATGGCAATTTTCCTAAATCTTTCTGCCATATACTCCTAAAGAAATGCTTAGCGATCCATAAAGCTGGCAAAAAAAATACCCGTAGAAAACTATTAGCTCTCAGTTTTCCTTTCCAGTGTTTAAGTCCTTATGCACATAAATTGAACATTTCCAAAGTTTTTCATCTCCTTCCTAAAGGTTTCTTACATCTTGGATAAGTCATCTAAGCCAACATTATAAAGAGAGCATTAGTATTAGCACTTCTCTCAAGTAGGCAGTGAAATACAGAAACCACCCTACACTATGAACTGCAAGATTTCTGTCAATTATGCATTAAATTTATTCTGAAACCAATATATGCAGTTTTCTGCAAACAATGTAGTGTACATAAGCAAACACTATTGAATCCAATAGTAAAAAAATAAATCATTCTTCCAAAGAAAGCTACTCAGGAAATCCTGATGTGAAATTAGAGTTGTATTATAAAATATCAGAGTGAATAGATAGTTCAAACAACTTCCAGAGCAAGCTTCAATAAATCAAATTAATCTACATCGTTCCATCCTAAATTAACTGCTAGCTACCAAATGTTTTATAGTTTTTTAAGGGGACAAATCACGCTATAAATAACAAATGATGAAGGTACTATACAATTGCGTCCTAATTTACACTAGAATCAATATCTCCCATTCAAAAGGCCATGAATCATTATGGGAAAAAAAAAGGGGGAGGTTCTCAGCATTGAAAAACATATTAACGCAATTGAGAAACAAAGCGAGAAAAAACAAACCACCAAAACAGATTTGATCTCTTTTCGTTACAGTAAACACTGTCACGGATCTAAAAGTAAACATTGATAAAATGAAAACCTTTTATCACCCAGTAATAGAGTGAATTACATTTATATAAACCCTCAAAATTCAAACAACAAAATCAAGGTTCCCAAAGAATGGGGCGTCTTCTACTGCCTAAAGATGCATATGCCCAGCTGGCATCATTTCAGACACCAATATTGTTGGTAAATATGTTGGTCTAATTGCTATATTTATAAGAAAATCAATAAACATTTATGCAGATAAATCTAACCAAAATAGAACCGATAAAAGTTAGAAAAACCTTAAATAATATGGTCGAGTCTAGAACTTGGTTCTATGTCCTTAAGACGAAATTGCCTCCTCATCGGTGCTTCAAGGATTTTAATGGCAAACGTCTCCCAGGATACAACGACCTTCTTCTTGTGATAGTAGCACTTCAAACCTCAAGAACAGCGAACTTAGATTGTGTATGAACTCTCTCTTGAAAAAGACTCAATTGGTTTTCATGACACTAGGAAAACTCATATGTAAAGGAAGAGGAGGAAAATGAATTCAAGAAGTTATTTTCAGAATATGGTGTGGCAAGTGTTTTATAGATGTAAGGTGACTTTTGGAGGAGAGATGACTTTTCACCAAAAGTTATCTTTTGTGATCAGCCATGATTTCTCATAACATAGTCATTTACAAATATTCAACTTCACACCTTTTCACTAATTATTCATCCACAAATAATGGAAAATAAAATACTTAATATTAAATTTTCCAACAAATATGAACGTGAAATTGTAGGAGAAAAGCAAGGGCAAAAGCGCCATTCAATTCGAGCCTAATGAACAGTGCTGTGAACAACTGACCGTCCTTATATACCCAATCACACTACAAAGAAAACCACAAAAGATTTTATGCAAGGCTCAATACCTCTCTCTTTCTGCCTGCAACTCTCTGAAGCTCTCTCTTTCTTTCTATCCCTAGATCGTTATATCACCCTCACTCTGAAACTCTCTCTCTCACACTATTTCTTTCACAATCTAATACTTTCTCTCTCTCTCTCTCTCTCTCTCTCTCTCTCTCTCTCTCTCTCTATATATATATATATATATATATATCCCTAAATCCTTCTCCTATCTCTCTTTTGACACATCAAACTGAAGAAACCAAAGACCACAAAAACCCATCGCACAACAACAACAACAAAAGAAACTAAATCCCGTAATTGACACTAAAACAAAGGGACATAACCCAATAGCTTCACATAACTCAAACTTACGAAACCTCCTTCCACTTTCTGCAACCCGATTTAAAACAACGAAACAGACAATCAATCATCAACAACCACTCATTGAAAAAGGGTAGATCGTAAGACCAAAAGAGTACCCAATCATACTACAAAGAAAACCATAAAAGAAAGAAAGAAAGAACGAAAGAAGAAGAAGGGAAGGAAAAAAAAAAATTTACCCAGGGCTTAAAGTCAAATATAACGAGATTGAGAGAATGAATTTTTGATATATTATTACACCCATTCTGTGGTGTATATAAACAGATTACAATCGTACTACAACTATTGTGTACTACTGTACTACACAACATATACAAGGTAAGTAGTTACAACAATATATTCCCTTGTTAGTCTATTCTTAATAGGGAACTATGACTCACACTAACACTCCCCCTCAAGTTGGCGCATATACATCAACCATGCCCAACTTGCTTAGTGAGTCATAAAATGCATTCCTGGAAACTCCTTTGGTAAGTACATCTGCAAGTTGCTCTTCAGTTGGAACAAAAGGAAAACTAATAATTTTGGCATCTAGCTTTTCTTTTATAAAGTGACGATCAACCTCCACATGCTTAGTACGATCATGATGTACTGGATTCTGTGATATGTCAATGGCTGCCTTGTTGTCATAATACAACTGCATGGTACTCTTGAGTTTGAAACCCAAATCATGTAACAAATTTCTCAGCCACAATAATTCACACACTCCGTGAGCCATACCCCTATACTCAGCCTCAGCACTAGATTGTGCCACAACTTTCTGTTTCTTACTCTTCCATGTAATCAAATTACCTCCCACAAAGGTAAAGTAACCCGATGTTGACCTCCTGTCTGTAATGTTTCCAGCCCAATCTGCATCTGTGAAGCCACAAACCTCAAGAATGTTGTTGTGTTTAGAAAACAGTACTCCCCTTCCTGGAGCTGACTTTAAGTACTTCAAAATTCTCATAACAGCATCCATATGACTCTCACTCGAGTTATGCATGAACTGACTCACCACACTAACTGCATATGCAACATCTGGTCTAGTATGAGCCAAATAAATCAAGCGCCCAACCAACCTCTGATAGCGAGCTCGATCAGTAGGTACCTGATCTGGATACTTAGCTAAACAATGGTTCTGCTCAATAGGAGTATCAACAGGTCTGCAATCCAACAAACCTGTCTCTATCAGCAAGTCAAGGACATACTTCCTCTGGCACAGATAGATTCACTATGACAAAAAGGCTTTCAGACGACACACATCAGACGACATAAATTTTGTTTTATGTCATCTGAGTTTTTCAGACGACATAATGTTCTTTTCTGTCATCTGAATATACACTAAAACCATACTGGTTTAATTTGGAAAAATGGTGAGCATTCAGATAACAGATTTGTGTAGTTGTAAAAGGTGGTGATTTCCTATCTCAAATTTAGATAAATGGTGAGCATTCAGACAACACTTATATGTTGTTTGAAAAGATGGGAAAAAACCCTAGCAGAAATTTTAGATTTCCCTCCAACAAGTTGAGTCTTTTCCCTCTTAAGCGCCCAAACCTTATAGTTAACTAATCAATAGGGTGATATTCAGACAACATATAAGTGTTGTCTGAATAAGGTGAGTTTGACTTTTTTTGTTTTAGGTCTCTTTTGGCATAACATAAACACTTCGTGTTTTTTTTCATTCCCACAAATTCTGTCTAAAACTCTCTCTCCTTCAGCAAAACCCCGTCTTCCTCTCCATCTCTCTCATTTCCTTCCCCAAACCCCACAACCTCCCCAACAGCCACCGCAATCACTTTCAATCAAAAACCAACATGCCCCAAACTCCGCCTCTTCCTCAACCCTCCGTTCAGATCCAATCCCCAGAAGGCTGCTCTCCCAAAAACAATGGTTTTTTTAATTTGGGCATTTAGGGTTCTTCTGATTTTGGGGTTTGTCTGGTTTCTTACATTTTTCTCATGATTTTTCTTACTGCAGATTGAAATTGATGAAATCTCTCTCGCAAAGGCAATGCTTCGAGGCGTGGCTGGAGGAGGTGCAACCTGGCCTGGACGCGTGGGGAAACGCCTTGCAGAGGCTGTAAGGAGGATCCTTAGCCTCGCCTTCGCTCTGCCATGGATTCCCAGCACGCATCTCTAGGCCGCCGAATGGTACCGACCTCTTCGCCGTCAACTTTTTTGATTCTCTATTCGTTATTAAACTTTTGATATATGGATTTGGAATATCCTCTCTTTCTTATTTGCATTTGGTTCAATTTTGCAGTTCGAAGAAATTCGTCAAAAGCGAGCTGCAGAAAGATTGAGTAAAACTTCTTCGGGACCCGATCTCAGCCAGATCCCACCTATCGGTCCGTTATTTATATTTTCTTCAACTTCTCTGTGAACTTTGGAATTGAATTTTGCCTTCTATTATCGCTCATAATTTTCTGTGCACAGATAATGGAGGAATGAGAAAATCGGAGAGCGCAAATCGACTCTCTGAGGTAGGAAAAAAGAACCTTTTTTTTTTCTTTTCAAGTTTATATGATTTGATTAACAATTTGTGATCTTTCAGTTCTAAATTCTTATAAATTTATTAAATGGATTGTGCAGAGCGATGTTAGTACTTTAGTTTCTCAGATAAGAGACTTGGATAGGAAGAATGTAGAACTGGAAGAACAAAACAAAAATTTGGCTTCCATGGTAGGACTCTTGTGTTTGTTGTGCTTGTTTGTTTCTTTTCCAAAAGTTTTCACTTCAGGAGGGTTTGGTTGTGGGCAATGGTCAGTTTGGTTGCCTAATTATATTGTCGACTTATACAAGCTGGGCAAAGAGGCTGATAACAACAACATCGCCGTAGGATCCCGGGGCGGCGTTGTCGATAATCTTTTTGTCGGCAAATCCCTCAATCGAGACTCCGATATCGTCTTTGATTATCAATAGAAGGTCACCAGGGACTTCCAGTACCTGCAAGGCGATTATTACATTGCGCCTCTCTTCACGGTATGATGGACTTCGATAACCTTCTCGTGTTCAAGAACGACGACCCACTCCTCAACCCTCTGCTAAGAAAAGGTGGGTCTTCTCTTCTCTTCGATTTGGTATTTAGGTTTTCTTGCTTTCTCACTTTACTTTCTTGATTCATTTAATTTTTTTTGTATGAATTTTGCTCTCTTAGAACTTAAAATTTCATTCCTTCTTTTTTGTTCTCGACCTTTTCAACTCTTGAGGTCGATTGAACGTGATTACTATTCTTGTTGGACTTGGAGTGAAAAAGTGAGAGCCCAACACTTGAACATGATCTGTAAATGGAAACAGTCATAGCAGATCTTGCTTTTGCATATACGTTAATGTGAAATTGACACTATAGGGATGCTAATATGGCTTAGACCTCGAGTTTATGATTTTTTTTTTGTTTCAGTAAATGATTAATATGTAGTGATTTTTTTTTGGAGTAAAATGTCTCTTATTTTGTGTTGTATTAGGAAATTGGATGATATTTTGACTGATGTGAACTGGAGAAGGTGAGGTCTTGGTTGCCAAGTGGGAAGGTTAAGTCTGTGCGGTTGAATGATGTGAACTGGGGGATTAGTTGGAAAGATCGGCGAATTCCATTGTAAGTTTTGTGTCACAGTTTAATATTAGACTCTGTTAGTTTTTGAAAGAATGTTTGGTTCCTTTTTGAGTTGGGAAAATGATTTTGATAATTCTGTAAATGTTTTTGTGGTTGATATTAGGCATGGAACCTTTGGAAATGAAGTTGCTACGGTGCTTGGCGGTGGTACTGTACCAGGTGTGATCAAATTATGTCTCTTTTTGTTCACCAATAACTGTTGCAAGTTTAACTTTTGTCTTTCAGTTATTCTTAACTTTGATGAACATTTAGCCTTGGCTTATGGAGTATATGAATCATTCAGTCCTCGTGTCCTGTGTTTTGGCTTATGTATTTAGTTGCTTCTTTTAAAAGCTTTTGGTATATAGTTTATGTTCCTTTTGTTCCCAGTGATTTAAGTGGTTGTAAGTTTTTTTTTTTTTTTTTTTCCTTCTGGTTTTTTGAATGTTCATTGGTTTTAGTTGGCGGTGATCCTAGTGCTGGCAAGAGTACACTTGTATTCCAGGTACTGCAATTTGAGCATATGGAGCTTTTCCTTTGCAGCTTATTCAGAACCTAATTATATGTCTGTTATGTCTTTGATTTTCAAAATCTTAGTCCCCATATTTACTATTACTCTTTTGTTTCTTTTTTCCCACGTCAAATTATACTATTAAATTGCCAGATTGCTGCACTTATAGCTGAAAGACATGAGCTGGGTAAAGCATCCTGTGTTTTAAATGTCTCCGGTGAAGAGGTTAGCGTTTTCCTAAGTCTGGTATTTTTATATAGTCATTCTGTTCTAACGGTTCACTGATGCAGTATAGTGGCTCTCCAGCTATCTAATTCTTGTATGCAGTTGCGTTTTCTATGTTTGCTGATCAGCTGAATCATAGATTTTGTTTAGAGGATTCTTTTACATATTGTTAATGTTATTATGTTATTTACTGTTTAACGCTTATCTGAGATAAGGTAACTGAATAATAATTTTATTTCAATAAAAAAAAAGTGGTAATCCATTTAGATTGAAAATGTGGCTGAAAGCCTGAAAGACTTTGGTTGTGGAGCTGAAGTAATATGAATTGGTCAACAAGCCTGAAACATCTCTGGTTTCACCATGCCATGCTATGTCTTTAGAAAAACATACAAACAAAGAAAGAAAGAAAAAAAAAAGGATATGATTTGTAGTTTAATTCACATTGCTGTCTGCTAGCAGAGTAGTGAGCAAATTGGGAGCAAAGCTGATTGTATGGAGATTAAAACAGAGGGTCTTTTCTTGTACTCAAGTACTGATATTGAGGTGTGTAGTTCTCGATTCATGCTGACTTAGCCTTTCACAATACTCTTATTCAATTTGAGGTAAATACTGACAGGTCATCACTTAATTTTATTTGACACACTATCCTGAATTCCTTGGGCTATTCTGAAAGTGTTTATTTCTAACGATTAGATTTTAATCAGTCTCATGCACACTAGATCCAAATTCCACATTTCTGTGCAATGACAAAAGACTAGTGGAGTGGTGCTACACCTTCCAGTTTTCATGACTTTATTACAGTAATTCTATTATATGTATTTCAAACATAAGCGCACATCCGCATTCCATGCCTATTGTATCATCACTGAGCAGCAAGGCATGTTATTTGTCCTAATCTGGAATATTTTGAATAAAGCTGAGCAACTGATTTTCATGCTTTTCCTCAGGATATATTAGAGGAAAGTTGGTCTCTGGCTCCTTAAGCTCTAATTGCTGATTCCATTCAAACAGTTCATTTAAAAGGAGTGGTTGGAAGTCCTGGAGGCATTGTTCAGGTTGGAGTTTTTACTTGTAACATACCAAACATATGATCAAATTCTAGATGTCTGATCTTCATTGGCTGCTTTGGCTATAACACCTTTCGGGAGAATCAAAATTGTGTAGTACTTTGAAACTTGTTTCAATCAATTTATACTTAAAAACTTGTTTCCTTTTGACAATGTTTGCATTGCATCTGAACACCCACACTTTTGACTACTAGGTTCTTGACTGTGAGACACCTTCATGTAGTTGTCTAATTTTCAAACTCTAAACCAACTAGGTTGAGATTATCAAAAACACTAACCTCACATTATAATACCATACAATGGCTTCAGGACTGAAAGTACTGAGCTCTGGCAATTCTATTCTGTGGCAGGTGAAGGAATGCACGTCAGCCTTGCTGCGTTTTGCGAAGAGGTCTAGTTCTGAAAAATAAAAGTTAAAACAATGAAAATATTTTAGTCTTCCCGAGCTGACAATTGTTTATGTGTAACTGAGTATCATTTGAAATTTTGTTTTCCGTTTTATATGTTGAATATAGGGATAGTGCCAGGAAAGCTCTTAAGTTCTGCTACTTGATTATGCCTTAAACAGAAATTCAACTTTATTTTTTCTCTTGTAGGCCTCATTTGAGCGAGCAAAAAAATGGGTGCTAGAACTGAAATCACAAGGTATTGCTCGCACTTTCTTGCTGTCTAAACTCACTCAGTCCTTGGCTGCTTTAAACAATTTTAGGCTATAACTTTAATTTCAGTTTTGTTTAGGTGCTGTACTCTGTATACTAACTCTATGCGAGTTTGCGTCTTTCAATATAGCTAATTCTATCTACTTGGATCATTCCCTTATGACAAGGCAATCCAAATATGGTCATGGCACTAGCTGGGAATAAAGCAGATCTAGTAGAGTCAACTCTCGGTCAATATGCACTTGTTGCTTTATTTTAGCATTCTTACTATGGTGTTTGAAAGCTTTTAAATTTTTTATTTTATTCTTTTCTTATAAGGGAACACGTAAAGCCATGAAAGATGTTTGTTTGAAATATAATCGATGTCAAGATTTTGCTTCTAGTTAGTTTGTTAGTCATGAGGTATCATCTTGTTTCTTGCTCTGTTCTTGCTCTAATTGGGCTCGTCGTCTGAAGGTTTTTGTTGTTTTCTTGCAAGCTAATATGTTCTCTAATCTATTCTCTGATTTGCTTCAAAGGGCTGTAAGACCTCAGTTTGCTCTTTGTGCTGGCTTGCTGCAAGAAAATGGATCCTTATTTACTAGCTATCATTTTCATGGATGCCCACAATAGAAAAGACAAATTTAATCATGCTTTGGTAAGCTTTTTTCTTTTCTTTTCTTTGGTAAGGACACTTGAGTAATGTGGCTTGATGTTTTGCTATTTTGTTTATTATTCTGCTAAACTGCTTTGTCCTTGGTTGCATGATATCTGATCCAGTAAGACAAGGATATAACTTCATTCTATGTGCATATTATCTGCAGGGTTATGCATATATACTCACACACCCCGGAATACCTTCCGTCTTCTATATATGAACACTTCTATGATTCGGGTGATTCCATTCATGATCATATTGTGAAACTGGTACAGCAGTATGGCTAGCTAGTTCTTTTATTAACTTGTGTCTAGTAGAAATTCTTCCTTGTTTAAGTATTTGGACTTGTCTGCATATCCAAATTAGTAGACATGGGTCATTTTGAATCGATATTCATGATTAGGTTTGTGTACATGAGACAATGGTGGATTAATGGAAATTGCAATGAATGATTTTGGATGTGGATTTTATGGTTTCAAGAATAGCCAATTTTAATTTCCAAAATGCATGCATACCAATTGTACAGGGGACTACTAAAATGTGTCGTCACAAACTGCAAGCTACAACAAAAGCACACCAAAACGTGTGGTTGCAGCTGCACAGACACAACACAAAAATCAATAATAAATCTATTGTCTTTTTGACAATGGGACAACAGAAAATTGTAGTCTGAAAGCCAAAACAACAACATAAGTTAGTTGAAAGTATTGGCTAAAGTGTATAACAACAACAAATAAGTGTGATTGGATGTGATTACAGACAATATAAAACACGTACTATTTATATTCAGACTACAAAAATTTGTCGTCTAAATAATCTCAAACGACAGTAAATTGTCGTCGTAATGAGATTGACATAACAGAAAGAATATGATATCTATTGTCTAAACCATTTCCCAACATCATATATGTATAATTTCAAAATCTTTCACACAACACTTAAATGTCATACAAACCAACCCTAGAACGACACTTAATTGTCCTCTGATTCTCTTTACGACCACATATAATTGTCGTGTAAAGTTAATTAGCACAACCTTTAAGTGTTGTTGTATGAGAGAAGACACTACATATGAGTCTTCATTTTTCTTATTTAAGGGCATTCAGACCACACAAATAAGTCTTGCAAATATGCTTCACACAATAGTATTTAAAAAATACTGTGGTTGTTTTGTTTATCAGACAATACAAAACTATTGTTTGAATGCTTTTAAAGATACAGATCACAATGTTCCCAAAATGAAAAACTCATCAGACGACACAAGACTTTTATTTTTTTATGTCGTCTGATGCCCCCAAGAGACGACACCGTACTAGACGACACATTTTTGTTCGTTCAGATGACAGAACAGTTCTGTCGTCTGAAGGCCTTTTTGACATAGCGATTCCTTCTCTCCCCCTGGCTACCTCAATTCCTAAGAAGTACTTAAGTTCACCCAAGTCCTTCATCTCAAACTCAGAGGCTAGCTATCTCTGCAGTCTATCTATCTCAACAGTATCATTTCCAGTGATTACCATATCATCCACATAAATAATTAGAGCTGTTACTTTCCCTTGTTGATGCTTAAGGAACAAGGTATGGTCTGAGTTGCTCTGTCTGTAACCAACCTTCCGCATGAAATGTGAAAATCTTCCAAACCAAGCACGAGGTGACTGTTTAAGACCATACGGAGATTTTCTCAATCTGCATACAAAATCACTGGGAGAAGCAACTACATACCCAGGTGGAAGGCTCATGTACACTTCCTCGGCTAACTCTCCATGAAGAAATGCATTCTTGACATCAAACTGTAGGAGTGGCCAGTTTAAACAAGTAGCAATGAGAGCAGAACCCGAATAGTGTTCATCTTGGCAACAGGAGCAAACGTTTCATCGTAGTCTATACCATACGTCTGAGTAAACCCCTTTGCTACAAGGCGTGCTTTGTACCGATTCACTGATCCATCTGCATTATGCTTCACTGTAAACACCCAACGACAACCTGCAGCCTTCTTGCCTTGTGGTGGAGGCACAAGTTGCCAAATATTGCTCTTCTGCAACGCCTCCATCTCTTCCTCCATTGCCTTCCTCCACTTTGGATCCCCCAATGCATCTTGCACTTTGTTAGGTACTGATACAGCAGATATTTGATTCACAAAAGATTCATATGACTTAAACAACCTCCTAGTGGACATATAATTGGCTACTGGGTATTTTGATTTGGCAGTAAGGGTAGGTTCATATCTTTTGGCTGATTGACCCTGAGTGGTCCTATTTGGTAACACATATTGCCTAACATTAAACTCATTACTACTAGTACTAGTGGGTGGACATACCTCAAATGAGTGATCTTCAGTACCAGGAAGCTGTGGGTCAGGGGTAGAAGCAATGGTAGGAGGGACAATTGTGTCTTCAACATCATTTCTGGGCATAGAGACTGGTGCTTAGATGTTTGGAGTTGTATCTTCAACATCATTTTCAGCCACAGAAACTGGTGCTTAGATGTTTGGAGCTTCTACTTCTAGCGGCAAGCTAATGGTCTCAACTGGATCTGTAAAAAAACCACCTGCCTCTTCTCCTCCTTCTGATTCCTCCTCCTCTCCATGATATAGCTCTTCAAAAAATGAATTCTCCCCCTGAAGAGCTGTATCTGAAGAGGTAAAATAACTCATGTCCTAAAAAAAAGTAACATCCATAGTGACATAGTACTTACTGGTAGTTGGATGAAAGCACTTGTACCCTTTCTGATACCCTCCGTAGCCAACAAACACACACTTAAGTGCCCGGCATCCAATTTAGACCTCTGGTTCTTAAGAGCATGGACAAAAGCAACACAAGCAAAGACACGAGCTGGAAGATTATGAAATGAAAGTAAGGAGACATGAGATGCAAGAACCTCAAATGGAATTTTTCCTTGAAGGACACTAGAGGGAAGACGATTGATAAGATGGGAGGAAGCATATACAGCATCGCCCCAAAGATACTTAGGCATATGGGCACTAAAGAGAAGGGCACGAGCCATATCAAGTAAATGACGGTTTCTCCTTTCAGACACTCCATTTTGTTCTGGTGTTTGTGGACATGTGGTTTGATGAACAATCCCATGGGTGTTAAAAAACTCTTGGAAAACATGATTAACATATTCCCCCCCATTGTCAAAACGAATGACTTTAATGGTGCTATGGTACTGTGTTTGAACAAGAGTACGAAAAGTTCGGAAAGCTGGAAAGACTTCATCTTTGGTTTTAAGAAGGGCAACCCATGACAATCTCTTACAATCATCAATAAACAACACAAAAGATCTCATACCCGATACAGTGGGCTCTCTAGAAGGTCCCCAAACATCAGAATGAATCAACTCAAAAGGAATAACACTTTTATTAGACACTCTAGGAGAATAAGTAGCACGATGACTCTTGGCCAAAACACATGTTTCACAACGTAAATCAGACTCATTCACACAAATAAACAGAGTACGCATGGTTGTTTTCATAAGACTAAAAGAAGGATGCCCTAAATGGCGATGCCACAACCAAATTTCACTTATCTTATCAGAATTCGAAGTCAAGGAGACTCGGGACTGTGCTCCTGGTTTCTCTCTCGCGTATGTATGATCCAGATGAAACAACCTGCCCCTCAGATACCCCCGACCGACTATCTCCCTGGTGAGAAGATCCTGAAAAATCACATACATAGGATAAAAGGTTACGGAGCATTTAGACTCAGTATTCAACTGTGGAACAGATATCAAGTGATGAGACAAGTCAGGTACATATAACACATTATGAAGCTCTAAAGTGGGAGTAATACGCACTGACCCGGACCCTAACACAGGAAAAGCCTCCCCATTGGCATTGGTGACATAGGACACTGGTGGGGAAGACAAGTCTATCTACACCAAACAACACAATCAGATATCTTTTGCGCTTCTTTCAGGCATTTCCACAGTAACAAAAACCTTACATTATGAATAAATCAAAAGCTTTACAACAGCAACACTTGAGCAAACATATGTAACAAAAATGGATCTAAAATCATCACAGACTTGCATTTACGGGACTCAAAGTCTGTTTAAGCCAAACAAAAGTATCAAATATCTCATATCTTTCTCTTTCAAGCATTTTCTCAGTAACTAATGTTGCACATTATGAATTTATCAAAAACTTTACAACATCACCACTTACCGAAACGTAATCGAAGCAACAAATTATACGTAGGTGTATTTTTAGCGAAACATAAAGCAAAAATCAATTTCAAAATAGGATTGAGTTAAAAATAGACCAATATTTAGCACAATATACAAACCTCCAGCAATCATTGTGAGCTTTGAACAGTAAGGTTCTTCTACTTATGTGTTTGCGAATGATGGAGGCCCCGACTCGGTACAACAGTTGAACTTTTAAATTTGTTCAAATGATTGAGTGGTATAGGAATTAAGGTCACATACTTCAATTGGGAAAATCCCAGAACTCGATTAAACAAGATCCATAAATTGATTGGGGAAAAAGACTCCCCAGAAATTTAGACAAACAAGCCTTCTGTTTTTCTGCACTACACTATGAGCAGTGAGCCTTCCCAGCAAATCCTTTTGTAGCACCAAGTTTCCCTAACAAGACCAACAAAATAGAAGAAACGTGTTACAAAATTGAAGAACTATACCCAAACTCAAAACCCCAAAACACAAATCAACTTTAATTGAAAGAAGAAAGAGTTCTTGTTTGACAACATGGAAGAACCCAGTCGAAAAAACCCCAAAACACAAATCATTTGCAGAAAAAAAAAACCCTAAAATCAATCGAAGATTGAACCCAGTCAAAACCCTAAACTACAAAATGATTGAAACCCTAAATTGCTTACTAATATCCAATTTGAAAACAGCTCTTGCTGGAGAGCTCCATTAATACGAACATGAAAGATGAAGTAGAGACTAAGAAGAAGAAGGAGAGACTACGAAGAAGAATAGAGCGAGTGAGAAGATGAAGGAGAGAGTGAGAATCGAGATCTGAGAGAGCACAGTGAGAAGGAGAGAGGCTGGTGTTTGAGTTTTCTAGTTTCACAGGTTCTAGGTCAAGTTGAGAGAGCTGAGTGGGAAGGAGAGAGCGCGGGGTGATGTTTGAGTGTTTAGTCATGGTCAAACTGAGTGAGAAGGAAAAAAAGTGACTTAGTTAATTGCGAGGGATATATGTTAAATAGTATAAGTCAAAATAATTTGGGAAATTTTAAAACAACCCCCACATTTAGACAACATTTAAATGTTGTCTGAATGTCACAACATTTTCCAGTCATCTAGGGTGTGGTTATTTGAGAGGGAAAAGACTCAATCAACTTTTGGATATCCCTCCAAATTTGAGATAGGAAATCACCACCTTCTACAACAACACAAATGTGTTGTCTGAATGCTCACCATTTATCCAAATTTGAGATAGGAAATCACCACCTTCTACAACTACACAAATGTGTTGTCTGAATGCTCACTATTTTTCCAAATTAAACTAGTATGGTTTTAGTGTATATTCAGACAACAGAAAAAAAAATTATGTCTTCTGAAAAACTCAGATGACATAAAACAAAACTTATGTCGTTTGAAATGTGTCATCTGAAGGCCTTTTTGGTATAGTGGCTATTCCCCGAATCCTACTATGCCGAACCATCTACTCTGTAGACTGGGCATTTGAAACCGAAGGGCCCAGGGGAAAGTAGATAAAAATGTTAGCGTGAGTGGACAAAAATAAGTTATTGAAAAGAAAAAGGGACTTTATACTTTCCCGCATTTATTTCTTTCAAAAAAATCCAATGCATGCAACATTTATAAAACACATTTTTTTAAGCTCGAAAACTCGTGAAAATATACCGCTGGTTAAGAGACATCAGACTAGCCCTGTTAGTCAAGTAACAGTAGAGTATGGGGAAGGAGTTATCACCATACAAATAAGGGAGCCTCCCAGGTTTTGCTAAACTCAGCCGCAAACACATAGTAAGAGGGGAGGAGTACTAATAGGCTAACTAGTAATAAAATAAAATGACCCAGGTATGGTGGGTTAAAATCCATACGAAAATCGAAAATCAGTAAGACTTCCGTAAAATCTCACAAGAAAAAAATACACACACACACACACCAATGACGTGACCCCGCACTCCAAAATATTTTTGAATTCATAAATCAATATGCCAGAAATAATAAATAAATATAATTCTGGAATCGCCTCGGAAAAACTCGTCAAAATTCAACATAAGTCATAAATCCAAATCCGAGCATAATAATTTTATATCCGAAAGTCATTTAGAAAAACAATGCCAAAATTATAATCCAAAGCCAAATAATATGCTCGATAAATGAATGATAATGAAATAAATCCGTAATTCAGAAAATCCTCGCATGCATCATTTAAAATCAAATGTCCACTCACAGTATACGGCTAACGTGGCACCCAAGCGTAAGGATCCTCGTCTAGCGATAAGTCGGTACCTCGTCCTGTACAAAATTATATTCCATAAACAACAATTTGACACTTAAATACGATTCTAAACTGAAACCCGAAACCCCTCGTAAACCAACATCTCCATTTCTTCTTAGATTCAACCCAAACTTCACCACTAATACAAATCCGTCGATTAAAGTATTCCATAGTGGAAACAAGGGAAATCCGAAGGTCGGATTCCCATAAATCAACATTCTAAACTCCAAACTTCTCCAATTTCTACCAAAAACACATTTACAGATTCTACAACTTACAAGTAATTTATCAAGCTAAAAACATAAGCCAAAATCCTGCGCTACACCCCATCACACACCACCCACAGTGGGGCTCGTGGGCCCCACAAGTCACCCACAGTGGCGGCGCGTGGGCCCCACACGTTGCAGGCCAACTTCACCTCCGGTCACCAAATTTCAGCAACATCATCTTCTGAACAAGCCCAACACTTTTCTCAACTAGAAGAAAGTCAGAAAACATCTAGACTAGCCAGAAATCAAGCCCAACTGTAAGGCCCCGATTTGCTATAGTGAAGAAAAATTCAAACCTTCAATTCTTTCTCCACGCTTTGATTTGCTGCAAAACACTTAGAGGGCTTCAAGTGCATGCCAAGGCCCTTCTACTAGTACAAGTTTCGTCGCCGGAGCTGGCCGGATTTAGGACAAATCGGTGTTGACCTTCAATTGCTACAGTAAACTTCAAGGCTTCGATTTGCCTTTTTTCAGCCAAATTGCCGTGAACTACCGCTGCATGCTTCAAGAGGAGGAGGTGGCGCGTCGAACAAGATTGGTGGCACGTCGTCAGGTGCCCAGAGGGTGGAGATACGGTGGAGAGACAGAGAGCGCGCGGGAGGGAGGAGAGAGAGAGAGAGGAGAGAGAGAGAGAGAGAGAGAGAGAGAGAGAGAGAGAGAGAGAGAGAGAGAGAGAGAGAGAGAGAGAGAGAGAAATCAGAGTTACCGAGTGACCACAGTAATTTTTCAAATTTATACTAAATTACCTCAAACAGTAATTTTCATTTTTTGCTTATAACTTTGACATACGAACTCCAATTTTTACGTACCACATGTCCAGGTATGGACTTGGTTTAACGTCCTCTTCGACTTTTGTGATGAAAATTTTCTCAAAAACTGATCAGAACAAAAAGTCAACTTTTAGGACCACTAAAGGAATTACCGTCCAAATGACTAGTAAGCAGGTAAATTGAGATACGAGACGTAACAGTTTTGCTGTTATATATGGCCCTAACTTAAATGATCATGTCTGCCATATCTCATCTCAAATCCAATTCTGTCTCTTAGTTTTTACTCATTTATACTTGTACTTGAAATGATCCGGTGTTACCTTCATTTTTGCATGCACTTGGCCAAATATGACTAATCACGTATGTTTATGTGGAAACAAGACTCATATAAATAAACATTTCTAATTAGCAAATAACAAAACAGGTTAAATCATCTCGTGAGAAGAAATTAATGAATATAGAGTGTAATAATGAAAAAGTTTATAAAAAAAAAAGGAAAAAAATTAAACTTCCATATTTACACGAAATTTGAGGTTTCTTATACACACAAGCTTAATAGTCAACAATTTGATCATTTATAAGCCTCGAATTCACTACAAATAACTGGGCACTAAATGATCATTATATGTGGTCATAAAATAGTGTCACTAATTAACTAGATTTAGTGACAAAAAGTGTATACTTATCCTCAGTATTGTGCGACCGACAAGCTTACAATGGTTGATCGTCAATAAGTAGTAACCGAACATTCGTGACTTACGGCCAAACTTTTATTGACCACAATTTCATCACTGAAAGTTGTCAAAATTTTGTCACCAAAAAAAAAAATATATATATGGCAAAGAAGTTCAGTCGGCGAGATAACGGTTTAAACCGACGCCCTATTTACTAGGGTAATTAACCCTTTACAGTAGCTCCGCTATTACAGGACGTGTATCCCATTTTAGGATAGGGGCCCGGGACCTTGCTACAATATTCGCCCTATTATACATTATACATTATACATACTACTAAAGTTGGTGGGATGGTTACTGTTACTAAGCCGGTCACAGTAGCGGCTTGAGTCGAGCCGATGATATAATCGTAATTCTGCCCTTATTTTATAAAAATTTACATCGTTGCACTACTAGAATTATGCCATCAGACATCACCACTACTAAATCAGTCGGAATTGCACGCGATGTAAAAAATACATCCTAATATCGGTTTATGAAATATCGATTTCTATTGTGATTATAAACATGAGTCGTTAAATTAACTGATGTGTAAAGTCTCGTTCAAAAATTTTGAAAAAACGCGCAGGGACTAAGTTGAAAATTTCAGAAACGCGGGGGGACCAAAATATTCAATCCCCCCAACACTTACACTTTTTTTCACTTGTCTGAAACTTTTGAACCCTAATTACTAACTCTCACTTCAACTCCAGCGCGCCTCCTTCTTCACATCGACCTCATTCTCCAACCTGACCCTCCTTCCCCTCCATCTCCACCTCCGACCATCACCTCTCTCTCTTCTCCTTCTCTCTTGCTCCCTTGTCTTTCCAAACCCTACTCTATCTATCTCTCTCTTCTCTTCTCTCTCTCTCTCTTCTCTCTTCTCTCTCTCTCTCTCTCTCTCTCTCTCTCTCTCTCTCTCTCTCTCTCTCCCTAGCTCACACAAATCGAGCCATGGCTACTCCCAGGCTTCTCGGTCCTCCTGAGCTCCAAAAACCCTCACGCACCACCACCGCTCCGCCGCCACCCCAACCGGAATCCAAACCCGCCACAGGCGAACCCTTCGTGGACCTGATGGTGGTGATCTATTGGTCAGATGTCTCTCTTGTGTTCTCTCTCTCCATCATCGGCCGCTAGGGGGTGGATCCGTGGGTTGGCTTCCCCTTTCGTCTAGTCCCACTGAGGTTGGATCCTTCAGCTACAAAATGTCGTCTGACTCGTCACCACCGTTAACTTACTCCATTACTCTATCCTGTCAACCCGTCCAAATCGTCGCTGCCCCCCATATCTCCGATTCCGATTTCAGGCGAGTCACAGTTGCACTTTGTTTTTACTTTTTAGAATGTTGTGGTTTTCGGTATTGTTAAGACCCAGTTATAAATAGAGTCATAGAGATGTTGAATTAAGTAGTTTATAGTCTATGGCATCTTGCAGGAGTGCTATCGATTCTTCTTTGTTTAAGTAGTGGCTGAAGAACACCCAGAGTGAAAATGGGATTTTACACGGCGATTCCATGTCTCTTACACGAGTTCTAATTTAGGTAGTTCATTCCATTCAAGTGGGTTAATTGGTTATTATGATTTCCTCATCAGTTGACAGAGTTGTCAGTAATAGGCTTATATATCATATCACTTTAGTCGTTTCTAATTCTTTGATTGATATTTTGGGTAAGGAGTGGATATGTTTAGGAAGCACATTGGTTTTCTGAAATTCCAAGCAGATGTATTCGATAAACAAACAGGGAAAAAGGTAAATCCATCAATGTCAATCAGCTGCGTGGCTTGTCTTGAAATTCTACTTTGCTTCATCTATTATTTTTTTATTCTTCTTTTTTTTCCCGTATGAACTTAAACATACTTAGGTTCCAGGTATTGTGTTTGCACGAGGAGCAGCTGTAGCTGTGCTTATCCTTTTGAAGTCAGAGGAGATGACGTATGTTGTTCTTACTGAGCAGGTAGATATTTGTTTTGGTTTTTGCAACAAGCTTTACAATGCTGTACTTATCTAATGATCTCATGCATCCCTAACATTTGACAGAAATGATTACATTTTATTTCCATCTATTCAAACCCTGTGGGAAGGATTATATTGGAGTTGCCTGATGGAATGTTGGATGTTGACAAGGGTGATTTTCTTGGAGCTGCAATCCGTGAGGTCTCTCTCTTTCTCTACTTGCTCAATTGTAATATGATATACACGTGTACACGAGCTACGCTTTCAGTTTTGGTTCTGAGCAGATAATTGTTCCATTATATAGTGGTTGATTATTGTTCAGTGTTGATGTATATCTTCCTCTAAATTATCACCATCATCCTTGCTTTTGTTTCATATGTCGGGGTTCACAGTCGCATATGTTCTATAGTTCCGTCCATTTCTATTATGGTCTTCAACCTGCTACTGCTAAAACTAGCTCTATGTTGTGTATTCTCATATGGGTGTGCTTTTCCCTGTGTATTCTCATCTAGGTGCGACTCTCTCTTTGTCGCTAGTTCCTCAATAAAATCACTGTAGTTTCTATACATGTATACTATAGTGAATTAAATATGAGGTATAGAGGATGGAGTGAGGTGGTGGAGTGATGGACTTCACCAAGCAGTTGAAGCAAAAGAAGTTCTGTCGATTCAAAACGAAACTGTAACTCTGGCATCTATTAGCTGCCAAAACTTCTTTCTCCAGGTAGGATTCTATCTCTCACCTCATTGAGTATCACATCTCAAAAAAAATTTTGTTCTCTTCGAAGTGTTTATTTATTTATATATTATCTATGACAGTTTCCTGATACGTGCAAAAGCATTCGCCAATTTAAACCCTGAAAATGTCGAGCGTTAGTATAGGATAAGCAGGGATCGTTCAAGCCGGGGATTGAGGGTGCTAACATGTGAGATAAATTTAAAGAAAAGAATATAAAAGTATACGAAAATTATAAGAATATGTACAAGTTAAGTTAGAATTGAATTAGAAATCCATATACAACACAAATACAAACAACAAATCCTAGTTAAACTCTAACTACACAAATCCATGTATAACACAAACACATATTACTATTCATGAAAACACTATTCACGGAATTAAATTATATTTTCAGATTATTAACAAGTTATTCACAATTTACATGCATACTAAAAACCTAAATCGATTTTATTTATTTACAAATATACAAGAACACAAAACATAAAAGATAGGGGGATTTTGAAGATTGAAAACATAAATTTTCAGAAAATAAATAAAAGAATAAAAATTGTTTCTATACAAAGGTGGGAAAAGAAGAATTTTTGGAAAACAATTCATCAAGAACAATTCAAGCTCAATTCATTCATGCAATATTTAATCTTTTAGTTACCATGGAACGATATCAACCAAGAAACAAAGTTACAAGCGCCCAATGTCCCTTATATGACTTCCCTTTACACTATTGAGTAGAACAAGCGCCTAAACAATATATTTCAAATGCAAGTATCACACAATCGAAGCGACTCATAATCTCATGCATTCAAATCCTTAAGAGCAAGTGAAAGTTTAGTCAATAAACATGCAAATTCAAGTACTCAAAGCAAGTCTTTTCATTACATGCATAATCTGATCTTGACCTTTGTACAAAGCCTTTACTACCATATTGAACTAGGATCAACAAGCGTTCACCTAATTACTAGCTCCAATTACATGCAATCATCCTAAGTTGGCCACCAAAGAACAAGAACATGCAAAAGTTTTCTATAAAACAAAACCAGATTATCATTCCATATATTTGGCAATTAACAAAGATCAAACACACATAAACACATCAATCATTGAAAAGAACATCAAAATCGCATCCAAAAATCAGATTGTCAACTCATGGTTTCGGTTTTACACAAAGAAAAATAAAAACAGAAATTACAACTACAAGAACACTAAACCGTGAGGTAGACATATGGAAGGTGGTAAGAACAACCCTTGATCACGTCCCAAGGTTCCAAAGCAGCTCCAAGGTGGTGGCACAAGGTGAAGATCACGACAAAGATGGAGGATGGCACGGCTAGAAACTTGAAGTAGCGAAAACCTGAAACTCAAGAGCAAACCGGTGAGAAATCGAATTTGTGGAGAAAAAGTGTTACCCCTGAACGTCTAATACACAAGGTATATATAGAAGAATGTCCCAAGGCACTCCCAATTCGTTTCTACTTGGTTTCTCTTAGTTTGTGTTGATCTAGGACTTCTTGGACACAAAACAGATTTCCAGCAGGATTGACCTCAGTATACTAAAACGGCCATAACTTTCTCTAGGAAATAGCTATTGATCGATGAACCGTAAAAATTTCTGGAAACTAGACATCCGTAGCTTTACATAAATATAAAGATCATAATTTTCTGAGCTCTGAGAGATTTTTGACACTCCGTTGAAGTTGACTGATCTGCACAGACAGATTTCCGAATCTGTAGTGGATTTGACTTTTGAGGCACAAGTTGAGTCCAATTCGGTTTTCCCTTGCATCACATGCCTCTCACATGTCTTCCACGCCTATTCTGAAGTAGAAACATCAAGAACTCCCTAGAACCTTCAAGATTATCACGGCAATTCCTCAATCCTTTTCCACTTCGAACTCTAACTCCATAATTCTCTCAAAACCGAATTCAAAATTTATTCTTCTTCCATGTGCACAGCATATGATCTTCTTGAGACTTCTAGATACTTCTTGGACGTTCCATAGACTTCTCCTAGCTTCCACAGGTCTCCTAGTATGAGTAGAACTCCATATGCAAGTAGGTTTCATAGTTGAATACAAACTTCTTTTCTGCGATTCTTCTACACTCTTCCGGAACCTTCTTGAGTAATCCTTATCCAACAGGGACTCCTTGTCATACTAGGATTCCTTATCTGAGTAGGATTGAGTTTCCTTGTTCAAGTAGAACTTCTAATTTCCGCGACTTAAGAGTTTGAATCCAAGTCAGCTTCTGATTCCTACTCCAACTAGGATTCCTTTTCCTAGTCAAACTGGGAGAACTTCCATTTCTTCATTTCTTCTCATTTCTGCGCCACTTGTGCATTCCTTAACCATTTTTGGACCTTGAGACTCCATTTTCACCTGAAAAACACTAACTAAGTTAAATTGATCAAGATAAAGGAAATAACTTAGCAAAATATAGGGTTTAAACATTATAAACGTCGCATTTTATGCTCCTATCATTTCCAAAACTTTGTGGAATGACTTGAACTGCAGCAACTAAAAGCACAGAATTTGAAAGCATATACAAGCTTAAAGTTTCAATTGTCCCCACAAACAAGCCTATGATAAGAAAGGTCGGGTTTGCTGGTTTAGCTTGCCATAATGCCGTGCACTGCTGTTTTTAAATCATATATTTAATCTCATAGCAGGAATTTAAATGGTTTGAGTTGAATATTCTATAATAAGGAGATTTGCACAAGATATTCTAGTACACCTTTTCACATTACTTACCTTATGCGTTGGCTTTCAAGTTTCTTACAATCTCTTCGTTTTCCTTCTCAGGATGAGTTTGATGTAGTTTTCAAGGCAACTAAAGGTAAATGGCGGGCAGTTGTAGTAGAGATTTCTAGAATGCACAAAACAATTCGCCCTGTACTTGTTGGCACAACTAGTGTTGAGCAGAGTGACTCATTGTCTGAGCAGTTGTAAGAAGTTGTCATTCCCCATGAGGTGTGGTCTCATTCATCCTTTTGGTTTAAGTTGATTACTGGGGGAGTTTGAAATGGAATTAAATAATTTAATGAAAACTGTGATCTTGATATGTAGATGATTATTACTTTAGCTAGGGAAGTTTAGATATGGCAGACTTGCAGTTTTCAATGATTTTATCATCTTGAAACTCAGAATGTTTTTTTTTTCAGGTTAATGAAAAGCTATTTCCATGTAAACTGTTCAATGAAAAGACCAAGTTAGCTGAGGAAGCTGTGAATTTAGCTGCTGAAACTTGGGGTCAGAGATCATTGACGGAGCTAGAAGCAGAGGAGCGTCTTTCTTACTCTTGCGAAAAGGTGACACTTTGAAACTTGTCTGAAATTTACATGTTATTTTCTGAATGGAATTAATTAAATATATGCCTTTGTTAGGGACCTGCTTTGGATGAAGTGATATATACCCCAAATCTCAATTATTCAACTCAGTGCAGGTATATTATTCTTTTCCAGCCTTTGGGGACTGTCAAGTTCGGGACATGCTGAGTATTGGGTGTTTTTAGTGGTTCTCACTGGTAGTTACAGGATTGTCTGGAGTACTTTGAACCGAGTTTTGTGAGACATTTTATAGAATGGAAATAGCATAGGGCTATTGGTTCGATAACGTAGTAGCAACCTTACATCTGGAATGAATGTGATATTATTAATACGTTATCAACCTTACATCTGGAATGAACCATATGTGATTATTAATTTGGAACTGAAATCAAGAACTTTCAGAGATGTTAATGTTTGAATGTACCATGCATGTGTTGTTAATGTAACTGCCCTTTTATCACTCTTTCTTTCTATTACATGCATGTTGCTGTCTTAATTGATTGAACCTAGTCATGCATTGTCAAAATATGCTTTATCAAGGAGAGCAACAGACATCTCGAGTAACAAACATCTCCTTTGATTCTTTGTGTAGGTGCTTCGTCTTCTTATTAGAGTGTGTCAAAATTTTCCTTCTCTAGATTACTTGGGCATTTGTCAGTGTCTCATGAAGAGGTGCGCATTAAAGTGGTTGAGTAGTTACAAACCTCATTATATATTCTGACTAGCAATATGATTTTGAGTGAGGGTAGATTTTGTTTAACCCTTTTGTAGTAGATGTAGTGATTGCAGCAGTTGTGAACAAAACTGCAGTAGTATTTTCTAGTCTTGCTTTGTAATAGGTTGGAGTTTTATTCTGCCTATTTTGTGAATTTTCAAGGATAATGATTTTGGATAGAAATTAAAAGAATACCTCAATATTCAAATTTCTCTTGTCAAATGTGGATTGTATTTCCAACTGCAGCTACATATTTTGTGGACATCATCCCCTCTTTAAAGAATATGATGTATATATAAACTTTAAATGAGTTATAACCATAAAAACTGATGTCCACTAAGAGAAATACATCAGTTTAAAAATGAAAATCGATATCCCATTAACCACTGGAGATCAAATTACTATGTTGGAATCGATGTGCCACAAACTAGTGCACATCGTATTTTAGATAGAGATCAATGTTCAGTATAAGTATTGTCATCGATGAAGACTAGAAAACCGATGTTATGAAAATCTACAGACATCGTTTTTTTAATGATCTGATATATTATAAGGTATTAGACATCGTTATTTTACTGGAATCGATGTATTATAAGATGATTGACATAGTTTTTTTTTTCTAGAATCTGATGTTAATGTAAGTAAACATATCGGTTCATACAATATTAAATTGTGTATATTTAATCTGAAATCGTAGGATATGAGGTAAATTACCCCTCAAAATCATGAACAACAAGAAAGGTTCATGGGAACCGATGTGTGAAACAGTGTCAGTCATCGGTTTTAAATGAATAACGATGTTCAAATGCATAGTTGTGCTGTAGGATATATATTTCTTTAAGCATTAAAGGCAATAAGATGAGGGTTTGACAATATATAAACATACAAGTTTGTTATCATTTAAACGTATTTACATCGATTTATAATGAGGAATCGATGTGTATAATGATACTAGACATCGGCTAAAAACCGATGTCTGGATTTTCCGGACATTTCTCATCACCCACTAAGACATCGGTCGGAATTCTTTTTCTCATCGGTTTTTGGCCGATGTCTGAGGGCATTTTTCTAGTAGTGTTGCCATTCATCCTGGGCCATCTCTACAGCGACATCAACTCTATCAGGCTCATCAAGGTTTGGCTTTCTAGCTTTTGGTATTTTTGTTATCCGCCCTCTGCTGGGACTTGGATTCCCAGAGTTTTGAGCGATGGCCAGTTCATCTTTTCTATGGGTTTGGTTGATTTGGAGGCGAATTTGTGGGATGTTATTGGGTCTGGAGAGCTAAGGTTCGAAGAATTCAGGTACCCAATTAGTTTCGTATCACTGTTTCAAGCTTTTGTTTTGTGTTTGTTGTTTGATTTTTCTGTTATTTGGAGTTTTGTTGTGGGAAGTAGTGTGATTTATTTGGCTTGATCTGTTGTTGTTTTGATTGATTTGGTAGTTTGATTTGATATTATACGCTTGGATTGGTTCAATAATTAGTCCTGCGTTCAAATTTGGTTGATTGGTTTTGAATTTCGGTGCATGCAATTATGGGTGCTGCATATGAAAGATGGGTATTGGGTTTTTCCATCTGGGTTTGTTTTGGCATTAGAATTTGGTTCTATATAACATCAGACCTTTGTACCATTTATAATTCTCTAATCAATTATTGGAATACTCAAGTTCAGAGTGCCCCAATACTTTCCAGGACGGCCCTCCTTTCATTGTTGGTTATGCAAATAAGTGACAAACTTATCAAGGGGTTATTGGGTTTTGATTTGGGGAGAAAGTGGACAAATCTGTGTGGTGGGGTTTAGAACAAATGATATGTATATCAATCCATATAGACTATGCATCAACTGGCTGCAGGAACATATATATGTTCATGCTGGTCTGTTGCCTAACATAAACAATTTTTATAAATAGATTTTTCCTTCTTATATAATTAGAGCTTTGGACTACTGGACCATAATAACAATTATAATCTGTAGGTTCCTAATGGATTTTGAAGCAGAAGCTCTTGAGGAGAAGTTAATGTCGTTGCTTGGTCAGCTCTGAGCTGAGAGTGCCATTCTCGAAAGAGTGGTCTACAAGAACCAGCATAGACATTCCTCTTACTTCCAGTACCTAAAAAAGGTCTACAACTTCTACACCATGTTTATGATTGTGAATTATTTAGTAGAATTTTGCATGGAAAATTGAGAAGTGAAGAGGACAAACAAGTCTGAAACAACTAGATACAATCTCTTCTAAAAGACTAACAAAAGTTAAGAAAACAGTGAAAGACTAAATAGTTAAAGGCATCCAGTGCCAAACAAGTCGAAATTAAAAGGTGAGAAAGCAGCTAGGGGAAGGCCTTTTGCAAAATTGAGCATCTCCAAGCGAATGGCAGTGATTTGCCAAATTGTATAAGAATGAGTTAGATTTCAAACTTAGCTATCTTTGTAGTTCGCATAACCATTTTCAGATATAAGATGAGGAGAATTTTAATTTTAATTTTGATTTTTTTTTCACACCTTGCCTATTAATTCTAACTTCTAAGTAGGCCTCATCAAAAAGCCCGCGGATCAAGTGGGCCGATGGAGGCCCGCCGGCCCTGAGGGCTTTTAGCCCGGCCCGGCCCGTCAAAAAACCCGCAAAAGCCCGCCTCGGTGGGCCGAGGGCCGGCCCGCCTAAAGCCCGCAAAAACCCGGCCCGGCCCGTAGGCCCGGCCCGCCAAAGGCCCGCTAGGCCCGGCCCGTAAAAGCCCGTAAAATATTATATATATATATGTGTGTGTAGATATGTGTGTGTGTGTTTATAAATATATATATACACACACTCACACATAGATATATATTTGTGTGTGTGTTTATATATATATGTGTGTGTGTGTGTGTTATATATATATAGAAAAGATATATATGCATTACCACATAATAAATATATATATATATATATATAGATATATATTATATGTGTGTGTGTGTGTTTATATATATATATAATTATATATATAGATATATATGTGTGTGTGTGTGTGTGTTTATATATATATAGAGATATATATATATATATATATTATATGTGTGTGTGTGTGTGTGTGTGTGTGTGTGTTTATATATATATATATATAGAGATATATATATATGTGTGTGTGTGTGTTTATATATATATAATATATATATATATATATGTGTGTGTGTGTGTGTGGAAGTTCTTATAATTCTATTATTCTATATAGAATATGTGCATATATATATATATATTCTACATATCGGTTGACTAATCCGATCGGATTCGAAAATATGGTGAAATTGGCTAAATTTTTTACCACACTCATAATTTATTGTAATAAACTCATCCAACGGTCGATTTTTCCATTTTCTTTGAATTTGCTCTTTGGAGTATATGATATATAAATATAGGTTTATAAGAGTAACTAAGTTTGACCTAGTTGATCGAATTCGAAACGATAACCAAATTGGCTGGATTTTCTACAACCACCATAAAACATTACAATCTCTCAATCGAGCGGTTGGTTTCTCTGAATTCATTTTCCACTTCATGATTGCTTTAGAATGAACATAAACAATTTAAATACAATGAATATGTCATACAACTTTAGGAGGAAAATTGGTATAGACCAATGTGTTTGTAATTAAAATTAATTTTTTTTTATCTTATGTCCAAGCACATCCATTGATGGAATATATACAAATGTGATGTGAAAAAATAAGCACGTTTCGAGGTTGTCACGGCATCGGTCAACCAATAAAACATATAAGTGTCAACGGTTGACTAATCCGATCGGATTTGAAAATATGGTGAAATTGGCTAAATTTTTTACCACACTCATAATTTATTGTAATAAACTCATCCAACGGTCGGTTTTTTCATTTTCTTTGAATTGATAGGGGTTGCTCTTTGGAGTGTATGATATATAAATATAGATTTATAAAAAATTAGTGTCTTTAAAAATTTATATCAATAAATTAGTATCTATATATAATATAGATTTTTTTGGGTACAATATAGTTATATAGATATGTTATCTTTGGTTGTATTTGATCTTATCCATTGAATTTCCAAAGCTTGATTAAAAAAAAAAACTTGTGTCTTTAAATATTTATTTATAAATAAAGCCCGCAAGGCCCGGCCCAAAAAAGCCCGCAAGGCCAAGCCCGGCCCGGCCCAAAAAAGCCCGCAAGGCCCGCTTTATATGGACGGGCTTGGATCCTTTGATTTTTAATAAAGCCAGGCCCGGCCCGGCCCGCAATTATTTAAAAATATAGCAAGGCCCGGCCCGGCCCAGCCCGTTGACGACCCCTACTTCTAAGGTTATTACTCTGTTGTTTGGTAGCTGAGAAATTTGATGGAACACAAAGAAGGAAAAGATTTCAATATACATTAAGTAATGGACTAATTTCAGTTTACCCCACTGAGGTTAAGGGTCGTCATCATGTTAGTCCCTTGAGTTTCAATTTAATCAGTAACACCCTTGTACTCTCCAAATTCATCAGCCTTGTCCAATTTTTGGACCTCCGTCCAAACTGGCTGTTAAATCGGTTATGTGGGCCCCACGTAGGGGGTAAAATGGTAATTTTGAGCTCCAAATTATAAAAAATATATAAAAAAAATTCTGTTTTTTCCTTCTATTTTTTTTTTTTTTTTCTATTTCTTCGCTTATTATTATTATTTTTTTTAAATTTTGTCTTCAACCTATACACCACAAGTTATAATAGGTTTAAAAAAAAAAAAAAACTCTAGGGTTTCTTTTTATTTTTTATTTCTTATTTTTATAAATTTTGTCTTCAACCTATACACCAGAAGTTATAATAGGTTTATAAAAAAAAAAAAAAAAACTCTAGGTGGTTAAAAAGTCGCTCGCAGGTCTACGATATTTGTGATATATCTCCAATAAGGCCAAAAATTTTAGGATATTTGTAAAATATATCTATAAAATATAATAGGTTTATAAAGTGAAGATCATAATAGGATATATCCCCAATAAAGTGAAGAAATATTTGTAAAATATGATTAAAAAATTAAATACAGATATTTCTTCACTTTATTGGGGATATATCCTAAAATTCTTCGCTCGCTGGTCTACGATATTTGTGGAACATCTCCGATAAATAGAAGAATTTAGGATATATCCCCAATAAAGTGAATAAATATATGTATTTATTTTTTTAATCATATTTTATAGATATTTCTTCACTTTATTGGGGATATATCCTAAAATTCTTCACTTTATAAACCTATTATATTTTACAGATATATCCTAAAATTCTTCGTTTTAACGGAGATATATTACAAATATCATAGACCAGCGAGCGGCTTTTTAACCACCTAGAGTATTTTTTTTATTTTTATAAACCTATTATAACTTGTGCTGTATAGGTTGAAGACAAAATTATAAAAAAAGATAATAATAATAATAATAAGTGAAGAAAAAGAAAAGAAAAAAACAAGAAAAAAAAAATGGGAAAAAAATTTAAATGCAAAAAAAAAAAAATTTAGTTTTTTTTTTTGTCTTGAAATGACAATTTTAGCATCAAAAGTCAGACTTAACGGTCCAAATTGGACACAGCTGATGAATTTGGAGAGTATAAGGGTGTTACTGATTAAATTGAAACTTGAGGTACTAACATGATGACGACCCTTAACCTCAGGGGGTAAACTGAAATTAGTCCTTAAGTAATCCAAATAGCAGCAATTGGATAATTTTAGGTTGCTAAGCTTAAGTTTTTTTTTAATTTTTTTTTTAAATTTTGTATATGTATGCATGTAAATCAGGTAAGAAGGGATTTGAGGCTTTTACAATCAACTATTCAGAATTGCATTGCTTGATCGGTTCTATTTCTATCCAAACAAAGAAATGTGTCACATGGGAAATTTTTAATACACACCTCAAACTACTTAATACACATCCCTATTATTTTATATTTCAAATCAGATTTTATAGATAGATTAAATGACCAAAATAGACATCTATATATTAAAAGAAAAATAATAATAATCATATCTTCCTTATATGATTCTATAATTATAAACACAATAAGTTTCTATACATGCATCCTCATTTAAAATAAGAATAAAGTTAAAACAAGAATAAAGTTAGAAACCATCTAATTTAAATTTTTCTTAAATAAATTGTAATTAAATGGGGTGAGAAACCATATAATTTAGAATTTCAAAATCAATGGCATTAAATGTTTTTAAAACAAATCGCTTTGCTCCCACTTTTAGTTTTTTTTTTTCTAAAAGTTATGATTAGTCAATTTATCATCTAATATAAAACATCACAGGTATAAAACTTTGTAATTGTTAGTTTGTTTGACCATCCAATGACAATTTTGTAGTTCCATCATTGTGGAGAAACTACTGATACAGTTTTGGTTGAATGTTCGACTCAAAATTTTATACTTGATCAATATGGTGTTTAGTGGGTGAGAACTCAAATAATACAAAACCTATTTCTAAGCATCTATTTGAATGGAACAATAATGAATCCTTATGGATTTCCCAATAACTAAGACAAGTAATTAATATGGTCAGTTATACTAATCAAATTAAATAGTAGCCTTAATGTTGTTAAATAATAGTGTATTTCATGGTTTGTTAGGTTAAGGATATTTTAAGTAATTTGGGTTGTGTATTTAGTAAAATATTAGAATGAGAAATTAAATGGTAGGTGTATTGAGTAAGGAGTGTGTATTAAGTAATTAGGGGTGTGTATTTAAAACTTCTCGTGTCACATGGATGGCAACTTTGGTCAATAATATAACATCTCTAATGCATTTAAGATGAAAAACAATAAATAAAAAAACTCTGCTTCCATCTTCTATATTTAATTTTCATGTTTTCTTAATCTGGCTTTCCAGACGTCCATCTTATGGGGGATGTTCACATTGTGAGAACCTGCAGAAGACGTAAGGGAAGAAATTTAAGCAAGGGAAGAAATTTAAGCATATATACTTGGAAAGAGAGAACCGATTCTGGAAGGATATTGGGATCCGTTTCAAGACCCCTCAGGGATGCCATTGAAGGTATTCCACTCTCAATTTGGTTATGTGTTGTGAATTGAAGTATTGTTGGTGTGAACATAGTATTTTGTTTGATTTGTTTGTGCCATTTGATCGATCTGTTTCAATGTGGGTGTCAATGTTTGCATTGAAAGATCAGTTGATCTACTTGTTGGTCATTTCTTATTATTATGGCTATGTAATTATGTACACTGTTTGATCTGTTTGTCTGCATGAAGTTTTGTTCTTTGTTATTGGGTGTGTTGAATTCTCCAGAGCATAGAGCTTAATTGTTGTTCTTGCTATTTTGCGATTCTTAGTGTATCTATATGCTCATCTATTTGTAGAAATGTTGGTTTCATGCAAAAGCTATTTATGACTTCTTATATAACTCCTGGAGGGGTCAAATTCTTTGGTTCAAAATTTCGTTCAATTTTTGGGGAAGTTTGCTCTATGGTTGTTGTTAACTGAATCATGTGTACTCATGCAGAGGTTCAAAAATTTGGGGAGTGGGAAAAAACCTATATTACGAGGTGATAATTCAGTTAAGGGTGTTGAGTTCTGAAACATTGGACAAACTTTTTCGAATTCCTTGGAAGCACAGATATTGAGTTTGAAACAGCATGTGAGACTTATGGTAGGTTTGAGGTGAAGGAGTCCAGGGTTGCTGAAGTGGAGGATATTGGTAATGTTAGCAACTCTTCTAAAGAAGAATCAGGCTAAAGGCTTTGTAAACTCAAAACAATTTTGGAGGCAGGAAACTTTGTCTCTTATATTCAGCATTACTGTTTGCTGCACTATTCCTATTAAATGTGTGATATATGGTGTTTTATCACTTTGATAAAAAAAATAAGTCTTATTCAGTTTTATCATACATTATTGTAAATTGTTAGCAACAACAAATCCTACAGAAAAGCGCGAGTTCCATTGCCAGTTCTAGCTAAGTTAGCTAGCTAGTATTAGAGTGGGGTTGTATAGTTTATTATGGTAAGGTAGAACTCGTGAAGCTTCATGCCCAAGAACTTGAATGCGCAAGTTATGCAAACTCTTGTTTTATTGAGCCAATAATCAGTTACGTACTAGTTACTCCGCAAATCTCATACGCCTACTTTCCTTCTCTATAGCCACATTCAGTTTCACATGTTGATTAACGGGTTCAATGCTATCTTGGTAGCTTTGTCACGCAGTATTTTATTTTATTTTATTTTATTTTGGGGTGTTAGAATCAACTATTAGACGAAAAAGCTAAATTGAATCAATCATTGATCAATAGTTCAATATCAATAGCAGGCTAGCAGCATGCAAGCTTTCTTTGATAGTACCTAACGCCAAACCAAAAAACCCATTGATGAACAAATAAACACAGGTCTTTGCACAAAAGACAAAAAAAAAAAAAAGAACCAATAAACCCAGATCATGAGTACTACTTTGTGTCAGTTAATTAGAATTTGAGATACTCAAATAAGTTCCAACAACTTTAATTGATATTGAGAGTTGTCAAACGAGAATTTGAGAATTCATGTTGGCAGTAAAAAATTCGGGTTATGGAGTTTGCAGTTGCTTCTAGCAAAAAAAAAAAAAAAAAGGAAATGATGGAAAAGGTCACATTAGAGAGTGAAATGATAAAAATGTCACATAGTTTCTCACTTGATAAANAAGGGCGCTGGAGAAAAAACGCCGGCAGCCTGACTCCCCCGCGAGGAAGAGGAAGAAGAGGTGGTTATCGGGGTCTACCAACAAAAGAAGGCCCGACAACTGCGTCGAAGGTTGCAGTGGCGGAGGGAGAGGCGCCCGCCGTCGTGATCTGGACTCTTTCGCCGAGTACGCGCCATTCATGACAGAAGGGGAGCGGAGTTCCTTTTCCATCTGTGTGAGCGGCTTGGGGTTCGGGGGTCTGGCGGGCATATCGCGCCCGACGGCAATTGACCAATCGCCCTTCAGCTCGGCGTTTGGTCAAATATCTGCGGGGTTACACGATATGTTCGTGGCGGGCGTCTAAGCAGCCCGGATTGAGGAAGAGCTCAGGGGAGAAATCGGAGGTCTCCAGAGGGAGTTGGCGGAGGCCAAGGAGAGACTGGCGGAGGTCCGAGGGGACTGGTTAAGGCGGAGTGTGATTATGCGGGCCCGCGGCAAGCTTAATGCGGCCCATCCGACGGGATCTGGAGAGGAATGAACAAGTCTCCAAGTTGGAGCAGGAGATCGCGCTGCTGCAGGAGCGGATAGCCGCTAAAGACAAGAAGCTCATTATTGTGCACGGGAGTCTGCCGCCAGACTGGATGAGACGAAGCGGCTGGGCGGTGAGATTGACCGCCTGCAAACTGAACAGAGTAACCTCTGCGGCCGCCGCTGTTGAAGCGTTCAAGCTGTCGGCGGAGTTAAAAAGGCGATGACTGAGGCGGCGAAGGCTGGCGCCCGAGCAAACGTAGACATGTTGAAGCGGAAGGGTGCCATTGACTTTGTAAAGGCGTCACAGCCTGACGTGCCGCCGGTCGAGAGTGTCCCGGTGGAGACAGAAGTCGTGCCTGCCCAGCTGTAGGTACTCATTCGGGCAGCGGGGAAAGTGGCCCACATCCGACGGAAGGGTCCCAGCAAACTCCCCAACAGACCCCGTCGGAGGTGTCACGTGCCGGATTTCTGGAGGCACACACCCGGGCCGACGGAACCAGAGAGACCCCCAGTCCGACTGCCCGAGGGTCCGATCAAGCGAGCCGATCGGTCGCGCCGCCAGCCGTTGAAGCAGCAGAGGCCGAAGCCAACCGCTGAACCTATCTGAGACCTCCAAAGTTTTTTTGTAGCCGCTGAGGCACATTAGTTTGTAAAAATTTTGTGGTAAAGTAAATTTCTGACTTGGTTTGCCATGATGTTGTAGTATTTTGAGTATTTTCTTTTGTCATTAATGGAACATTAAAGGAATTAAGATTGGTCCAAGTGCACCACGTAGCGGACGGAGTCCGCCGACGATTGCTGGCGTTGCCAGTTGCCCTCAGTGCTAGACTTGGTAACAATGGTCTGAATAATTCCTCGTTTCATTGATGGCTAACTGATCAGCGTACAAAAGTGGGGTAGTACCCGTTGGGTAGCTCCCTTAGCTAAACATTTGAACAAAAGATTTAGCTAAGTCAAGATGCGCTAGGGTAGCGGTCTGACTATCTGTAATTACCGAAGGTGTTCAGTATTCCAAGGGCGGGCCGATGTGACGCCGTCCTTGTCCATTAAGTAGAAGGTGCCTGGGCTAACGACTTCCACAATTTTGTACGGGCCCTCCCAAGTTGGGCGGAGTTTGTCGGTGGCGGAATGACTTCCTTCATGACCGAGTCCCCCAGTTGGAGGTTTCGGGCCCTGACTCTGGCGTTGTAAAAACGTGATACCCGTTGCTTGTTTTGTAGATTGTGTAAATGGGCCTTGAGTCTCTTTCCTCTAGGAGGTCCCTGTCCAAGTTGATGCCGGCGCTGTTGGTCTCTGGGCAGTAGCCTTCGACTCTAGCGGTAGGTTGAGTAACTTCAATGGGTAAGACAGCCTCTGTGCCGAACATCATACAAAAAGGAGTTTCTCCGTGGCGGAGGTTGGAGTTGTTCGGATGGCCCACAGGACTTCTGGGAGCCTTTCCGTCCACAAACCCTTGGCGTCGTCGAGCTTCTTTTTTTAATAATTTTTTGATTATCTTGTTTGCCGCTTCGACTGGCCATTGGTCTGGGGGTGGGCGATACAGATGCAAATCTCAACTTGGTGCCTAAGTTGCTGGTGAAGGAGATGAGCTCGTCATTGTTGAACTGTGTGCCGTTGTCTGATGATTGTGTGTGGGACACCGTAGCGGCAATAGATATTTTCCAAAGGAAGCGAATTACCTTGGCGGTAGTTATTGCCGTCAGTGGCTCCGCCTCTATCCACTTGCTGTTGTAATCGATGGCAACAATGATGTATTTGAACTGACCCTTGGCAGTTTGGAATTTCCCATCAGGTCAAGGCCCCACGTGGAATGAATCCATGGGCCCACGATGATTGTAGTGGTTCCGCTGGTGCGTGTGGGAGATCTGCAAACTGTTGGCATTTGTGGCAAGACCTCGAAATCCGCCGGGCGTCATCGCCAAGTGTGGGCCAGAAGTAGCCTTGTCGCATTGTGCGGTTGGTCAGGGATCTGGCGCCCGAGTGGTTTCCGCATTCCCCGCCATGGATTTCGTTAGGACAACCCTTCCCTCCTCTGGGGTTAGACAGCGGAGGTTAGGATGGGTGAATCCCTGGCGGTAGAGCTTGCCGTGCTGGATGTTGTAGCGGGTTGCTCTTCGCTGGAGCTGTCTTGCCTGGACCTTATCTTCTGGCAACGTTCCGTTGCGCTTATATGTGATGATCTCGTCCATCCAGCTGGGGTTGACTGAACGTTGAAGATTTCCGCCAGGTCTTTGTGATACTTGGCTTGTCAGGCACTCCACCCTTGTGTCCTGGACTCTGATGTGGTTGGGCGGTTGCCAGTCTCGCCAGTGAATCAGCCTTAGCGTTCTTTTCCCTGGGGATCTGTGTGATTGTATGGAATTTGAACTTTTTTAGCAACGTTTTGACGTACCCCAAATATGCCGCTAACTGCTGGTCCTTGGCTTGGAAGCTGTCGTTGACCTGGTTGACACTAGTTGGGAGTCGCTGAATATGTTGACGCTGTCAGCTCCTGAGTCAATGGCGAGGAGTAGGCCGGCGATGAGCGCCTCGTACTCCGCCATATTGTTTGAAGCTTTGAAGTTGAATTTCAACGCGTATTCTGCGTTCAGTCCCCCGGGTCCGGTTAAGATGACTCCGGCGCCGCTGGCCTTGGCACAGGCGGAGCCGTCCACATGTAGGTCCCAATCTGACTGTGGGGGAGTTGCCTTGTACGGTTACATTTCTGTTCCGGGCTGTGCTTGAGTATCGGGTTCCGGCTGACGCTCAGTAAGTTCAGCGATGAAGTCCGCTACTGCCTGGCCCTTCATGGCGGTTCTGGGCTTGTACTCTATGTCAAATTCGCTGAGCTTAATCGCCCACTTACTGAGGCGCCCCGAGTGTTCGGGGTTCTGCATCACCTGCCTCAGCGGTTGATTGGTTAACACATGGATTGTGTGAGCCTGGAAATATTGCCGGAGGCGTCTGGCGGCAATGATAAGTGCGAGGGCCAGCTGGTCCAACGGTGAATACCTTGTTTCTGCTCCGTTCATACCTCTGCCGGCGTAGAATACTGGGAGTTCATCCTGGCCCTCCCGCCGAACAATGGCGCAACTTATTACCGTTGCCGAGACCGCCAGATATATGAATAGTGTCTCTCCTTGGACAGGGACAGAAAGGAGAGGGACTGCAGCCAGATATTCCTTTAGGCCTTGAAACGCCGCCTGACATTCTGGGTTCCAGTCAATGACCTTGTTGTGAGTTGTTTTGAGGAGTTTGAAGAATGGGGCGCACTTGTCAGTAAGTCGAGAGATGAACCGAGAAAGGGCGGTTAACTTGCCTTGGAGACACTGGACGTCTACCTTATACTTCGGGTCCGACAGGTTAAGGATGGCCTGTACCTTGTCTGGGTTAGCCTCGATACCTCGCTCGCTGATGATGTAACCCAGAAATTTGCTAGCGGTGACTGCAAAGAAACATTTTTCTGGGTTGAGGCGCATACCATAGGCCAGAAGGATGGTTACTATGATCCTGAGGTTTGCCACATGTCCACTGGCCTTTATGCTTTTAACTAGCATGTCGTCTACATAGACCTCGATGATTTTTCCCAGATGCTCAGCGAACATTGCGTTCATCAACCGCTGATAAGTTGCACCGGCGTTCTTCAGACCAAAAGGCATGACATTGTAGCAGTAGAGGCCTTTGTCGGTGGTGAAGGTGGTGCATTCTTGGTCGCTGGGGTGCATTCTGATCTGATTGTATCCGGAGAAGGCATCCATCATGCTGAGGAGTTCGTGTCCACGGTTGCATCACCAGCTGATCGATGCGAGGTAGCGGGAAACTATCCTTTGGACATGCCTTGTTGAGATTTTTGAAGTCGACGCACATCCGCCACTTGCCGCTGGGCTTTTTTACCATTACCAGATTTGAGATCCACTGAGGGTAGACGACCTGGCGGATGAATCCAATGTCCCGTAGTTTGGCGACCTCCTGTCCGATTGCCCAGTATTTTTCCTCATCAAAAGCCCTCCGCTTCTGCTTGATGGGATAGAAGGAAGGTTTGATGGTCAGCTTATGGGTGATTATTTCAGTGGAGATGCCAGGCATGTCTGCATAGGACCATGCAAAGACGGTGGCGTTTTCACGTAAGAACTGAGTGAGTTCTGCCTCCACTTCTGGGCCTAGTTGGGCGCCTATGCGGACTGTCCTCTCAAGATGCTCGTCTGAGATGCAGACGACCTTCAGCGACGTGTCCGGGTTGACCGGCTCCTTCATTACATATTTCTTCTCTTCATCTCTAGGATCCTCAAAGATATTCGGTGGTGGTGGGTCATTACCCACTGTCAGGATTTCATGGCGGCGCGTTGACCGCGCTACAGTTGTTGAATAGCATTCTCGTGCCAGCTGTTGGCTTCCCCTCACACAGCCTGTGCCGTTGGGCGTGGGGAACTTCATGAGAAGCATGTATCCGGCAATGATGCACTTGAGCTTATTAAGTGCTGGTCGACCTATGATGGCGTTGTACGAACTGAAACAATCGACAATGATGAACTCCGTGTGCACCTCCGCCATACAGGGACTGGTGCCAATAACTAGTCGCATGTAATCCGACCCTAGTGGTTGTGTGATGTCACCGGAGAAGCTGAGCAGTGGCTCGTGATCCTGGAGTAGTTTCCTATTCCGTTTGAGATGGTCGTAGCAACCGCTGAAGATGACGTTGACAGCGGACCCGCTATCCACCAAGATTCTCCCCACCGAGAATTTGCCAAGAATGGCATCGACCAAGAATGGGTCATCATGGGGTAAATGTACTCCGCGCTCCTCCTCCTCTGAAAAGGTAATAGGTTCCCAACCTGATTTCGGTAGTTTGGCGGATCTTTCGTAGCGGATGTTGCAAACTTCCTTTGGGTGGTTGGCGCGTTCATAGCGCTTTCTTGCCCTGTGAGACATGTTGGTGATTGGAGCACCGCCATCGATGGTGTTGATGCGGCCCAAGGTCTCAACGTTGGCAATCACTGGTGGTGGTTGGCGCACCTTGAACTGCTCCAACTTGCCGTCACGGTACAAAGTCTCAATGGCTGTTTTGAGAGCATTGCAGCTGTTTGTATTGTGGCCGCTGTCCGCGTGGTATTTGCACCACTTGCCAGTGTTCCTGGGTTTGCCTGTTTTTGGGTACTTTGGAGGGGGTGGCGGTGGGATCTGATCCTTGCACTGATTATAGATATCTTCATATGAGGCCGTTAGGACCGTGAAAACTGCGTACCGCTGCGAGGATTCCGTCTGCTTGTTGTGGTTATCCCCATGAGTTGGGCGGTTTCCCTTGTAATAATGCTGCCCCTTCTGCCGCTTGGTTTGGTGGTGGCCTTGCTGCCATTCCCTTTTCTTGTCAGTTGGCGGTGCTGAGGGGGGTTTGTCAGCGGTTTCCTGGTGACTGGAAGATGGTTGTGCTGACCTTGCTGGCGTTGTTGGCGGTGGGATCTCTCCATATGTGATGAATTCCGCCTGGGCGTGAATGACCGCCTCACTCATGACGTGGTCGTACGTTGCATTGGGATGGTTGTAATTGAGGTGATAGAGGAACGGTCCCTTGAGGAGTCCCTTCCTGAAGGCCGCCGATGCCATAGTCTTGTCTAGGTCACGGCACTGAGATGCTGCCGCTCGCCACCTTGTGACGAAGGCCTTCAGTGATTCGTCCTCCCCCTGTTTAACGCCAAAAAGCTGACTTGTATTGTGATGTCCGGCGGACAGTAAGATGAAGCGGGAGAGGAAAGCATGCGACAGTGCATGGAATGAGCCGACAGACCCTGGCAGACATTCGAAAAACCAGTTCATTGCCTCGCCGTCCAATGTTTCGCTGAACAGATGGCATAAGGTGGCGTCGTCGAACCCCTTGTTGTTGGTGACCTTCTTGAAGGTGTCCATGTGGACAAAAGGATCGGTCATTCCGCCGTACTGTGACATCTTTGGGGTTTTTGCATATGTCGGTCTGACAGCCTGCAGGATTGCTGCGGAAAAGGGGCCGGATCTGGAAATGAACAGTGGGTTCCGAGTTGACGTCGGGACGCCCGTCTCCGCCCGGATCAACCTCTGCTCCAGTTGGTGCATCCTTTCCAATAACTGGGCGGTTGTATCGCCGACGGAATCGGCCTGACTGACCTGCCGAGTTGGCTTGTGCCTAGGTATGGGCGGATCACCCTCAGTCCTTGCCCTGGCATTCGAGCGGTTGGTGTGCGGAAGTGATTCCGCCACCTGCTCTAACATTAGTTGGGGTATGGGCAGCGGTCCCATTCCCGACAACCCAGGTGGGTTCAGCGGTACGTGCATTTGTATGACCGGCCCTGGCGCCGCTGTGCCGGCGCTGGGTCGACTACGCCTGGTGCTGCGTGACTGCTCGCTTTGTGCCGGGCGGTTGGTGGCCGCCAAGGTGTTTTTTAGTTCCTCAAAACGTGCCATGAGCGCAGCCATCTGTGCCTGGGCCTCCGCCTTCTCCTTGCGCTCCTCCTCACGCTCCCTGTTTGCCTTATGAAGATCCGCCAGTGCCATCTCGTACATGGTGACGAGATCCTGGCCAGACGGGCGGCTGCTGCCTGGATTTGCCTCACCGCCGGGGTTGGCCGGGGTTGTGAATAGTGCGCGGTTAACGCCGATCGCGGGGTTGGAGGGTTGGGGAATGGCGGGGAGCTCCGCCTGTTCTTCAGCGTTTCCCCCGCTACCGTTAGTCATGGTGATTGTAGTGGGATGACCTTTAGTTCAAGGTTCCCACAGACGGCGCCAATGTTAATGTCTAAAAGTCTAGCGGTAGCCGGACCTTAGTTAACGCTGATCCGGTGGGCGGATCGATACTTGTATTAGTGTTGCGGTTCCCGTTACCTGTCAAGTAAAATACAACGGGCGTCAGAGGGAGACCGCGCTGCGCGGTCTTCAACTCTCCGATGCCTAAGTTAGTCAATGTATTTATGTTGACAAAGTAACAGTAGGTAAGTATTGAATGCGTAATTAATGAGGAGAGAGGAGAGAACCTTTTATAGGTGAGGAAGAGACTGATCTTGTCTTTGTTTTCGATGTGGGACTGATATGCTTCAGTTCTCAGTTTCAGAAGCTTCTGATGCTAACTTGGCGCTGCGCGTGGCGGCGCGTCGGTGGCGATCTGGAGGCGGTCCGACGCCGAGGCTGTAGCCCGCCTGGCGGTGTGTCCGCATGTCATTCCTTTGGTTGGAATTAGTACCTTTGGCGGTACAATGAGCGTGGCCCATTATAGCTAATTATGCTTGCAAATGTACATGTATGTACAGTGGATGGTTAGCTGATAAGGTTAAATTTGGTGATTCTAGAGATATGTCAGAAACGGTGAAATGGATTGCTTATCGGCCAAAAGCAGATGTGGTATCACATACAGGCTTCATTATCAATGGAAATCGATTTCAGACTGAGGACAGTGAGAAAAGTACACAAAATAGTGGTGTTTTTGTTGAAGCAGACACTATGTGTCGAGCAAGTGCAAAGGATAATTTACAAAAGATGGATAGAGTCTCCTACTATGGTGTTATAAGAGATATAGTTCTGCTAGACTACCGTCAATTTCAGGTCCCCTTATTTGATTGTTATTGGGCTAACATAGGGACCGGTATCAAATTGGAAGATGGTTTTACATTAGTGAACTTCCACAAGGGGCAGCATCAATTTGATAGAGATCCATTTATTTTTGCTTCCCAAGCGAAACAGGTTTTTTTATTCAAGAGAGAGTGACACATCGAATTGGCATGTTGTACTCAGAGCACCGCCAAGAGGCTTTTTTGAGAATGATAGTGTTGATGAAAGTGCTTACATGCCAGTAGATGTATCATAGCTAGACCTTGACGTTGAGGATGAAGAATGTGACAGATATAATAATGAGGAAATCAATTCGGTAATTGTAGGAATTGCATACAATAATATACGTGTGTGTACTATTAATTATAGTTATAGTTTTAATTTGCTTGTTTGTTGGCTGAACAGAGTGACGGTGACTGAATAACTCAAATTTCACTGAAGCATTGATATAATCTATCAGCACAGCAATCTAAGGGTAAGATCTAGTTTGGTTTTCTGATTTTGGATAAGATTGTTTTACATGTTAGTACATTTATCATGGTTTTTTTGTGTTTCATAGAACATATTCAGCTGATCCTATAAAGTATGGATGGAGGAGAGACTTCAAAACAAGGTGGAAAGAGAGCCAAAAAGCAGGAAAAAGCTGCAAGAGCAGCTGCTGTTGTTGCAGGCAGGGAAGAAAGGAATGAATCTTTGAGAATCTCTAATGGAAGTTCAAATTCAACCCCTGCAGAAGATGATATTCCAGAAGGCCAAGCTACATCAAACCCAGAAAAGAAAAAAATTCCACCTTGGGGTAAAGCCAAATTATTGGATATTGGCAAAAAAAAAAAGAAAACGTCCTATTCTAGTTGAATTCAATGAAAGAGGCCAGCCTATTGGACAAAATGCAGCTCTCTTCTCCTCTTTCATTGGAGCCTCAGCAAGAGAGTTAATACCAATGACTGCTGCAACTTGGAAAGATCTATCTGCTACTTTCAAAGATCAGATTTGGATACACATCACAGTAAGTTTTCTAGACTCATATATAGGAACATGTTGCAGCGAGCTTTTTATGTTCACCTTTGTATTCACTTATTTGCTTTTGTAGACAAGTTTCATTGTTGATGAATTCTACAAGAAGCATATTTTTCGAAAAATGATGAAGCTTTGGCGAGATCATAGATCGTTAGTGATAAAACAAGTGGAAGAGCAAGCCAAAGTTGTTGGTTTACAACGTGCTGCTGCCCTTCTCAAGCCTAACAACATAGAATCCATGGATGAGTGGTTAGCTTTTATTAAAAACAGAACTAGTGCAGGATTTAAGGTATGTTTTAGACATATTTTATAATATATATACAAGTCTAAATTTTTCTTGCAATATATCAGATTTCAGAAAATGTTTTGACTGTTTATCATAGGAGAAGTGTGAAAAATTCAAGAGAATGCGGGCAAGAAGAACTTTACCACACAGAACAAGTAGAAAAAGTTTCGCGCGGCTTGAAGAAGAATTGGTAAGAATAATGTGGTTATTAACGACATATGATTTTGTTCATTTGATAACATAAAGATTATTTTTACTTGTTGATTTATAGAGGGAACAAAGTGAAAATCCCGATGCGATATCAAGGTCTGATATATGGATACATGCTTATGAAGCAAAGAAGAAGAAGGGTTCAGAGGAAGTAGTTGAGGATCCAGAAATAGTGGTCAGTATACTCTTGCTCTTTTGGTACTTTTTTTTCATAATGAGTTATGGATTTAGTTTGAATTTTGGTGAAGAGCTACCAGAAGGGTTGGTGTAAGTCTGCATTGACTTGTAATTATCATTCTTGCAAGAATAATATCTTCATCTCCATTAATTCTCTGACTAGAAGTAAATTTGGTTCCATTCTGTGTATGTTTTCAATTTGCTTGCTTTGCTAGTTTGGATTTTTTTTTTAATGGAATGCCACAGATATTTTTATTTCTTTAACCAAATACTTCAATAAGAAATATATCTATGCCACAAAACTAGCTAGTTGACAATCTAGTTGACATATGGTATCTACAGAAACAAGTGAAGCAGAAAAGGGCAGAGCAAGAACCCTCACAAACACCTTCTTTGAAAGATGATGCTGTAGCACAAGTTCTAGGTCCTGATCCACGAGGACGGGTAAGAGGTTTAGGATTTGGAGCAGTCCCTTCAAAGTTAGAATATCAAACCAAAGTTGGAAGCAAAGTTGCTAACTTAGAGAAACAAGTGTCCAATCAAGCACAAAATATGCTTTCTCAATCACAAGAGATTGAACGATTGAAAGAAGTGGTTGCCACTCTTTTAGCAAGATCAGAGAAAGAAAGGAATAACCATGTAAGTCTTTAAAATACATATATGAACTTTTTTATTTATTTGTAATTATTTACTTTGGGTCAATAAGTCAACCAAGTTATTGATTTCTTTGCTGTTATAATAGCAGGTTAGTAACAGTGTTCAGGATTCTGCTAATAAGTTTTCACTACGAACGCAAAATGAAAATCCAAGCGTTCAACATCATAGCAGTGATGGAATACAAAGCAAACACAATATTGCTAGTGTTCGAGGTTCTGAAAGTGGGAGGCCACAAAGCAAGCAGAGCAACCAAAAGAAAACTGGAAGTATTCAACATTCTGCTGGTGATGGGTTGCAAAGCAAAGACAAGGAAGGTAAAAGGACCAAAGTTACAAAGGATGATCAGAATAGAATCGAATTGTTAAGTTGGTTTGAGATTGAAGAACAAGTTGTTGCAATTGCAAAACTAGAGTCAAAAGATCCAAATGTAAAAGTCCATCATGTGCCCCTTGGTCATGAATGCTGGAAAGTTTGGGTGCTTGATGTTTTTGAGGATATAGCTTTATATCGACCAACTAGGGAGTTTGGAACACTGAGTATGGCTCAAGGAAGTACAGTTGCATGGCCTATCAAGTACATCAAACAAGTTTAGTTTATAAACTTTAGGTAACATATTCTAACACTAATCACCTCTTCCTTATTGTTTTGAGTAGTGTTATTTGTTTTTGGTGGTTAAATAACATCCACCTAGATTCTCTATTCTGGTTTGTTCTTATATTGCAACTATCTGGATTTGCTTATAATTTAGTTATAGTTGTAGAATTAAGGTTGTTATATGAGGACTATCCCATTATAGTAGGGTGAATACTAAATAGCACTTTCATTGGTTCCAAGTTCAAATTATAAATATTTTCAAAAACTAATGATCAAGTAGTTCATGAAGATAGGAATTTCTTTTGAATACCAATTGTTGGACAGATTTAGAGAACTACATGAACTCATCTTATTTCTTATTTCCAGTATTGTACTATGGTTTTAGTGATTTAGAATTTGTTTAGTACTTTGCTGGTATCTTATTTAACTCTAGTTTAAAGAAGAAGAAAATCATGCAACCAATGTGTTACATATATTCTCCTAATTGCTTCACTAGCAGGTACTGCGAAATTTTGAGGTGTATGCGGATTATTGCCTTATGTTGCTATTGTTGGTAACTTGGCTGAACTGATTGGGACATGCAATTTTGCAGTTGGCTAATAGTGCTTGAAGGCTTGCAATTACCCTGCAATATATTTTTGAACTGTAATATGTTACTTTTAAACTCAAGTTTGTAGGGACATGCAAATGCAATTGTTTTGTAGTTTAGTTGCATATGGCATGGAGCCAAGTTTGTACAGACACCCTATTTCAATTTATGGAATATATATATTTGATATATCATATATGTTAATTCATATTTGCTTGATCTCTGACAATCTCTATCTTTCATATGGTTTTGAAGTGAATTATTGTTAGTTGAGTAGCTACATTGAATATACTGCCATATTTGGCAAATAAGCAGCAATATAAAATTTCCTGCAAACAAGAAATTTCAACAATGGGGTGCAGAGTCTTTCACGGCGTGCCATACGCATCGTAAATAACTCTATGGGTATTCTTTTATGGCATACCATGTGTGCCGTAAATGAGTTCTACAGAAAGTCTTTTACGGCTCGCTTTGTTGAGCATTTACGGCGCACCTATATGTCAAATTTGAGATCAAAGAATCGCTTGGAACACTTTTATGGCGTGCTTCGATGAACTGTTATGGCGCACAAATGCGTGCCGTAAATGTGATATGTCTTTTACGGCGCGAGCTTTTACAGCGTGCTTTTGTGCGCCGTAAATAAGCTTTTACGGCGCACATGGTGAGCCGTAAAAGACCAGTTTTGGTGTAGTGCACCCTTATACTTCATGTCTTATTGATGCACCAAATACTCTGAATATATAAGTGCGTTCACTATTCAGCCATACCAAACAAGCAGAAACAGAGAACATAAATGCATACAATCATGTAAACAACCATCCAATGCAATCATGTAAACAACCATCCGATGCAAACATAGAGGCTCCCCAAGTTTTTCCCCTACCTCGATCGATTTTCACGTTAAATATCCGGATGAAAACAAGTTCCAATTGCAAGAATAGAATTCATTAGTTCCACACACAAAGAATTAAAGCAAAACTCAGCTAAAATACTTGGAAAATCTTAGCAGTGAGTTATTTTGACCAAAACAGGTTTTTACTTGACAAACTGAAATACTGCAGTTTTCTGACCCAGTCACCTTTACGTTAAAAACTATACAAATCTGTTTAAAATCTGTCTTCATGGTCTTCTAACTATTTGTAGCTGATATCCTAAAAAACCTCTATGAGTTTGAATAACTTGAAAACAATTTTTCTAGAATTAGTTATGAATTTTTAAAGTTCAGCTACAGTCCCATATTTTTCTGCAGAAACTGCTACTATGTGCTAACCTTTTCTGTTTTAATGTACTTTCTAAAACTCCAATTTGTGTAAAACTTTCAGTACTGAAAATAGACATTCTAAAGTGTCAAAGAAAAGAAACCACACTTTCAACAAGGCTTTAAAGGATGAGTGAAGGATTTCTAAATTCAACTTTAAAACTGCATATGTTTCCTACTTGGTTCTTGACTCTTCTCAAGTCAGATTCTATTATTCTATGTCTTCCAAAAACTCTAATGACTAAAGGAAACAACAAACCAAATGCAATTGATTTCAAATTCTACTTTGGATAAACTATTTTCTAGAGAACTAGTGAAATCAAAAATAGAAGATGAGAAAAGAATTAATTTTGTTTGTGACAACAATTTATTCCTAACTGAACTTGATATCTATTGCAAGTTCCTCCATCTATCAACCCAGGTCTTAATAATAGCCTATAGATATTTAAAGCAGAAACATAGCCGAATTTCCAAATTGCATTAACCATTAGAACCAACAAAGAACTTATCAAATCAGAAAAAGAATCACACCTGAGTTTTTACTCCTCCACTTCTAAGATACCAAAACTCTCTTTCTCTCTCTCTCTCCCTTGTTTATCTATGTATCTAGCAACTCAAGGAACTGTATGGAAAGCATAGATGGTTTAGCCTATTTATAGTGTCTGGAAAGGATGTGAAAACGTAGAAAGCAAGATAGGTCTAACAGAAGAAAAATTAGATATTCTAATTGAAATCTTACCCATATAGGTACTAGACTCGCCACCTCCAGATTTCTAGAGTTCCAGCTCCTGATTCTAGGGTTTCCAGCTTTAGCTTCATAGCTTTGAGGAATCACCACTTTTGAAACTTGATTTCCAAGGCTGTTGACACCTCCTACTTGCCCATGGCGGTGCTTATGACCTTTGTAATTTCCTAAGGCGGTGGCTGATGTATTAGTTGGAGGAGAATTTGAAGGTGAGGAAGGCGATGAAGTGAAGGGACAAAGCTTTTAGTTTAGAACGTTGTTTGATCTAGTTTTGTGACGTCCCGAACCCGAATTTACCAGTTTACAAGTTTTTCGATGGGTAAACGACATTTACATTTACTTTTGGCTCCGTTTCGACATTTTAGGGGGCCCTAAAAGTTGACTTTTTGTTCGGGTCAAAATTTGGGAAAATTTCCTTCATGAAAGTTGTAGAGGACGTTAAACCGAGTGCGTGCATATGTGGTGCGTAAAAATCAGAGTTCGTATGTGAAAGTTACAAGCAAAATAGTAAAGTTACTGTTCATTGGTAGAAAGTATAAATTTGAATTTTTACTGTTGGGGGCCGGTAACTTTCTTTTCCTCTCTCTCCTCCTCCCCGCGTTTTCCTCTCTTCTTCAGCGATTTGCAGCTCCGGCCTTCTCTTCTTTTCCGGCCACCTGGTGGTGCAAGCTTGGTGTCAGTAGACTCGTCTCCTCCTCCTGGACGCGCCTGCGGTGATGAATCGTTGAGTTTTGGCCGGAAAACGGCGAACCAAGGCCGAGAAGTTTACTGTAGCAGTTTGGGTCAACGCCGATATCTTCCGTTTCCGGCCGTCTCCGGCCACCAAACCGGCGTCGAAGGAGCGGTTTTTCCCAAGGATCATGTTGCCCCTAGCCTTGAGCCACGATTTGCAGTGTAGAGGAAGAATCGACGATTGGAAGATTACGGTCACTATTCACAGTTTGAGTTCAAGCTTCTCCTTAATTGTTGAGGTACTTCCGCTCATTTTCTCACTTGGTTACAGTTGAAAGAATTATTGGGTCCGTTGAGTAGGTGCTGCTGCCAAAGTTTGGTGGCCATCGGAGCTGGTGGCGGTGGCGGCGGTAGCGGCGGCTAGGGTAGCCTTTTAATTTCAATTTCTAGCTAGTTAAATTCTATAATTATCATAGAGCTTTTATGTGAAGTTTGGTGAATTTTGGAGAAGCTTGGAATTAATTATGAATTTTTGAAGTTTAGGGTTTCGATTATCGAATTACGAGAATCCGACCGTCGGATATCTCTCGGTCCTGCCTTGGAACCTTTAAATTAACGAATTGGTATTAGTGGTATAATTTGGGTTGCATCCAAGGAGAAGTGGAGATGTAATTATGAGGAATTGATTTTAGGAATCGTATTATTTTGTCGAATAATTATTCACGGAATATAATTGTGTACAGGGCGATGTACCGAGCTATTGCTCGACGAAGGAACTCGTATGCATGGTCGCCTAAATAGTACTGTGAGTGGACATTTGTTTTTAAATTAATTCCGCATGCAGTATTATTACTATTTTCTTCCAATTGAGATTTAATTATGTTTTGAATATTTGAGATTTAGTTTATCGAGATTATTTATGGATTACGAGATTAGTATTGAAATTCCTTCCCGAGGGCTTTTAGTAGATTTTTGAGATAGTCATTCATGAGTTATTGAGTTGGGAAATGATTTTCGGGAAGTGACTGATTCGGAAAAATATTATGAGAATTATTGTTTTCGAATATCAGTTTTTATGAAGATATATGAGTGCGAGGGATTTAGCAAATATTTGAGCATGATTGATTTATCGAGATTTATTGGGTTTTGAATTCCGCACTTATCAGACTTGGGTTAGATGGAACTTTCTTTCCGAAAGCAATTATTGAATTATAGAGTATGTGATTATGCTTTCGAGGATTTATTGAGATATTGAGGATTGAGTTAGTGAGATATTACTGAGTTATGCTTTCGGTGAATTATTATTGATTTATTGAGGTAATATCGAGTTTCTTTCCGAAAGCAAGTGATTGAAAGAGGTTATGTTCAGTTCTTGAGGAGGCTATTCAGTTTATTAAGGAGGCCAGTTTTGGCGCATGCGTATCTTACCTAGTTGGCAGTCCCTTCTAGGTAATAGTCTGGTTGGCAGTCCCTTCCAGACTACAGCTCGGTTGGCAGTCCCATCCGATGCGTCACCTGGTTGGCAGTCCCTTCCAGATGACATGAGGTAGCTAGTCGGCAGTCCCGTCTACTACCTGTGGTTAGTCGGCAGTCCCGTCTACTACATGTGGCTAGTTGGCAGTCCCATCTATCCACCGCCTCCTATCCCGGTTGGCAGTCCCTTCCGATGCGTCATCTGGGTGGCAGTCCCTCCTAGATGGCATGAGATGACTAGACAGCAGTCCTTTCTAGTCATCAAACGAGCCTCATGAAAAGGATGTTTTTATAAGGATTGAGGATGAGATTTTAAGAGGTTTCAAGATGTTCTTGTTACGTGATTGAGATTTCAGTAAAGAGGATGATTAAGAGTGTTTTCAAGATTGTTACTGCATGCGAGGTTTTAGAGAATAACTTGGGAAAACATTAAGTTTTACTTATTCATTTGAAATTACTTATTTTTCGTCCACTCACTCTAACGGATTTTAAATGTTTTCCCCTGGGCCCTTCGGTTTTAAATGCCCAGCTTGCAGGCCAGTTTAGCTTGAGGTCGAGCGTACTTGGGGTTGAGGCATAGCTGTCATAGCTTCCGCATTATAAACGCATCGGTCATTTATCTTGCCTTCTATTCTCTTGTTCGCCTGTATATTAGATTGCTCTGATAACCTATGAGATTAATATTCTTAAGTTTCAGAATTGTTTGGTGTTATGAGGGATGTTGTGATATAGGGAGCAGGGTGGCTCCAGGAGAATAAGGATGGATGATTTAGAAGTGTAATTGTTTTTCTACAGGTTTTGGGTTGTCCATTTTTAGGGGAAGTTCTATCAAATTTTTGGTAGAATTTCTTCTAAGGTGGGCCCCGCAGGACCTCTTCGGATTTCAGGGTAAAATACCCTGAAATCCGGGGCGGGTCCTGTCAAGTTTGGTCGTGGAGTTTCTTTCTATAAGCTGTTAAGCCACTTGGGTTTGAGTTTTGGGCCATATACTTTGGGCTGTACTCTATTTACTTAAACCCATAAAAAAATAAAATCATCTCTACACTATATATATATATAAACAATATTTAAACAAATAGTTTAGCACAATAATTAAAACTAAACTTATTTTTCAGAAAATGTTAAAAATTTTAGGTCGTCACATAGCTCGAGTGTCGGTCTACCGAATGCATGTCGTAGGCGGAACTAATCATGTCGCAGGGCCCACCTACGAGGTCGTTGCTTATGCTTGACGGTATGTAATATAAGTGGTGTCAACAGGAGTTTTATTACTCCATTCTTGATATTTATACCAAGAAAATCAACTTCATTTAGGATAAATAAGACTTTCTTTTCTCCTAAGATGATTCCATGCTGAATTATCAGCTTAACAACCTCATAAAGGTGTTTCATATGTTCTTCTCTATTTTTGGAGAAGACAAGAATGTCATCAATGTAGATGACACAAAATTCAATAACATATTTGAAGATGTTATCCATCTTTTTTTGGAAGATTGAAGGGGTTTGTTTTAGGCCAAATGGCATTACTAACCATTCATAATGACCTTGTGGTATTCCAAAGGCAATGAGAGGAACACTATTTGGATACATCTTGACTTGCCAAAAACCTGACTTTGCATCGAATTTTGAAAAGATTTTAGCTCCTTTGAGCTGATTGATCAAGACTCTTGCTTGAGCTATTTGATAACCATCTTTAACGGTCTTCTTATTGACATCTTTGTAGTCAATCACCATTCTAACTTTTCCTCTAACATTTTCTGCATGGTTTCTCACATAGAAAGCTGGAGCATGATGAGGGCTAGTAGTTGGTCGAATTAATCTCTTGTTCAGGAGATCTTTTATATCTTTTCTGAATTCTTTTTTATCTTTCTCTTTATACTGAGGAATAGCTTTGACATGACATATAGCAGTGATATTATGTAATCTTAATTCACAGATCACTTGGTCTTTTTCTCAAAATTTTTGAGGGTCGACATCTATATTTTGTTCCAACATTTTTTTGATTTTATCAAGAGTAGGGATTTTTTGAGACTCAAGCTTATTTTGAAAGTGCTTGAGATTATGCTCATGGATGAAACTAGCTTCTCCATTTTCGCTAGATTCTTCTTCTTCAGATGAATCTTCGATAAGCAATTCTTTTTGTTGCTTAATTTGAAGTACAGGTTCAAATCTAGGCTTATAGGTCTTATGATCACCACTATTTCATTGCGATCTCTAATATTTAGTAGTAAAGTTTGGACCTACTACACTTTTTGCTTGGGTAAGTCTATCGATCCAAAACATTCGGTCTCCTTTTCTAAAACCCATAGCTTCTTCATCTTGAACAAATCTCTGTTGGAGAAGGAAATTATTTCTCAACAAGAAATCTGACCCTTGGCCTTCTGATTGCCAAAGAGTATTGATGACAAATGTTCGTCTACCAATGGTGATGTGAACATCTCTAGCTACCTTTTTCATGGTTAAATGGCTTCCATCAAATTGGTCACCAGTAGCAATTATTTTATTATCTTCTTTCTAGAGTTATTCTAGAATTGTAAATCATTTTGCAACTGTGAATCCTGATCCATTATCTACAAATGCATGTAAATGATATTTTCTGTGATCAGGGAATTTTAATCCAATTTTTATGTAGTTGTTGTATCTACTAGTAGAGATGATTTTCGATTATTGAAGCTCGTCTTGAACTTGTTCTTGTGGTATGAATGGTTTATACTCTTCTGGATTGTTTTCTAGTTCAATAAGTTCTATGTTTTCATCTACCTGTTCTTCTTTTAGAGATGAAAGAACAGTTGATGCCAGATCTAGAACTTCTGAATCGTTCTTTTCCCAGAAATATTCTTCTTATTCTTGTTCTACTAATTGGCTGATAGCGCCATTCTTGGTTTTTCTTCTCGCTTCATCTATGAAGCATTCTTTGTGATAAGTCTTTTTTGACTCTTCACAAAACATAGGAAGCCCATTCTTTTCATGACATAGGCAGTAGTCACAAACGAATGTACCAGGGTTAACGTGATAAGAAGACATCATTGTTTCTACCTTACTTTCTTCCCAGTTTTTTACTTTAAGAACATTTTGTCTAGATTCTAAGTACTCTATTTCAGAATCTAATTCAGATGAGGATGAGGATTCTTCTTCTTCAGATCAGGCAGAATAGACAGACCTGCCATCATCTTCATCATCAGGATAAGCTATTTCATAGCCTTTCATATTCGTTGTTTCTACTATAGGCTCATAATCTTCAAATAGAGCTTTTATATTTCTTTTATTTTTCTCGGGACATTCATTGGCATAATGTCCTTCCACTTTGCATAACCAGCATCTGCAAGCTTTCTTGCCTGGTTGTTTATTCTGATAGTTGGTTTGGTGATTCTTTTTTTTCTTGAAGAATTTCTTCTTTGGATCTCTATCTTGTTTCTTGAAGTTGGAGCTTTTCTTAAACTTCCAATCTTTTTTGTTTTCACTCTTCCTGAACCTTTTTTAGTAGTATTTTTCTTTTCTTTTCTTACGGAATTTGGATTTATGACATCCCCAATTGGTAGGCATATCCAGTATTCCGTAACAGAATTTTTCAACTCATTTGAGCTGTTTCTTGGCCATTTTGGCTCTAAGATTCACTTTGCATTGTTCTTTTAGTAATTGCCTGATTCTGTTGGCGGTTCCTCCGACTGAAAATCTTTCAATTGTTTTTTCATCAGCTATGCTTTCTCTCACAGCTGTTCTCCATGGTTCAGGAAGTTTTCTGTGTAACAGGTTTACTAGATCAATGTTTTTTAGTTCACCTATTGTACAGTAGTATTCTTGGAATTCATTTAGATATTCTTCAAAATATCTCATGTTGCAGATTTTGAGAGCATAAATGTTTAATTTGGCTGCTTCTTTGGCCTTTTCACTCAGGTTTGAGAGATCTCCACAGAATTAATCATACAGGGGTACTGCAAAATCATATGGAGATTTCTAGTTTTCTTACTTCTTCTAACCAGTCTCTTCCTCTAGTAGTTTCTTTGAAAGACAAGTAATATTTCTTGGCTACTCTAGTGAGGGTAGTTTCAAAGTACACTTGAAGATCTGGTGCTTCAAATTTTCCGAGGGTGAGAGCAATAGCCATCATGAGGCTATCTACCCATTGGTTAATAGTTTTTCTTTTATCTAGAGCTTTATCTAGATTTAGCCATATACTAGAATTTCTGATTGGTATCCTAGGCATATTGTCCTCTGGGACAAATCTTTGAGAATTTCTTTCTTCTTTTTTGCCTGTAGGAGCTTTCTGTATAGGGAGTTTCAGTTTTCCCTTTTCTCTGGTGATAAAAGTTTTGGAATTGGAGCTTTCTCCGTCTTCCATTTCTATATCTTGATAAGGAAGGACTTTTCTTACCTTTCCTATTTTGAAAATTTTCATTTCTTCGATTTGTTGTTCTAATTGTTCATTATTTTTGCAAGCTTCTGCTTCATCATAGAGTTCATAGAGCTTTTTTGCTCTAAGTATATTTACTGGTCTATTTAGATCAGCTTCTAGTTCTTCTTTAGTGATAGGATATGTTGGTTCTTCTACAGTAAATTTAGTGCCACTAGTACTTGCTTATCTAGTATTGTTGCATCTTCTGAAATTTCTGTTTATCCTAATATTCTCAGGACCGACATCACTTGTCCTGTGATCATCGAATTTTAGATTGATATCTCCAGTATTTCTACTTTCATAAATCGCCGCTTTCCCACTTTCTGGTGGTTTCTTTGGACTAGATAATTTCCATTCGATAGGAAAAATTACTTCATTCCAAGTACCCTTGTGAATTTGTTGTGAATGGTTCTTCTGACTGGTGAGAAATCCAGTAGTAAGACCTAGGATATTTGATATCCTTGTCTTTGGTTCTACTATGGTACTCATTAGTTTATAGTATATTTTGTATACTATTGCAAGTTCTTGCATATTTTCTTTCATTGATATGCCATCTGTCTTGATTCTTAGTCTCAGACAGTGAGCAGCATCTTTCAAGTTTGTTGAGAAATTGGGAAAGCAGTTGAAATAAGTTACTTGATTGCATAAAGAAGCTTTAAGTGTTCCCAACAGACTAGCTTGAAAATCTGTTAGTCTATTGTCTTGTAAGACACATAGAACTGAACAGTTTATGTCTTCTCGAGCAAGAAGTTTTATGCCAACTTGGACTATTCCAATATGCATAAATTGATAATTTTTTGTCTTTGCTCGGACAACTTCTTGAGGAGTTATCATTAAAAAATCTGTTTCTCCTGTTGTGGATGGAGTTGTGAATTCTAATAATTTGAAATGATGGCTATCCATCAATTCAAACTTTTCTCTTTTATAGATTTGTTTGAAATCTAATTTTAGAATTGCGGAGTTTTTCACCTCTTGTTTTATTTCATTGTATTCAAATTCTTCTGCATTTAGGAGTTGTACTCCTTTCTTTTTTCCAAATATGCTCATCATCTTGACATCTCTTGCTACCAAATGCTTTGGATTTTCATATTTGATACTAGTCAGACTAGTAGAAGGTTCCAGAAAAATCATATTTGGAATAGGATTCTTCTCAGTTTTTTCTAATGATTTGAATCCATTAGTTTTCTTGGATTTTACTGGAGGCTTTTTCTTCATAAAGTTTTTCATAGAATCCAGCATTTCTTGCTAGTCACTGATTTTTTGGCCAAAACTTGTTAGCTTTTCTTCTTCTTCCCTTTTAGGAAGTTATTTGATATAATCTAATTTGTACTCCAATTTTTCTAATTGGGAGATTATATTTGGTACTTTTTCTTGATAATCTTGACATCTAGGTAATTCTTTAATCAGATTTTGATGTTTCTCATCAAAAGATTTTAATAGAGAATTCAACTTCTCTAATATCAATTCAGACATTGTCCCCATTGAGGATTCCCATTTGAGCTTATTCAGCAAGCTCTGATACCAGTAATTTGCGGATCTAATCGATCCTCAAATAATCAAGAAGTTTTTGCTCTTCTTTAAGAGTATATTTGATATCTCTAATATTTTTCTCAACTTTATAAATTCTTTTTTGAACTATGAAGAATTTTTTTTTTTTTTTGAAGAGGAGACGACAACTTTTATTATAATCAAATATGGTTACAATCAACAAATAACACATCCGATATAATACCGGAGGTGTTGTAAACCAAGATTCAGGACTAGCAGAATTAAGAGCTTGACGAGCCAAATGGTGAGCCGCTTCATTAGCTTCACGATACACATGATGAAGTGTAAAGCTAGGTAGGTCTGCAAGAGACAATGTAACATCCTCGTATAAATACCCAAAGATAGACAAATTAGAAGATACTGAATTGCACGCTTTGACAACTTGCAATGAGTCTGATTCAAAGACCACAGGTTGAAGCCCATGATCAAGGACAAAGCGGACAGCTAGAAGGACTGCCATAAGCTCAACCTGCTCTGGAGACAGTATATGTGTGAGAAGGGCAGCATGACTAGCCGCAAAATGCCCACTAGAATCACGTATCACCAACCCAATGCCACCCATCTTCATTGAGGCATTGAAGGCTCCATCTACGTTCACTTTAAGCCAAGCCTAAGGAGGAGGAGTCCAGCAAGCACTACTACAAAAAGTTAATCACACAACACTAATCACACAACGGAACACAAATCATCTGTTGTGTGTTGAAGTCAGTTTAATCATACAACGGTGCTGGTTGAATTCTGTTGTGTGAATGCCAACAAAGTGATAACTTTTTTATAGGAACTACATTGCACAACGGAAACTAAGCATGGTCCGTCGTCTGAGCCTTAAAAATTTAGCGGCAGATTTCCCTCCACATTGGCGTCTTGGTTGGCTCTTGAAACATTGACATTTGGGCTACTTGGTACAACGGGTTTCACTATTTCCGTTGTGTGATTGAAAAACTAAGCACCAAAGTTGAGGAAGCTTGCTTGAATGTTTTCGCCTAGATAGGCCTAGTGCAAGCTGTTGTGATTGTACAACAGATTTTAAGATTTTCTGTTGTGTGAACTTAGAACTGAAAGGCAAAATTTTGAGCCAAAATCTTATAGGCGCCATATTTCCCTCCATAATTTCACATTTTGATTTTTAGTGCTGGACTCACACGACGAACTGCTGAGAATTGTGTTGTGTGAATGACATAAGAAATTTTAGCTTTGCTTTAATTGCCATACCGTGTCCAAAAGAAGAAGGAAAAAAAAACATAGCCCTCCGCTCTCGACGCTCGACACTCAGCTAGAAACCCATCTCTGCTCTCTATCGACCGTAAACCTAGAAACCCATCTCTTACAAACCCATTCTCTCAGACTCTTGAGTCTCTTACACAGCTCTCATGGCCACCGAGGAGTCCAACGAGCAACCGCCACCGTCGCCGGCACCGCCTAATCCGGCTCCGTCCCTCCCTGAGTACCCGAAGATGATTATGGCGGCGATTGAGGCGCTTAATGAGAGCGAGGGGTCGAACAAGACCTCAATCGCGCAGCAAATCGAGTCCACCTACGGCGATCTGCCGCCGACTCACGCCACGCTTCTGGCGCACCACCTCAACAAGATGAAGCAGAGCGGCGAGCTCGTTTTCGTCAAGAACAACTACATGAAGCCCGACCCCAACGCGCCGCCCAAGCGGGGCCGTGGCCGCCCGCCCAAGCCCAAGGTCCCGGCGCCGGAAGGAGCTGCCGTGGTCTCCTCGCCTCCGAGGCCACGTGGCAGACCTCCCAAGCCTAGGGATCCGTTTTTCCCGCTCCCAATTGCCAAGAGCTCGACATCCACCGGGTCCGGCAGGCCATGTGGCCGCCCTCCGAAGAAGGCCAAGACAAGTCCGACCTCGACTCCGGCTTCGGCTTCGGCTCCAGCGAGTGGTGCCCCTAGAGGTAGAGGCAGGCCACGGAAAGTCAAGCCCTCCGTAGCTCCGGTGGGTTGCTGAGATCACAGTGAGAGAGAAAAAGAGAAACAACGAGTGCGTTTTTAGGCTTCTTTTTTGGGGTTAAATTTTTAGGCGTGTTGAAAATTTAGTCTTCGGCTAATTGATGGTTTAGCTTCATTGTCCCAGTCTTTCTACTCTGTTGGTTTTCAATAATGAAGTTGGCTTTTCCAGGGAGAACATGGATTCCATTTGCGGCATATTCCATTCTACAAAGATGGAAAAGAGACAGCAGAGGTTAATTGAAGAGAATGGTAATTTCTTGTTAGGCTTTGGAATGTTGATAACTTTATGTATCTATGAGCTCGAGCTTTGTCATTTGATCAATCTGTGTTTCTTGTGGTTGAGTAATGTTTCCTACAGGCTCTTTTATAATTTCTGGTTTAGACGTTTTCGATGTTCTTTTATGCATCCTTCAGTTCTTGACTAAATAAGTTCGGTAGAAGATGACTCTTTCTTGACTAAATAAATTCCTTTTTTGGAGAAATGTTTTATTCCCTTGTACATGTAACTAGTATTTTTACTGTCTTGATAGGTAATGGTAATCCCGAATTTTGGTCAGAGATCCATAACAACATACATGATGTTATCTCATCTCATTCATATTTGAATTGAATATCAGTGTACAGATTCCGCATCGGATGTACCTCTTATTTGTTATTCATTGTTAGCATAAACCTTGAATTTGAATGTCAATTTTTTGCCCCCATCCCCACTGTTTTCAGGTACCGGCCTCTACAACATTGCTATTTCTGGTCTCAATGATGCCTTGTGGGAAAGAATTCATTGCCTGGTAAGCTTTAGTTCTTTAATATTGATTGTATTAGCTAGTGTAATTTTGGGCTGCAACACTCAGGTAATTTTCAGGTACCGGCCTCTACAACACTCATAAATGACTGTAATTTTGGGCACGCCATTAAAATGGCCTTAGAATCCGAAAAGTATTGTGCATAAGTTGAGAATATGGAGGCTAGCTAGTTTCCTGAACCGTAGACAACAAATACTCACATAGAAGCAATATATGAAGTAATATTGAAGGAAAACTTTGCATATATCTATTAAGTATATCGAAATTTTCTCTAAATATTCGTGGAGTCATTTATTTTTTTTATTTTTATTTTTTAATTATAAGGTCTTCATTTATTTTTCTTTTTTGCCTTGTAATTTTCTTATATTTGATTTGATGAGATCAATATTTTCAGGTGCTGTGGAGATGCGCTGGGTTGATACGTACTTTCCATTTACCAATCCATCATTTGAACTTGAGATTTTCTTTCAGGTATTGATTCCAATCATTTAATGGGTTAGAACTTTGAATTTTGATCTGCTTTATCTGTCTCATGTGATCATTCTGTTGGAAATTCTTTTGTTCCATTTATGGGTAATCAAAACTTATACAATATTTAGGGACATATCTTATTAACTGACTGCAAACAACTTTTCAGAATGGCATGTATCCAGTTGTTTGGTTGATTTTCTTCGTCGGCCATGGCCTCTACAGCTCCTGTTGGTCCTTAGCACCCTTTCAATTTATTTACTTTGAGAACAGTGTGTGTGTGTGTGTGTGTGTGTGTGTGTGCATAGTTAAATGATTCTGTGGAATTTAGGTTTGCAGATCTCAATTAGGTTTTGCTTTGGCTTTGCAGTTGGGGGAAAAATTACCTTACTTGCTTGCAATTGCTCTCTTCTTTGCTTTAGAGAAGCAGAAAGAGTGAAAATTGAACGTCCTCTTGTCAAGATTATCTGAAAATCAGGAATGCTACTTTTCTTTCTTCTTTTTTTTGGCTTTTTAAGCTGTGAGCAATGCACATTTATTACAAACTTTGCAAGTGTGTTTTGTGTTTTAAGATAGTGAGTATATGAGTGCACATTGCAGTATTAGGATAGACAGTTTAGCTTTGTCTCGGTACTTAGATGGTCAAGTTTTAAGCAGATTTTGGTGATTGACAACAAATTGTGGTTTGTATCGACAACTATGTATATATATATATATATATGCCTCTGCTTCTAGCCTACATTGAGGTCTTTTTGATTGAATTGTTCATAGGTTGAATTTGGTTTTTTATTTTTGTAGTCTGTGCTTAATCTGGAGGTTGTATATATTGAAGGGGGAGAGGTTTGTACTGGAAACAAGAAAAGAGGTTGGGCTGGTAATTTTATTCATCTTTGTTGTTATTTTGTGAACTGTACTGGTTATGGTTTTCAGTGGAAAATATTGATCAGGCCAAACTGTTAATCTTTTCTGCTTAAATCACGTTGCCGTTTCCTATCTTCATTGATGTTTTTCTAAGTTTTTTTTTTAATTTCTTTTGATTGACTGATAGCATTATGACTTTTCTTTTTATACTGATGCTTGCCAACTCCAAAATCTGTAGAAAATTGCCAAACACAAGAAGATACATGCTTTTAAGTCAAAAATGAGGATGGAGCAGTTGGAAGTCACTCAGAACAAGCGTCAAAATGCTTGGCAGCAGTTCCAAACTACCAAAGGCAAGACTAAGAAGGTAAATTGGTATTTATGCGTTTCATTCTGCTTGCAAAATTGCTCTGATCTTTATCAAGTTACAGTAATCTACAGTTACCATTTTATTTATGCACGTATTTGATTCCCCATTATTTTTTGGAGTGAGGGAACCAATATAAAAAGGTACAGAAACACAATTTTTTATTTTTGCTTGTATTATATTGCGGTTAGTGTTGTTTCAGGTCTACAATTTAGTATATATCTAAAATAAGTAAATCTGCAGTGCTCAACTTTAATTGTAAGATAACTTTGCTATGGCCGTCAAGACATTATGCATCAAGTATAAGTATACTCTATTTTGACAAACAAAAAAAAAAGAATACAAGGCAATAGAAAAAACCTTCATTTACTACTACCGATTGCACATTCTAGATTTGTAACTTTTTTTTCTTTTCAGAGTGGTTATTTATCTGGACGCAAGCGGGAGAGCATCTTCAAGTCTCCTGACGATCCTTTTGGAAAGGTTGGGGTGACTGGCAGTGGGAAGGGTTTGACAGACTTTCAAAAGAGAGAAAAGCTTTTGCATCTCAAAGGGGGAGCAGCTGAGAATGATGATGAGGCTCCTTAGCTCCAAATCTACCTTCCCTGTACCTAGTCAAAAAGGTCCGGTCTGAGCTTGTTAGCTAAAAACCTTTGGTAGTATTAAAACGATAGTATTTCACTATTGTGTCTAGTATTTCACTATTTTGTCAATCTACACGATAGTTTTCTTACGTTATTGACTTTGTAAACTCTGTCAACTGTCCAGGAACTTGGATAGTTCAAGATAAATTAGCCATCACACTTCAGGTACTTTTCTATAATCCAAGAAGTCATGGAAATGCTAATAACTACATTACAATTATGGTCATTTGAATTTCTAGGATAAAACTAATTTACCAAAACCTACAAGCTTAGCCTTCTGTTATAAACTTGTGATAGTTTACTGCTTTAGCATCAAAGTTCTTGTGTTTGATTTGTATGGCGTCAAGGGTCATGTTGTTTATTACTTATTGTTAAATCCAAGAAAAATGACTGCTTAGTAAGATTATTTATAGCATGAAGATTTGTAAGAGTATGATAGATTTTGGATTGCTCTTTGATATGCAGATTTGTGTTCTTTGCTCTGTGTTATGCAGATTTCTACCTCTCGACCTTGCTGTAAAGATACAACCCCTGTTGACTAAAATCTCAAAATTTGGGGGTAAGCTGGCTTCAGCTTCTTCTGTTCCTGAAGTGCAACTGTCTCAATATGTTCCTGCACTTGAAAAGCTTGGTACTTTGAGGTTGCTCCAGCAGGTGAGTTGATTTTGTACTTAACTATACCTCTTGTTTGCATAAATTCTGAATGGATTTTAAATTCCTCCTTGTACATATTACAGGTGTCTCGGGTGTAGTAAATAAAGGATCAACTTAAGGCATATCTTGGAGTGACGAAGATTTTTGTAGAAGCGAATGGCAGCTGAAGGTTAAGAGCTATCGAGAATAGGAATGTTTTTTTATTCATGTGTAGCTAGCTAAGAATGCTCTTGTTTGGTGCATTATCTTGTTACTTGAATGTATTGATGCTTGAATAATGGTACTTGAATGATATATATGGATTAGAGTATTGTTTATATGGTAATATATTGAGCATTATTCTGGACAAACATTTATATCGATATTCTTCTTGTTGTTCAAGGGTTAGTCATACAACACAATACAAAACAATGTGTTGTATGAATGTAAAAGAGTTCAAAATTGAGGCTTCTCCTACAACAGTCACTAGTTGGTACCCAATTGATTACAGTATTCACACAACGGATAACCAAATATAGTTGTTGTGTGAACTAACAACCAACAACAAAAGAAAACAGAATTCTGTTGTGTGAGATTCATAACACACAACAGAAATAAAATGATCACTGTTGTCTGAGTAATCAACAGACAAGGGAGATCATTTTACTTCAGTTGTGTGTTACTTACCTCAGACAACAAATATTAAGTTATATCCGTTGTCTGTTAGTAGTCTCAGACAACAAATAATGAGTTATATCCGTTGTGTGTTATGAATCTCAGACAACAAAGAATGAGTTATATCCGTTGTGTGTTATGAATCTCAGACAACAAAGAATAAGTCATACCTGTTGTGTGTTATGAATTTCAGACAACGGCAAAATTTCATCTTCTGTTGTCTGAATGTGCCGAGGCATCGCCGCGCATGCCATGCCAGGCACATGCTGCGCAGAACTCACACAACGGAAATAGGTATTTCTGTTGAGCAAATTATTATCACACAACGGTGATTTCACCGTTGTCTGATTTTTCAATCACACAACACTCACTTAGACCACGGTGAGCTTGGTCATCAGACAACACAAATCCACCGTCGTCTGATGACCTTTTTGTAGTAGTGAAGGACGAACTAGCTGCCTACGGCTAGTTTTGTGGTAAGGGTTTGCAGCATGAAAAGCTTGAAGCCTCATAATACCCTTAATACTAAATCAGCAGGGGAACTCTCCAAACCATGCTAGAGCTAATCATTCCTTGTCATCCAAATAGTCCAAAATAAAACCATAAATAGATCAACCTGTTCCTTTGTAAAATGCTCCATATAAGACAAAAACCATTCCTTAAAGTTTGTGAAGTCATGATTAATAGAAAGTTGTAGTGGAGAGGCCATAAATACTTGCCTACTAAAGGAGCTGTCACGTCCAATATGAAGCATGGATTCACCTTCTTCTCCACATAACACACAAGTATTCATAACATGGCCTCCTTTAGTTTGAATGCGTGAACGAGTAGGAAGAATATTATTACACGCTCTCCACATACATACCTTCACCTTAGCAGGCAGTGAGGCACATGAGCTTTCCATATTGACCCCCATAACTGAAATGAAGATTGTGACAATGAAGACGAAGAGGCCCCATTATTGATATGTAGAATCCCGTCCCTTGCTACAACATAGGCACTTTTAACAGAAAAAATACCTTTGGGATCATAATGCCAAATTATGCGATCAGGAGGAAGCCGAAAACTTAGAGGAATTGAAGTAATTATCTCACAATCTTCAGGTGAAAAAGTACACTCCAACAGAGATGTTTTCCATGTACAAGAGTCTGAATCAATCAGATCACTAACAAACTCCACTGAAGTGGTTGGAGGCTGCAAATATGGTTTGAATAAATTGGGACGAGGAAGCCACCTATCTTCCCATACTTTAATGGATGCTCCGTTACCCACTTTCCAGTGAGAGCCAAGTTCTAACAATGGTCTAGAAGCCAAAATGCTTCGCCAAGAATAAGATGGTGTATATCCCAATTCAGCTGTCCAGAAGCTCTCCGATTGGAAATAAAGAGATTTATATAATTGGTCAATAAGAGAAGAAGGTGTTGAGATTATACGCCATGCTTGTTTAGTTAACATCGCCAAGTTATGTGCATAGAGATTGCGAAAACCCAGGCCCCCTGCTGCTTTCAGTGAGCATAAAGCGTCCCAACTCTTCCAATGGATCTTCCGATGATCTGAAAAACTACCCCACCAAAACTTAGCACAATCTTGTTGCATGTCTTCGCAAAAAGTTTTCGGTAAAAGAAAGCAACTCATAGCATAAGAGGGCAACGTTTGCGCAACCACCTTGATTAGTAGTTCCTTTCCTGCACCACTCAACAGGTTTCCACACTAACCATGAAGCTGTTTCTGTAATCGATCTCTTAGATAAGTAAAGGTTGACTTTTTTGACCGTCCTACACTGGTCGGTAATCCCAGGTATTTCTCATGATAGTCCACTCTTTTCACCCCCAAAAAGTCAGCAAAGAGTTGTTGAAATTGTCATCCAGATTTTTGCTAAAACATACACTACTCTTCTGAAGGTTAATTTGTTGACCTGAGGCACACTCATAGATGTGAAGCACTTCCATGATTTGTGAACAAGTGGAAAAAGAAGCTTGAGCAAACAATAGGCTGTCATCTGCAAACAGTAAGTGACTGATGGAGGGAGCTCCTTGACCGATTTGAATTCCAGGCAACAAACCTAGATAAGCCTTCTGAGCAAGTAAAGCTACAAACCCTTCTATACAGAAAAGGAATAGATATGGGGATAAAGGATCGATCACCATGGCGAAGCCCTCTAGTTGGAGAAAGATAACCTGTAGGTTCTCCATTCACTGGAAATGAGTACCGAACAGAAGTGACACACACCATAACAAGATTAATCCACGACATAGGAAACCCTAGCCGTACTAATACAACTTTTAGAAAGCTCCATTCCATGCTGTCATATGCTGTTAATGTTTAAAGTTAAGCGGTAGCTAAACCTTTGTTAACGCTGGTCTGATGGGCGGACCACTACCTATGATAATCCTAGAGCCCCCGTTACTTGTCAAGTGAAATACAAAGGTCGTTAAAGGGATACCGAGTTGGGCGGTCTTCTCTTCTCCGATGCCTAAGTTAGTCAATGTATTTGTGTTGACAAAGCAACAGTAGGTAAGTATTAAAATGCGTAATTAATGAGGAGAGAGGAGAGAACCTTTTATAGGTGAGGAGACAGCTGATCTTCTCCATGTTTTCGATGTGGGACTGATATGATTTAGTCCCTGCTTCTGGAGCTTCTGGTACTATCTTAGCGCAGCCCGTGGTGGCGCTTCAACGGTGATCTGGGTGTAAGCCAGGGGTCAGGCAGTAGCCTGCTTGGCTATGTTCTCGTAGGTCACTCCTTTGGTGGGAGTTGGTACCGCTGGGGGGTAGCATGAGTGTGGCTTATTATAGCTAATTATGCTTGCAAATGCCTATGTAAGTACAAGTACCCCAAGTCCCCAGTCAAAGAGCGCAATCTTGATTTGGGAGTTGCCCAGCGGTTCAAAACATTACTTCCGCCAGTCATGCAAAAGCATAATTAGCGTCAGTGCGTTGTCAACCATGGACTTACTGAACAAACGCTTTATACCCCATTGGGTGGGCCCTTGCTAGGCCCCCTAGGGAGTCCCCCACTCCCCGGCTAAGATAGAGCTATGTTTGGCAGGTGTATTGTTTGTTGAAGGAAGCTGCGCTGAGCAGAGGGTGTTGGGTAGCGAACCCACTCTTTGATACCCAAGTGGCGGGGGTCAACATGCCTGATCAGGGTCTTCGAAGACTGTGTTGACATGTCCCCCTACCTGTCTCGGAGGACCCTTTTTTACTGCAAGGCCCTTTGCTGTAGTTGTGAAAGTGAGGCGTTGCCTCAGGAATCGCCTTTGGCGGGAGTCCCTCCGCTAACTATAAGTGGTCGGTAATGTTGCGAGGACCTGCCTGGCGGTAGCCCGGTGAATTGCGTTGCGGTCAGCTGTCTTTCTTCCAAGGTGCCGAGGGAGAAGTCTCGCTAGTGGCATTGCACTTATCAGAGACTATCTCGCTTGTAAGATGGAAAGAGAGAAGTTCCACTAGAGGAGTTGCTCTTAGCGAAGACTCTCTCGCTTGCAAGATGGAAAGAGAGAAGTTCTGCTAGCGGAGTTGTGCTTAGCGGAGACTCCGTCAATTCGTAGTCTTCCTGTCAGTGGTTACTTCGGGTAGATGCTTCGTTTGACAATGCCCGATACGTGGTCGTCTCAGATTGGGTTAGCGTGTGTGATAACGTCTTTTCAGCACGCCCGTCCCTTCGTCATTAATGCTAGCAGTTATTGATCTTGTAACCGAGGTGTTGCCTCAGTTAATCCGGAGAGTAAGTGTGTTTGTAGGGCACGTGTATGGTTGTGGTGCGATGTCATTTTTCAGCGGACGGCCTAGATTAGTTTAATGTTGACATAAAAGAGAGGTAAACCTGGAGGTTTAACACTTCATACTTTTTATCTAGTGTCGTCGTCTTCAAGCTTCGCCCTGGGTTCTGAGAAGAAGATTGCTACGATTCCTTGAAGTTGTCGATCTTTTAAAGCACGAAGATCTCCTACAGTGAAGAGAAGCGCCTTCGGTCGCACCAAAGTCTTCATCTTTGAGGTTGGTATTCTGAATCCCATCCCTGTTTTATTGGATTTCTGTGTTTGCTTTTGTCCTTTTCTGGGTTTTTTCAATTTGGGGTACTATCTGTTCCTCCCCGGTGTGCTCTGAGGGTGTAAAGCGAGTTTTGGGGATGGGTTTTGGTGTTTGGTAGAGAGTTGGGGTTTAGGGATTTGCTGGATGGTCGAATCTGGGTTGAGTATATGGGTGCTTTCTGTTCTTGTTTTGGTATTTTCTGGACAATTGTTCTTGATGCTTCTGGATGTAACTGATAAAGGGATAGCTTAGATCCTGTGCAAATTGACTGGTTTGAGTTTTAGGATTTTGGGAGGGCTAGTGTCGTAGAGATCTCGAGATGTGAGGGTTCCGGGTCTGACGACTCGCTTAACGTGGCAGATAGGGTGTTTATTGACTCGTTGCTTCTGTCTACCCTGCAGGAACCTCCCGGTCCAAACCGCTAGACATTGCATCGCTACAGACCATACCATGGGAAGTTGCCATGGGTCGTGCTGGTCGTCTTGAGAATTCTAGGGCAAGAGAGGATGTCGCAACTCGCAAAAGGCTGGAGGAGAGGCTGGCGAGCAATAGTGCCGCTATCGGCTCTGCTGATGGGGTGAGAGAGGCTAGCGGGGAAGAGGTTGAGTCAGCCTGGGTTCTCCGCGATGGTACAGCTGTTGACAAAGCTGGAGGGCCGATGACGGTGGTTGCCATCAACAGTGCGAAGCGGGTGTTCCGCCTGCCAGACGTTGTGAAGCTGCGACCGTCGCTGAAGGATGAGAGAGCATCGGTCTTGCCAACCGGGCATGCTACTGTGCATGGGGCGATCTTCCGCCAGGGAGTGACATTCCCACTACTGCCAAATCTCCAGATTTTGGTCTGTGAATTTGGCCTTGCTTTTGGACAGATTTGCCCTAACATGTGGCGGTTGCTTATGGCCCTCAACTCACTATAGCGGTTGTCCAGCTGTGAGGGTCCAACCGTGGCGGAGCTGTTGTACTTCTACGAATTAATATATGTGCAGCGCCAAGCTTGCAGTGGGCAGGTGAACCTGAGTCGTCGTTAGGGGGAGCCTAAATTGGTCGAGAACTTGAAGGATTCTATGTCACCTTAGCAGGGGACCTTCTGCGTTGCCACCTATGGATGGGAATATCAAGCGAGGTCGAATGCGGGGGAGCTGACATTCAGGATTAAGTCGGAATTCCAACCTATTCGAGGTTGTCGCTGGCTTCCGCTGCTCAGGGTTGGTTTTGGTTGCACCATAATTCCTGTTGCAGTGACTAGTTTTTTTTTTTTTGGTGCAGTGGGTCTGCGCGATAACCTGACTCGTGCAGAAGAGTGTCGTGTGGTGAGGATTGAGTCTGCTGGCGGAACCGCAACCTGCTAGATCTCCTCCTACTCACCAAGTGGGAGTTGTTAGTCGATCAACAGCTGACACGAGCCCTTGGTAAGTATCATCCACGGATAAGTGTTTTAGTTCGTTGTTGTAAGGCTAATTCTTTCTTTTGTTTAAATTCTCCGCCGGGAAACAGAGGGAGACGCCAGGCGTTTGAGAAAACCATGGACCGCGCCGAGATCAACAATTCCTTGGAGAGTATGTACTCCTCTGGGCTAGCGTCCTAGAAAACCATTGTTGATCCCTAGACACTGGCGCTGTGTCAGTCTGAGGCTCCTGTGGTGTTACCAAAGCCGCATCACTCTCACCTTGGTGCCGAGGGTTCGCCCGTTGTTCAGGCGGGCACTGAGGTGGGTGGTGGGTCAGCTAGCGGGAACCCTGCTGCAACTGTGCAGCAAAAATAGAGAATGCCCGCTAGCCGGAGAGGGCCGCAGAAGGAGAAAGAGGTACCGCCGGTTGAAGCAGTGACCATTGCGGGGTTGGGGCAACAGAAAAGGTCAACGACTGCTACCGCTGGATCCACACGGGCTGTGCTACAAAGGAAGCGTCGCCAAAATGACACTGATGAAGAAGAGGAAGGAGACGACGCTGAGACCATCGGTACCCATCAGCATAAGAGGGCCAGACAGGCTCCGCCCAAGGTGATCGCGCCCGCCAGAGGGGAGGTGCAGGCGAGTGACCTATACTCTTTCGCCACTTAGGCCGAATTCCTGGCTGCACCAGAGTGGGAGTTTTTGTTCCACCTTTGCGAGAGGATGGGATTCGGCGGACTGGATGAGACTGTCCGTCCAACTGTGCTGCAGCAGTCACCGTTTAGCTTGGCCTTTGGCCACTTGTCCGTCGGGTTGAATGAATTCTTTTGGCGGCCTCGGAGCAGCCCAAGGTCGAGCAGCAGTTGCAGGAGGAGCTCGAAGTCTTACGGGGGGAACTGGCGGATTCTCAGTCTAGGCTGGTGGATAAGGAGCGGCGGCTGGCCAAGGCGGAATGCGATGCTTTAGATGCTCGCGGCAAGCTGAAGATTACCATCGAGCAAAACCTTGAGCGGAATGATCATATCAACTAGCTTCAGCAGGATATAGTTCAGTTGAAAGAGCAGATGGCGGCTAAGGTTAAGTGGATTGACATTCTGCAGAAAGATTCTGCCGCCAAATCCGCCGAGGTAAAAAGATTAGAGGGTGTAGCTGCCCAGCTGGAGGCAGAGAGGAGCGGTCCTGAGGCCACTGCTGTGGACGCCTTTAAGCAGTCTGAGGGGTACAAGCAAGCTTTGATGGATGAGGTGAAGGCCGGTGCCATTGCCAACGTGGAGCTTCTTAAATAAGAAGGGCACCATTGATTGGGCAAAGGCTTCCGGGTCCACCAGCACACCTAGCTAGCCGTCAGCCCCAGGGGGCGGGCCTTTGGAGGTTCAGCTTGGGTTGCGTTCCGGCAGTGGGGAGAGTGATGATGACCCGGCGGAAGCCTCCCAACGGACTCCAGTGCCTACCCAGTCTGAGGTCTCTAGGGCCAATGTTGTGGTGGATCGTACCCGGCCGGAAGGGACCATCATAACCCCTAGCCCGACTGCACATGGCTCTGACCAAACAAGTCATATGGGCGCGCGGCAGCCGCTGGCTAAGGGTGAGGAGCAACCGCCGGTCGAGGGTGAGTAGGGCGGTACTGAAAATCGTTGAAGATGTTGTCTTCGATATCTGTATTGTAATGCCGCTGAGGCTTACATTTGTACCTTTGGTCTTTTTTTTTTGTAATTGACTATTTTTGGGTGGGTGGTCCTGACCCTGTATGGATGGAAATGTGTATTTTTAGTGTCGTATGCCTTTTGATTATTTGTTGTCTGAATGTTGCTTTTACCGCTAGAGTTTTTTTACTGTTGCTTTGTGACTCAATGAAACATTAAAGGGGTTAAAATTGTTCCAAGTGCACGATGTAGCCGAACTTTGTTGGCGTTGCCCTTTAATTCTTGTGCTTGAACTTGGCGACAATGGTTTGAATAATTCCTTGTTTCATTGATAACTGATATGTCAGTGTTTACAAAAAGCGGGGTTGTACCCGTTGGGTAGCTTCCCTTAGCTAAATATTGAGTCAAAAATTTAGCTAAGCCAAGATGCTCTAGGGTAGCGGCCTGACTATTTGTAGTAATACGAAGTTGTTCGGTATTCCAAGGGTGGGTCGTGGTGACGCCATCCTTGTCCATTAAGTAGAAGGTGTCGGGGCTAACGACTTCCACAATTTTGTATGGACCTTCCCAAGTTGGGCGAAGTGTCGTTGGAGGTGGAATGACTTCCTTCATTACCGAGTTCCCCATTTGGAGGTTCCGAGCTTTGACCCTGGTGTTGTAGAAACGCGATACCCGTTGCTTATTTTGCAAATTGTGCAGATGGGCCTTGTGTAGTTTCTCCTCTAGGAGGTCCCTGTCGAGATTGACGCCTTCGTCATTGGTCTCGGGGCAGTAGCCCTCGACCCTAGCGGTAGGTTGAGTTATCTCCATAGGTAGGATGGCTTCAGTTCCGAACATCATACAAAATGGCGTTTCACCAGTGGAGGAAGTTGGGGTAGTCCTGATGGCCCACAGAACTTCCGAAAGCTTCTCCGGCCACAGACCCTTGGCGTCGTCGAGCTTCTTTTTTAGCAGCTTCTTGATTATCTTATTTCCTGCTTCGACCTGGCCGTTGGTTTGGGGGTGAGCGACATATGCAAAACTCATCTTGGTACCTAGGTTAGCGGTGAAAGATATGAGTTCCTTATTGTTGAATTGTGTGCCGTTGTCTGTGATGATTGTGTGGGGGACACCATAGCGACAATAAATGTTCTTCCAGAGGAAGTGAGTTACCTTGGCGATAGTTATAGCCTTCAGTGGCTCTGCCTCTATCCATTTGTTGTTGTAGTCGATAGTGACAATGATGTACTTGAACTGGCCTTTGGCGGTTTGACATTTTCCCATCAAGTCCATGCCCCACGTGGAGTGAATCCATGGACCAATGATGATTGACAGTGGTTTTGCCGGAGCGTGTGGGAGATCAGCATATTGTTGACATTTGTGGCAAGATCTTGATATCCTCCTAGTGTCGTCGCTGAGCGTAGGCCAGAAGTAGCCTTGTCGCATTGTGCGATTGGCTAAGGATCTGGCGCCTGAGTGGTTTCCACATTCCCCGCCATGTATCACTGCCAGGACGACCTTCCCCTCCTCTGGGGTTAGACACCAGAGGTTGGGGTGGGTGAACCCCTGGTGGTAAAGCTTGCCATTCTAGATGTTGTAACGGGTTGCTCTTTTCTTGAGCTGTCGTGCTCCGACCATGTCCTCTGGCAATATCCCATTGCGCTTGTATTCGATGATCTCATCCATCCAACTGGGATTAACCTCAATGTTGAAGATCTCTGCTAGGGTTTTTGTGATGCTTGGCTTGTCAAGAAATTGCCCTTGTGTCCGCTGGACTTTGGTGTGGCTGAGCGGTTACTAGTCTGGCCAGTGAATCGGCTTTGGTGTTCTTTTCCCTAAGGATCTGCGTGATGGTGTGGAATTTGAATTTTTTGAGGAGCGTCTTGACGTAACCCAAGTATGCCACCAACTGTTGATCCTTGGCCTGGAAACTGTCGTTGACCTGGTTGACGACTAACTGGGAGTCATTGAATATGTTGACGCTGTCAGCCCCTTAGTCGATGGCGAGGAGTAGGCCGGCAATGAGTGCTTCGTACTCCGCCATGTTGTTTGAGGCTTTGAAGTTGAATTTTAATGCGTATTCCACGTTTAGTCCCCCTGGCCCTGTTAAGATGACTCCGGCGCACTGGCCTTGGCGCAAGCGGAGCCATCCACGTGTAGGTTCCAGTCTAACTGCTAGGGAGCTGGTTCCTCAGCGGTTACCATTTCCGAGCTGGGTTCAATCTGTCGCTCGGTGAGCTCAGCTATGAAGTCTGCCACAGCCTGGCCTTTCATGGCGGTTCTTGGTTTGTAATCAATGTCAAACTCACTGAGCTAGATGGCCTACTTGCTGAGCCGTCCGGAATGTTCAGGGTTCTGCATTACTTGTCTCAGCGGTTGATTTGTTAAGACATGAATTGTGTGGGCTTGAATGGCGGAGGGGCCTAACGGCGATGATGAGTACGAGAGCGAGCTGTTCCAGGGTGGGATATCTTGTTTCAGCCCAGTTCATGCCTCTGCCAGTGTAGAATACAGGGATCTCATCCTGGCCCTCCCGCCAGACAATGGCGCAGCTTACCACTGTCTATGATACCGCTAGGTATATATATAATGTCTCCCCCTGCACAGGAATAGAGAAGAGCGGAACTGCAGCCAAGTACTCTTTCAAGCTTTGGAACTCTGCCTCGCAGTCTAGGTTCCAGTCGATGACCTTCTTGTGAGTTGTCTTCAGGACTTTGAAAAATAGGAGACATCTGTCAGTGAGTCTAGAGATAAACCGAGAAAGTGTGGTTAGTTTGCCCTGGAGACTCTGAACTTGTTTCTTCCACTCTGGAGCCTTCATGTTGAGGATGGCTTGTACTTTGTCAGGGTTGGCCTCTATGCCCCATTCACTAACTATGTAACCTAGAAATTTGCTGGCGGTGACGCCGAAGAAGCATTTTTCTGGGTTAAGACGCATACCGTAGGCCAAGAGAATGGCGAATATAATTATGAGGTTTGCCACGTGTCCGATGGCCTTTATACTTTTTACTAACATATCGTCCATGTAGACCTCGATGATTTTGCCCAGATGTTCAGCAAACATAGCATTCATCAGCCGCTGGTAAGTTGCACCGGCGTTCTTCAAACCGAAAGGCATGACATTGTAGCAGTATAGGCCCTTGTCGGTGGTGAAGGAGGTGCACTCTTGGTCACCAGTGTGCATTTTGATCTGATTGTAGCCGGAGGAGGCAGCCATCATGCTGAGTAGCTTGTGCCCAGCTGTTGCATCGACCAGTTGGTCTATGCGAGGTAGCGGGAAACTGTCCTTTGGGCATGCCTTGTTGAGGCCCTTGAAGTCGACACACATTCACCACTTTCTGCTGGGTTTTTTGACCATGACAAAGTTGGAAATCTACTGAGGGTAATTTACTTTGCGGATGAATCCAATGCTCTGGAGCTGGGCAACCTCCTCCCCTATTGCACAGTATATCTCCTCATCAAAGGCCCTTTGTCCCTGCTTGATAGGGTAGGCGGATGGTTTGATACTCAATTTGTGTGTGATGATCTCGGGGAGATGCCTGGCATGTCAAAGTAGGACCGTGCAAAGACGGCGGCGTTGTCATGTAGAAACTGAGTGAGCTCAGCCGCTACCTCTGGATCTAGCTGAGCGCCGATGCGGACTGTCCACTCAGGGTGCTCGTCAGAGATGCTGATAACCCTTAAGGATGTTTCTAGGTTGACATGCTCTTTTTTGACATATTTCTTCTCGTCATCCCTGGGGTCCTCAAACATATTTGGTGCCGCTGCATGATCGCCCACTGTTAGGATTTCATGGCGGTGCGCTGATCGTGCCATGGTTGTGGAATAGCACTCTCGTGCCAGTTGTTGACTTCCCTTCACACAGCCTGTTCCGTTGGGAGTAGGGAACTTCATGAGGAGCATGTACCCGGTGATGATGCATTTGAGTTTGTTAAGTGCCGGTCGACCAATGATGGCATTATATGAACTGAAGCAATCCACAATGATGAACTCCATATGGATTTCCGCTGTTCGTGGACTGGCGCCAATAACTAGTCGCATGTAGTCAGAACCCAATGGCTATGTGACGTCACCGGAGAAGCTAAGCAATGGCTCATGATCCTGCAGTAGTTTTCTGTTCCGCCGAAATTTGTCGTAGCACCTGTTGAAGATAACATTTACAGCGGACCCGTTGTCGACAAGGATCCTTCCCACTGACCATTTATCCAGTACGGCGTCGATTAAGAATGGATCATCATGGGGCATATGTACTCCGTGCTTCTCCTCCTCTGAGAAGGTAATAAGCTCCTAACCAGATTTTGGGAGTTTAGCGGACCTCTCATAGCGGATATTGCACACCTCAATGGGGTAGTTAGCACGCGCATAACGCTTTTTTGCTCTGTGAGACATGTTGGTGATTGGAGCACCACCGTCGATGGTGTTGATGCGGCCCAAGGGCTCAATGTTGGCGATCACGGGTGGTGGTTGGTGTACCTTGAATTGTTCCATCTTACAGTCTCGATATAATGTCTCAATAGCTGTTTTGAGGCGTTGCAATTGTTGGTGTTGTGGTCCTTGTCCTCGTGATATTTGCACCACTTGCCAGTGTTTTTGGGCTTTCCTACCCTTGGGTATTTCCCTGGGGGTGGTGGCGGGATCTGGTCCTTGCACTGGTCGTATATTTCCTCATATGAGGCCGTGAGGACCGTAAACACTGCGTATCGCTGGGATGACTCTATCTGTTTATTGCGGTTATCCCCATGAAATGAGGGGCTGCCCTTATTGTAATGCTGGTCCTTCTGCCGCTTGCTCTGGTGGTTACTCTGTTGCCATTCTCTCTTTTTATCAGTTGGCGGTGCAGCAGAGGTTTTGCTAGCTGTTTCCTGATGGCTGGCGAGGAGTTGGGTAGACTTTATAGGTGTTGGTTATGGTGGGGGGATTTCTCCATATGTGATGAATTCTGCCTGTGCATAGATGACAGCCTCGCTCATGACATGGTCGTAAGCGGCGTTTGGATGATTGTAATTGAGGTGATAGAGAAATTGCCCCTTGAGGAGTCCCTTCTTGAAAGCTGCCAGCGTTATTGTCTTATCAAGATCGCGGCATTAAGACGTTGCCGCTCTCTACCTGGTGACGAACGCCTTCAATGTTTCCCCCGCCCCTTGCTTGAGGTTGAATAGCTGAGTTGTACTGTGGTATCCGGCCGCCAACAGGATGAACTGAGAGAGGAAAGCATTTGATAGTGCGTGGAATGAGTCAATGGACCCCGGTGGACACTCAAAAAACCAACTCATTGCCTCACTATCCAGCGTTTCGCTGAACAAGTGGCAGAGGGTGGCATCATCGAAGCCCTTGTTATTGGTGACTTTTTTGAAGGTGTCCATATGGACAAAGGGGTCAGTCATGTCGTTGTAATGTGACATCTTTGGTGTCTTTGCGTGCGCCAGGCGGATGACATGCAGGATCTTGGCGGTGAATGGTCCTGGTTTGGACGCAAAGAATGGATTTGGTATTGGCGCTGGGGCGCTTGCCTCTACCCGGATTAGCCTTTGCTCTAATTGTTGGATCTGTTCCAGAATTTGGGAGGTTGTGCCTCCATCAAGTCCTGTTTGGATGTTCCACTGGACCAGCTCTTGCCTGGGGACATGTATATTACCCTCGATTTTTGTCCTGATTGTTGAGCGGCTGGTGTATGGCTGTGACTCCGCCTCCTGCTCCAACATTAGTCGGGGTTCCAGAGGTGCTCCTATTCCTCGTAGCTCTGGTGGGTTCAACGGTACCTGCATCTGTATGATTGGTCCGGGTACCAATCCACCGGTGTTGGGCTGACTGCGCCTGGTGCTTCGTGTTTGCTCGCTTTGCGCTGGGTTGACGTTTGCTTCCAGCGCCTTCTTCAGCTCATCAAAGCGTGTTTGGATTGAGCCATCAATGATGCACCTGGTTAACGGAGCGGGTCAGGTTGAAATTTTTTATTACTAAACTGATTTGGATTTAGGCCGATCCGCTCTAAATCCGATCCATTTACAGGTCTACAGGTGGTGCATATTTTAAGTGCTCACCACTAACATAACAAACAAGAAAAGGTTATTGTTGGTATATGTAAACAAGGCACCAATATTAAGTTAAGAAAATTCTTCTATGCACCAGCGGTTTAAGTGAACTAGAAGATCCAGTAGTTCAAATTTTAGGTCCAAATGTGTAGATCACTTCTTCAAATTTGCAGCCAAATTGATTATCGTTAAGGCATTCAAAATTACGATTTATAATTATATGTATGAACTGTTCAGGTTGGACAGATTCGGTTCGTCCATTGATTTAATCTAATTTAATACCTTAACGATCACTTATTTGACTGAAAAATTTTCAGATGTGATCTATTATGACCTAAAAACTGAATGGTTGAGATTGCGAAATGTAATCGAAAAGTTGGTCTAATGCCCTATCCCTAGAAAAGACCAAAAAATGGATCCCTTAGTGGAAGGGCCCTATATATATGCACACTATCATAATCTCAACTCAATACTCAATGAAAGGATTTCACAATTGCACTCTTTACAATTGTCGTTTCCACAACTCAAAACACTTCCAAAATAATATCAAAATCATTTTCAAACTATTGTCTTCACACCTCAAAAAAATCACCAAATCATACATATTTGTTTCAAAACTCAAGCCAACTACTGTCATTTCTTTTCCAAAATCATTTATTTTCCTCAAAATCACTTCACAAAACAATAGTGAACAAAACACACAATTCCACCAAGATATATATATTTCATGTAAATACAAACGCGCACACACACACACACACAAATAGTCATCCACTCAGGGGTGCTACTAATACCAACTATAGTTTACAAATTACACAACTCGAAAATTATTTTATAACAAACATTCGTTTTAACTTACCTATGAACCGTTGACGATAAATATTTATTTGAGATGATTATGATTTCATAGCTAACAATTAATTCTAATCAGACAATAACATCTAATTCATCACCCAAAACAACTTGAGATTTACTCACCTCGAAATCCCACTGTGTCTTCACACGCTACAAGAGATAAAGCACACAACCATCAAACTCCGCTCAAAATGGCTTTGTCAAGCACCTAATCACATCAAGGTTACACGTAACACAACACAAAATACAAGAGCATTAACAATTTGAAACACGTAAACTAAAAACCGAAGACTACATCAATCGAGACAAAATTTCACCTGAGACACAACAAGGTCTCCGAAACACTCCTAGGATCTTATAGCCCAAATGAAATGATGATCCAAAGGTTGGATCCTCACGGATCGAAAACCGAACGAACCGAAACCGAATATAACCTAACTCGTCCAAAAAATTGAGCAATCACAAAACTAAACATACCTACACGTTTGTATCGATAAACATAGGCTTACGGAGCAAAGAACTGCTCTAGAGGTGGCAGGACGCGCTGCCACAAGCGACTGCAACTAATCCCCACATGCCACCTAACCAACTTCAAAATCTGGAAAATCAGCTCTGACCAACGTGTAGAGCACAACAAGGGGAGCAACTTTCATACTTGACACTAAGGCCGATTTGGCCTGGATCGAGTTAGATCAAGCTTGAAAGTTTTTGGTGGCCAAAAATTCAAATCCCAATTTCGAGCTCCACACTTCAAATCGATCTTCAAGGCACCATGGATCGAACGAGGAGGAAGAGAGCTTCAAAACCCAACCGGTTTGATGTCTTGAGGTTGCCGAAAAACATAGTTTCGAGCATGTCAACTCCCCCGACAATTGCGAGCTCCGATCCGCCATGTACGGTGCATATTAGAGGACATGGCCACCAAGAGTAGGACGAGGAAGCATGGTGGGATGCCATTTCTTTTTAGTAATTGGATTTTTAATTTTATCCTCTGATGTAATCAAAGCCGTTGAGCGTATGTGTCGCCTGATACCTTGGTAGAACATCCGACCGTAGGTTTGAATACTTGTTCCAAAACCAATAATCATCAGAATATGCAATTACCGATGATCTAGGCTGATGGCGCTGCCAGAGGATGTTGGACGGTGGAATTCCGACCGGGGCGGCTCAGCCGGTTTGCTGGTTGTGTCGGGGTCTGTGGAGAGAATTCTTCGGAAAAAATCCAGATAGTTTCCCGAAATGGAAACTGAACATATATTCCAAAAAATTCCAATTTATACCAAAACTTTTAATAATGGAAAGAACTTCCGCTGATCATAACTCCTTCATACTATTTCAGAAAATAGTGTGACGCATGTCCACGAACTCCTTTATTTGGTGTACTGTTTGCGAAATTTTCCCTTTAATTAATTATTCGTTCAAAACACTTTCACTTCTCCCAAAAAAACAACCGATCATACCAACCAACAACTTATTAATTTTTGACAATCGCAAGAAAATTAATAAGGAAAATTCGGGGTATTACATTCACCATCCCTCTACGTAGATAAATACGTTGAGTAGCGGGTAACCTTTCATCAAGGTAACCGATGGTAGTATGATCGACCTTGCGTTTTTCAAGTAAAAAATATGTCGAAAAAAAAACATTCTCCTACCTAAGTAACTAAAAAAATAAATCCAAAATAATGCCAAAAAAAAAAAGACAAATTAACAACCAAATAAAAATAGCCACCCAAACTAAGATCCAGCCTAGATGCCAGATCCTATTCTGGGCCCAAAATCAGATCCGACTCGGATCCCAGATCCTAGATCCAGACCCGATTCCAGGTTGGACTAGGATCCCAAATCCGGCTCCCAGCCATAAGACCCAGCCGTCGCACGGTGTTGCCATCCCAATTTGATCCCCACTCAAATTGATTGCCATTGTCCAGCCCATCGTTGTTGTCCTCCATTGCCTCTCCTAACAACGACCGAGAAGCGAGCCTAGCCATGACCACTTCGTTGCACCACCGCGCTCCATTCTAGATCGTCTATGACGCTTTCCTTGACTCCACTGTTGCCGCACGCGACGACGGTCATGAATCAGGACCACCAGTTGTTGATCGTGGCTGCACAGAAAACCTCCAGATAGATCGAACCACACCGCACCGCCACAACCGCCATTCCACCTTCAGAGAGTTGGCCCTGACACAAGAAAGAAAATCGGACCACGCTCGATCCACCTATCATCTCCCCGCCTCGCTGGCCTCCCAAAGCCTCCATTCTCATGGAGGAAGGATTCAAAGACAGATCGCCATGATGACGACCGCTCTCTACCCTAGCAAGTATTTTAACAACTGATATATGTAGAACCTACATAAAAAAAAAAAATGAAATTTTTTTAATGCACTAACGGTGCAAGTGACCAACACTTGTAAGATAAGGGTGGTTCTAGTTGGAATTACAAATTTGATATTTGGGCCTTTATTTTTTTTCTTCAGTTGTTATTAGAATTTGTCAACTCATGTGAAAAGACAAATAAGGACAAAGAGAGAAAAAAAAAAATACTCGTCGTACTTCCCCTATGAATATAAGTTACCTAAAACAATTAAGTAAAAATAATAGATTTTCCCCCTCCTTTGATACAAAAGTAAATTCAAAATGATTTGATTTGGAATTTCCTTAAACTAAATTCATTGAATATTTTGGTGTAATTACTACTAATAAAGATCCAAGGCCAACTCTTTTTAATTATATTTAATCAATATATATTATTTATTTGAGTACCAAAGTCTTTTTAGAACCATTCATATTGCAAAAAAAAAAAAAAAAAACTATCATTTGGATTGACAAAAAAAAAATCTAATTGTGAACTTGTTCGACCCTCTAAGAATTAATTTTTTGGTTCCACCACTGTATGAAAGTACACCAAAAATGTAGGCAACTACCTTCACCAACTTTTTTGTGGTTGAAATTATAGAGATAAAAATAAAAAATAAAAAAAAATTGTTGAAAATACAGATTTGATTGTTCAAGGTAGGGCTGGGCACGGGCCGGGCTCAACAAAAATTTCACTGAGCCCGGACCCGGCCCATTTTTTATGGTTCGGGCCTAAAACCCTTTTTGGCACCTACAGGGACTGGCCCTGGATCGGCCCGTTTTTGTTCGGGCTGGGTTTCTGGGCTTTCGGGCCCAAATACTAGTTTTATACTTTCATTCTTTGCTACCTGCCCACACATATATAACGCAAATTCCATTCATTTCAACATGTTAAAGTTCAAAACACTATCCATATCCAAAGTTCAACCTGCACATTCAAATATCCAAATATGTAGAGTTCATTATCCAAATTCAAATACAAGAAGTCAAGAACAATCTGACATGCAATTCAACACAAAGTCCCAATTTAAATACAAAGTCCCAATTCAAATACAAAGTTGCAATTGAAATAGTAAGTTGAAATTGGAAGGAGCAATTTAGCAGTTTTTATTTTTTCCAGTCTTCTAAGCAATTCAGCAAAGCTAGCCATCAATTGGTAATGACGATTTTCCCTACACCAGCCAATATACAAAAATTATCAACAAATGATTCAATAGAGTGAAGATAGATCAAAACTGAAGCATAAGTTTAAAATAAAGTGAAGACAAATCAAACTTGACATCAGTTTAAAATAATATTGCAGAAAACATAATAATCAGTTTGTAAGCTTATTGATTTGATTATCTTGCAAGCTTATTGATAGGCTGATAGCATGAATAGCTTATTGCAGATCAAAACCAATACACAGTAGCTCACCTGACTTCTCAACCAGCTTCAATTTTTTTTGCCTTACAAGCAGCCTTTTTTGCTAATTGTTCACCAGATTTCTCCTTCGCATAATTTGCCATTTCATTAAAAAAATAATAAATTAACATTGATTCAGATCAAAAAGTGAAAAACAATAGCATAGAAGACGAAGTAAACATACCCTCTTCACACATCTCATAGAACTCCATCTCCTCGATTGTTGGGAAAAACTCAATACTTTGAACATTCTCTTATTTGATCCAATTCTGTAAGCATATTAATGCTTCAACAGATTTAGGAGTTAGAGAGCTCCTATAAGGATCAATTACTATATTCCCGGTGCTAAAACACGATTCGGAATCAACGGTTGACACTTGAATTGAAAGAACATCCCTTGCAACAAGCTGGAGATTAGGATACTTTGAGCCATTAAGCTTCCACCATAGTAAGATGCTAAACTTAGCTGCTCTCGGAGGCTTTTCAAAAGGATCCAATAAATACCTATCTACCTCACTCTCCACGACAACTTCACAGCTGTTTTCTAACTCCCTCTCCTAATCATCGAGCATTTCAGCCATTTTGCCTGTCATATTCTTTGCTGCAGAACTACTAGTCCCACTGCCACTATTCACAGCCTTTCTTCCTTGAATTTTTTGACCGTTTTGAGCAGCAGCTGATGAAGCATATAAATCTATCAAGGATACCAATACCAACAACTCCTTCAATTCAGCTGATTTTTTTTTCACACTTTTATTGTCAAAATGCAGCTGCTTCACACAAATATGCTCAACATTCCTAAGTTTGTATCTAGGGTCCAAAACCAAGGTTACCAACTACAGCTGATTCACATCATCTATGTTATCAAAATACTTCCGGAACTTTGTCCTCATCTTCACAACCATCTGAACCATAAGCTTCTCACCTTCCCTTCCATCTTGCTTTTGTGGCGTCCTAAATAATGCATTAATCTCTGCATTTACACCAACAATATCGTGAAATGCTCTATGTGTAGTAGGCTTAGTAGATGCGCTGATCTGGATTGTGACATCATAGAAGACTTTCAAAAACCCCACAAACAATTCAGCCTTCACCCAATCTTCGTCGTTTGGAGGCCCTATCCTCTTCACTGGTTTCTTGCGTTTTGCCTCTTCAAGACCAGCTTCTTCTTCTAATAGTTTCTCATCATCATCAAAATAGCTAGTATATTTCACATCTTCTTTTTTTGCTAGTTTAACAAATGCATTCCTGAACTGAATTGTAGTCTCTAACATCAGATATGTAGAGTTCCATCTTGTCGAAACGTCGAGTATACACACCTTTGTGCATTCAGTCACTTCTCTTTCAACACACAGCTTAAATACATCTAATCTAGATGAAGAGCTCCTGACATATTTCACTGCATTCCTTATACTAGCTATTGCTCTTTCTAGTATAGTCAAACCAGATCTCACAATTAAGTTTAAAATATGTGCAAGACATCTAACATGCAAATGCTTACCTCCCAAAATAGGGGGTATAGCCCAATTGGTAATTTTTCTCCTCAAATAATCAATGGCAACATTATTTGTAGATGCATTATCAACACTCACAGTCAACACTTTATCAATTTTCCACTGAACCAAACAAGTTTCAAGCATTTTTCCTATGGTTGTGCCTTGGTGATTGGAAATGACACAAAAGTTTAAGATTCTTTTGTGCATTTTCCACCCACAATCTATGAAATGGGTAGTCAACACTATGTAGTTCACATTTTGTACCGATGTCCATGTATCGGTAGTGAGACAGACTCTATGCTTGCTTAATTCCATTTTCAACTCCTCTCTTTTTTCATCATACAATTCTAAAAATTTTCTGACAATAAGACGTCTAGATGAGACTGTCCATTGGGGGATAGCTACTTCATAAAAATGCCTAAACCCAGGTTTCTCTATATGACTAAATGGTAGTTCATCAACAACTATCATTTTACAGGCAGCTAAAGTACATGCCTCTTTTGTCCAAGTTCTAGACACTAGACTATGGGAAACCATCCCATCGCTAGTTAAAGCTTGCTGCCCCTCTATATCAGCCCTACCAGGGTATTTTTTGCACACAGTCTCAATATGCCTTCTTAACGTGCTAGTACCACTAAAAGAAGAATCTCCAGCAAGGTCAGTAGAACAATACCTGCACTTTGCTCTTACTTGACGTCCAACTTCTTGCTTCTTTCCATCCACCACTTCCACTATTGGCCGATCAAACTTCTCAAAGTGTGCCCAGACGTCGGACATGGTTGTGACATTTAGTGTCTTGATTGCCTTCTTCTCAGCCCTCTTCCTCTTGGCTTTTACTCTTGGAGGACCACCAGATATTTGAACTGTAGGCTTAATCAGAGCATCAGGTGCTGGAGGGTTTGGTTCCACTGGAGCTGTCAGCGATGGTACAATAGCACTCCCATCAGTAGCCATGCTATAACCAAAACAAGAAGATGAATTAGAATATTAGATTAGACATAATATGAACAGCTTCGAGCAAAGGATGAAGGGATAGGACGAGAAGAAGGGAGATGAATTTTTACTCACTTAAGCAATCAGACTATCAATTCAAGCTTCTTAAGCGACAATCACAATGACAGGACCCGCCCCGGATTTCACCCTGAAATCCGAAGAGGCCCTGCAGGGCCCACCTTAGAAGAAATTCTACCAAAAATTTGACAGAACTTCCCCCAAAAATGGACAACCCAAAACCTGTAGAAAAACAATTACACTTCTAAATCATCCATCCTTATTCTCTTGGAGCCACCCTGCTCCCTATATCACAACATCTCTCATATCACAAAACAATTCTGAAACTTAAGAATATTAATCTCAAGAGTTATCAGAGCAATCTATTTCTCAGGCGTACAAGAAGGTAGAATACAAGATAAACGACCAATACTTTTATAATGCGGAAGCTATGACAGCTATGCCTCAACCCCAAGTACGCTCGACCTCAAGCTAAACTGGCCTGCAAACTGGGCATTTAAAACCGAAGGGCCCAGGGGAAAACATTTAAAATCCGTTAGAGTGAGTGGACGAAAAATAAGTAATTTCAAATGAATAAGTAAAACTTAATGCTTTCCCAAGTTATTCTCTAAAACCTCGCATGCAGTAACAATCTTGAAAACACTCTTAATCATCCTCTTTACTGAAATCTCAATCACGTAACGAGAACATCTTGAAACCTCTTAAAATCTCATCCTCAATCCTTATAAAAACATCCTTTTCACGAGGCTCGTTTGATGACTAGAAAGGACTGCTGTCTAGTCATCTCATGCCATCTAGGAGGGACTGCCACCCAGATGACGCATCGGAAGGGACTGCCAACCGGGATAGGAGGCGGTGGATAGATGGGACTGCCAACTAGCCACATGTAGTAGACGGGACTGCCGACTAACCACAGGTAGTAGACGGGACTGCCGACTAGCTACCTCATGTCATCTGGAAGGGACTGCCAACCAGGTGACGCATCGGATGGGACTGCCAACCGAGCTGTAGTCTGGAAGGGACTGCCAACCAGACTATTACCTAGAAGGGACTGCCAACTAGGTAAGATACGCATGCGCCAAAACTGGCCTCCTTAATAAACTGAATAGCCTCCTCAAGAACTGAACATAACCTCTTTCAATCACTTGCTCTCGGAAAGAAACTCGATATTACCTCAATAAATCAATAATAATTCACCGAAAGCATAACTCAGTAATAACTCACTAACTCAATCCTCGATATCTCAATAAATCCTCGAAAGCATAATCACATACTCTATAATTCAATAATTGCTTTCGGAAAGAAAGTTCCATCTAACCCAAGTCTGATAAGTGCGGAATTCAAAACCCAATAAATCTCGATAAATCAATCATGCTCAAATATTTGCTAAATCCCTCGCACTCGTATATCTTCATAAAAACTGATATTCGAAAACAATAATTCTCATAATATTTTTCCGAATCAGTCACTTCCCGAAAATCATTTCCCAACTCAATAACTCATGAATGACTATCTCAAAAATCTACTAAAAGCCCTCGGGAAGGAATTTCAATACTAATCTCGTAATCCATAAATAAATCTCGATAAACTAAATCTCAAATATTCAAAACATAATTAAATCTCATTGGAAGAAAATAATAATAATACTGCATGCGGAATTAATTTAAAAACAAATGTCCACTCACAGTACTATTTAGGCAACCATGCATACGAGTTCCTTCGTCGAGCAATAGCTCGGTACATCGCCCTGTACACAATTATATTTCGTGAATAGTTATTCGACAAATTAATACGATTCCTAAAATCAATTCCTCATAATTACATCTCCACTTCTCCTTGGATGCAACCCAAATTATACCACTAATACCAATTCGTTAATTTAAAGGTTCCAAGGCAGAACCGAGAGATATCCGACGGTCGGATTCTCGTAATTCGATAATCGAAACCCTAAACTTCAAAAATTCATAATTAATTCCAAGCTTCTCCAAAATTCACCAAACTTCACATACAAGCTCTATGATAATTATAGAATTTAACTAGCTAGAAATTGAAATTAAAAAGCTACCCTAGCCGCCGCTACCGCCGCCCACAGTGGCGGCACCGCCGCCACCGCCACCAGCTCCGATGGCCACCAAACTTTGGCAGCAGCACCTACTCAACGGACCCAATAATTCTTTCAACTGTAACCAAGTTAGAAAATGAGCGGAAGTACCTCAACAATTAAGGAGAAGCTTGAACTCAAACTGTGAATAGTGACCGTAATCTTCCAATCGTCGATTCTTCCTCTACACTGCAAATCGTGGCTCAAGGCTAGGGGCAACATGATCCTTGGGAAAAACCGCTCCTTCGACGCCGGTTTGGTGGCCGGAGATGGCCGGAATCGAGAGAAATCGACGTTGACTCAAACTGCTACAGTAAAGTTTCCGGGCTTGATTCTTCGTTTTCCGTCCAAATCGCCGTGAGTTATCGCTGTGGGGAGGTTGGGTAGGAGTGGAGGAGTCCAGCAGTGGCACTTGTTCGTTCCCAGGTGGCCGGAATCAAGAGGTGGCCGGAGTTGCAGAGAAGAGGGAGAGAGACGCGGGGAGGAGGAGAGAGGGAGAAAAGAAAAAAATTACCGGCCCCAACAGTAAAAATTCAAATTTATACTTTCTACCAATGAACAGTAACTTTACTATTTCGCTTGTAACTTTCACATACGAACTCCGATTTTTACGCACCACATATGCACGCGCTCAGTTTAACGTCCTCTACGACTTCCATGAAGAACATTTTCCCAAATTTTGACCCGAACAAAAAGTCAACTTTTAGGGCCCCCTAAAATGTCGAAACGGAGCCAAAAAGTAAATGTAAATGTCGTTTACCCATCGAAAAACTTGTAAACTGGTAAATTCGGGTTCGGGACGTCACAATCTCCCCACCTTATAAAAATTTCGTCCTCGAAATTCCATACTGTTGAAGTAGAGATGGGTGCACACGCCAATCCATAGTAAACAGTCACGAGATGAATAGCACATCAATCGTATGGCCGTGGCGATGATAAGGCACAGAAAAGATGTGCAAGTCTGCTCAAATCATGCAGAAATTACCTTCAAAACTGATCCAAAACTTGACCAATTAGAACATGGAGATTAATCCTTATAAGAAACAATTCTCTAGCTGAAATCTAGTCAATTATTGCGATCTGAATAATTCCCACAGCGTTCTTACTAAATTCAGTGTCTTAGTAGGTAGATTTACTTCCACTCATTACTGACAGTCCTTAACAACTAAGGGAGAACATCGTCAAAGCATTATGTTTGAAGCAACCTGTAAATGGTTCAATTATGTGAGCAGAAACACCTACTAAAATTCTCATAATAAAGACTCAAGGCTAAATCAAGGTCGGTTACTTGAACGAACCACACCTTGAAACTGCATAACAAAAATCAAATCTTCTTTGGATTAAGTTTCCCTTTTGCAATCTTAAGTTAACGACTGGAGTAGCTGATAATCTCGACAATCTCGATTACACAAGCAACCAAAAACATATACTTAGAACCCCAAATGTATCAATGTTCCAAGTTGGATACCCTTGTCTTACCTAACTATGTAATAGTACATACTCACAAGTACACAACTTCGACGTCAAGAAGTTTAGGTCAAATAATAGTTCAGATGACTCATGGTATCAATATCACAAACTATTCAATTTGAATAGTAGCATTCATACTCTTTTTCATACAATTCGTACAGTGAAGATCCACTTTGTTCACCAACAACATGATGATAATACATTTACCCACACTTAAAACAATTTCAATTCGTACACGGGTTATGGAAAGTCCAACAGTTAATAAAACACCACAAGATGCTCACTGATAACCCACATGTCTGAAACAACCAATTTCCTTAGCAACCACAAAAACCACACTTCCTCTTTGTCTATTTGTGCTTGGATTTCTGATCGAATGTCGTGCACGTAGAGATCCATAGTCGTCAAGCATATCAAAGAGTAGCCTCAAACCAACCTATAAGTTCTTAATCATGCATGTTATGGGGCCACTACACTTTCATTGCGCTACTTTGATACCTGACTAAAACATTGATCAAAGCCTTGAGATGACATCTAAGTCAACTAGAGAAACTTCTTTGATACATACCTTGCTGGCCATAAGGCGACACATTTCACACACCTGTTTATGTTCAAAATTTCTGTACCAGACTGCTAGCAAGATAGTCCATTCTTTCTTCTCTATGTTTCCACACCATAATCTTCCAATAATCAACGTCAAACTTGCAAGTACTTGAGTATAGCGAACTCTCCTGACATGGCTCAAAGCCGGTATCCCCAAGCGACGCTGTCATCACTAAACTGAGGATAAAGTAGCTGAAGATCCACCCTCTAACAACACTTATTCAATAATATTCCAGCTACAACAACAATTTCAAAAACTAATCCGCGCTAACTAAGATTGCACCAAAATTTCTCAATCCTTATCTCGCTAAGCATAAATCCAACAACACAACTCAACCATACTCGCTCAACAATTTAGTACTTCAAGAGTCAATTGAAACCCTTGATAAAACCCAACTCCAAACAAACAATTTCCAAACTCAACTCGAACATTTGCCAAGTCATCGTACCTATAAACCCGTGATGGTGACCGAATATCAATCGTACCAACAGCTTTCTATACTTCTCCAATCAAGGGCCACCATACGGTAGAAAGATCAATCAAAGTGAAAACTAAATTTCAAACTGTTTAACCCATTCCACCAGTAACGGTACCAAGGTAGAAAAATTCACTTAATTCCTTCAAAGCAATCTGTTAATGTACGTATTCAACTCAAGCAACAACCAATTTTTTCCTAGATGATAAAACACCGTTCACAGAATCTTTCCTCGGACAACAACCTTGATGTAAAACAGACACCCGTCCAACATCTCATTTCACACAAAGCGGTACCTGGATCTGAAATTAATCCAACCACCTGGCGATCCAATTCCTCCATTTAATTACCATTGAAATACACCACTACACAGACATACCGTATTACGTTTGACCCACATATAACAAGAATTCTGGTCAAACCTTAATTAGAAGTATTTCTGGAGCCAACTAGGAAACTCATTTCCTCAAAGTTATTCCACTAACCACTCTTACAATATCACAATCCAACTGTCTAGCAAAAACTTCACCAAGAATCTATCACAATCAATCTTCAAGGCTCCACAATTTATAACTCGAATCATACTCTGTATCACAAGTAATTCCACTTGCACCATTATGAATACCCAACGAAATCACTACCGCTATTCTCCCCACTTTAGGTACAACCATTTCAGCCAAAACGGATAACCAATTAAGTACACGCATAGGCACAATCTCATATACAAAAGTTGTTTCTAATCTTCTCAATTAAATACTGGCAAAGATCATAACTCGACTGTAAAGCTCTATGCGTCCAACTAAATACTCAAGTTTCAAACATAAAACTATATCAAACTTAAATTCTGTCTATCTCCTTACTCAATACGATCCACAACTTCAAAATGATCAATTATAAGTCAATGTATAAAAAAAATCAATTTCTTCCAATCCGAACAAAACAAAATCCAAATACCATGGTTAGGTCAAAGGCCCAAGATAACCAGTCATGATTTCCAAGTAATCTCCAACAACTATCAATGATATCACAAATGTCACATACATGACATATCACATCACGTTACACATCTCCTGAAACTTGGTTCAACGTCAGAACCACTAATATTACTAGTTCCATTTCCATCAACAATTCTGATTCCAAAGCAATTTATAGCAAACAGAGACAGCCCAAAGCTATGTCCACTCAACTCTAACAATCAAACACGAAATCGAACTCCAGTCTTGCACCTTAAACCTTACCCCAACAAACTTGTTGGCATCGAGGGAGAGATAACCACCACATTCCCTCGGATCGCATTTCGTAGCATAACTCAACCCTGTAAGGTAATCTAACATCACCATCACCATGAAAAGGTGCAAGACACTTAAACAATCTGATATGCAGACAGATCCCTATGAGGTCGGCGTATAAGAGGCATAGCACCTGAAGGAAAATCAACTAACCAAGTACCTTACATACTTGATGAATACTTCAGCACCGAAGAGTACACGATGGGGAACCGCTGCAGTCGGGCCATCACTCGGGAGGTACTGAGTAACATCAAGCATATAAGGTAACTAGATCGAAACAAGTCTACAGAATCTTACAACCTAGGGCTCTGATACCAACTGACAGGACCCGCCCCGGATTTCACCCTGAAATCCGAAGAGGCCCTGCAGGGCCCACCTTAGAAGAAATTCTACCAAAAATTTGACAGAACTTCCCCCAAAAATGGACAACCCAAAACCTGTAGAAAAACAATTACACTTCTAAATCATCCATCCTTATTCTCTTGGAGCCACCCTGCTCCCTATATCACAACATCTCTCATATCACAAAACAATTCTGAAACTTAAGAATATTAATCTCAAGAGTTATCAGAGCAATCTATTTCTCAGGCGTACAAGAAGGTAGAATACAAGATAAACGACCAATACTTTTATAATGCGGAAGCTATGACAGCTATGCCTCAACCCCAAGTACGCTCGACCTCAAGCTAAACTGGCCTGCAAACTGGGCATTTAAAACCGAAGGGCCCAGGGGAAAACATTTAAAATCCGTTAGAGTGAGTGGACGAAAAATAAGTAATTTCAAATGAATAAGTAAAACTTAATGCTTTCCCAAGTTATTCTCTAAAACCTCGCATGCAGTAACAATCTTGAAAACACTCTTAATCATCCTCTTTACTGAAATCTCAATCACGTAACGAGAACATCTTGAAACCTCTTAAAATCTCATCCTCAATCCTTATAAAAACATCCTTTTCACGAGGCTCGTTTGATGACTAGAAAGGACTGCTGTCTAGTCATCTCATGCCATCTAGGAGGGACTGCCACCCAGATGACGCATCGGAAGGGACTGCCAACCGGGATAGGAGGCGGTGGATAGATGGGACTGCCAACTAGCCACATGTAGTAGACGGGACTGCCGACTAACCACAGGTAGTAGACGGGACTGCCGACTAGCTACCTCATGTCATCTGGAAGGGACTGCCAACCAGGTGACGCATCGGATGGGACTGCCAACCGAGCTGTAGTCTGGAAGGGACTGCCAACCAGACTATTACCTAGAAGGGACTGCCAACTAGGTAAGATACGCATGCGCCAAAACTGGCCTCCTTAATAAACTGAATAGCCTCCTCAAGAACTGAACATAACCTCTTTCAATCACTTGCTTCGGAAAGAAACTCGATATTACCTCAATAAATCAATAATAATTCACCGAAAGCATAACTCAGTAATAACTCACTAACTCAATCCTCGATATCTCAATAAATCCTCGAAAGCATAATCACATACTCTATAATTCAATAATTGCTTTCGGAAAGAAAGTTCCATCTAACCCAAGTCTGATAAGTGCGGAATTCAAAACCCAATAAATCTCGATAAATCAATCATGCTCAAATATTTGCTAAATCCCTCGCACTCGTATATCTTCATAAAAACTGATATTCGAAAACAATAATTCTCATAATATTTTTCCGAATCAGTCACTTCCCGAAAATCATTTCCCAACTCAATAACTCATGAATGACTATCTCAAAAATCTACTAAAAGCCCTCGGGAAGGAATTTCAATACTAATCTCGTAATCCATAAATAAATCTCGATAAACTAAATCTCAAATATTCAAAACATAATTAAATCTCATTGGAAGAAAATAATAATAATACTGCATGCGGAATTAATTTAAAAACAAATGTCCACTCACAGTACTATTTAGGCAACCATGCATACGAGTTCCTTCGTCGAGCAATAGCTCGGTACATCGCCCTGTACACAATTATATTTCGTGAATAGTTATTCGACAAATTAATACGATTCCTAAAATCAATTCCTCATAATTACATCTCCACTTCTCCTTGGATGCAACCCAAATTAACCACTAATACCAATTCGTTAATTTAAAGGTTCCAAGGCAGAACCGAGAGATATCCGACGGTCGGATTCTCGTAATTCGATAATCGAAACCCTAAACTTCAAAAATTCATAATTAATTCCAAGCTTCTCCAAAATTCACCAAACTTCACATACAAGCTCTATGATAATTATAGAATTTAACTAGCTAGAAATTGAAATTAAAAAGCTACCCTAGCCGCCGCTACCGCCGCCCACAGTGGCGGCACCGCCGCCACCGCCACCAGCTCCGATGGCCACCAAACTTTGGCAGCAGCACCTACTCAACGGACCCAATAATTCTTTCAACTGTAACCAAGTTAGAAAATGAGCGGAAGTACCTCAACAATTAAGGAGAAGCTTGAACTCAAACTGTGAATAGTGACCGTAATCTTCCAATCGTCGATTCTTCCTCTACACTGCAAATCGTGGCTCAAGGCTAGGGGCAACATGATCCTTGGGAAAAACCGCTCCTTCGACGCCGGTTTGGTGGCCGGAGATGGCCGGAATCGAGAGAAATCGACGTTGACTCAAACTGCTACAGTAAAGTTTCCGGGCTTGATTCTTCGTTTTCCGTCCAAACCGCCGTGAGTTATCGCCGTGGGGAGGTTGGGTAGGAGTGGAGGAGTCCAGCAGTGGCACTTGTTCGTTCCCAGGTGGCCGGAATCAAGAGGTGGCCGGAGTTGCAGAGAAGAGGGAGAGAGACGCGGGGAGGAGGAGAGAGGGAGAAAAGAAAAAATTACCGGCCCCAACAGTAAAAATTCAAATTTATACTTTCTACCAATGAACAGTAACTTTACTATTTCGCTTGTAACTTTCACATACGAACTCCGATTTTTACGCACCACATATGCACGCGCTCAGTTTAACGTCCTCTACGACTTCCATGAAGAACATTTTCCCAAATTTTGACCCGAACAAAAAGTCAACTTTTAGGGCCCCCTAAAATGTCGAAACGGAGCCAAAAAGTAAATGTAAATGTCGTTTACCCATCGAAAAACTTGTAAACTGGTAAATTCGGGTTCGGGACGTCACACACAACTCCATCAGACACTTCCAGAGCCACCATTTCGAAGAAGAACACCTTTAGAGCTTCTTAAGCCACAATCACAACTCCGTTTTCAGACACCTCCAAAATCAAACAACAAACTTCACTGTAACAGAATATCACAACATATGAACAGAGATTCAAAGAGATTAAGAGAAAGAATCAAAGAAACTGAGAGAAAGAAACTCACAGCGTTGGTGGATATGGTGAAGGCGGAGGCGGAGGCTCTGGGTTCAAATCGGGTTTAGGAAGGACGACTTAAGGAGGCGGAGAAATGGCTGAGATAGTGAGATTGATTATAGGTTTAGACGTTTAGTCATTTAGGACTTTAGCCCTTTAGGTATTTGAGTGAGAAACAATTCAGTGTATATGATCCTATGGTAGAGATTTTGAGCCTTATATCAAGTCAAATAATACATGGATATCTGTCTCTTTTAATTAAGACTGGCCTAAACGGGCTTTTCCAACTTTGAAAGGCAGGGCCAGGCCCGAACCGTAATTTTGAAAGTGCAGGCCCGGCCTGAACTGTTTTAGTAACGAAAAAAGTAGGGCCCGGTCCGAATGGATCAGGCTTTGACAGGCCGGTCCGGATTTGCAGGTTTTTATCCCTTTCTAAATATACAATGGGATTTTTATTTGCTGCTCGATCAAAATAAAGCTAGAGCGACATGAACTTGTGGAGCAAACAGAAGTGAAACTAGCCGGAACAATGGCGAGAGCAGAAGAAGAAGACAACTGGAGCGAGGCAGTGGAAGATCTTCTAACAGCAGGAGACACCGACGGAGCCATAGCTCTTTTGGAATCGGTAATCTCCAATCTCGAAAACAAAGACTCTCCTGAGTTGGCCTCTGCTCTCTGCGACTTGGCCAAGCTCTACTCCTCCAAAGGCTTCTCTCTCAAAGCTGACGACCTTCAGTCTCGCGCTTCCGTCATCAAGCTTCGTCACTCTTCCTCTTCTGGGTACTCACTCTTTTTTCTTTGATTTCGTGTTTAGTTGCCAATAATTGCAGGAAAAGAAAAATTCCGGACTTAAATTTTGATTTGATTTCAGTGTTGCTACAGAGAAGCAGAGCTTGATGCCTGGAAAGCATTCAACAGATGGTACTGTTTCTTTTCATTTTTGTCCTCTGTTTAGTTAAACAAAAAACTGATCAGATTGCATTATCAGAACTCATTTACATTTACTCGAATTGCGATCGTATCGGAATACTTAATGAGCTTTTGTTCTATTTGTCAAGGACATGTTGAAAACTCAACGAAATCGCAGGGTTCTTCTTCTTGCAATGGGTCTTCGGATGATGGTACCTATCTTTTCCTTGTGTTTTACCTTGTGTGAGGGTCAATTGTAGTATTTCGTGGTGAATAACTAGTGTTTGATTGTTCTGCCTTTGTGGGAGAGGCAAATTGGAATTGTTTAATTTGAATTGTTGGAGCTTTACTTAGGAATTGCATTCAATCTAGTTGTTAAGCTTTTAGGGTTTGTTTCAAACCATCTGTTGATGGATGGGTAAAACATGGGTGTCATAAAGCACCTTAAAAGAAAAAGGTGAACCCAATTGTGCTTAGTTGGTCTGAGGAGTACTATCTTGAAGACAAGGTAAACATAGGTGCTGGATATATTCACTTTGAGAACAAAAAGTAGAGAAATCAGTATAATAGATACTGAGAATTATACAAGGAGAAGAATTGTTAATCCAATATAATACCATTGCTTTATCAAATAACTGATCCCACCCTTCTATGAGATTCCCTTCAGCATTCAGCAAGACTTTATTGCAACTGCCATTGTTAGTGCCATGGTGGTCTTTTGGGTACTTTTATGCTCTCTTATATCCAGTAAGGTTTTGGTTTCTCCTATTTTCAAGTAATTATAGCACAATTATGATCAATTTGTTATTTTGCAACTACAGATTGGGAAGCTATTGCAGACCGCACACCTGATGAATTACTCTCCTCACAATCTTTGCCCGGAGTATCAAAACTTTCTTTGGAAGATACCAAAGTTCAAACCCCTAAGCGGCGTGGAAGAGGAACATTTGCATACAAGAAACGTGAACTGTACAGTGATCAAATATCTAATAAGATTGTAGTTGATAATGATAGCTTGGAGGAAGAAAATGAGGGCCATAATTTAGAGGGCAGTGAAGAAACAAGAAACTGTAAGTTAATCTTTCCACTTTTCAAGTCACCACATTGTAAGTTTGCAGGGTCATAATTTTTTTCACTTCACGTATTAAAACTTACTGGTGAAGCAAAAAAGAATAATTAATGCCATATAGTAATCTTCATGTTGATTGCACACAGAACTTATTTAAGCTAGTTTATCATATGATAGAATCGAGCTGTTTTTTAATTCTGAGCTGTATTGAAGAGCATCTAGATGTTTTAGGTCATTAGGTGTATAAATTTTATCTCACATAGTATGCAGAAACTAAAGATTGTTCTTCTGACTTCAGCAAAATATGGCACACGTCACATTCTTGTTTTAGCTGACTTTCCACCAAGTACTAGGACAATAGAGTTGGAGAATCTTTTTGAGGACTTCAGAGATCATGGAGTTGTTATTCGCTGGGTTAATGATACGGTTGCCCTTGCCGTTTTCAGAACACCAGCGATTGGTAAGTGCAATTATTTAGTTTTTGAAGTTATACTTTTGGCTTTTGTGAGAATACATATAGGGTTAAATAACTTTTGATCTCATGTGTTTTAGTTAAATTTCTATTTGGTCCCTGTGCAACCAATTTAGTAGTTTAGTCAGTGCTTCCAAGTTCCAACTGTTTTCAATCTTGGTCAGTAGTGCCAAATTCCTTAAAATTGCCATTACAAATTACATATGAGTGGCCTTGTGCACAGTTCCTTTTGGGCTCTTAAGGAGTTTGATAGAAAAATTTAAAAGATTGGGGCAGGGAAACAATTAGTGATGTTTAGAGGGAGAAGGACCAGGTGGAAGCTATACTTAAAAGAGTCGGACTGAAGATATGGAAAGAGGTTTGACTGCTGATACGAGGAGGTGCATAAAATTTTGGGGCCATTGGACGACCTGAGCTTCGGAGAAGTTTCTTTTTTCTTTTTCTTTTTTTTTTTGGGGCAAAGACTTCAATCAGGTTTGGCTAGAAAAAAGGTGGTGGCAATACAAGGTTTCATTGTAGAATATTCAATGGCAGAAGAAAGAGGAACTTCATAGAAGGACTAGTAGTGGGCAGTGGCTGGGGTGAATTGGGAGACCCAAGAGGGAGGATTTTTATTTTATTTTTTATTTTTTATTTTTCTCTCTCTTTCTTTTTTTTCCCTATTCTTTCCTCGTCAAGCCAAAGTTCTTTGGGTTTGGAGTGTGTTGGCTGGATTTGAGTGCTCTGAAAGGAAAGACATAGAAGAAATTTTGTAAGACTACAAAGGTGAAGGGGTGGAGGAACTTCGGCTCCTGAAGTCTTTTGTCGCGCCATTTGGATTATTACAAAAAGCAGGGTTCTTGCTAATGGACCCAGATTCTCACGAGCTTATGGCTCTTTACGTATTTATCGCACTGTTTGGGTCAAGTGGTCTTTAAAATGGACGAACTATGTGGAACAATAGATGTCCCCATTCTGTTTCTAATATGGGTTAGATGGTCTTTAGACTGCACGAAGATCTGGAAACTACGTGTTTTTCTGTTTCTAGTTTGTTGGCATTTTTCTCGGAGTTTCTGTTTTTATGCTTTTTTATCCGTTTGGCAGTTGGACTACCTTGAAGCAGTATTTGTAAGCTTATTCAAGCATTATTGTGATTTGTTGTCTGCTTGAGTTTTGCTTTACAATTATTTGAATTACCTGGTGAATTTTGCAGCACTTGAGGCTCGTAGTCATATTCAATGTTCTATGACAGTTCGAGTGCTTGATGAGGATGATACCCTTCTGAGTTCAATTTCACCAAAAGGTAACATAGCAAAGTAACTTTTTAAGTTTTACCCTTTGCCCACGTTCTCTTGCACATACACCATACACAGGACTTTTACCCAGGATCCACAAGTGGTTTTCCTAGTAAATGAATTTTAAATCCGAGAAGTTTAAATAGGGTCTTCAAGGGAACTTATTCATCTCTGTGAATAGCTGTTGATTTTTTGTGCATTTAGGTAAAGTGTATGTTCCCTACAAGTATTAATGAAAGGCCCAAACTTTTGATTTCGTTGTCCTACTGATCACTTTCTGTGTACAGTCATTGGAAATAAAACTTCAGGAAATTGATAGTATGAAATCAGCATAAGCAAGTAAATTTTATTTCCTGCTGTATATTCTTTGTAAAGTCAGAAGTTAGATGGATTCATCACCGAATTATCTCCTCTAGTTTAGGGTTTCGTCAAATTTTAATGCAAGTCATAGGTGAATCTGTACACAGTCTGTGGATAGAGATATCAATCAAATAGGTGATTAGCAACTTGCATTATTCGAAGCTCAGTTGAAGAGATAACAGAAAAATGTAGCGTTGCTGGAAATGTCAGAAGAATGTGAACATTTATTAAGGAATACATGGTAGGTTTTTATGATAAATTAAAGAAATAGAATCTTGAACCTCCTCCACAAATGATTTAGATTCTCTCCAAGTGCTTCAAATTCATAATTGGCTTCAGACCAAAGTTTCCCATAGCGGGAAAGTAGACACAAAATAATTTTCTAAGAAATTTGTATTCTTCATTTGATTACTTGCCTTTTGGGCTCTAGGGAATCATACCTAACAAGATAATCATAGATTAGAATTTCTAATTCCTAATATTCTCTAAAAAAGAAAAAATTCTAATTCCTAATAAATTTCTGGTGAATACTTGCGTTATTCTTTAAAGGAGGAAACAAAGCTGCTGTTTATCCCTTCACCAGAGTATTTTGTGCAAGTTTCAGGGGACTTCTTATCAGATTTTGTCTTATTTTTATGGCAAAAGCTATGTAGGGAGGCAGGGGTGATTTAGGCAATCTCAGAATGGAAGTCTGATTTGTCAAGTCAAAAGCCTCGTGCTTTTGGCAAAGGAAAAAGGCCAAAGGCCTATGGGGTTGCGGTTTGTTTGCTCTGATTTATATGGTATGGATAAAAAGAAATTAAAGGATCTTTGAAGTCTATAGTAGTGCAGAGTTGGAAGAACTTTGGGATAGAGTTGGATTCTGGGCTTCTCTATGGGCATCTGTTTCTGGGGAGTTTAAGGATTACTCTTTCCTTTAATTTGCTAGACTGCAGAGCAGTTGTAGTCTAGGGTTCTCTGTCTAGGCTGGCTTGCTGGCTGTCGAGTTTGTCTGTTCCTCTAAGTATGTTTACTAGCTGAGGACTCCTTGTCCACCTAGCCTGTTTCTTTCCGAAAAAGAGAGAACAATTTCCTGTTGCATGTATATGTGAATAATGTGTTATGCATGTACAGGACCCCTTCTAAAGAGGACATCCTCTTTTTAATGACCAGAATATCTATCTTCGAGGTCCTCATCCAAGGATCATTCCTGCAAAAAGTCAGCTAAATTGAACATTGGTTAGCCTTTTGATTACCAACATCACCATTTCAGTTTTATACAACATTGTTTTTGTCTGCAAACTCTGCGTACATCAGACGACCAAACAGTGACTGATTTCACTGATTTGGAGGTAAGATCTGTGAAGATATCCCAAAATATTGGATATTCAAGTGTAGTCTATTAGGTAACCATAAGGCCTGTTTGTATAGTAGGCAATTCATGCCCAATTACCAAATAAAGCCAACAAGAAAGTTCTAAGAATATTAGGAAAACAGACATCCCAACTAAATCAAGCAAGCTCGCATGAAGTGAAATATTAAATATCTCTATATAATATCAGGAAAACCCCTTGGTACTGCCATTAGAGCTTCACTTATACTCTTGAATTTCAAGATGAGGTCTGCATAGGTTAGCGGTTAAGTATGGAGGAGCATGAATAATGGCGGCTTCAGAGCATATTTACAGTAGAAAACAATGATTAAAGAGAAAGAAAAGATATTAGTTAATTCAAGGTAGCAAGAAATTCTCTAACATCCTTTTTCTGATACTGTTACTTTAACCAAGGAAATATTACAACTTCAATCTGAGGTGGAGGAAGGAGAAAGGAGAGAGAATTAATTGGGTAATGAGAAAAGAGTTAACTTATTAATTAGATAGATATCCTTGAGACTACTTGCAACTTAGGGTTCACCCATGTTTAAAATTGAAAGACATTCAGTAGGCAGTATATTTATATTCTGTTGTGAAGATCTCAAGGATAAGGGAAAACTATATCTCTGTGTTTGATGGCCATCTAAATTGAAGTAGGATCCTCTGCTTTTGCTTTTCGTGTTGATATAATTGTGTTTAAAATGATGTTCTTTTGGCGCTTAGATTTTATAATAATACATGGTTGATATTGGAATGATAGTTGAATGAATACCTGAAATGACCTGGTTTTGGATACACAACCAAATAAAAGAACATCAGCAATGTACCTGAGCTTGTACATGTAATATTTATTTGGTCTGATTGTCCATATACTGTTGATATTCATGCATTGTATAATTCATTTTAGATCTGGAGCCTCCTCGGCAAAGGCCACAAACATCAGCAAGAACTGCCCAGAGGCTCATTGCACATGGAATGGGATTGAGATTACCTTCAACTGCCTTCGGGTCCAGAGACTTGAAGAAACAGGAAAATGATCGAAGGAGCCGCATAGTCACGCGACAAAAATTGAAAGATGATGCTTGGGGTGGGGACGAATAGCGACATTTTTTTTTTTTTTTGCTAATATTATAATCCCTTACTTCATTTTCTTTTTATGGACCTTGCCCTTTGTATGCAATTTCTGAGCGTAAAATCCTTCATTCAACTCTGAATCAGCGGTTGTTTTCTGTGAATTTAGCTAAATATACCTTCCTACAAGTATTAATGAAATCCTAAAACTTCCTTGTTTTTGTTGTCCTATTAATCACTTTCTGTCTACAGTACCATTTGAAAAGAAAAAAATTAAAATTAATGTGTGAAACTTTTGAATTTCCTACATTTCTTTCGCCATAAACGCTTTTTTTTTTGTTTGACAAAAATAACAAACAAAACTAAACAACAAAACATTTACAAACATCTCATCCCAGCTGATCCAAATGGAATGCTGAGAACACAGAAAGGGGTAAACAGAAAAATCATATCGGATTATTCTGGGCATTATGTGCAAAGAAGCCAAACAATCTGCTACAAAGTTTGCTTCTATGTAAATATGCCTAAACATAATTGAATCGAACTGCTGTGCAAGCTACTTGATTCATTTACCAGCATCTTGATCCTTCATGGTATTTGACATCTTCCTTGAACACAGTCCATAAGAAGTTTTGAATCTCCTTCCACAACAATATTTGAGTACTGATGTCAATAAATGGTAACCATTCAATAAAATGTTTTGTAAGTTATACTAATCATCAACCTTTAAGTTTTGTTAACACTATCATCAATATCTGAAGGGTGTGTCCTGTAACGTTTTATGAAACTGTTTTTGTAATACTGGATTGTAGAATGAAAACAAGGAATTAAACTACAACTTTTTAAGATGTAACTACATGTTCGGCACAAGTATTTCAAAATTTGAAATATTAAAAACATATCTATCATTTCAATATATATATATATATATATATATATCTGTAGCACTCAGCTTATACAATCTGAAACTCTATTTTTTTTTTCTTCAAAGAGAAAAAATCATTTTTAGTTTTTCTCAATAATCACGAAAGATTGACTATTTTGTTTGTATTGATCATGAATCCTTTATTGGTTGTTATGAGAAAAGAAACAGAGTATTTGAAGGAGATCGAACAAGAAGAACCAAATCCCTCAATTTTGTTTATAAAATATATCATATGAAATTGCAAGCTCCTGAATATTTAGTTCAAAAAGATAATTCAATCAAATGTATCAACCTTAGTTGTTAATTCCTCTAGCCCATGAGATAATCCAATTATATTGAAGCATAAAATATCGAAGCTTTCACCCTAGATCATCCATATAAATTAGATTTGACACATGAAAGAGGGATTTTCTAAACCCTTCATTCTTCTCTACTGCATGATTCTACAAGTTTCAATTGATTGAAAAAGACGGGGAAGGAGAAAGTTAAAACAGCAGATAAAGTAAAAGAGATGATAAGTCTTAATGGAAATTGTGGGAGAGAAAGAGAGAAAGATTGAAAGAGAGGAGAAGAGTTTGTGGATCTATGTGCTTAAAAGTAAAAAATAAATAAATCACTTTCTCTAATTGAAGGGCGGATTGTTTTCAGGAAACAATGAAAACGTCAAAAGTCATTTCCCATATTTATTCATAGTTTCTGAATTGTTTCCTAAAATTGGTTTTCCCTATTTTTCAAATTTAATGCACCGAACGCAAATTACAAAAGTTTTTGAATTCGTAAAATAAAAAACAGTATCGCAAAATGATACCGAACAGGCCCTTATATTTTAGGGGGGTGTATTCAATTAAGAGTCTACAAGATTTTTTTGTATTTTAGAAGTCTATGGGTATTCAACTGAGATTTTAAACAGTCCTTTAAAATCTTGATGTATTCAATTAAGATTTAAAATTATCCATTCAAATATGCTGATATTCAAAAGTATATGGATTTTTAAGGATTTCATTAAATGATGGATTTTGAAGGATTTTATAGTGCTTTTTATACATATCAAAACTAAAAAACAATCCAACCACTTCCCAAAAGATTTTGATGGATTCTTTCTGACTCAAAAAATAAAGAACCTCTTCACCCAAAAAATAAAATAAATAAAAAGCAAGTCTCAACAGGTGACACTCATCCATTTTGTCTTAAACCTATTTTCCCACTATCTTCCTCTGCCTCTGCTCTCATCTAATAATTTTTTATTTTATTTTTATCGCTCTAGCTCTGGAAGCCTTAATCCTTCTAGCTAATGAAGCTCACTTTCAGTGGTATTATTAAGATGATACATACACACATCATTCTTTTGTAAATTAGATATGAAATTATGTCATTAGTTTACTACTTTATTTTTTGTGTAACATTTTGGCTCGTTAGTTTTCTCTTATTGTTCATATATCATTATACACAACATAAAGAATGGTAGATTGCCATACTTTCTTGTCATTGATATAGCATTATAGTTGGATCCATACATCCATTGCTTAATTAAAGAAGAAGAAGAAGAAAATTAACCTACAAAAAACATCATAAGGATTTGTAAAATCTAAACAAATACTAGTAAATCAATCCATTAAAATCAATCAGAGTCCATATAGAATTTAAACAATCCGTGGATTTAATAAATCCATGGATTATAAAAACTTAAACAAAGTCTTTTAAAATCTGAATTGAATACACCCCCCTTTTCTAACTTAATCTGCACTAGAATTTAGCATGATCAATCTATTTTACGGGATCTAATCAAGATAATGGTTCGGTTGATTTGATTTTTTGTTTTAGGAAGGGCTAAAGCGACTGCCCTCAAGCCTTAACCATTAATGAAACAACAAAATACAATATTGTTATCTACTTTATCAATTATGTAAGTTCATTTTTCCTTGTGCAGGTGTATAAAATGGCACAATTTGTTATTGATTTTACTTTGATCAAAGAAAGAACTTGATCAGCTGCAATTAACTATTAAGCATCATATATCTAGTTGGGAGCACCTCTAATATTGAGGACTAGTTGAAGACTTTCTAATCAACAGTTTAGAAGATACACTTTATGATTACATTACGGCAATCAACTGTTGAATGTTTATGTATGCAGGAAAATATCACTACTGAAAATTTTCTTCCAAATTGCTAATCGTTAAGGTACCGAACTAGATCAAATCAATGGACGGTCAAACCTGTCAAACATGAACTGCTCATGTTCATAACTGATAAATCACGATTATGAATGTCTCAACGATTTTCAATTTGGTTGAAAAATTGCATAAATGATCTACACATAAATAACTAAATATCTAATGGTTGACTTGGGAAAATGTGATCGAAAAGTGGGATTAACACATAAGTCCTTAACTAGTTCTCATTTGAGTGATTCTTATTAGAATGACTCCCCTATAGCTATAGCTATAGTAGACTAGACAACGTATCTTTCATCTCTCATTTTACCTATGCTATTGTTATTATTGAAGTCAGATCATGTAACATACTACTATATGCTACATTGTTATAACCAAAGAACTGTAGATACTGCTCCAACCAAAAGCCCAAGTTAGAAAGCAATAGGGAACTCAATCACTTACATGATTTAGTATTACCAATCTTTATCTCGTAACTAGGTAAGAAACTAGGATTTATGCTTGTATGATATGCTTATTTTCAGGATTTTCATGCGCTGAAATGCTATAGTGGGCGCGCACGTGTGTGTATTATACGTTAAAATAGACTATTTTTATGTTTTTTCATTAGTGTGTAGAGAGCGATATATTCCATGTCGGAGTAAAATGACTGTCCATGGAATCTGGTTGGTAATAATTGATTAATAGTCCACTTTCTTCGTAGTTAGACTTATTGCCAGAATTGCAATATTATGCATATTGGAAAGATCTCATTGCTTTTTGGTGCAAAAATGTAAAAAGTTGCACACGTTTCTTCATGCAAAGCTATATGAAGTATGGGATGGGATCTGATACTGCTCCCCAGGCATTTTGATGCTTCGATCTGGATCCTAATAAATGTACCTCTATAGGCTTGTCTTAGCTGCTTGTTGTCAGAATTAATGGCCATCATTTTTCCTAGAATGCAGCTGCTTCTATCGTTTTATAAATGTTTTCATTCGGAAAAAACAAATATTTCAGGGCCTAGAGGCTTGATAGCTGTTGACCAAGTTGAGAAAAACCATTACAGGAGATCCATCAAAAGCAAGTGTTGCCCCTAGTAGAAGCTGGAAACTCTGGCCTTTCTGTTTCAGGCAGGGGCGGATCTATGCACAGACTAGGACGGGCTCCATCAAAAGCAAGTGTTACCCCTAGTGGAAACTTGAAACTCTGGCCTTTCCGTTTCAAGCAGGGGTGGATCTATGCACAGACTAGGACGGGCTCAAGCCCGTCCGAGATTTTTGAGCCAACAAAAAAAAATTAGATCCATACTTTTTTTTTTTTTTAATTGCGTAGCCCTGAGCCTGTACATATTCCAGAAGCCCAGCCCTTGTATTCCTTATAACTCCCCACTCCGGCACTCCCGATAGTTCGAAGAATGCCTTCGTCCGTCAATTTCAGATCCAGCCTCGATGTCTATTTCCTGAAGGAATGACTCATCTCCCATTCTCCCAAGCCACAATCTCACCAGAAATCATTCCAGACAAGCATCCGTTTCTTAATTTCCTCTTCAACCTCTTGATTCAAGCAAATTTTGGTTCATGCTTCCACTCATCGACTACGGGCAAGCAAATTTTGAAACTAACAAATTAGGGTTTCGGAAAATCCAATCGAATCGAAAGGTCATTGGAGAGCTAGGGTTTCAACATCGAATCGAAAGGTCTTTGGAGAATGAAATCGAAGAAAGAACGCAAGCAGTGAGCAAAATTCAAGCAAATTTTGAAATTCCAGCTTGACATTTTGAACTGGAGCTTGGAGAATCGTCTCTCACAGTCTCACTTTCTCCTCCTCCGCTAGTGGTAGCAGCAAAGAGAGGGTTCGGATTTACAGACGCTGCTTTGGAGATTCTGGAAGGTGGCGGCACCGTACTGGTCCTCTGACAACAAAGTCCAGGCCAGGATGCAGCTGGGACTCGCCTGCCACTATCCCTTCTCCACTTCTCTCAGAGTCTCAGAGATCAAGTCTTATCTGGTATAGTGGTATACTGGTATGCAGCATTCTCTCCCAACAATTGTCTCCTTGTTCTGCAAATCTGCAATTTATTGTTTAATTGATGTGGGTTAAAAGTTAAATGTGATGCACTGATGTGGGTCTTCTTTCTGCTGCACAATTTTTGTTTCAGAAATCCTAGCCCGTCCAAGATTTCAATCCTGGATCCGCCACTGGTTTCTGGAGAACAAATTCCTAGAAGGCTATGCAACCAAATCTGAATGATAGTGGAAGTCCTGAAGTTGAGAATGCTTCAGAGAGAGCGCGGTTGGTGTGGATAGTAGTAACATTGCTTACATTGAAGGGGATGAAGAAAACAGAAAGGGCAACCTCTCCAACATCTGAGCAGCTGGCATCCTTAAATCTAAATGAAGGGAGAAATACTGTAACTTTCACTTTCTCTACTGCGATGCTAGGAAAGCAGCAGGTAATATATTCTTGGGTTGTCAGTCTTGGTGACAGTTAATTACTTTTGAATTTGATTTATGTAAGTACAAGATTTTGTACGTGTTGATTGTTAGCATTCCCATACAACGCAAGTGAAGTATATCATCTCATTTCATCCTGTAGAAGGTGAAAAAGGGCCTCAATACTGATCTCAGAGACATCTCAGGTAAATGCATCTCATGTGTCTGCATATGCACTGGGATTGTAACATGTGTTGCAATCCCTGAGTCTGGATTTTAGGTCATCTTTTTTCAAAAAGTATCCTCTTCTGTTATTTAATATTATTTTGTAAAGATATTTTCCTGCTAGTTAATTCGTACCATTTAATTGTATCAGTCCTAATTGATTTAGGATCGTTTTAAACTAATTGACAATCTTTTCTTAAAAGTTTTTTTTTCCCTAATAGAATTTAATTAGGTTAGAAATATTGATTGAGTAGGAATCTTTTCCTCCATATATTCTGAAAATATATATATGGTTAAGCAAGGAGAGCTCTTGCAAAAGATTATTGTGTATCTTGCTCAGCTAGTGAGTTTCTTACATGCTTCATTAGAAATATTTGTTCCTTGTTAAGTGTTTCATCATACATACACTTGCATAGTTCTCTCGAGATCAGTGGAGAAGTCCGTGATGCAAAAAGATTGAAGGTCAAGATGTTTTTCTGTGAAGAAAACAGAAGAGGTTCAAGTCAAACACATCATCTAGATAGTCTAGTGATTGTAGCCGTGGTTAGTGTTATTATATGTTTATAAAAGAAACTCTTTTTTCATCATTAGTGGATTGCTTTTCATTTGGGCTCTTAAGAGTCATAACCCCACGGTGCTTTTACCTCAATTTGAGGTTTTCACTAGGTAAACAAATTATTGTATCAATTGCGAAATTCAGTTATCACTGCAAGTCGGGATAGCAACCTTGCTATCAATCTCCCATATTGAGAAACGGTTCACCCTAATATTTTCAATTTGTTTGTCATCTCATGTGTTCTAGATGTACTTACCATGCTTCCTTATAATTTTTTGTTCATTACAGGTTGATGCCAGAATTTATCTTTGGAAATCGAATACTCATATAGTGCTCTCAGATGTGGATGGGACAATCACAAAGGTTGTTATTTAAATATACCTATTAAAAATACTTTGTTTTCAAGAATTCCTTAAGCTCATGTTTTGTCCTGCATCTTGCAAAAAGTAAGAAGTAAGCTAGATATATCCATTTATCAAGGATATATTCTAAAATGGTTAACAAGAGCTTTTCTTGAGCCAAAACTGGGACTTCCCTGATCTGCCTAATCCGCTGGATTTGCATCATTTTACAGATAAGACGTTGTAGGTCAGTTCATGCCCTTGGTTAGGGTAGATTGGTCACAAACATGTGTCACACATTTGTTTTCAGCATTAAGGTTTGTTTTGTCTCATCGCATTGTGCCACTGCCTCTCATGGAAATATTATATGCATTGGGAAAATGGTCCGTACGGTGCCCGACGTTTGCCTACTTATAATTTTTGGTACCTCAGTTTTGAAAAATATCAATATGGTACCTGAGGTTCTTGGCCCGACCTAGGATTGATACATATGGCCGTTACCTTAGTTATGGAACTTGCCATCTGACAATTTTTGAAGGGTATTTTGGTCCTTTCGTATCTTAATTTTTTTTTTATCTAAACAAATTTCAAATCCAAAAAAGTCTTTAAAACACCTTAGAAATCTAAATACAATACACCCCCCAAAATCTCTCTTTTTCTGTTCTTCTTTCTTCCTCTTTCTAGATCAATGATCAAGAAAGCATAATTGTTAAGAAGTTATCAATTAAAGCATAATTGTCGCATTTATCAATTAAAGCTGTTTGTTCTTTCCTGGGTTAGTTTTTCAGCGTCATAGCTGTATAGTACGTCCTCCATCTTCTTCTGTTAAAGGAAATTGAGGACGAGGGTTGAGGTTAAGGTGATTTGTGGTTGGTGGAAAGGGGGGAGGTCTTGTGACCAGAGAATTTCTTGTTGAGTATTTGCAGCGTAGTGCTATGAGGGAGCTGATCGGGTTGATTCGGGTCGTGCCCACCAAGGAGTTTCAGTGCAGTGAGGTGAGTTGGGTTCTGTTAGTTTCTATTTTTGGTTCTGGCATTCGGGTCTTGCTAGTTTGATCGTGTGAGTATCAAAGTTTGGAAGTTTGTTGAGAGGTTTTGATGATCTGGGACTGGGTAATTGAAGCAGTTATATTACTATTTTGAATTCAAATTTAGTTAGTTTTCAATTGATAGGGAAAAGGAAGAAGATGAGAAAATGGGTTTGCTTTTCTTCTTGTTCTTTAACGGCAAACTCGTTTGAGGAGGGGTCACACAGTAATTACCCATTTATCAAACTCAATGAATGGGTCTATGAATTTGAAATGATCGGAGTCTACAGAATATGAGAGATGGGAGAAAGAAAGAAATATGGGGGATTTAAGAGAGGGGAGGTTTGGGTTTGGGAAGAAGATGAGAAGGGGAATTTTTAGCTTGTCAAAGCCACCATTTGATGAATGAAAGAACGAAAGAAAGAGAGACATAGGAGAGGGTCCAATCTCCTTCGAATAGACTTTCGTCTTAACCTTCTCTCCTTCACATTCACACTTGGAATAGAGAGAAAAAGTCCAGATTCCATATGGGTTTGAGGAGGACGGGGACATGGCTAGGATTAGTGAGGAATATGACATAAAATGATGAAAATACCCTTCAAAAATTGCCAGCTGACAAGCTCTGTAACGGAGCCAATCCTCAGTCGGGCCAGGAACCTTAGGTACTGTATTGATATTTTTCAAAGTTGAGTTCCAAAAGTTAGAAGGAGGCAAACGTCAGGCACATACGGACCATTTTCCCATATGCTTTTTATATTTCACTTCTCATTGGGCCTAATCTTATTATATGCTTTTTATATTTCACTTCAGATTGGGCCAATCTCTCCAAAGAGCTAATTATGATTTTAATATGATTCAGGAAAATAGATATGAATTCCTTTTTTTGAGTGCTCGTGCCATTTCTCAGTCCTCTCAGACACAACAATTTTTATTTAACACTAAGCAGGTTGGTACTTGGTTCATGCTAAATACTTCATATAGTTGAACAAACTAATTTAAAAAAAGGATTAAATACTATTTACTCCCTATACTTATAGGGTTTTATCGTTTCAGTCCATGACCTTTGAATTTCCCCTAAAAAGTCCCTGAACTCTCAATTTCCTGCGAATTGGTCCTTGCCGTCAAAATTTTTTGTTAAAGTTACCGAAAATGTCTATTATACCCTCACTTACTTTTTTTTTTTAATTTATTTTTTCTCTCTCTTTATTTCTTTTTTACATTTCACCTCTTGAAGGTCTGTGGATTGGAACCATCTTGATGAGGAGATGAATAGAAGGAGGTGAGAGAACCGGAAGAAGAAGAGGTAAAAACAAAAACAAATAATAATAATAATAATAATAATAATAATAATAATAAAATAAAATAAAATAAAGATAGGAAGATTTTTTTTAAGTAATTGAGGGTATAATAGACTTTTTAGGGGAAGATAACGGAGTTTTTGTCGGATGCTTGACGGCAGGGACCAATAGGGAGGAAATTGGAAGTTCAGGGACTTTTTAGGTGAAATTCGAAGGTCAGTGACTAAAACGATGAAACCCTATAAGTATAGGGAGTAAGCAGTATTTAACCCTTAAAAAAAATAAAAAATAAAAAGTAAAAATCTTTGTTTCCATATTTACAGGATGGGAAGGCTTTACCTGATGGGCCCGTTGTTATTTCTCCGGATGGACTTTTTCCTTCTCTTTTTCGGGAAGGTAAGTTTTGTGTATGCACTCGTTTTCCTAGAACTTAATTGCCATTAATCAGGCGTATTGTGTGCTTGGCCATTTTTACATTTACTCTCATGATAGAACAGAAGTGGTCAACTACTTACTTCTTAGCCATTTTAGAGACGTAGAACAGCTTACCAAACATGATAGAAATAGTATTTTGGAGAGTCATTTTGGTAAACTATTCTTAGGTAAGGATATAGACGTAGAAATAGCTAAGTTTGGTCAGCTGCTTACTTCTTAGCTATTTTGGAGACGTATCATGTTTTGAAGTAATAAGAGCATATTTAGCACTCTCTATTTTGGCTTCTTAGCTATTTTGGAGAGCATATTTAGTTTTTTTATCTATTTCAGCAACTGCATCAGACTCTTAAGTGGCTCTTCATTGTGAGTTAGTTTATGTAATTTATGTATACATTTAAACTATTTAGTATTCATTTAAAAAATAATATAAATTTAAAACTAGCTAAAATAGCACTGATGCAGACGTATTTCTAAAGTGACTAGTAAAAATGACTTTTTAGTAGGGTTGGCTCTAATTACCATCCCTTCCGGAACTGACCGAAAACAGGCCGAATCGGCTGTGTCGGCGCCGACAAAGTCGGTAACTGAAGAGTCGGCACGGTACTACCATACCGGAGTAACTTTTTCGGCTCGGTAGTGGTACAGCCAATCGCAGCGGTTCGGTGATACCGAACCAGCCGAGATAGATGTTTCTGGATTTAATTGCAAAAAATACTCCCCTTGCCATTCTCGCTACAAACTCGAGCCACTTACCACTAAGCCACAAGCTTGCTTGTTATTAGTTGCACATAACTAAACAAATATACTTGAATCAGAAATCACGAAAATTAAAAACTCTTTCTTGTTTTCTACTTCGAGACATTTCTCTTTCTTCATTCTTTCTCAATCTCTTCCTCCTCTGTTTTCTTTCTTTCTGCATTCTCTCTCTCTCTTCATTTCTGACTTTTGTTCTTCTCATATTCTTGTTATTCTTACTCCATTTTCTCATCGTTTTTCTTCTTTTCTCTATTCTTCCACCTCTGTACTCTTCCTTCTTTCTGTTTCTTCTTCCTCCTCATACTGCAATCCTCATCTCCTTCGCCAGATTTTATTTCTGCAGTCCTCTAAATTCCGACAATCAGAATTTTCAAATACCGGCCAAAACTGACCATTGAAAGCAGTAACCGCAAGCTCCAGTAACCGAAAGCTCCGGCACTGCTACGACAACACATTTGGTGAAACCGAAGAGTTTCGGTCGAGCTGACGTCAAAAACTCCAGCAACCGTACCACGGCCAACCCTACTTTTTAGCTACTTTGACTAAAATTTAACTTAAAAATGGCTAACATTACTAAAGATGCTCAGCATCTCTAATAGTAATAGCTATCTTCATAGCTAAAAATAGCTAAAAGTGAAATATAAAAGTAATTAGTTTGAGTTCTGGAGCTCCAGTAGACTACATAAATCTCAAGTTAAATTTAAGTTGTAGTTAAATTCTCTCTCCTCTCTAGCTAGCTAGGTTTTTTAGCTAAAGTTAAATATAGCTTTTCTTTAGCTAGTATGTTGGAGATCAAACTTAGCTTAAAATTAGTTAAATATTCTTTTCTTGTTTTAATAATGTGTTAATTTTCTTCTCAAAAAAAAAAAAAAGAAGAAGTGTTAATTATAAAAAAATTAAAACAATTAAATGCCAACCTAAAGGAAAATATATATTTTGGTATGCTAAGAAGTAGCTTTAATTAAACCGAATACTTCCTTATTCTTGATATTGGTCTGGTTTGTGGAAGGAGAGAAATAAGAGACTTTGGAATGGCAGGTTTGCATCTATTAATCAGCTAGCTTTTTAGGTTACTTCTTTTTATCATCTTCATATGTCAGTTCAAGCTCCTTCACGCCTGGTTGTGGGGAGAAGGAATTCACAGTGGACTCCACCTTCCTCAGGTTGGCTTAAGGCTAATTGTGTTAGGATATATGATGCTTCAAGCCATTCAGGTGGTATTGGGGTTGTGCTTAGAGATAGTTTTGGCTCAATAGTAGGTGGTGTTTGCTCTAAGGTGAGATGGGTGTCAAATCCGCAAACTGTTGAAGCTTTGGCTTGCCAAGCTGCATGCAATTTGGTGGATAGGTTTGGTCTTGCTCCAGTTGCTTTTGAGTTTGATTGTCAGCACATTGTGACTTCCATCAACTCACAAGGTGTGAATACTTCTTTGTTGGGTAGAGTTTATAAAGATATTTCCACTATGCTGGGGAGCCTTCATGGCTCTTATTTCAACTATATTAGTCGGAATGCAAATAAGGTCGCCAATATGCTAGCTAGATTTGCATTAGGTTCTAATTTTGATTTGTATTGGAGTGGGTTTGTCCCCACAGAAATCAATGGCTTCATAGCCACTTTGTGTACAAACTGATTGACTACTTCAATATATAATCTCACGTCTTCTCCTCACAAAAAAAAAAGAAAAAAAAAAAAGGAAGTAGCTTTAATGACATACGCCACATCTTAGTTCTCGCAACTGAATCCTACCTAATTTTATAATATATGAACTGACTCTTGCACTGTTTTTCACAGTTATCCCGAGGGCTCCTCATGAATTCAAGATTGCATGCTTAGAGGTTCCTTACTTTCTACCTGTTTATTTGGGATATTCACTTGTTTTTCCCACATCATCTTTTACTATATTCCTGATGGTGTAATTTGTTCCATAAGATTTTTCTTGCTTGCATATCTTTGCAGTGTGGTTTCTTGATAAAATTTTTGCTTATTTTAATAATACCTATGTAGTATAATTATTAGCTGATAATTGTTGATTAATTGACCAGTCTGTGAGTTTTTAGAATGTTTGTGTTAGGAATTTGATCTGAAATTACTCTTGCAGAAGCAGACAAGTGCAAAACAATATAGATAAACGATCGAGAAAACAAACACAAACTTGTTAACGAGGTTCAGTAAAGAACTTTGCCTACGTCCCCAGGTTGCTTAGGTTTCACTATAGAAGAAGAAGAATACACGAACAAGAATACAAGAATCTCTCACAAGAAGTTCTCACCAACTCTCAAGACCTCACTTGCTCTCCCTGTTTAATGCTTCAAAGACTTGATCTACTACTACAACTGATAGGAGCATTTTAATGCGACGTTTTACTTGCTTTTCCTTACATTTCTTGCGTTATTTCCTTATTAAAACCCTGTTTAGGAAAGTTTCCACTCTTTGATTGGGAAAGTTCCTATTTGTAGAAAGTTTCTATTCTGTAGTTTCTATTTTTCATTTTTGGAAAGTTTCCATTTTCAGTTTAGGAAAGTTGCCATTTTTTTCATTTTAGGAAAGTTTCTATTTTTCTTACTAGTTTCTATTTTCAGGACCTCGGAGCTAAAAAGTGGAAATGAACTCACAAATGGAAAGAGGAGCTCGCGAACATTAAGGGGAGTAAAAATGAGAAACAATGAACCACAGAAATGAGCAGAAATGAAGAAAAGAAGTTCTCCTACTTCAACCAGGAAACCCTGCGAAAAGGAGGAAAGCTTACCAATGAAGTTTCCAACGTTACCATGAAAAAGAAATAGAAAAAAATGAAGTGTTATGACGTTGGAAGGTGACAAGGCTTGAATGAGAAGCAACAAGGCCCAAGAACTCTCAAGACTTATTGGATTTTCGGCAAAATGGATCAAAAGCCCACAAAGCCCATGGAATTAGGGTTGTGACGCAATGGATGAAACCCTAGGAAGCCTTTGCCGTGAAATATCAAGAGATAAATAAGGGAAGAGGCGTGAGAATCAAGAAGAACCTAGAAGATTTCGGGTGAGATTTTCTAGGGCTATTTTTATTGGAAGAAATATACTTGGAGACATACCCTAGAAGGCTTTGCCGTGAAGAATGAAGAGAGAAACAAGGGAGGCAACATAAAACCCTAGCTTTGGACGGCAAGAGAGGAGAGTTTTAAGGAAAGCAAAAGTGTGGAGACCAAGAAACGGCTAAAAAGGAGTCTAGATTCATCCCTAGAATTCCTAAAGGAAGTTTGGCCGAATTTAAACTAGAAAAATAAGAAATTATCTCAAGGAATTTCGGCAAGATTTCTAGGGAATTAAAAGAGAATTTTGTGATTGGTTGGACCACCTCATAGGGCTTATGTGGCAAGCAAGCATTGGAGGAAATTATGTGGAGTTATCATGTTAATTTTGTGGAAAATAAAGGAGAGCACGGCTTGGAGACCAAGTTGGCCGTGCCCCTATATATACTCCCCCTTTCTCAACGTCAAGGGTTCCTCTCCTTTACGTTTTACACTTGAGAAAAAATTCAGAAAATCCCTAGATAGCCGTGAGCTTTTCTCTCTATCTCTCCATCCTCTAGTCATCTCCACGAGTTCAAGCAAGGCCAAGGGAGAAGAAGAGCCGTGAGCACTCATCCATCACCATCCTTGAAGCTTGCTTTCGAGATTCAAGAGACCACAACATCAATTCGTTCATCTCATCTTCATCCACGGTGTAATCCGATTCTCCTTTGTAACCTTTGCTTTGAATTTCGTTGGTTATGAACTAGTTGACATATGTGTTTGAACAAAGTATTATTTCTGGAATTTTTATATGATTGAATGAAATTTTCAGATTCTATTATTGTAATTCGAAGGTTGCTTATGTGAGTTTGTTTAATTAAATTTGCTTTATAGATATCTTTCATATTTTAATCTTATGTGGTTCGAAACACTTAGGGTTTTTGTATGAATGGTGCTACAATTTAAGAACATGAATCAACTTTTTGGTTTTGTGTTCTTGAATTGAAAAGTAGTAAAGGTTTTGTGCAAAAACCGAATTTAATTAAAAAGGATTGCAATTAGGTGGACTTTTTCATACTAAGTTGCACAGTTGAGTTGATAGCCTTTCTAGGTGTTTAATGCGTTGAATGTGTATGATTGACTAGCTTTCTAGGGCTTGAATGCATGTTTGATAGGATTGGTATTTGTGCTTTGACTTAGATTAATTAGCATTGAAAAGTAAAAATGGGAAATTGTTTGCTTTCTAACGTTTCACATGATCAACTCCTTTCTCATGACTTAGATGAATAATATTAGGGTTTGAATCGATTTTAATCATAGCTTTCGATTTTGATCTTTGTTCTCTCACTCCATTCGTATATTTGTGTTTTTGTGTTTTACTTATTTTCTTTACTTAGGTTAATTTTCGAAATCCAAATCCAAAACCCCCCCTTTTTCGTAAATATGTTTATATTGTGTAAATAATATACTTTGTTTTAATTTTAATTGTTTGTTTGTCCTACATTGACAGATGTACCCTCAATCCCCGGAATAGAACGATCCCTATTTACTATATACTAACGATGATATTTCAGGGTTAAACTTGCTTTTGAGCACATCAACAACCTATGCTCCTATTTATAGATATCTAACTAGACCCTATAAGACATTGGAAACCTATTCACTATACCAAAAACCTTATCAGACGACGGGCCAAAACTGTGGTGTGATTTGGAGTGCCACCGTTGTAGAGTGAGCCGTTGTCTGATGAAAAATCAGACAATGGTGGAACACAGTTGTCTGAGAAACACACAGACAACAGGTATGTGTTATAACTGTTGTGTGATGGCTCGGCAGATGCCATGCACAGCTGCGTGGCAATTGAGGCGCTACCTTCAGACAATAGAACTTGTTTAAATCTGTTGTTTGTTAAGCTTGTCAGACAACGGAGGTCTAGTGCTTTTTGTTGTGTGAGAGTAAATTAGAAAACTTAATTTTTGATAAAAACCATTGTTTGATATATGAGAAATTTGTTGTATGATCATTTAAACATCCATTTTACCTAATGAACAGTAGTGATCAAATGGAAATAAAATTTGATGCAAACCATCAAATGAACTAGCAGTACTTTAACCCATACTTTAAACTTCAAAATACATTGGATCCACCAAGATATATTTGTATTAGTCATTATTCCACAAAGTCATGAATCAGTGACAATTTATTGTCTTACATTGCATCAAAGACAAAAACATAAGTGTGCTAGAAATGGATCAGTGATTATTGGACTATTTATGATTGCTTGCCCACTTCGGCCACTACTAAGGCCTGCTCCTGCTGCTCCTCTTTTCTTTCTTCTACTTCTGCCACCATTGTGATGTAATGTTAGTTAACAAGCCAAGGGAAGGAAACCTTTAAAAAATTGAATAAGAGAATAAATTAACTTCTCTGCAATTGAATAATCTACAACCACAAAGAAAAACATCAACTTATTTCAAGAAGCTGCATACAATATTCCCACATCCAAAGCCACGCTACACATGAGTTGCTACATGCAAGAAGCTGCAGAAAAAGACAAACGAAAAGGACTTGCATCTACATCTCGTAATGCAAACCCCAGTTTGGAAGACAGGTGATCTTTCAAAACCAAACTATGGGAGAATCAGTTCAGTAGCTTTAACATTTGAATATTCACATTGCTGCACAATATTCCTGCAACAATAATTTAAAGAGGCTAAGAATACATGACTACAATATTTACAAAATAGTATGAAAGAAATTACAACCTAATAACCAGTGTAGAATATATTAGACTTCAAACTCTGAACAACATATCAAGAAGTATGCAACCAAACTCAGGAAATTTAAATAGAGAAGTGAATCTCACGTGAACTAGAAGAGGAATATAAGTTTCTGTAAAATGCAGTTAGAAACTTGTTTACTAGCTAGAATAAGTTACATAAACTGAGTTACATATAGCATCCAAAGTTTCCCATATGCTAGTAAGTCAGTAAAAAGAGGGGTAAAAAGTTTGCCATGTTTAACTTGAAATGACAGAATGCAAAAACTTAAATTCGTAGTGACCAGCCCCCAGAAACAATTTCTCTGGGGTATTTCTAAATCAACATACACAACTAAAAAAAAACCATATGAAACAGTGCATCATGTAAGAGAAGTAAATATTAGTCAATTACCTTGATGGCACGTTTCCTTATGTCTTGAACAGAGAATTGCCAGATTGTTAACTTCAACACATGAAACTAAATAATTTCTGCTCTATACAAAGCCAAAAATGGATCAAAACTGTAGGCAGTAGAAAAACTTCTGGAGCGATTAGCTCCAAGAGCATGTCCAAATTCACTTTCTAATGACTCCTTCCTCAACTTTGCATATTCCGCGGACGGACTCTCACCATGCACACTGGTGAAACCCGTGGAAAAACTGCATAAGAGAAGACAAGTTAAGCAAACAATGCAAAAAGAAAAAAGTAGGTTAAGTATTATGGTCTCCACATAAATTTCATGCATAAAGCTGCACAATTTTTAACTAATAAGTTAAGAATTGTATATACACTATGCCAAAAAATGCTTCAGACCATACCCCTCAGACGACAGAAGATGTTTTTTCTGTTGTCTGATTTTTTTGAACATCTTCAAACGACAGTTTTAACTATTTCTGTTGTCTAAATAGTATCAAAATCAATACTAGATGAATTTTTTCAAGTTTGTTGTAATTTAGAAAACTCAGACAACAGAATTCTGTTGTCTGAGTAAATGAAGAAATTATTTCTTCTTGTGTGGACAAAAACCTCTTTTTGGCTGAACTAAAACTTATCTATCTTTTAATAGACCTAGACCCTCCCCCCCCCCCCCCCCCCCCCCCCCCCCCCCCGGTGCTTTCCCACACTTGGTGAAAAAAAATATCAGAAAACTCATTTTCCATCTCCTAGACCCAAACCTAGTTAGCAGCACCTCTTCTTCGATGCTCTTCCACCCTCGTTGGTCTTCCATATCGGTCTACAAACCAACAACCAAAGCCGGGTCAAGTCAAGTTCTTCAAGGAAATAGAAATTGAAGTGTAGAGAAGACAGTACGAAGAGAGAGAAAGTAGATCTGGTTTCTCAATTCTCCATCTTCTACCTCCGAGCATCATCCGGCGACATCGCCACTACCAATGGACTCTTCGGCCTCCAATTAGTTGACCCAGGCTGCGTCATCCAACGATATCGAAAGTCAGCACCACATGCTTCCGACTGCGAGTCCGGATCTACACCCAACAGATATCACAGAATCGGGAGCGATTTGGGGATTTAGGGTTTCGAAATCGAAAGAGTCGTCGTTTTCGAAATGGCTTTGGGCAAGGTGAAGGAGCTCGTCTCGTCCAATCAGGTAGTCATCTTCAGGTTCTTTCTACCTCTTCATCTTCTTCTGTGTGTCTATATATATAGAATTGTCGATTGTTTTGAACCAATTTGGAAATTTTACAATAAGATTTTGTTTCGCAGCAACAAGCTTTGTCCTCACTGTGTTTGCGTGAAGCAGCTCTTCGTTCTAAAATTGGGAGTCCAGTACAAGGCCATTGAATTGGACCAAGAGAGTCAGTACCCACTCTTCTCCTTTCAAATTCGTATACTCATTATTGTTATTTATGTGTATACCGTATATCTGTACATGTATCTGCTTATATATGTATAGTTGGTGAAAATCTTGATTAATGTTTTTGAGTTTGTGATGCAGTGTCTGTCTATATGCTTCAAACTAAGGTGATGTAACTAGACTTGGATTTTGGTTTCGGTCTCGGTTGGTTTACTTGCAGCATGAAACACAATGATCCTTTGTGTTGAGTTTTGTGAAGTTTGAAGATGGATTATAGATGATCAGTAAAAAATTAGACTTGACTATAGGCAGTGATAAATTAGACTTGATGATAGGCAGTGATAAATTAGACTTGACGATATTATTATTATTTTTGTTTGTTGCAGTTGACAAAACATTTTTGTGGCATATGCAAGAAGTGGAATCAGCCTGACAGTGGAAGTTGGGTGAGAAACCTATAAGTTATGCTAGGGTTGTAAAAATTATAGTATTTTGTCTTTGTTCAGTCTCTTTTATATGTTCCTATTTGTTTATTGAATGGTTTGATGAAGATAACTGCCTATTTGTTCTTAGGTTGTTGAAGGCCCTTGTGACTCTGTGCCTATTCCTGACGGGGCAGCTCTATCAGCATTTCAGTACTTCGAAATTTCCTTGTGGCTGTGGAGGAATTGGGGCTTCCAACCTTTGAAGCCTCTGATTTGGAACAGGTTGGTGCTAAGAATACATTTATGGCTGTGCACTTGCAGATTTTTTGTTTTAGTTTTGTGGTGACACTTATCCAAATTTTGAGTTAACAGGGAACCAAATTTTGAGTCCTTGTAACCTAATAAGGACGCTTAAAATTTTGAACAGCTCGGCCCTCGGCTATAATGAGAAATGTTTAGAAGCCTTCTCTCCTTTTGAGACGTGAACAAAATAAACAAAGAAAACAGAAGAACCCCTTCTGCTCTCCACTTCATCTTCTCCGGTTCTGTCTCTCGATCGAGTGAGAGCTATATTCATGAAATCACCTCTGAATCCTAGATCAGCGACCATTCAACATCGAACCCCTTGTCATCTCCGTGTATGAATAAAATCTTCTCTTCTGCACACACATGCTGCCAAATCCCTTGTTTGTTTCTGGTAAGATCTTGTCCCTCGCCCTCCGCCGTTTCTCTTTCTAGGATTTCTGTTTTCTTTTTCTTCTTTTCTGCCAATCTTTCGATCTGTGTGAAGTCACTACTGAGTTGTTATTTTTTTTTTCTAGGGTTATATTTTCTTTTTTGGATTTGTGATTGATTTTGTTTGATCGATATCTGCAATATCGTTTTTGCTTTATTTTGGTTCTAACTGCGAAGTGGTTTGAATGGGGATAAGAATCTTCTAGAGAAACTAATCTGGGATCCAACTAGATCTGAGAGCTTTGGTGTTTCAAAAATTTTAGATATTATTTTAAATGAGTTTGCAGATTTTGAATTAGGGATTTAAGTTTTTGGTTGAGAAAAAGTTCATGGTCAGTGATGTGAATGAATTAAGACACCTACATCTGCCAAACTTGTTTTAGTCGTTTCCGTGGCAGGTTTCAGCTAGAGCAAATGGAGCAGCAACTTGAGAAATTTCTTGATTTTGTACAGGTATTTGTTAAATATGTTCTTTCAGGGTGTGTATTCATAATGTTAAAAACATAAGAGGATTTAATTTTTCTTTAGGGGTTTGGATCTAATGATTGATACAATCTACTATAATTGAATTCACAGTGGAATTACCGAATTACTGATGTTTCTCTCTTTGGTTTAGTTTATGTTTTCCCCTTTGGTACTTGGTGTTTTTAATTTAAAGCTGGTCAATTTGGACTTACTATGTTCAGTTGAGGGCTACAGAGAGAATCAAGAAGAGTAGTACTTGGTGGAGAGATGGATTCGGCCTTGGCAACAGAGGGATCAAATGTATATGATAGAAGGTGAGAAGGGAGTGAGTCATGGGAATAAGGCCAAACTTTCATTCGCGTATTTTTCTGCACTGTTACAATTTTGCACTTTATGTTTAGAATATTCACTTAAGGTAGTTACTAGTTTCACCTAAAGTATAGGTCTTAATTGATCCTTTTATTCATTTTTTTCTCAGCACAAGGTTCTTAGAGTTTCAGTTAGTAAAATCATTATCATTTCTGCAACTCTTAGAGGTATTGCTGCTCATACAACTTTCTAATTTAAATATACATGTTTAATTGCAATTGGTACCTTGGCAGCTGTCATCATCTTCATGTTTTGGTTTTGTATACTACATTAAACTTTCTTGTTTAACTCTTATCTATAGGTAACAGATATATGTCTGTTTGTTGAGCATGAAAAATATTATTCATTCCCATTTCTCTTTTTGAAATTTTTCTCCAAGTTTAGTATACTTTTTTCCCCTATGTGCAGGTCTGCTTAAAGAAGCTTTCTGGATAAAATGGTGAAGCTGTTTATCTGCGCAGATATCCGTAATTTCCTTAATATAAGTCTTTTGGCCATAAGGGCCAAGCTCTTTAACTTTTCAATCTTCTCCATTTTTTTTTTCTAATTTTAGGTAGGAAAGCTTAGTTGTTTCCAATTTGACTTGTGTAGTTTTTGCATTTTATCAAATTTTTCCAACTTTTTTATCTACCTATTTTCCCACATGTTGAATACTTAATGAGCATATATTATTGGCCTTTGAATATTAGCTTGCATCTTTCATATAGACTTTGTTCTTTGATATGATGTATTTTAAATACTTAGCCTTCTGTCTTTTTCATCAGGTGGCTAGTGGATGATGATGTTGTACAAGATTATGATTACCAGTGTTGTTTGGTTCTTTTATACTGAAAAGTAATTTTCTCTCTCAACCCTGTCCTTTTGGTGTCAAGTTCAAGCTCTTTTCTAACTCTTGTTTTGGGTGATTAACTCTTGTTCTGTTTCCTTTTTCCTATAACTGAGTTGGCCTTTTTTGCTATATATTTCCTAAAAGTCATTCGTTGTTTCTTTCCATTTTGTGAATGTACAGATGGTTTCAACAATGAAGAAGTCGATCTTTGATGAACAAACTAAGAAGGCCTTAAGGAAATTGCAAAAGAATGCTCAAAAGAAGAGAAGGCATCATGATGTGGTTCGAGCTGAATGGGCAAATCATGTTATACAGTTCTAACTTTGGTTCTGTTTAAGGTAGATGAGTAGCACTTGGAACTGCTTTTGTGCATTTATATACAACTGATGGAAAGTGTTGATGAACTTAAATTATGCATGCAGTTGGTCTGTCTAGCTACTCTTTCTTTACCTTATAGGTTTTTGACTTGGTGCACTAGGTAAATGATCGAGATAAGATGGTTTTTTGGTTCTCTCGATCATAATGTAACTGTTGGCTAGGTTTAGAGTTGGAACTATGGATTGTATTTTGGATGATGTTGATGCAATTAATGAAATGTAGCCATCATTTTCAATGCTGATTTTAGTCCAATTTTATGGTTTTGATGATTGTAAATGACTGATGTTGAAATGGTTGAAAGGCAATAGATATATGAAGGTTTATGTTATATCAAGAAAATACAGCACAATTTATGTTGTATCAAGAAAATAGAAACAACAGAAACAAATGATCATCTGTTGTTTCTACCAAGTTCAAACAACAGAAAAGTAGAGTTCAAAGAGCTCTTAGACAACATAAATAGGTGGTTGATATGTTGTTTCTACCAAGTTCAAACAACAGAAAAGTAGAGTTCAAATAGCTCTCAGACAACAGAAGAAGGTGATTGATATGTTGTTTCTACCACGTTCAAACAACAGAAAAGTAGAGTTCAAATAGCTCTCAGACAACAGAAGAAGGTGATTGATATGTTGTTTCTACCACGTTCAAACAACAGAAAAGTAGAGTTCAAAGAGCTCTCAGACAACAGAAGTAGGTGGTTAATATGTTGTTTCTACCAACTTCAAACAACAGAATTATGTTGTTGCATACGAAATCAGTCAACATATAACTGTCGTTGTTCTTCAAATCAGACGACAGAAGCATCAACTAAGCTTAATATTAGTTCAATCAAACGACAGAAACAACAAAAACTCCGTCATCTTACATTAACTACATCGACAGTTATTTTTTGAATCCGTTGATGAAGTGAATTTCCAACAACATTAATATGTAGTTGTATGGTGTTTCAGACGACAGATAGACTCCGATTCTTCAATATTAGGTACTTCAGACGACAGATTACTGTCGTCTGAGTGCATTATCAACGACGGAGAATATCTGTCGTCTGAATGGCTTAGAGACGGCAGCCACCTAGACAACAGATTTTTACTTCATCAGACGTCGTCTGAAGCATTTTTTGGCATAGTGATACCAAACTAAATCATTGAGGACACTACAACATAATCAGGATTCAACCTATGTTGTCTATGTCTGTATGTATTTGCCAACATAATTAAGCAAAAGCACACAAATGTGGTAGAAGTACATGGAAACTTCACAAACAGTTTATTTGTATACAAAAGGACAAAGTTAATTTTTGGAAATACATTTCCATTGTGTAGGGAACAAAGATAATATCAAACGATTCCATTAGCATACTGCTCAGAAAAGTAGCTGCATGATTCTTCTCATGATGACTTAATACCGAATTTCAACAATACAGCTAAGCCACTTAAGCAATCATAGTGTTGGGATAGTAATATCATTTGCACAACTAGAATCCATATGTCTTATATACCATAAGTGATTGCCACATAATCAAACCATAGGCCCTAGAAATAAGATCTTGATACTTCTTTAAACTAACAAGTTTCCTGCTAACCCATAATCAATTCAGAATTAATTCAGGTTCGCAATCAGATGAGATAACTTGACTTTCAACAGACTCTGCAACATACTCCAATGAATCACTAAGGGAAGCCAGCAATATAAGCTTGTTGTCATCACGAATCAGGTTATCCTTTGAAATGGTTAAATATATGGCATCAATTCATAATCTTAATATTAAAGGAAATGGTCACTACTTCATTAGCAACCTCACAACTAACAATACATGCAGACAATTTAAGTCCGACATCTTTGACTGCCCAAATGCATTTGGTAAATATTCACTTGCAAGATCAAGTTGCATCAATTGCTTGATATCATGTCTACCAATGAGCATATAATTAACTCTGCTTCTCCAGAAAGCCTGAGGAAATACCAAAAATGTGAATGAAATTATTAAGGGAGCACTTTCCATGGTTGTGATGTGCCATATCTGGTGGTTAACCATCCTTAGTAGTATTTGCCAGGGGTACTGATTTTGAAATAATAAAGCAAGAGCTCATAAATGACTCATAAATGACAGGATGCACATATATTCATTAGTATTTACAGTTATATATTAGGGTATGGTTGGCTACAAGGTTAATACATTGTTTTGATCAAAGTGTGAGATATGATTTATTTTATTTGTTTTTAGGTAGCAGTTTAATTTTGAACTCTACATTTCCTCCCTCATGAAGCCAAAATATAGCAAAAGACTACACAGCTGGAACTACCAATTTAGAAGAACATTAAGATTATAAGACTTAACATAAAACCTTAACAACAATTAGACAGAAAAGGAGCCAAAAGATAGCAATTGGCTACACAGCTGGAACTACCAATTCAAAAGAACATTAAGATTTTAAGATTAACAGCAAACCTAAACAACAATAGGACAGAAAACAATGAAGGCGAAAAAAAGAATATCAACGTAACTAAAGAAAGACATTGGTGTCTCTAGTCAATAGAAAAGTCGAAAGGTATCCTTGCCTCCATGTATGAGGTTTGGCATCTTTCAGAAAATTTTGGACATACTTCACAAGGTCACCAGCAAATTTAGGCATAGCTCTTGTGCCCAACCAAGCACCTAGAGTAAATGAGTCAAGCAAAAGGTTAAAAAAAAAAAAAAAACCATCTATATTGAAGCAGAGAAACAAAGCTTTACTCACCATGACCAAGTAAGTTGACCGACAACTAGAGTAATAATAGAAGAAGCAAACACTAAAACTTGCCTCTTTTGCTAGAAAATCTATTGCCAGAAGTCCCTGTAAGAAGGGACGACCCTCCTCAATTGAAGGAGTATAAGATGCAGCAACATGAGCTCTCGGTCGGAATGAAGCTGGACCTATAAGAATGCTCCCAAAAAATCAGAAAAGTAATTTTGAGCACCGCCTTTTTGATCTCATCGAATCTTTTGGATGTCTCAGTCACGAACTCGCGAGATTTGTTGGAGGTTCCGAAGACTTAGCCTTCATTTTCCTTGATGAGCTTCTTCTTCCCAGCAGAACCTGCAAAGAAAATAACCTCCTCTTCCAGTACACAGAACCCTCCTTACAGATCGAACCTGAACCTTCCTCTTTCATAAGATGGTGTTTTGAGAGGATGGGTTATGAGAAGAAGATGTGTTTCGAGATGTACCCTAATCACCAAAGCTTTGATGTGTTCGTCAAATTTAACATCCACCGATGCTAGTTGCTCGATAATAGTACCAACTATCCCAACTTGCTAGCGAACAGATAAACCCTTACCCATCTTCAAAGTGAACAGCCGCCTTATCAAGTACAACTGTTGAACGGCATTTGGCTTCTCATACATGTTGGACAAACTATCTATCATCCCCTTTAACGTAGTCTCCTTGATAACAAATCGTCGTACATCATTCGAAAGCGATAGTCAAACGGCTCCAAGGGCCATCCTATCCATCTCAACAAATTCTTCCTCCTTCATATCTTTTGGGAGCTTGCCCTCTAAAGTCTTAGCAAGCTTCTTCATATTCAAGTAGTCCTCGATTTGTGATCTCCATAGGCTAAAGTCATTATCGTCGAACTTATCGACCCTCTTCTCAACATCTTCTATGCCCATTGTTTCCACTCTAGAGCCTAAGCTCTGATACCACTTTGTTAGGAATTTGACCTAAAATTCCTCTTGAGGAAGCAGACAAGTGCAAAACAATATAGATAAACGATCGAGAAAACAAACACGAAATTGTTAACGAGGTTCAGCAAAGAACTTTGCCTACGTCCCTGGGCTACTTGGGTTTCACTATAGAAGAAGAAGAATACACGAATAAGAATACAAGAATCTCTCACAAGAAGTTCTCACCAACTCTCAAGACCTCACTTGCCCTCTCTGTTTAATGCTTCAAAGACTTGATCTACTACTACAACCAATGCTCCTATTTACAGATATCTAACCAGACCCTATAAGACATTGGAAACCTATTCCTAATAGACATAGAAACCATTACCAAGTAGGATTATGTAAGCAGGTAGGAAACAATCAAAACTCCTCTTTGATCAAGGATTAACAAATCCTTATCCTATGCGGAATCGGATCCACACACCCAACAGTTTGTTGGTAATATTTTAGTTGCACCATTCATTTCGTTTGAATATCTTATATTTTCCCCTTTTTTTTTTCACGATATTAAATCGTTGTTCCCTTCTGATTGCAGCCCGTTCTTTGCCGGTTTTGGAAACAGAGATACTTATGAATTCAGTTACCTTAAGGTTGGAATCCCGTTGGGTAAAATCTTTAGAAAATTACCATAATTGTTATGCTAAAACTTTAATTAGCCATAAGGCCACCAAATATTTTTTGTACACATAAGGCCACTTGCATTCACAAAATATTTTATTCCTGACAATTATACCCTCTACAGTTCTACCTCAGAAAACTAATTGGATCCGCCCTTTACATCAATCATAGATCTCTCTCTCTCTCTCTCTCTCTATGCTCTTCTCCAGCGGTGAAGACGTCTGTGATGCCATTTGGACGAGGCGGCAAGCCAATCTTCTCTCTCCTCTCTAATTTCAACGAAGCCCTCTCCAATTTCAATGAGAAAGCTCCCCTTCTATTTCTCAGCTGCACGAATTCGAGCACCACTGCCTTCACGTCTTGGTCTAGGCCTCCGATCCCAACTACCACTGGCATGGCTCTACCATACCTTGCACCGCCGTTGTTACCTATTGCAGATCGAATGAAAACAAGAGAGGAACATGCAGATCTGGAAATTGTCGGCGGTTGTCTGATTTCTGGTTGATGATCGTGATCGGAGAGGTGAGAGAAGAATCGCGACGATGATGAAGATGCACGGCGAGGCGAGGCAGCCCAGGCATCGGCGACATTGTCTAGGGCTCAGTTTGGTATCGACTCCTTCACTCATTCTTTCATTCTCCACTAATTCTCGCTGGATTTCATTTTCTCACGCTTGCAATGGATGGCAGCAGATAACGAAAACGGATGGTAGAAGATGACCTATACAATGCACCAAAGGAAGAACAAGGTCGCAGATTCCATCAACAATCACAATAGGCTTATTCCGACGCTGTGATCTCTGACAGAGACAACGTTTTTCGAGGTGTGGAGAAAAAGGTAGAGGAGCGAGTACGGAAGCGGCATGAAGCTCAAAAGGTGGACGCGGCAGCCAATGCCGACGCCATCGAAGCATTGCTCAGATTGAGTTGAGCTATAGTGAGGTTGGTTCTGTCGATTTTTTCATCATTTTACAATTGGTTGGTAAAAGTTTGAAAAATTTTGATTGTTTTGAGTTTTAGTTAATATTGATTGCTTTCCATTACTTCAATTTCAATTTTTGATTCAGCAAATAGTTTCATGCTTGTGGACTGTTCTTGTTTTGAAGCTTTGGATATGAAACAAATAGACATTAGTTTTGCTTATTATGACTTGAAGATTGAGACTTCCTATTTAAGTTCTAGGTCTATGATTCCCTGAATGATCCTGCTGGTGATTCTTCTTTTGCAGTTTTTAGATTTCGTGTGATTTTTGGACTATTATTTTCACTGGCTTCATCAGGAGATAACAGAAAACCTTGATTCGGTGGTTGAGATAACACAGCCTCCACAGCTCGTTGCAAAGGTCGTCAGCGACGGCGGCAGAATCGTCCACATTCATGTACAGCCTCAAATCTCGCTTCCGTTGCTTCAACTCGTCGGCGACAACATGGATGTGCTGCAAATACGGCGGCAGAATCTCGCCGCTTTTCGACAACTTGGATTTGGAAATTTCATACTTTCAAAACCCTGAATTATGTATTGTTACAGTTTTTGGATTAGGTAGGAAGCTCATTTGTAGATATTTGTCATTCAATTTGATAGCTTTGGTTTAATTTTGGTAATTCCTATGGATTTTATGGCTCACTCTAGTGAATGATGCTCATGGATACAAGTTATGTTGATGGATTATGATATGTGCAATACATGCAAGTTTGAGCATTGCAAGCCTTTGACATTGTAAATTTATCGTTGTTTTAATGTTTCATAGTAGTTTTTGTGTTGGTTGGTAATAGCTTTCTCAGTCACTGATAGTAGCATTGTTAGTCTCAGGTTATAGTTTTTTCAATCTTGAGAATAGATTTTGTTTTGCATTGTAGTAGTTTTTAGTGTTGGTATGAGTAGCTTTTACTAATTGTTAAAGTAGTTTTTGGTGTTGGTGAGAGTAGTTTTTTTGATTTTGGTGTTGGTGAGAGTAGCTTTTGTTGCTGGTGACAGTAGTTTTTGTTAGTGATGAGAGTAGCTTTTAGTGTTGTTGAGAGCAGTTTTTGTTGCTGGAGACAGTAACTTTTGTTGCTAATGACAGTAGTTTTTATGACCTCATCAGGATAGCTTTTGTTGTTTGTTAGTGTGAGTAGCTTTTAGTGTTAGTGACAGTAGCTTTTGTGGCCTCACAGAAGGTCGCCGGAGATTTCATCAAAGTAGCTTTTGTTGTTGGTGATGGTAGCTTTTGTGACATCACCGAAGGTTACCAGAAATCTTACCAGAGTAGCTTTTCTTGCTAGCAACAGTAGCTTTTGTTGCTGGAGACAGTAGCTATTATTTCTTGTGACAGTAGATTTTGTGGTCGCCCGAAGTTGGCCGGAGGCCCATCCAAATAGGCTGGAGGTCAGCTGGAGACCCACCAGAGTTGGTGGTCTGAGGTTGACCTGAGACCCGCCGGAGTTGGCTGGAGACCTCGCTGGAGAGGAGAGAGAGAATGATTGTTGAGTTTTTACTCTAGTGGCATTTATATAAATATGTTTGTTTTTATATCCAAAATTTAACACTTTTTTTAATCTAGTGGCCTTATGAAGGAAAAAAAATAGTTGGTGGCCTTAAAGCTAAACGAATATTCAAATATGCACTTATATGTAATTAACCCTAAAATCTTCATCATTAATCCTAAGGTAATTAAAACCTTCATGTCAACTTAGCAGTTATATTGAAATCTATAATGTATCTATGTCAAATTCCAACTTTTCTTTTTATGATGATTTGGGTATGCAGGGTGAGATTGTTGTGAACCGCCGTGTGTTGACGCAAAGACATATTCCTCCCTTCATGCTCTCGTAAATGGCCTGTTTCCCCCCACTCCCTCCTCACACCAGCAGGTATTGGTTCTGCAACAATTTTCTGTTTTAAATTTGTTGCTCTTTGGTCATGCTAACAATTTTTAAATATCCAAGTCAGGAGGAACCTCTCTGACCATGCTTTCCTTCCCCTGTTGGATTCCAGGACAACTTTAATTTGTCGAATTTCTGGAAACTCCCACCACCTGATGTCAGTTGAGGTATAAAACAGAATCTCTGGCCTTCTTTGGTCCTCTCTAGATATGCAGACATGCAGATGAGTTTTGCGACGCTTGTTTCAGAATTGTCGAGGCAAATCCCAATTTCACATTTGCTTAATCTGTCAGAAACTCAGTGTTGAGATTTGGTTGTAGAATGACAGTGCATGCAGCATCCAATGAACTTTCAGAATATGATTGTTGAAGTTCTACTTTGCTTCATTTTTGCTGAGCTGGTTGATATAGTGGTGACTCGAAGCAATATATGGAAGACACACAGAGAACAGTTGGACCAATATCACCTCTATCCTGCTCCAGTTTCACTTCTTGTTTTTCTCTGTTGAATCCAATTTTGTATGGTTCATGTATTTTATGGGGTTGTCTATAGTACTTGGATATTTATTATACACTCATTTTACAGCTAATTAAACCAAAATTACAATTTAGTTGAATCAAATTAACAACATTGACAACAAAGTTATCACATTTGTTTTACACATTTACATATAATTGAACCAAGTTACCACATCTGTTGGAACTTGTGGGACTTTAGTCCCACATGGAAGAAGTTTTAAAGGCTAATGGCCTTTATAGGGAGTTTCCCATGTAAAGAAGTAAATGGATGACATGTATAGAAGTGGGCTTTGTGGGCTTTTCTAGTGGGTTTCCCATTGGATTATGCAAATATATATAAGTCAAAGATGGGCCTTGGGCATTGGGGCTCTTGGGCTCGGTTTGACTAAATCTAATTTTATTTTTTGCTTAACTGTTCAATTTTCGGATAAAATCTAACAGTTGCAATAGATGGAATCAAACAACGTCAAACAACTGCCGACGCAACTGTTCATCTTGGCTTTTATATAAGGACGATCTTCGGTCGTCATTATCAATCGATCGATCTTCTTCTTCCTTCCCCCAAAAAGTTATTTTGAGAAACATAAAGTAGAATTCGTCAGGGTCAAGTTCTTGTGCAAGAACTTGTACCAGATAGTTGTATCCTCTAGATAGACGTCCGAAACTACAGAACAAGTAGGAGCGAATTTCTGTCTTAGGTCACTGCATCGCAGGCCTCTATCTGATCAAGTTAGTGATTCAATTTTGAATTAAAGTTATTTGATTTCAATTGATTATTATTATTATATATTCAATTTGTGATTTAAATTATATATGTATATATATATATATATACGGTTACTGTTCGTATATACTGATTGGTTCTAACAATCTAAGACAGAAATTTTCAATGGATCAATCGGTATCTACTATGAAGAATCATGTGGAGAAACCTGAGAAATTCAAGGGTTCGGATTTCAAACGTTGGCAACAGAAGATGTTGTTCTATTTGACAACTCTTCATGTGCAGATGTTCTCACAACCGAGGCTCCAAAGGATCTTCCCGAAGGAGATGGAGAGAATGTTCCAACTTATGCTCAAAAGGCCGAAAATCAGAAGGCCATTGTTGCCTGGGCGAGCAATGAGTTTCTGTGCAGGAATTATATCCTCAATGCCTTAGACGATTCCTTGTATGATATTTACTCATCATTCAAAACAGCAAAGGAATTATGGGAGTCGTTGGACAACAAATACAAGACTGAAGTTGCTTGTTCAAAGAAGTTTGTCATTGGCAAGTTTCTGAATTACAAGATGGTCGATGCCAAGTCTGTTGTCAAGCAAGTGAAGGAACTTCAAGTCATTGTTCATGAGTTAGATGAAGAAGGTATGGGACTGAACTCGAATTTTCTTGTTGGTTCTGTTATTGAAAAGTTACCTCCTTCATGGAAAGATTTCAAAGTATATCTAAAACATCTAACTGAGGACATGAATTTTGAGCAATTGGTTCTGAAACTTCGTGTTGAAGAGGATCACCGGAAGAATGAAAGGGCTGATGCTACTTCTATGGAGCCAAACGCAAACATGATTGGAGGAAGTCCATCAAAGGCCAAGTTTCAGAAAAACAAAGGCAAGAATGTTGCTGCCAAACCAAGTCTTGTTGCTGCCAAGAAGTCACTCACCCCACAAAAGACCAAAGTTTTCAAAAAACCACAAACTGGTGGATGTTGGGTTTGTGGCAAATCAGGGCATAGAGCAAAAGAATGTCACTTCAAGAAAGATCAAGGAGGTAGTGGTTCTGGAAATTCCAACAACCAAGCAAACCTTGCTGGAAATGAAAATCAATTCATTGGAGTGGTTTCTGCAGCAAATCTGGTAACTAATACAACTGATTGGTGGATTGATACTGGTGCTTCAATGCACGTATGCTCTGCAAGGGAGATATTCACTTCATACCAGCCAATCAAGGAAGGAGAACCTTTGTTCATGGGGAATGCCAAAACTGCCAAAGTTGAAGGAAAAGGGAAGGTGATTCTGAAATTCACTTCTGGAAAAGAACTTGTACTTACTAATGTACTTCATGTACCTGAAATATGTAAGAACCTAGTGTTTGGTCCTGTTCTAAGTAACAAGGGATTCAAACTAGTGTTCGAATCTGACAAATTTGTACTCACCAAGGGTGGGGTGTATGTAGGAAATGGTTACCTTAGTGAAGGGCTCTTTAAACTAAATGTGTACCTACTATGGCTGCAGCTATTAATAATAATAATGCAGGCACTAGCGCTGCTTCTATGTACATGGTTGAGTCCTCTTCCTTATGGCATTCTAGATTAGGCCATGTTAATTTTCGTTCTTTACAAAGAATGTTAAATTTAGGCATGCTGCCAAAGTGTTCAATGAATAAAATGACTAAGTGTGAAATCTGCATTGAATCAAAATATGCAGGTCACTCTCACAAATCTGTAGAGAAATCCAATGAAGTACTTAGTTTAATCCATAGTGATTTGTGTGATTTTAAATCAACTCCAACTCGTGGGGGAAAGAATTATTATATATCATTCATAGATGATTGCAGTAAATATTGTTATGTATATTTGATACATAGCAAAGATGAGGCTTTAAATATGTTCAAAACATATAAAGCTGAAGTTGAAAATCAACTTGGGAAAAGAATAAAAATTCTAAGATTTGATAGAGGTGGAGAATATGAATCCAAAGACTTTGCAGAATTTTGTTCCTCTCATGGCATTGTGCATCAAACTACAGCTCCATATACTCCACAACAAAATGGAGTAGCCGAACGAAAGAATAGAACCTTGAAGAATATGATAAATTCAATGTTAATTAGTTCGGGAGCACCACATAATCTGTGGGGAGAGGCTTTGCTTACTGCAAATATGATATTAAATAGGATTCCTCATAAACTAAGTGATCAATCTCCTTATGAACTATGGAAAGGAAGATTGCCTACTTATAAAACTATGAAAGTGTGGGGTTGTCTTGCTAAAGTTCAAGTTCCCTTTCCAAAGAGAACTAAACTTGGACCAAAAACAATAGATTGCATATATATTGGCCATGCCAATAATAGTGCTGCCTATAGATTTTTGGTTTACAAATCCGATATTGCTGATATAAGCATAAACACAATCATAGAATCTGCTGAAGCAGAATTTTTTGAAGACAATTTTCCTTACAAGGATAGAACAAATCCAAGGAAAAGAACGTATGAAGATAATACGCTGCCTCAAAGTGAGTTAAACAAAAGTACTGAAATTGGGGAAAATGATACTTCTACTATTCAAGAAGAAATTCTAGAACCAAGGAGAAGTAAACGTGGAAAGATTGCTAAAGAGTTTGGACCCGAATTTATGACCTTTAATCTTGAAGGAGAACCTCAAACATATACGGCTGCCATGGAATCCTCGGAAGCACCTTATTGGAAAGAGGCTATTCAAAATGAAGTGGAATCCATTATACAAAATAATACTTGGACATTGGTTGATTTGCCTCCTGGACATAAACCAATAGGCCATAAATGGATTTTAAAAGAAAGATGAGACCTGATGGTACCATAGAAAAATATAAAGCTCGTATAGTAGCTAAAGGGTATCGTCAAAAAGAAGGTGTAGATTTTTTCGACACTTATTCGCCGGTGACAAGAATTACATCCATACGAACTCTAATTGCTATAGCGGCTGTACACAATATGGAAATACACCAAATGGATGTGAAAACCGCATTTCTAAATGGCAAACTAGATGAAGAAATTTACATGGAACAACCTGAAGGGTTTATTGTTAAAGGTCAAGAAAATAAAGTTTGTAAAATTAGTTAAGTCTCTATACGGACTTAAACAAGCTCCCAAGCAATGGCATGAGAACTTTGATAATACACTATTATCAAATGGGTTCAAAATAAATGAATGTGACAAATGTGTCTATGTCAAAGTATGTAGAAACGCCTGTGTCATTGTATGTTTATATGTGGATGACATGCTCATTATGGGAACGAATAAGGATGTAATAAATCAAACAAAGAAAATGTTGCATTCCTCATTTGATATGAAAGATATGGGAATTGCGGACGTGATTCTTGGTATTCGAATTCAAAGGAATTCGGATGGTTACATACTTACTCAATCTCATTATGTAGAAACAGTCCTTAGAAAATTTGGACATTATGATGATAGACCGGTGGTTACTCCATTTGATCCCTCTAGTCATCTTAAGAAAAATCAAGGTGATAGTGTGTCTCAATTGGAGTATACACAAGTTCTTGGAAGTTTAATGTACATAATGAATTGTACAAGACCGGATTTGGCATATAGTGTAAGTCGACTTACTAGATACTCAAGCAATCCGGGAAAAGAACATTGGATTGCCTTAGTAAGAGTCTTACGATATCTAAAGCATACAATAGACTATGGGTTACATTATACCAAATATCCTCCCGTAATAGAAGGGTATTGTGATGCAAATTGGATTTCCAATAATTCGGAAAGTAAGTCCACAAGTGGATACGTATTTACACTTGGAGGTGCAGCCGTATCTTGGAAATCATCAAAACAAATTGTGAATACACACTCAACTATGGAAGCAGAATGGCTCAAAAATTTCCTAGAGGGTATTCCATTGTGGCCAAAGCCTGTTACGGCCATTTGCATGCATTGTGATAGCATGGCTGCTCTTACAAGAGCAAAGAACCAAATCTACAATGGCAAATCGAGGCATATAAGGCGACGTCACAAAACAATTAGAGACTTGCTCAAGAATGGAATTATTTCTATTGACTATGTAAAATCAAAGGAGAATATAGCGGATCCTTTGACTAAAGGCCTTAATAGAGAGCAAGTCCTATTTACATCGAGGGGAATGGGCTTAAAGCCAATACAATGAGTCAATACTTGGCGGAAACCTAACCTAGCAACATTGGAGATCCCATGGTCTAGGTTCAATAGGCAAACTAGTTGGGGAAGACTCAAGATATTTAAACACACACATATATGCTCATTCCTAAGATAAAACAAAGTGTGTTTTCCGTTGACGATTGAGGGATGAATATTAATATATATTCTTAATAATGCTAATAGCTTTTAAGTGGGATAGTACGGACTATTCTTAATTGGCATTACCTATATGAGATTGATGTGGGGTCGCATCTATGAGAACCAACATGGCTAAGTTCTCTAAAACTCTCACGAAGTAAGGAGTTGTTCAGGACCAAAATGAACACAACCGTAAGAATTTGAACTATGTCTAGATATGATATGTGTGATACTTGTTGTCTCGGTTTACTACAAAACATGAATAGTTCAAGACTTGAGTTCACTACTTCACAAAGTAAATCCGATAAGTATTCACTACGAAAGGTTCAAGTCCACAAGACACCTTTTCCGATGCAAATCCTATCAAAGTTCTCCAAAATAACTATGAGTTCCTAATTCGATCTCTTATTTTCTATTCAAATGTGGGGTTGTTAGGGTTTGAATCGAAAATGTGGGGTATTGTTGGAACTTGTGGGACTTTAGTCCCACATGGAAGAAGTTTTAAAGGCTAATGGCCTTTATAGGGAGTTTCCCATGTAAAGAAGTAAATGGATGACATGTATAGAAGTGGGCTTTGTGGGCTTTTCTAGTGGGTTTCCCATTGGATTATGCAAAAATATATAAGTCAAAGATGGGCCTTGGGCCTTGGGCCTCTTGGGCTCGGTTTGACTAAATCTAATTTTATTTTTTGCTTAATTGTTCAATTTTCGGATAAAATCTAACAGTTGCAATAGATGGAATCAAACAACGTCAAACAACTGCCGACGCAACTTTTCATCTTGGCTTTTATATAAGGACCACCGAAGGTCGTCATTATCAATCGATCGATCTTCTTCTTCCTTCCCCAAAAAGTTATTCTGAGAAACATAAAGTAGAATTCGTCAGGGTCAAGTTCTTGTGCAAGAACTTGTACCAGATAGTTGTATCCTCTAGATAGACGTCCGAAACTACAGCACAAGTAGGGGCGAATTTCTGTCTTAGGTCACTGCTTCGCAGGCCTCTATCTGATCAAGTTAGTGATTCAATTTTGAATTAAATTTATTTGATTTCAATTGATTATTATTATTATATATTCAATTTGTGATTTAGATTATATATATATATATATATATATATACGGTTACTGTTCGTATATACTGATTGGTTCTAACAACATCAACAACAATTTGTTCATAAACTTGTAAAAATATCGTAGGTGGAGTAATTACCTCTTATATAGCTAAAATTACTCAAAAAATAACTCTATTTACCACAAATGACAACAAAATTGTTGTCAAATTTATAATGAGTGTATCATATATATGAAGGTACCGTATAATTTCCCCGTATTTTAGTCCCATGAACACTTCGATTTGTAATTATTATTGGAAACCGACATGGGTAATAAGCACTTGCGCATATTTGATGCACATAAATTATTTTTTATAAATGTAAATTTTTTTTCATATCTTATACAATCGTTTGGATCCTTTCGTCAAGGTCTACTTTTTAGTTTTTACCGCAAGAACCCGTAAGAACAGTATCAGTTTTCTGTTTCCAACTGAGAATTAATCTATACAAACTTTGATTTCTATCACAATAAGTTATACGAATAAGATGTATATGGAGGGAATTCTAAGCAATCCATAGCCCCCACCGTGCTTCATGTGCACGAGCTTGGTGATACAGTTGCATTTATTCTATTTCTGCGTATGAAAGTCACTAGCTCATTCCATAGAGAATACAACACAAATATATATATATATATATATATATATATATATAGAGAGAGAGAGAGAGAGAGAGAGAGAGATGATGATGGTCAAAAGTGTACGATTTTGACACCCAAATGCTTCTGTGCAAACTCTACAAGGTTGTCGAGTTCTTCTTCACCTATGTATCTGTCTTGATTGACATCTGCAGATTGTAACGCACGCCTGCTCTTGAACGTGGCAAAGCTTTCGCCAGTGGAGCGGATAGCCTGGCGGAGTTCCTCTTTGCTTATACGGTCATCTTTGTCAGTATCAAATTTCTTCAGCCATTTCTTCAACTCCTCGGTGGTCATAACACGTTCGCCATCACTAGCGATAGACCTGCTCTTAATCGCCATAGAGAGGTGTATATAATCTAGCTTGTAGTAGTCGGAAACTTGTATTAGCAAGTTGGCGCTGTAAAACCCTTGGATCATCCTATTTATAATCTGTACGTTGGTGACGGAGCGCTCTCTCTCCCTCCCTTTTTTCCTAATATATATTCTTGTTAGGCTTAGATTCCATTCAACTTTTCCTAACAGTGATTAACTTCTCTAAATTCGTGCTCTATAAGGTTCTAGTGAAATGATCCACACGTGAAAGAATTGGATTACTGGGGATTCTCTGTTAACCATCAATTACCATCAAATTGTTTTACCGTCAAATTGTTTTTGATAAAAAAAAAAAAAGTCGGGACAGAGTTTAGTAGAGAATGAGTTAAAGAAGTGAAGAACTTAGGAATTAATTAACTATACACATAGGTTTTTCAATCATACCATAGCCTTACCCTTTTTGGAAAGGAACCTTTTCTTTTTTTATTACATGAAATACGATTGAAGGACTTATGTGTATAGTTAATTAATATTCCTAAGTTCTTCACTTCTTTAACTCATTCTCCACTCAACTCTGTCCCGACTTTTTCTTTTTACCAAAAACAATTTGACGGTAATTGATGGTTGACAGAGAATCCTCAATAGGGTAAGGCTATAGTATGTTAATATTTCTCATACATCAACTATTTTTACCACTTTGACGAGTCATTTTACCACTTTAAGAACTCATTTTACCACTTGAGCACTTTTAAGGACTCATGTAACCACTTTGAGGACTAATAGTACTATTTTAAATATTCATTTTACCACTTTAAGGCAATTATATGTATGTCATACGTTAACACATTGTAAAATTTATCTTCCAAAAAAAGAAAAGGTTCATTAACTATCTAAGCCATTCTATTATTGGATGAAATTCCATGCCCACATTTTGAAGGCTATGATCAGGAGTTCAGGACATATTATTTTGAATTAAAATTTATGGTTTTAAATTAAATACATGTTACTTGTTCAAATGAAGTTAGAAGTAGTCATGTTCAGATGAAATTTTTTATTATAAGCGAAAACCTTAAGGAATAATAATTGTACTCTCAAATTTAATAGTTTTTTTGCTCGCAAGCTGTGACATGTTGGTAAGTTATAATTCCAACATTGTAAAGGTCATGAGTTCAATTCTCATTGACATATGTAACGATGGGGAGGGCTAAGGGTTTTTAAAAAAAAAAAGAGTTAATTTGATTAAAGTCCAAAAGCTAGACCCCATATTGATTGCAGTCGGAGTTAATTTTCTTGTTAATTGCGGTCCAATGACTCAGCTGCCACCTCATTAATAGTTTTTTTTGCCTGTGAGCTGTGACATGTTGGTAAGTTACAATTCCAACATTCTAAATGTCATAGGTTCGATTCTCATTGACATATGCAACGGTGGAGAGGGCAAAGGGTTTTTCAAAAAAAAAAAAACAGAGAGAAAAAAAAAGAGTTAATTTTATTAAAGTCCAAAAGCTAGAGACCCTATATTGATTGTAGTCCTCATCAATTTTCTTGTTAATTGCGGTCCAATGACTCAGTTGCCACCTCAGATTTATTTCTTTTTCCATCTTGCTTACTCAACCTTCATTAATTTTTCTTTTTTATATGACTTATATGCCCTTATTGAATTTTTTGTACGTAAAAGTCAAGAATTAATAGATTAAAATTAGCAATATGATTAGTAATTTAAAACCATTTGATGTATATCTTTCTTAAATTATTTTTATTGATCTGGCATAAAATTATGGAATTGATATGACATTGAATACCATATTCATTCATAAAATTATTCTAATTACATGTCGCCTATAAGTTAGGAATCTTTGTAAAGCAATTTTTAGATAATGTTTTTCTTATGCAACACCAAAGCTTCTATGGTAATGGCTCTTGTATGTAATGTCATGTTTTTTATGAACATGGTTCTCCTTCATTAACATTAAGCTTTCTATAGTCAAGGTATTTTTTTTTTTTGTCAGCCTTATATGATTGTGATCCTTTTGCTGTTCGATTTTCGTTTTCTTCCATCCATGGATGGTAGCTTTGATCAACTGTGTCCAAAATTTGTTGAGGCATCCACATGATCCGTTAAGTGATGACGTGGCAATGATAAACTGATCGAGTGGACCCACTTAGAGGGTTAGAATGGACATTTCACTCCATTTTAGGGGGCTAGCTTGAACTCCAATCTGCACTGAGTCGTTTTTGAAGCTATGGACCCCGATAAGTTATTTCATAGAACCCGGCCACCACAACCACAATCAAGAAGAATTGCAATACACCCCTATTCTCAAATTACCCCAGCAAAACAAAACTTGAAACTCATAGACCAACCCAATCCGTTACATGCTTCGCGAGCAGCACATCATCTTCGTCCTCATCGACATTGCCATCGCCACCCTCTTCTTCACCGCCTTCCCCTTTTCAAATCCAGAGCTAGCATCCTTGTTGTCTTCCATGCTCCTCCATGACCCGATTGAAAAGAGAACCTGCCCCACCATTTTAGAAACCCAAAGTTTTAGCTGATCCGACACGACATCATTGAGCCGATTCTGTTGGAGGTTGACCAGATCTACCACTTCGAGATCGAGCTTGGTAGTGAGCTTGTCCAGGTCTACAATAGAAGTTTCCTGGCCCTCTGTATGATAGATCGACGCACCGGCAACCGACTTCGAAGAGCAACGTGAAGATGACTCTAAGGATGACTGGATCTGAATCAGACTTCATAGGGATTTGAAGCGTCGAGTTATGGATCTCAGGTTTTTTTTTTTTTTTGGATTCTAGCTCCAATTTTGAAGCTTTTTGTAAATTTTATAGGGATTCGAGAGGTTGAATTTTCGATTTTGTTGTTGGGATTAGGTTAGATGGCTTCGAATCCTCCTCCATTCCAGGTGAAGAAAACGTATAAGGATATCTTTGATAAATTGGTGGAAGATAACCTAGAACCGCCGGTAGTGGGATCCAATTTGAATAAGGGAAGTGATTCCTATGACGCCAAGGCATTTTCCAATTTGAGTGTTGGTGATTTTAGAGGTTCGGGTGCCGAAAAGAAAAAGGAAAAGGGCGGTGTGGATTTGGATGCTAGAGAGCAGAGCCACGAACGTTTACCCCCTAAATAAAGTGAAATGCCCATTTTAGCCCTTCAAGTGAGCCCACACGATCAGTTTGTCACTACCACGTCATCACTTAACGGATCATTTAGATGTCTCAGTAAATTTTGGACATTGAGAGTACGAGGGTGTTGCTAATGAAATTGAAAGATGAAGGACTAACATGATGTTGAGTGTAGGAAACTGAAATGTGTCATATATATATATATATATATATATATATATAGTCTTTCTATGCTAAAGACCCCCTTAGATGTTAACATCTAAGGATTTCCTTGAATAGACTCACTTTTCAATCGCATATCCTAGGTCCTAATGTGTAGATCACTTCTGCAAATTTTCAGCCAAATCGATGATCGTTAAGGTATCGAACTAGATTAAATCAATGAACGAACAGAATCTGTCCAACCACTATTGTAACCTTATTCAGCATTTTTTTTTTTTTAATGAAGGACTGGTGTAGCTTTCCTCAAGTCTTGATTAATGAAATTGTTGAATCCGAGGGGGGAACATTGAGCCTGAACCCCTGATAACAATAAGCAACTAGAGTACGTCCCAAAATAATATCAGGAATCTCTGCAAAATACTTGTATTCTAACAAACACCAACTAGCAAAGAGTGCTCTACTGGCTACTCCATTTGCTTTGACATAGCAGTGATATAACGGAAAGATAACTCAATATGTAACCCGAGTACAACGTAGCATAATTACCAGCTTTAGCACAACTTTCCTATTATGTTGCCGTCAGATGATAAATCCGACGACACTTAGCTTCATCCTGCCACTAGGCGGTAACAGCCATTTGACGAAGCAAAACGCTCGCTGCCAACCTAGAGCAGATAAGGCACATTGAGTACATACACTGGGATAAGGCACTACTAGTTCTACACAACAAGTGTCGACTCTTATTTCAGGCCAAAGACCCGACCTAAATACATAACTGCAGTAAAAGAAAATAGTAGTAACATAACTAGCTAAGACCTAGCCCAAAGAGAGGGCCCAAGCCCTAGCAACAATCCAGGAAAGGAGAAACCCACAACCTGCCAGCTGGGCCAGGCCTAAATCCCCTACAGCCACCGCCACCGGACCATGCAGAGGACTGCCCTGCAGCCTTTGCCAAACTTCCATCAGTGATCTGTCATCCCAGATCGGAACCAGAACCTGTAGAGAAACAAGCTTTGTCGCACCATGGAGAAGACGTGTGGAAACACGCCCACCCAGATCGGGATCAGATGATCCTAACCAGATCGGGCTGCTCCGAGTAGCCCCCGACCACGCCGCGCCAAACTGCTCACCGCCTGATCGCCTCCAAATCTGAAATAGAATCTGTCGAGTTGGCCATCGAAGAGAGAACTAGAAGCCAGCAGCTACAATATTCTCCTCCCTCACTGACATTCACTGTAATCTCACCGATCAGAATGAGAACGTTGATCGAGAGACCCGGCCTTACACCCAACTCACGCGGAGTTGGTAATGGCCTGTCCTATGATGGCGTAGGGGCACGCCGCCAGACAGGGGGTAAGACCTAGTTTCTTTCTCTCAAGCGCGTACAACACGTTCTTTTCTCTCAGGCTTTTTAAATTCAGCATTTCAGTATACCTCATATATTGGTAGTGTTTCTCACCATATGTATCTTGAGTATATATACCTACAATAGAAGAAAACTAAAAGTACTGGGATGGATATCATTTAAGCTTAGAGGAGGGTGAATAAGCTTAGATGAAAATCATGATAATTTTCACTTGAATAAAATTACCAAACTGCAGTAAGGCAATTGCATGCCTATCAATCCTTGCGACCCAGATTTTGTGTTTTCAAAGTTAATCGTGAAGAGAGCAACACACAATCAAAACAAAAATAAATAACTCATACATAAGAGATTTGCTGACGCAGTAAAACCCTCAAATTGAGGTGAACAACTGTGGGCCGGCCTTAACGCCTGAAGGCCAAGTGTAAAGCCACTAACTAAGTGAATATGAACTTACAACCAATGCGAATAGCTCTGATCTCAGCTGATTCTGACTAGACTCCTCTAGACGGTTGCACGAACACCACCTTGTTTTTCTCCACCTTCAGAACTGCTTCCACTCGTCTCTCTAACTTTGACACATGAACTATGCACGACACTTCCTCCCAACTGATCTCGTGGGGTTCTCGGACGTGCATATGGTATAAATGATATGAAGGTGTTTGATTGACTTATCAATTCACTTCAACATGGAACAAGTGAATTAATGAATCTCATGAGTTTTTCTATGAATGAAAAAACTCCCTTAACTAACAATGGATGCACAATAAAATCTTTAAAAGCGTAGAAAAAAGAAAATACTTTTCTCCTATTTGTATGTATAGCCAATACCCAAGACATCAAGGGATTTTTATTAGGAAAGAAATATTCCTAAATAATATCTAGGTAATAAAAACTGAGTTTCATCCCTGAATAAAATGCTATGCATAACCAAAACAATCAAATAAAATGCAATCCTATAAATCAGACATATGACTTATTTCAATTGAAACTCGTCCATAATGGCAAACTAACATTAATCACGCACAAATACTTTTCAGACTACTTCGAGATTGAAACACATTCTTCAATCCCTTTATGCAATCACACAAGAAACAACCATGCTATATGAGATGCAATGAATGAATTACCTTTTCAGATACTCACATTGTTCTAACCTAGGCCTAAGACTCATTGTTTTGTATAGAGAATACCAATACACAAAATTCTTATACTAACAAAAACTAATCCGTAAATTTATCTCTTACTTAGGTACATATCTCAATTATTGTAATCGAAGAACATTAATCCGTAAACATATATCTCTTATTTAGGTAAGTATGTCTTACTTATGGTATACCTACAATAGAAGAAAACTAATCAATCTATAATTCAATGTGATCTTTGTTAAAGGAAGAACACATTATGTGCCTTCGTCAAAGTGATTGACGGAGAGGGAATCAAGGAATTAGCAATTACCATCAATTAGCAAGGATTACGAAGCAATCAACATTTAATGTCATCATTGTAATTGATCTTTCCGTTGTAATTCTCTCCCTATATAAAGGGACTATGAAATGAAATGAGTAGACCAATTCCAATCTCAATTTTACTTTTACAATCTTTAGATAAAAAGTTCAAGTGTATTTCAAAAGAAATGGCCAAAAATTGAATTGAAGGTTACCAGCGGCATGAGAAGAATGAAGTGTTGAGGTACAAGGCTCGCCTTGTGGCGCAACTTTCTCACAACGCCCTGGAATTGACTACGAGGAGACATAATGGACGTTGTAACGTTTCGCTGTTAGCTTAGTAGTTTTCAAAGGACTAGAAATGCAGCTCATGGATGTGGTTACTGCATATCTCTATGGGGATCTAGATTCAGAGATATATATGAAAGTGCCTGATGGCCTTACATTACCCAAGTCAAGTGACTCTAAACCATGGAGTGCGTTTGCAATTAGGTTGAAAAGCTCACTTTACGGATTGAAACAATCCGGGCGGATGTGGTATATTCGTCTAAGTGACTAGCTACTTGATTAGGAAGGGATATAAGAACGATGAATTATGCCCCTGAGTATTCATAAAGAAAACAAGTTCCGGATTTGCAATTGTAGTAGTATAAGTCGATGATATGAACATAATAGGTACTCTTGATGAAATAAGAGAAACCGTGAGCTACTTGAAATTCTAATTTGAGATGAAGGATCTTGGGAAAACTCGATTCTGTCTAGGCCTTGAACTAGAACACCGAGTTTGTGGAATACTAATCCACCAGTCTGCGTATGTTCAAAAGATGCTCAGGCGATTTAATATGGACAAAGCGCATCTTGCTAGCACTCCCATGATCGGTCGAAGTTTGGATGCAAGGAAAGATCCATTTCGTCCAAAGGAAGATGACGAAGAGGTGTTGGGAGCTGAAATTCCCTATCTAAGTGCAATAGGTGCATTATTGTACTAAGCCCAAGGTACTCGACCAGAAATTGCATTCTCAGTGAACTTGTTAGCTAGATTTAGCTCAGCGCCAACGTAGTGTCACTGGAACGGTATCAAGAACATTTTCCGATACCTAAAAAGAACCATTGACTTGGGACTGTTCTTTCCCTACAGAGAGACAAGAGGGACCACATATGGAACTGCAATCCCTAAAGGAAATGTTGATGGCGAAAGCGCTACTCACTATACTGAAAGGCCAAATGACGTTTTGGTTGGTTTTGCTGATGCTGGGTACCTCTCTGACCCACATAAAGGTCGTTCCTAAACTGGTTATATATTTAACATTGGGAACATGGTGATATCTTGGAGATCAACCAAGCAAACCCTTGTGGCTACCTCCTAGAACCACTCAGAGATCATTGCTCTACATGAGGAAGTTCGTGAGTGTGTATGGTTAAGAGCTATCATTACACATATTCGAGGGACTAGTGGTTTGAGTTCTACCACTGAAGAGCGTATTTGCATTTATGAAGATAATGCAGCTTGCATCGAATAGATGAAGCTAGGATATATCAACGGTCATAATACAAAACACATATCGCCAAAGTTTTTCTACAATCAGCAACAACAGGCCCTCCTCAAGATTCAAGTGAATCAAGTAAGGTCTGAGGAGAATGTGGCAGATTTGTTCACCAAATTATTGCCTAAGGCCATATTTGAGAAACATGTGAAAAACATAGGAATGCGAAGACTTTCCAAGCTCCCTTGATTAATTTAAGTATCAGGGGGAGGTGTAGATGTCAAGAGGAGTCTAACACACACATGTCATACTCAAATGTAAAAGGTGCGTTGTGCTCTTTTCTTTCGACCAAGGTGTATTTTTTGTCCCACAGGGTTTTTGTTGTTACTTGGCAAGGTTTTTAGTAAGGTAACAACTCATGTACCATTTCGTCTTTGACTTAGCACAAGGGGGAGTGTTAAAGGAAAAACACATTATGTGCCTTCATCAAAGTGATTGACGGAGAGGGAATCAAGGAATTAGTAATTACCATCAATCAACAAGGATTACTGACCAATCAGCATTTAATGTCATCATTGTAATTGATCTTTCCATTGTAATTCTCTCCCTATATAAAGGGACTATGAAATGAAAGAGTAGACCAATTCCAATCTCAATACAATCTTCAGATAAAAAGTTCAAGTGTATTTCAAAAGAAATGGCCAAAAATTGAATTGAAGGTTACTAGCGGCATGTCAATTGCAAATTTGATTTTATCAGATTTAATTGAGAGGGGTTTAAAAGGAAGAACCGTTCCTCACTCACCGGTAAGATTGACACACATTGTCTAGTCTTTTAATAGCTACACCTGCATTGATACACCATAGCAATTACATATACTTTCAACTCCATAATGTAGAATGGAAGAATAAATTTTGAAGCATTCAGACTCACCAATGTAGCTCTTTCCTGTACGTTGACAATAATTCAATGGCCTCTCCAGTTTCGGTGGCTCGTTTCTTTGCCAAGGCCTCTTTGGAATGTATTGCATAAGGGTTATCAAGAGCTGCAAAAAGTTATTTGGGTTGTTAGAACGTCTTTTCCATGAAACTTAGAAAATAGTCTAGGTTGGTATTCAAGTTCAAGATACTTAAGTACTTACGTTTGTTAGACCATAATTTACATACACACACACACACACACACACACATATATATATATATATATGCATATATAAATATATTTTTATATATATTTATATATGCATTCCTCTAAATATTGAATTTAACTTGTTTTTGAGTGAATTTTAGCTTTCACTAGATCATTTTCTTATCTATATAAGAATATTGCAAGAGTCGAGTAAACATCAATTTTGGGTTTTGCAGTGGAAAATCAGAGCTAGGAAGAATGACGGTTAAATATGGAACAAAAAGTGAAATTCTAAATTCTGGCGAATCACCACAAATAGCGGCCCACCACCACTTATGGGGGTGCAATAGCTTTTTCGGTCGGTCACAATTAAGGAGGATTAAGGAGGACCAAAAGGGTGGAGTAACCCATTATCTTTAGGCATTATTATGCATACATTTTTCTCATGCTTGTCCCCTTGACTTTGGTGACCCAAAACTATCTCTACACTCCTTCTTTCCTTGTTTTCCATGCACTTGAGAAAGCGAGCTACTCTCTCCCTCTCCCTTAGCAATCTTTTCATACTCTACTCTCTCTAATAGCTTATAATTACTCAATTATCTCTTTCACTCCATCCCTTCCATACTTTTTCCCCTTTGGTTTTTGGAACTAATACCTCTCCAACACTCTTCCTTTTTGCTCCATTCATGAAGCTAGATGCTCCCTTTTCTTTCCATCACCATTTTATACCTCTCTCATCCATATTTAAGCATCTCTTCTCTCATTCTAGAAGAACCACCCATTCCACCCCATTATATCCTCTCTCTCTCTCTCTCTCTCTCTCTCTCTCTCTCTCTCTCTCTCTCTCTCTCTCCTTCTCCTCCATAAACCCCCCCCCAAAACCCAAACCTATAATATTCAAACTCCTCATCCTCCATCACCACCACCACTGCTGTTATGCCTCGTACCTAAACTTATCCGTTTACTAGTCATTTGGATGGTAAACGAATAAAAATTTCACTTTTTACCTTAATTTTGACCTTTTACTGTGTCAAAATGTTGACTTTTGTTTCAGCTCAGTATTTGAGGAAACTTCCTCCATGAAATTTGTAGAAGACGTCAAACCGAGTTTGTGGACATGGGGTACACAATAATCAGAACTTTTTTGAATAAGTTACGGTCTAAGGAAATTAATCTCTATGTCGGGATTTTGCAGAGATTATAGAAAGGCCGGCAAAATCGACATTTCACAATGCTTGGTATTTAAAGAAACAAACTCTAGCTTTTCCCCCATCTCTCTCTCTCTCTCTCTCTCTCTCTCTCTCTCTCTCTCTCTCTCTCCGCACTGTCACCGCAGGAAACACCATCTCCGGCCTCCATTTCACTAAACAACCGTCACCAAACAAACCATAACCGAAACCAGTTTAAAGCCCCAAGCTTAACTTCTCCAAACACCACCTCCGACCTCCGCACGCTGCACCTAAGGCAGCGGCACCACTGTTCCTTTTTTCCTTTCCTATTTTCAGTGACTTCTCTAGCACACCGCCATCACCGCTCGAATCAGACTTCACTGGAGGCCATAACAGAGAAGCCTAGCTGCCAACCTGAAGTCGGAAAACGCCATATGCGCCAACATTGGAATCTGAATTATGCAAGGATCGATTAGGCGTTTTTGGCCACATCTGAGCTGCACGACCACCATAGGTAGTATTAGAGCATTAGGTTGTTTGGTCCTATGGACTTTCATTCCTTCGTGTTATCTTATAGAACCCAGTCAAATGTCAAAATTAAGGTAAAAAATGAAACTTTTTTTCGTCACCGTCCAAATGACTAGTAAACGAGTAAGTTTAGGTACAGGGCATAACAACTACTCCATCACTACCACTCATAGTTAGCCAAAGGAGCATCATATCTTCATCACCATTCCATTCACCATCAACAAGAAGTTCATCATCCATACATATATTCCACTGTCAAGGAGGATTCAAGGAACATTGAAAGAGAAGGTACCCATTGATTTGTCAAGCTTCAACTAGTTCATTTTTTCCCTAATTCTTTGATCTACCTTGATGTACTTTATAGATTTGATGCTAATTTGTATGATTATGAGTGAATAGTTAATTTGTCGGGGCTTGGGTTGAAAGCCCTAGCCGAACTTGTATGAATTGATGTTTTAGTTAACATTTGATGTTATTTGTGATTTTCATCTTTATATGCTAATTCAAAAAGCGAATGCATTCATTCAAGCTTAACTATTTGAATGTGTTGTGTTTGTCATCTCATGAAAAAATGTTTAGGGAGTAGTTAACCATGAGAATTGATAGCATGATAGCATCCTCTATGTGCATGTGAATGTTGTGAGTTAAAATCACCTAGATCTAGGATTGGTTTGCTTGCATAATTATCTAAACTCAAAGTTTTTTGCATCTCGAAACAATGAATTAAGACTTAACCGGTAATAAGATTTGTTCTTTGGTAGTTAATTATAGACTTATCCGATTGAAATTGATAACATTAAAGAAGTTTAAGCCTTTGTAGTCTTATCCGGATACAAAGAGGGTAATTGGGAAATTAGAATAGCATCACTTGTATTTGAGCTTCAATACTTGCATATAGACCTGTAAATAGACCAGATCAACTTAAATCTAAATCCATGTTCTAATAAAAAATTCAACCTGAATCCGCTACGTTAACCCAGCGGATGGTTGATAGCTCGATCCAAATCCGTATCTGCCTGAGTAATGGATACCAGATCCGCTAATACGATCTGTTTATAATTTTAAATATTTATAAATTTTAAATACTAATATTAAATCTATATCATGATATCTCATAAAATATTAATAAAATATTAAAACAACATGAAGAGTATCACCAAAAGTATAATTACATTATCAAAATATTCCCTACACTCGATAACTTAAGAGAGAGACGTCAAATGATGCGTATGAATGAATTATACTTCTACAACCTTCTTAACTTTTTGGTAAGCTAAACAAAGCCTTTATCAATAATGCTTCTTGGGTGATGGACTATGTTTACGAAGACCGTCCCTTAGGTTTTTGTAAAAAAATTGTATTAACAATTCTTAATATTTTATATATTTTTTTAAAATAATAATGTATTAATAAAAAGTAATATTTTATTATTACAAAAACGGACCGGATCATTAACAAATCGGATCGACCTAAATCCGTATTTGATCTATTAAATAAACGGATTAACGGTTCGGATCATTAACGGATCAAAATTTTCAATCAAAACCAGTCTAATAGCCACGGATCTAGAGCGGGTATGAGTCAAAATCCGGTCAATTTACAGGTCTACTTGCAAGAGTGGTTAGTGGTAGACAATCCAAACCCTAACTTCATCCATTATATTACTAGTTGAGTTTATAGTGGTTTAGTTTACATTTGAACATTTGTTTTAATTTAGTTCACCACTTTATCCAACAAACAAATTCAATACCACTGCAATGCACAAACTCACCATGAGCCTAGATTTCCTTGTGGATTTAGGTTTGTGATTGTACATTTGCATATTCTACCTATCCATAGGTTAAGACTCTAGTTAGTGAAAGGAATCCAATCCTTTCTTAAATCCCTATACTATTACTTGTACCCCTTATACTTGAGGGTGGCTATCTGGCTAACAACATTAAGTGCCAAAATAAAAAGGAAGTTGAATGAAAGAATAAATCCAAATAAAGCTGCTACTCTAATCCAATACCAACGTGCTTCAGGGAACACTCCTCGAGACTTCCTAAAGGTTTTATTGAGTTGGTAGGAATCTGTAAAAGGATACATATCCTTTGGATCACAGAAATAAATTTGTTTACCATCAAAGTATATCAGTTAACCAAAAAGAAAATTAATAATAAGACATTAATTGCAAGTAAGATTCACCTCGTGATAAGATGAACCCAGAAGACACTCACCTAATTCATTAACATACACCAAAATCCAGAAGACGTAATTCCAACTTAACCAGGTGCATTCCCCTCCTTCAAATAGTTGGTAGTGGAGGTGGACAATTATGAATAACATGCAAAGCGTCTATCACCTAAACCCCAACTCAATGACATAACAAATTTCACAGTGATTTTTGAAGAATTTGTTGGAAAAATTCAACAAATACCTCTAACAACAGTGAAAAAGATGGGCTCATCAGATCCAAGAAGGCTGCAATCTGCCTCGCTCCGACGAAGACCAGCTGGCCTAGAAGCGGATACCGAGGCCGTTTCCTTTCGCTTTCCCTCTCTCTCTCTCTTCTCATGTGAAGCAAAGAAGAACAGAGAGTGTCCTGCTTAACCTTTCCCATCCTCTCTCATTCTTTCTATTCCTATAGATAAAAGAACCAGTTGTCTTTCTGCAGACCGAACAAGCAGAAGCAAGCCAAGCATGCAGCAGTGCAGACTGCAATCACCTGTAGGGTAACAATGTAAAAATACAAAAATTGGAGGGCCAAAATAGTCAGCAAATTGTTACTAAGGGAGGTACTCTTCCTAAGATACCAAAAACCTTGTTTTAGTATATATAGAATTAGGCATGAAGAAAAAATACATAAGCAACAACATTGTTGTAATAGAGTTTTAACAACTAAAAACCTAAAACGCGCCTCCAAGCGCTTGGAGCCTGTTGGCTAGTTTTCTTCTCCATCCGGCAGCACGTCCTAGCGACTTGGTCGTCGAATGATACATGTAGTTTAAGCACCTCTCTTGGCTGCTTGGTGGGTTGTTGGTGGGATGTTGGGTCTGGAATCCGGGTTAAAAATGGGGAAATGAGGTTCTGATGGCCAGAAGTGAGGTAAGGATCTATGGTGGCTATCGCAATTAAGAGGAGGGTGTGGCGGCGTTCACTGCCACGTAGTGCTAAGGCTCAATGGAATAGCAAGCCGCGTGGTGAAGAGAAGATGGGATCAGAGATCGTTCTGCCATGGGGAGATCGATCTGATCTGTGTCGATCCTTGGTGGCAAACCCCTAGTAGATCTGGTATCTCAGGTCTAGCAAGCAGCAAGGCATCAACAATGGGGCTGCGACAACGGTGAAGGCTAGATGGGCTGATGGGGGTGGTGGTGCGACGGTGGGGATGCGACAGGAGCTTTTCTGGGATTGGTGGGCCTTTCCCATATTCTTGGACGAATCTTGGGCCTGGGTCCTGGTGTTGGGCCCAACCTGGACTGTGTTGCTTTTAGTTTTCAACTATTTTGTTTTTGTAGTTGTAATTTACTTTATGCTTTCAATAAGTCCTGACCACTTTTTAGTCTGGAGATGTGGCCTTTGTCCCATCCTACACACTTTGTGTGCCATCTCTGCTCTAAGTAGGAGGTGAGTTTCTTGCTTTGTCAAATAGTCGCAACCTCCTAATGGTAAAATGAAACTCAGTATCATTGGGTTATTTTTTTGGTGGCAGCATACTAGGAAAGCTAATAGTATTAGTAACTCATGGCTCAGCGTGAGCATTGTCTTTCTGCTTTGGCACCACAATTATAAAGCAAATGGAATATCCTGTAGAGCACTCTTTGCCAAAAGGTGCATGTTAGAATTCATATTCTTAGGTGAGACGCCTGATATTATCTCAGGTGGTTATTTTGATGCTTCTTGTAATATGGGGTTAAGGCACCATGTCCCCCATGTATTCTATGATTTCATTAATGGACAAGGTGTAACATCCCGTATCTTCACTTACCCGTTTACTAGTCATTTGGACGGTAAACGGCCTTTATTTCCACTTTTACTGTCGTTTAAGTACTTTTAGTGGCCCTAAAAGTTGACTTTTTGATCGAGCCAAAATTTGAGAAAACTTCCTTCATGAAAGTTGTAGAGGACGTTAAATCGAGCGCGTGCATATGTGGTACGCTAAAATCGGAGTTCGTACGCGAAAGTTATAAGCGAAAGATTAAAGTTACTGTTCATGGTTACTGTTTACGGTAACTTTCTATAAATAGCAGAGTTACTGTGGTAGATTTCCATTTTCGGAAATCTACCGAATTTTCTCTCTCCTCTTTCCCGATTTTCCTTCCTCTTCTGCCGTTTTCTTCCACCGGCGAATTCTTCCGTTTCCGGCCACCCCATGACCGAATCCAAGCATCGGCAAGCTCGCCTCCTCCTCCTTGTCATGCCTGGGGTGGTGTTTTGCGGTGGCTCGGTGGCCATCGGAGGTGGTGGCCGCCGGCGCATGGGACTCACGCGCAGCCACTGTGGGTGGCGCGTGGAGGTGTGTTGGGCTGAGTTTTAATTCCATTTTTTAGACCATTAAATCCTATAAATATCGTAGAGCTTGTATATGAAATTTGGTGAATTTTGGAGAAGCTTGGAATTAATTATGAATTTTTGAAGTTTAGGGTTTTGATTATCGAATTACGAGAATCCGATCATCGGATATCTCTCGGTTCTGCCTTGGAACCTTTAAATTAACGAATTGGTATTAGTGGTATGTGCCGTGAATGGTACTGGGTGTCCTTATGGACCGTTTGTATGTGCCGTTCTATTAATGGAATTTATTTGAACTAAAATATATATATATATATATATAATATTGTGTAAGTGGGCAATCTCTTAGAGTGTTTGGGTAAGTAGGGTTAATTAACCCCAAAATTGGGTAAATGATCATTTTTCCTATTAAGTAATAGTTGTGTATCAAGTATGTAGGAATGTGTAAATAAAATTTCCTAAAAAAAAAAAAAAGGAACCAGATTGCTCAGATGATGAAAGGAGGTAGCGAACATGTGGGGTTGGGAATATAGGATAAGATAGCAAGAGAATCAAATCTTTGTTTTCTCCTCAACCTTCATTTTCGATCTGGCAAATTTTCTCTAAACCTTCTGTAAGGTTATCTTGCAACTCTTCCTCAATTTGTTTCTTTTCATTTCCTATGAGACCAAGTAGTGAGAGGGTGAAGTTTGCTAAGAAAGAACTGATCTCTAAGTTTTGTTTTCAAGCTTACATCATGCATAGTTGAATTCTATTCCATTCCTCTTAAGACTGCAATCCATAAGTTTTTGTTAGACTTTCCACTTGTTCTTGTGTTGATTTTTTAGTGTTTAATTCATAATAGGAATGGTGAACCTGTATATTGTCATGACTTGGATTTTTGTATTAATTCCGTGTATAGTGCATGAAATTAATAAAAGTTCCATTTGGTACAAATTACGGTTTTGTGGGTGGGTTCTTTGATTAATCGAAAAATAGAAATCATTTCGGACAATTATCTACTCGAAATGCTTCGATTCAAAGGTTGACTTTTTATACATTAGGATTATGTGAAAACTTCCTTCACGAAAGTCGTTGAGCGCGGCGATACTAGTTCGTGGATATGCGGAACGCGACAATCGGAGTTCGTATGAAGAAGTTATGGCCGTCGGAAAGAGTTTTCATTTTTGTATAAAGCCCAAAATTTCACAAAAATTCTAAAAAAGCTCAGATTTCCAAATTTGGAAACCGAGCTCTCTCTCTCTCTCTCTCCTCGATCCGGAAATCACCTCCTCCCTTTGTTCGGCTATTCTCCGCCGTCCAGCCACAGTTAGCCGCTCCACCAGTCCTATACGCTTCGCCTCTCCTCCCTCTCCAAGTCTGTGGCAACATTGTTGCTCAATTCGTGCTGTGGAAGGTGCAGCAAGGCTAAGAAACTCCGTGGCGACGCTGTGTCGGGGGCTCGTTGGAACTCATGATTCCAGCCACCTTAGGCAACAATTCTTGAGGGCTTTTGGAGCCCAAAGGACGTAGATACTTCCCTCCGAGTGGCTTGTAATGATTTAAAGTGTGGAGATCGAATTTTGGAATTGAAATTTCTAGGGTTTCAATCGGCCCTCTTCCTTTCAAGGTAAATTCCGACCAATTGGCTTACAATCTGACTTCAGTGTAGTTGTGCATGTTGTGGGGAAGATTTTGGCATAGGTTTTGTGACCCAATTTTGGCGGTTGTCAGCGGCGCGTGGACCCCACACTCAGCCACTACCTACGGCGCGTACGACCGGATTTTTGGGTTCTGTTTTCATGATTTTCACCTGCTTGTCGATATATCATGGGGTCATATTGTGATAAACTGAAGCATGCTAGATTTACGTGATTTAGGTTTTCTAGGTTTGCGATCCGTGAGAATCCGATCGTTGGATAGTCTTTTAATTTTGAGAAATTGATCCCAGAAGTGTTCGGAAGGCCTTGTGAGGTCTAGGAGGAATTTTTGTCTCGATTAACGAAATCTTCGGTTTTGGGTTCAAATGCTCGGTTCGAACCGTAACCGCTTTCGTTTTAATCATGTACTAAGTTGAGACCTTATTTTAATTAGGTGATTGACAGAGAGTGTTCTATACATTATCTCGGCTATAAGAGAAGACACAGCGGGATTTAGAGGTGACTAAATATCAGGTGGTTCATTTATGAACCGAGTTACATTATTGTTTGGTTTAATCGCTAAATTGTGAAATTGTTTTCTGGAAATAAAGATTTGTTTTAAATTATATGAACTTGATCGGCTACGGTTCATAGGTAAGTAAAATGAGATTTTAAGTATAAAAATGATTTTCTCGAGTTTTGCGATTGTGGACTATAGTTGGTATTAGTGGCATTCCTGAGTGAATGACTATGTGTGTGTGTGTGTATTTACGTGGAATATATACATTGATGGCGTGGCATTGTGTTATCTGTAATAAATTGTGATTTTATTCGGGTTACTTTTGTGAGCATTTTCTCTTTGTGGGAATACAATATATCATGTAATTGTTGATTTTATTGTGTTGAAAGAGTATTTGAGGTTTGGGGTAACATTTTGAGTTCATGTGGAACTTTTTGAATATTTTCGGATCTACGGATCTGGTGTCACAGTAGTGACAGAGGCAAATATATAGGGACATCACGCCTTTGGCCGAGTGAGTAGCTACAATAAGTTAGAGCTCTAGGCTGTCTGCCATTGTATGTCATGGGAGGTAACATGTGGTTACTTGTGACTCATGAATACACGTTTTTAAAAGAGAGTTTTTTTATTGTCCGAGGAGGGACTTGATTTTCATATTATGAGTGAGTTGAAATAAGATGATTTTATCACTTTAGTGATGTATATTACTCATAAGGGGTAAGGATGTCGAGTTTTGAAAATGAGTCATTTTGTGAAATCGTTTATTTGTAGTTGAAGGGTGATTTCTTGGCTTTAGCGTGAGTTGTTTGATTGATTTATTTATTTTCCTTTTTCATTTCTTTTTGTTTGATTTCAATGTAATCTCCTGAACTAAATTATACACAGGGATTACTATGGTTTTAGATTGTATGCTTCTGGTAATTTCCTGAACTAATTTTCTATGTAGAGATTACTGGTTTTATTTAGTGTAATTTGTGAGTGTTGTTGTGGTTGAAACTCGTAGTGAGTTGATAAATGTTCCTTGTCGAAATGAAAGAAAAGTGATTTATTGGTTTTGTAGCTGAGGTTTCAAATGTTTTGGTTTGTCACAGTGGTGACTTGTGTTTCCCTTAAAATTAAAGGATATCGATTTCGAAAATATCATTGTGTTGATTTGTTTTCTTGAGTCGAAAATGTGAGTTTGTGGTTGTTGGAGTTTACTCACACGAGCTTGCAAAAGCTTATCGGGTTTGTTGTTTCAAACCGGTCCACTATTCCATGGTGTAGGGGTTATTGTGCAGGTTAGAGTAACAATCATTGAAGTAGAGTTTTTGCTGCTGTCGTAGCTGGACGTGGAAGTGTACATTTGGTTTTGTCTTCTGCTGTGTAGTAGTGTGTTTACTTATTGAATTGTCGTTCAGTTTAATTTGTAAACTCTCTTTAATGTAATACATGACTCTAAAAAATGAGTCCGTATTGACGTTTGTGAGCTTAGTTTGTTTTATTGTTTAGTTTCAATGAAAAATTTTCTAAGTGTTTTCTTGTGCTCGTTAAGTTATTGTGTTTTGGATTCGAATTTCTTTGTTCGAAATTCGAGGCGTGACATGTATCGTCGTGGGGCTAAAATAGAAACTTATGTGTTGATTACACGTGTTTTCATGCTTATAATTACATTGTAAACACATGAATTAAACTAATTATTATGTCAATTAATATATAATTAATTTATTTTTTTTATTTTGTAGAAAATAAGCGGAGTTGCGGAAATGAGAAAAAATAGTGTGAATTGAAGCAAAATGAGTTTTCTACAAAAAGACGAGAGTCAAGCTCGAGTTAATACATTAAAAGGGGCAAATCTTGATCACTCGTAAGTAAATGAGAAACAATGGAAATGGGGTAGCAAATTAAATCTTATTGGAGATAATTGCAGCTTAACAATTAATTAAACCAAATTTGGTTTAAATTAAAGAAAAACGGAAGTGCATGTGTGGCTTAATTATAAGCTAATTGAATAGCTCATCATTTTTGGGCTGTTCTTTATACCCACGTACCAGCAGCCTTTTCCAATTTTATCCACTTTTCCTTTCTTTCCCAGCCATCACTGTGAGCCAAGTCAGCCAACCATTTGTGGTCCATCACCTCAGCCCTGCCCATGGTTTAATTAAGGACAAAATATGTTTACTCCCTATACTTATGGGGCCTCGACTTTTCAGTCCCTGACGTTTGAATTTCACCTAAAAAGTCCATGTTGGAAGGGCATGGACTTTTTAGGGTCAATAAGGGTAAAATAGTCATTTTACTGTTGAAATAGTGCCATGTCAGCAAGATAACAGATTTTTTAACGGAAAATTGACGGCAGGGACTTTTTAGATGAAATTGGAAAGTTCAGGGACTTTTTAGGTGAAATTGAAACGTCAGGGACTGAAACGTCGAGACCCTATAAGTATAGAGAGTAAACAGTATTTTGTCCTTTAATTAACCTTAATTCTCTCACGTACAAACGGAACACATCAGTCACACATCTATATGCGATCACCATTCAGCCTTTCCTGGGAGAGACCTCGCAGCCACACAAAAAGCTTGGGGTCGTTAATCAACATCTTAATGGGCCACCACTTACCACTCACAGGCATGTTAGGAGAAATTGACATTTCAAAAAATCATTAAGCACATCAACTTGGACTTAATCTAACCGTTGATACGACAATATTTACATTGATGATAAACTTTACTCTCCACTAAATCATCTTATTCAACGACCCCAAAATGTAATTAAGAAGTCTACATGCATGCATGAATACGCAGTTCATTGTCTCAATGACTTGGGCATCAATTAAAAATTTAATACTAGGTCATTAATTTCCTCCAATGGAGGATCTGCCCCCTCCCAAAGCCAATTCAATTGGCGGAGATCTTTTCCCCCACGTAGTTATATAAACAAGCACTAGCTAGGTGAGTAATCTAAATTAAACCTGTAACACAAGTTTAGAATATAACAATGAGCTTTCCGTGAGTCAAACTCACGACCTCCTATTTATAAACGGAAATGGTCTAATACCACTAGACCAAATGGTGTTAGGCCTTAAGTCTAGAAATTAAATAGTTTTTTTATTTTTTATTTTTTTAGAAATTCTTTTTCTTATAACCCTTTTTTTTTTTTTGTAAAAAATTTACACATAATCACCTTTAGAGATTTTGTTTTATTTTCACTTTTATCCTACCCCACCCATTCTCATATATTTGTATGTTCGAACTCATAATCTCTACAGAATTAGGTTTACAAATAATCAACGTCTTAAAGAGCCACAACTCACGACTCACACGCGTTTAAAAGAAATTGACATTTTAAGAATCATCAACAAACACAGCGCGCCAACTTGGACTTAGCTGATATGACAATGTTTGCATTGATGATAAACTTTACTCTCCACAAAATTTCAGCCAAATGTGATCTTACTCAACGACCCCAAAATGTAATTGAGAAGTATACATGCATGCATGAATATGCACTTCATTGTCTCAATGACTTTGGCATCAATGGAAAATTTAATACAAGGTAATTTTCTCCAATAAAAGCCCCGCCCCCTCCCAAATGCAATTCAATTAGTGGAATTCTTTCCCACCACGTATTGAAGGGCCTAGCTAATTTATGATTTGTGGTCTGGAAGTTCCCTATTTTCTTAGTTCATATTATTGAAGTGGTTGTATTGATCAAAGTATCATACTTTATTGTATTACTCTTCATATATATATATATATATATATATATATATAAACAAGTACTTGGTGAGCAATCTAAATTAAATCTACAACTCAAGTCTATAATTTTTTTCATTACATCAACAATTAAGAAATACAACAACTAGTTTTCTGTGAGTCGAATTCACAATTTCCTATTTATAAAGGCAAAATTAATACTATTAGACCAAATGGTACTTGGCCACAAGTCTAGAAATTAAAAAAATATATATTAAAATTTTTTTTTTTGGATAATTATATTTACACAGCTCTTTTTTTCTAAATACACATACCAATCTCTCACCATTTTTTTTGAAAAATTAAATCCCCATAATATCATCATACACTGAGGAACATAATCTTGTTACAAATGGCTCTGCCCTCCAACCCTAGCCTCCTAAACCCTAGCCTCTTTGGCTTTGCGATCCAACAATAGCGGCCGGCTGCGGTCTCCATCGTAAGCCATTTGTTGATGGCACTCCTGACAGGACATGCCCTATATTTCACCATGAAATCCGAAGTGGCCATGCGGGGCTCACCTTAGAAGAAATTGTACCAAAAATTTGGCGGAATTTCCCCTAAAAATGGACTACCCAAAACCTGTAGAAAGACATTTACACTTCTAATGTCAAACACCATCCTCAACTCCTAGAGCCACCCTGCTCCCCAAATCACAACATCTTCCAATTCACATTACACAAATCTCAACTTAATAACATTAATTCCATAGGTTATCAGAGTAATTCTAAAACAAAAGGTGTAATAGAATGAAAAGTAAAGAGGGTAAAAGATCGATAAACCCTACAATACGGAAGCAGTGACAATTATATCTCAACTCCATGTATGCCCAACCTCAACTAATCTAGTCTGCAAACTAGGCATTTGAAACCGAAGGGCCTAAGGGAAAAGTATTGAAAAATACGTTAGTGTGAGTGGACAAAAATAAATAATTATAACAAAAGAAATAACGGAATGTTCAAGTAAACCCAGAATATGTGTCTGCCCCAAACTCTAGGTTACTTGACCAAGTTGTAATAGGGTTAAGAGTTAGAGATATTCTCAGAAATATTCATAGATTTCCGATTAATTTTACTATTATCTTTCCTTGTACAACTCTGATTCTATGTCTTGTAATCCTCTATATAAAGAGGCACCTATTATCAATGAAAGCACGACTCAATTCTCTCCCAATTTCAGTTTTCCTTAAACATGTTATCAACACGAAGCCCTAACCCTGAAACAAATAGCCAAACCCTGATTCAAGAAGCAAAAACCCTAAATCTGAATATAAAATCTTGAAACCTTTTCTGCCTCTGCCACACAACTTGAAGCCCTTGACCCCAGGAATCCAGAACCGGCGGCAGAACCACCTGAACAGGCCGGAAACCTACCTAACCAGCCACCGGAAGTTCCAAATCACCCTCACCAAATACTCAACTGGTTCACCAAGTTTCGGACCTCCGATTCTAACCAAAATTGCCAGCAGAAGCGCTTAAATCCCAGCATTCAAGAACCGGAAGAAAAACCCAGAAAACCGGCCTAAAAATTACCGAACCAACTGACTGAACAACAAGCAGAAGAAAGAAAAAAAAAAAAGGTGGAGGCAGCCCATGCCGCAGCCCAAGCCATAGCTCAATCCGTAGCCCACTGCCCACTGACGGAAGCTTACCTCCGACCCCACATTAGCACGCCAGCTCACCCACAGCCACGTCAGCTCCATAGTGCCACGTCACCTCAGGCACTGCCACGTCAACATTCCGGAGCCACGTCAGCGCCAGCCAGTTTTCTAGCGACCGGCGACTTTTCAGGCCACTTTTTTAGGCCAAATTTTCCTGTGACCTATTTCAAGGTTTTTTTTTTTTTTTTTCCTAAAAGTTCCCCTTTTTTTAGAGTTTTTTTTTTAATTCAATTTCTCTTCTTTTCTTGGAGACTTGCAAACTCCCTTCTTCTACCCCCCTTTCTTCATCATAGGGGAGACCTAATTAAGCCGAACTGTGGGGGTTCGTGCTCATTCCAAGCTTGGAGCTTGTTGAGATCTCCAAACTTAGAGTTTGTAGAGAATTTATGATCGACCACTTACACCATTGTTTCAATCTAATCCAATACCTCTTGGAATTGAATTTCTTGGAAGCGACTACGCTTAGAAATTCTAAATTTCTTAGAAGCGATTACGCTCAGAATTTTATATGTTTTCGTGGTAGCTTTTCCCGCTCCAAAACTAACCCTTTTTCTTGTTCTCTTTCAGGATGGGTAACCTGAACAAATTGGACTTTGCTCCATTGGGAACAACTGGCTATGGATATCACAGGTGGGTTCATGATGTCCGCCAGCATCTCAAGGCCGATGGAATCTTGGATATGATTCTCGAGCCTAGCCAGGAAGTGCTAACTGTTGAGCAAGCTCAAGCTTTGGAAGCAAATAGAGTAGCCTTAGAGGCAAATAAGGAGAAAGCCATCATCCTAATGACTCGTCATATGGATGATTCGCTCTAGTACGAGTGTATGAATGAAGAAGACCCGATAAGGCTGTGGGTCTCACTCGAAGAAAGATTTGGCAACGTCCGTGACTCCCTGCTTCCTAACCTATAAGTGAGATGGCATAGCCTCCACTTCTGTGATTTCAAGTCAGTTCTCTACTACAACTCGCAAGCACTTCGCATTAAATCCTTAATGGAATTCTATGGTAAAGAGATCACAAATGCGATGTTGATTGAGAAGACTCTCTCTACCTTCCCCGTCTCTGCATTGATGGTTGCTAAGAACTATCGAATCAATGTTACTGCAGGACGGATCACAAGGTTTCATGAGCTCATTGGAGCTATGAATGTCACTGAAAAGCATGACAACATCCTTGTGAAGAACTATAATTCGAGATCCGTGGAAACAGAGCATATTCCGGAGTCCAATTATAGTCGCGCCCCTAAGAGAGGGCGCCAAGAGTAATTTGAGTGGGATGTCGAAAAAGGCTTACACACATCCTTCAATTCCTTGCAGAACGGCCTTGGTTCAAGTGGGTTTTTGATTTTTTGATTGTTTGTTTCAATTTTGATGTCGTTTATGAATTTAGTGGATATTGATTATTCGAGTGGTTTTGTGTTGAGGTGGTACAGGACCAAAGTGGATGTTAGAGAACTTGCAATTCAATTTAGGTGTGTTCAGTTCATTCTCTTCTTACACTGAATCTTTATGTTAACCATACATACACATATGTAGATGCATATTAATTTTCAAATTCTTTTTCCTATTAATAGTCCTAGCAATGGAATCCCAAGCAGAAGCTCTTGGACAGTTAACTAAAAATGATCTGGAAGGAAAGGTGAGGGCTCATTATCTTGGCTACTCATTCCATGTTTGATCTGGTGTGTCTATAATTCAATATCATCTTCCAATTAATAAGATCCATGGAAAGTGGGAAGAGAAAACATATCACACATGTTTTAGAAAAACAATATGGAAACAGTCAAAAGGAAGCTCAATAATCTGTTGAAAATGGTGGCATAGTTGCAGCTGTATAAGGTATGCATATATACATACAAACATGGTAGTGGGTAGGAACATAGATTTCATCATGGGTAAAGATACATATTATCTTTGTGTTGGATAGCATGTTCTTTGTGTCTCGTGTTTCAAAAAAATTATTGCAAACCAGCTTCTTTGTTTCAAATGCACTTTGGTTATTTATAATGAGCTTCAAAGGCAAAGAAAATTGCTGACCATATAAGATTACAATGGTACGCTGTTTAGCTGCCTAATTGATAGCAGTAGGTTGATTTACCATTTAATGTGCTTATGATTGTTTCTTTGCTCAAACCGAGTTTCTTATAATTTCAAATCTCAAGCAAAATTGCACCTTTCTGCTATGTTCTAAGTTTTCAGGTTCTAGACTTGATCATTTTTTAGTGGTATTTAAAGTTCAATGTAAATGTTGTAGACTCACACCTCCAGACATTTCCTCCATCCGAGGACTGAGGCACAAGGGAATACCTCTAGTGGTGCAGATGGTACGCACAATTCCTAAATATGTAGTTGCTTTTATTGTGACTTTCCTACATTATTTCACATTTGTATAGTCATGTGAATGAAATTCAATATCTAATGGCTTTGAAAGTTAACTTTGTAGTATACGAAGGATGATAGGAATGGTTGAATTTCATTCTGTTTTAGAAGCATGAATCTGAGTATGGATAATTACTTTCCCATTTTTCCTATAATGGGAATGAATGTATTTGTTTGCTGCTTATATAGGACCAAAAAGGAATGGAAAGGGCTGCAGACTGAGGTGAGTCAATTATCTTAGGCCGGTCCTTAAGGGGGTAGATAACTCAGTATCCTATTTTATTTTTGTTTTTAGCACGTCAAAATTCTTGAAATCTGAATCTAAACAATAATTTTTGGTGGTATGGGTGAAGAGTAAACTTTGAATCTTTTCTCTACTTTTTCTTGTGTACAAGATTAGTCTTTTTATCGTCCAGCTGCTGAATATGTCTACTCTTAAGTATGAACCAAAAGGTAAGGAATATCCTCTGCCTCTACCTTGCGAAAGTTGAATGCATTTCTGTTTTCCTAAAGATGGCTGAGGTACTTATATCAGCTCCTTGTATTTCCTTTTGGCTTATATGTTTGATCCTTTTATTAGATTAACTATCTTAATTTGATATGCAGCTTCATAACCATGTCGTATGAAGTTTGGTATAATTATTTTTCTTGTCTTGGCTCATTTTGGCTTTTCAAGTTTAGCTGTTTGTTTGCTTTTCGGTTTCATCTTGCTCTGTTTGTTTGCTTCATAACCAGTTATTGCTAATTTCCACATATCGGATGATAATCCCATTAAATCCCAATTCTTCATACTTATGCAGACAGTTTTGAAAATTCCAGGGTTCACTGACAATATTTTCACTCATCTCCTAGCTGGTCCGGGTGCTGGTTTTCTCTGCAGTTTCTATTGGCTCTCTTGTTGATGTGGTATGCATTCTGAAACCTATTAGCCCTAATAATAAGTTTGCTGCTTCTATTTATCATTATGAGGAGGTAAATTTGTGTAGCACTGTAAATTTCAATGATAGTGACTTGCATATGCATAAGAAAATATATTGAAACTTCAAAGATTTTATTGACACAATAAACAAGACTCCCTTTTATTTTTGTTATTCATCAGCATATATTGTGACTGGCTTTCAAGAACTGAATGCTAATGACATAGGTGTAAGGAATTATTACTAGCTCTGATATGAATATAAAATAGAATTTTAAATAAGAGTGTATTCAATGATAGATAGACCAAAGATTGACAACTAGAGGTGTAAGGAACTATTATCAGTTGAAGCGCCCCCCCCCCCCCCCCCCCCCCCCCCCTCCCTCCCTCTCTCGAATAATTAATTAAGTAGCTAGTTCCTTAGTGTCTACCAGTGCACTCATTGAAGCCCTTATGGGACTTCCTCTATTTGTTAGTTCACTTTTAATTAGATTACTTAGATGTCTCATGCTTGAATGATTTCATAAAAAAATTAGTAATGATGAAAAGTTTCTTGTTTCTTTTTCTTATCTTCAAGAAGTCAGTAAGCTTGCATGAGTTCAATGTATGGACTGGTGGTGATTTTGTTTACTTGTGCATACTTGCTGGGTAGCTTCTTTTTTTTAGTGTGATATCCATTATAATGTAATATCTATTGATCATTTCAGTTCAAGGAAAAAAAACACTTACACTCAAGAAGAGATTGATATAGTTCGAGTAGAGAGCACAGAGCAGGTTGATGGATATATCGAAGATGAAGTAAAATAGTTAGCATGTTTGCAGATTTCTCATTTATTGGAATTATGAAGTTACATATATGTGAAGCCTACTCTATAGGAAAGTGTAGCAGCAACTTTGAATTAAATTGGTCAAAATAGTAGTAGTACATTTTGGATCTTTATTCTCCTTTAATGAGATTGTAGATACCTCTACTAGCATGACTAGTTTGCTATCTCACCAAGCATAAGTAACACCCTCTTTGGGACACCCACAAGCCATGGTGAGGCCCAACCGCTACTTGCATCTTGTAGCCCTATGTTCAAGCTACGCCACGGTATCCGGAAGTGGCAAATCCGTCGCCGGGAAGCCACCTTCCCGGCCTTTCCAACATGCCCTCACAACTAGGCTTTCTACACTAGAATAGTTATCTTTGCATCCCACATCTAAGAAAATGTAAAGGAGATGGCTTCCTTCACCTATAAAAGGAATGCCTCCTCCCACTTCAACATGATCCCATTACATCTTTTGTAATCCCCTTGGGCCGCAAGGCTCAACACACTAGTGTAACATTCAAGTGGACGTAGTTTCCCGCTAAGGCGGGAGACGAACCACTATACATCTCGTCTCTCTCTCTCTCTCTCTCTCTCTCTAAAGCTAACTAGATATCTCTCGGATCACTAACGTTAACATTGGCGCCGTCTGTGGGAAGTCAACACATTGGCTTCGTCACCTACCATGAGCTAAGTCTGCTTAGCGGAACTCAAAGAAATTCCTGCCTCCTTCTTTGAGCCATTTCAAATTCATTGGTCAACCGTTTCTCTTTAGTCATTCTTGAGTCTTCATTGGTTCCCAGTGAGTTCATGTTTGAATTTGTGTTTCTTGGCGGCAACTTTTGCCAAGGCATGATCAAACACTACTCCAGCGGTACAATTAGAGCAGAAATGTGCAGAAACTTGCACCTTGAGGGTTGGTCAACGCCCAACAGCAAAGTCAACGCTGCACTATTCAAAAAAAAATTTCCAATTTGCTCTGGACACCCAGCGGTCCAATTTGGCGTTTTTTCAGTCATCACCCAACGCTGCACTACCATCACCGCCGGCTCTCTTCCGATCAACTTCATCAGCGGGAACTTCTGCCGCTCAGCTCCATCAACGATCACAAGGGCTGTCACTTACACAGCTCCATGTGCACCCGGCCTGTCAAGAACATCGGCTGCAGCGCCATCCGCTAGTCTCCACCGCCAAACTTCTCCAGCGGCACCGCTGATCTCGGTCAGCGGTAACACCGGCCAGGTTCCCCTGGTCTCCACTGCTGGATTTCACCGCTGAACATCCCCCACGTGCTTCTTCGCCAAGCCACAACGCCATAAGGAGAAACCGCTAGACTAGGCTTCGCCGGCCTCTGCTGAGTTCCAGGACCGCCGCTAGCCACCCCCGCCGGCATCGAGCCTCCACCGCTAGCAAACAACATTGCCGTCTCCGCCGGACTGTGCACCGCCAAACTATTATAGAGCAAATTGCTGTCCGGTCCAGGTCTCCACCGACTCTCCGCTCCGCCAACCGGCAGTCACCGCTAGGATACACCAGCGGTAAAACCTCGGCCAGCCGCAATCCATTGGCCAAAACTCTTATCCAGCTCACTGGGGCACCACCGCCCAACTTCCTCCACTGGGGAACCACCACCTAACCTCCTTCACCGGCGAACACCACCGCTGGCCAGGTGCTCCGCTTAACTCGGCGTCTCCGCCGCACTTTGATCATCCGCCGAGCTCCAGACCCGCTTTCCCCGCCTCAGCTTCTCCGGCGGTCGATCACCGCTGAACAAAACCTCCGCTAAGCTCAAGCTTCCCCCAGCCAGTCCTTCCGCCGGTGAGTCTTCCTCCAGGGGGATCACAGAACCGCCACCAGCCTCTTCTGAAACGATACCACTAACACCAACACCGGCCATCACCTCAGCACCGCCAACCGCCGCCCCGCTGAGCTCGGAGACACCGCCGACATCTCTGTAGAGCGTTGCAGCCGCGCTTCTCCTTTGACCACAGCCTCAGGCTCTCCCCTGCAACCCTACTCTTACACCCACTTTGCTTACAACTGCATGGGCTTGAGAACGCAGCAACTACAGCTCTTGCTTCGAACGCCTGGGTTCTTCACCACTTCCACTTGCAGCAGAGAGCCAAAGAGACCAACGAAATAACAAGATAAGTTTGCTATTTTGATATACACGACACACCCCTACTACTTGAATATCTATATATGCTGCTTCATTGAACAGGGCTATATATTGTATTCAATGCATGTAGAGATAGGTGCACGCATATATATATATATATATATGTATATGTTTATATATGCATCGGGTTCGTGCACCAGTCTTGTCAACTTATGGACGTATAGCCATGCAATATTGAGATTAATTATCAAGTTACACTGTTTGAGCACATGCCCATATGTCCTGCATATGATACTCTCACCTTGTCTCCCTTTTGGCAGCATAATTTATGCCTCCATTGGCTGCATGGGTCAGGCTACCTATTTTGCTGCCACTACACTGCTATGGCTATCTCCATATGCTGCTGCCCCCTATCAAACTAGTGGAGATATAATAACCGCGGACCTCTCAAAATTGACAACTTCGTCACCTTCGATCAAGGTGCTCCGCCAATGCAATGCAGCGTCATGCTTGGACAAACTCCAACTTCAACTCACTCCTACTCCACATAAGATAAGTCACTATGTCTTATCTCTTACGCTCTCGCAATTACAGCTGTTACATGCTTTCACTACTTTTAAGCATGCTTATAGAATATCACACTTGATATATCTTTACATGCTTCCATAAACTTTTAAGCATGCCTACAACATTTCGTAGATTTGGCAACACTTTCTAGACCTCATATGCTAGATATGCCATGCTTCACATACCGATCTCAATGATCCTTTAACATATCTACAAAAATGCACAAAATGTTATTAGCATCCACACTACAAGTACATGCTATACACATATGCCATGCTTCTATTTTAATTGCAACTCAATTAAATAAATATGGGACACTCAAATAAAATTTTGTTACTTGCTCTATTTGTTTGTCATGTTTCATACAAGTACAAACTTTACGAGTCTGTAGTTACCGCCAGGTGGTAAGGCAACGACTCATAATGACAATGACCGCTAAGCAGCATTGCAGTCAAGTTTCTCCTCCGAGAAATAGTAAAGGGACTAGTTAACACAACCCACGGCAGTCATTGATCCGGCAGTTAACCCCGACGTTTGGGTACCAAAGATTGGGCTCGCTACCCAACACCCTCTGCTCTGTGCAGCTCCCCCTCAACAAACAATTTACCGACCATTCGGAGGTCCGTCGTGGCTGGGGAGTGGGGGACTCCCTGGCGGGCCTAGCAGGGGCCCACCCGAAAGGGCAAAAGCGTTCGCTCCAACCAATTATAGATGGCCGACGCACTCGCACTAATTATGCTTGATATACGGCACAAAGCTACGCTTTGGTATCAACCCGCGAAAACACCCTCCTTGACTGGGGACTTCGGGGACTTGTACATACAGCCCAGCATAATTAGCAACGGTCACGCTCATGCCTCAGGGCATCACCTTTGAGCTACCCGTTAAAGCCTCAGCGGCATCCACGAGCTCTCACGCTCTCGCTGCAGCGGTACCGCCGAGCTGTCATGCTCTCGGCTCAGCGGCATCCTCGAGCTCTCACGCTCTCACCGCAGCGGTACAGCCGAGATGTCATGCTCTCGGCTCAGCGGCATCCTCTCGCTCTCGCTCTCGTGCCTCAGCGGCACCACCGACTTTCGCCCTCGTGCATTCCCGGCACCGCCGAGCTTCCGCTCACGAGCTTTCCTCTCACGAGCTTACCGCTCACGCCTTTGAGGCACCCTTGAGCTTCCGCTCACGGGCTTACCGCTCACGCCTTCGCCGCACCCTTGAGCTTCCGCTCACGAGCTTACCGCTCATGCCTTCGAGGCACCCTTGAGCTTCCGCTCACGGGCTTACCGCTCAGGCCTTCGCGGCACCCTTGAGCTTCCGCTCACGAGTTTTCCTCTCACGAGCTTTCCGCTCGCGAGCTTACCGCTCACACTTTCGCGGCACCTTTAAGCTTCCGCTCACGAGCTTACCGCTCACGCCTTCCCGGCAACCCACGAGCTTCCACTCAGGCCTTCCCGGTAACCCCCGAGCTTCCTCTCATGCCTTCCCGGCACCCCCGAGCTTACCGCTCAAGCCTTCCCGACAACCCATGAGCTTCCACTCAGGCCTTCCCGGCAACCCCCGAGCTTCCTCTCATGCCTTCCCGACACCCCCGAGCTTACCACTCATGCCTTCCCGGCACCCCCGAGCTTCCGCTCATGCCTTCCCGGCGCCCCCGAGCTTCCAGCTCATGCCTTCCCGGCACCCCCGAGCTTCCAGCTCATGCCTTCCCGGCAACCCACGAGCTTCCCGCTCATGCCTTCCCGGCACCCCCGAGCTTACCGCTCATGCCTTCCCGGCACCCCCGAGCTTACCGCTCATGCCTTCCCGGCAACCCTCGAGCTTCGGCTCACGAGCTCCCGCTCATGCCTTCCCGGCACCCCCGAGCTTACCGCTCATGCCTTCCCGGCACCCCCTAGCTTACCGCTCATGCCTTCCCGGCACCCCCGAGCTTACCGCTCATTCCTTCCCGGCACCCCCGAGCTTCCGCTCATGCCTTCCCGGCAATCCTCGAGCTTTACACTCATGTCTACTCGATACACTACACGTTAATGGAACATTGAATTTTTCTACCATTTCTCGTTTACCGATTGCGACAAATCAAATTCTTTTCGAGTTCTATTAATACGAGCAACAACCAAACAAACACAACCGTACGCGCGGTCATCGTTCATGAGTTACAAATGCATACCTTCGCGGCGCTCATGCAACTTGCATCTCGCGAGCATAACCCCGTCAAACTCGACCTCGTTCGTCTCCTTGCGCGCGTCACGCATTTATCATATGCAATTCATTTGCTCAAACGACCATATGCACACTATTACGTACATATATGCCAACGCATATCAATGCAACTCACATTTGTTGCCCAATGCAACGAGCATTCTACATATGCCTGTTTTTTGTCTTTGTTGTGCAGGTTTACGAGTCCCTTCTTGCTTACAGAGTTCGGGGACTTGTAGGGGCTCCGTACCGCCCGGTTACTTATGCTTGATGACTTCATGATTATAACTCCCCAACCAAGAAGCTCCTCTTACTTGGGGACTTCGGGGACTTGTAGATACCTCTACTAGTATGACTAGTTTGCTATCTCACCAAGCATAAGTAACACCCTCTTTGGGACACCCACAAGCCATGGTGAGGCCCAACCGCTACTTGCATCTTGTAGCCCTATATTCAAGCTATGCCACGGTATCCGGAAGTGGCAAATCCTTTGCCGGGAAGCCACCTTCCCGGCCTTTCCAACATGCCCTCACAACTAGGCTTTCTACACTAGAATAGTTATCTTTGCATCCCACATCTAAGAAAATGTAAAGGAGATGGCTTCCTTCACCTATAAAATGAATGCCTCCTCCCACTTCAACATGATCCCATTACATCTTTTGTAATCCCCTTGGGCCGCAAGGCTCAACACACTAGTGTAACATTCAAGTGGACGTAGTTTCCCGCTAAGGCGGGAGACGAACCACTATACATCTCGTGTCACTCTCTCTCTGTCTCTGTCTCTCTCTCTCTCTCTCTCTAAAGCTAACTAGAGATCTCTCGGATCACTAACGTTAACAGAGATGAACTTGTGGTATTTGTAGATTACCTGTCTTGGATTTTGGATCTTTATTGGATGTTCTCTATATAAGTTCTCATATAAGGACTTGTTCTATGTGTCATCCTATGTACTTTTGATAAAATGAGAATGCATTTTTTGTGTCCTCATATGGAATTAAGGACTCCATTTTCAGATCTTTAAGGACATAATTTTTGTGTTTTAGTATATAAAAGAGGACACATATGGGAATATATTTTTTGTGTTCTCGTATGGATTTAAGGACTTCCTTTTGAAATCTTTTAGGACACACAAACTGTGTCCTAGTATAGAAAAGAGGACACATATTAGATGATATGAGGCTGCAATTTAGGTGTCCTCTTATGGATTTAAGGACACCATATCCAAACCTTTTAGGACACACAAACTATGTCCTCATATAGAAAAGATGACACATTTCCAATGTCCATGTTTCAGACTTATAATGACTCATGGATAGAGGACTTTTTTTTAAAGAGTCCTTATATGTATTTAAGGACACAGTTTCAATGTCCTTAAATCATGTTATTGTAGTAGTGTTAGTTATTTTCTTTACTTAATCATTTTTAATTTAGTTTCTATTTTCTAGGTACATTGGAACAAATGAAGAGGATATGAGCTTAAAGGCACAAGGGATGCATAAATGAGCTGAAACAAAGAAATGGAGTATTCCTGGTCCGACTAGGAATCCCAGTCAAAATAGGAGTCCTGATGTGGCTAAGAAACCTGAGGGGACTAGGAGACCATGTGGCTTCAAGATGACTCATAACTTGAGATTATTCTAGAATACTTGGGAATTTTCAACAAAATGAAGAACCCTAGATATTATAGGGGTCTTAGAGGTAAAAGAAGTAATTTATGGGGATAAATACATGATTTTCCATGAAAATAAAAGAAGATTCAAGAAAGTGACCTTTTGAACTTATTTTGGAAAAATTCAAGGGATTACAACAAACAAAAAGGTTGAAAATAGGTCCAGATACATTCCTTGATGTCCACATTTATTCTTAGCTGAAATTGAGGAGATAAATAAGAAAATAATCATGTGTTGAAGGAAAAACCTAATTTGTGTTTAGCCCAAACTCTAGGTTACTTGACCTAGTGGTAATAGGATTTAATTAGAAGGATCTAGAATCCTAATCAATGTAGAATTACTTTCCTTGTATGATTGAGATTCTATGCATTGTAATCCTCTATATAAAGAGGCCCCTATTATCAATGAGAATACACAGCAAATTCCTCCAAAATTTAGTTTCTCTACAACACGTTATCAGCACGAGCCCTAACCCTGAAACCCTAAATTCGTAGCCTTCAAATCCCAGAAACCTCAGCCGCCCAACTCGAAAATCTCAACTCCAGGAGTCCGAAACCGGCGGCCCCATCCCCAGAACCGGCCGGCAAACCACCGAACCGGCCACCGGAAGAAGCCAAAATTCCCCTGCCCGGTTCAAAGCTTTCCTCACCACCACCTGCAGCCATACTGGTCTCCCTGCAGCACCCCCATCCCAGAAACCCGGAACAGGAAAATCCTCCACCGGAACCGGCCTAGAATCGTCCGAACTGGCCACCAGAAAAGCTTGATACCAAACCGGCAGAAAGAAAGAAAGAAACAAAAAAAAAAAAAAAGGGGGAGAAGCAGAGCCGCTGCCTGAGGCCCAACAACAAGACTCTGCTGACATCATCCTTGCGTCCACGTCAGCAAGCCACGCAGGCATCCAGTCAGCAGCCACGTCAGCCACCTGTGCCACGTCAGCAGGCCGGTCAACCACAGTCAACGCCGGTCAACCCTCCAGTCAACCACCGCCGGCAACTTTTCCGGCCGACTTCCGGCCACTTTTCCGGCCAACTTCCGGCCACTTTTCAGGACACTTTTCCGGCGACTTTTTCCGGCCATTTTCCGACGACTTTTCAGGTCAACTACAGTACTTCCGACCGCTACAGTAACTTTCCGGCGACGATTTTTCCGACCATCTTTTAAGGAATGGATGAACTTCAATGTCTTGCGGATAGTGCGACTACGCACACCATTCTACGACATAGGCAATTATTCTTAGAGATGTTGCCTACATATTCATCTGTGACTACGATGGCTGGGCCATCAAGTTTAATTCAAGGACATGGAATGGCCCAATTCCTTTTGCCTAATGGCACCTTGATTAAAGTCACTGAAGCTCTCTACGCTCCTAAGGCAAATAGGACCTTATTGAGTTTTAAAGATATTAGAGCCAACGGATTCCATGCGGAAAAGCATAGTGAGAACGGAATAGAATTCCTTTGCATTACCTCTAATGATTGCGGAAGAAAGCGCATCTTAGAGAAGCTTATGTGTCAATCTAGTGGACTTTATGTCACTACAATTCGACCTATTGAATCCAATAATATCATAAGAGAAGATCTCTTGGATTCAGACACATATTGGCTTTGGCATGACCGACTAGGACATCCTGGTCGTGATATGATGCTCCGTATACTAAAGACTTCACACGGACATCCATTCTTCAGAGTGAGAAGAAGCAAGAATCGAAAATTGATTCCAGGACTTAGCAAGACCGCAACCATTGCAGCATCTGGATCTGCAGCTGTCTTGGGGCGCCACAAAACCGCCCATGTCCCATGTGACGACGCCGTTAATGGCGCCAACCGTGAGCATGACGCCATGGTTGTTCCTCCTAGTAGCCATGACGCTACACACACCACTTTCCATGGCTCTAACGCCATAATGGGAGATGTAGTCACACATTTTGCTTCTAATAGTGCTACGAACGCTCAGGCCCAACCAAAATCCTCATTGGTTGCTTCTAAGGCCCCTCGCTCTTTCTGCAAAGCCTGTTCCTTCGGGAAATTAGGACCGAGACCGTCCTACGCAAAGGATCCCAAAATACTTATTCCGTTCTTACAAAGAATCCAAGGGGATATCTGTGGACCAATTCAACCATCATGCGGACCTTTTAAATACTTTATGGTATTGGTTGATGCGTCGACACGCTGGTCACATGTCGCGCTACTGTCCACTCGGAATGCTGCTTATGCAAAACTCCTCGCCCAGATTATCCGTCTACGGGCTCACTACCCGGACCACCCTATTAAGTCGATTCGACTTGATAATGCTGGGGAGTTTACATCGAAAACATTCGATGACTATTGCATGTCACTGGGGATTGATGTAGAACATCCAGTTCCCCATGTTCATACCCAAAATGGTCTCGCAGAAGCCGCTATCAAACAACTACAGATGATAGCACGGACATTGGTTATGCGCACCAATCTCCCTGTTTCGGCTTGGGGATATGCCATATTGCATGCAGCGACGCTAATTCGTCTACGACCCACTACCACCCAATCTTACTCTGCGTTACAGCTAGTGACTGGGTACGAGCCTGATATCTAGCAATTACGCATTTTTGGGTGTGCCATTTATGTGCCTATTACGCCGCCACAGCGTACTAAGATGGGTCCACAACGACGAATGGGCATTTATGTTGGATATGAATCTCCAACAATCGTCCGCTACCTTGAACCCTTGACAGGCGATCTCTTTACCGCTAGATTTGCGGATTGTCACTTTGATGAGACAGTCTTCCCGTCGTTAGGGGGAGATAAGAACACAGATGTTCAACAGGAACGACAGGAATTGTCGTGGTCTGTCCCCACTATGTCTCATCTCGATCCCCGTACGCACAGTCCGAACTTGAAGTGCGAAGAATAATCGAGCTCCAGAACGTAGCAGACACTCTGCCTGATGCGTTTTCTGATGTTGCTAAAGTGACAAGATCACACATACCTGCTGCAAACGTGCCTGCAAGGATCGATGACTCAAATACTGGACATCACGCAACTCCTGTCACATCAGGAGATGGCGCCATTGCCCAACATGGCAATGATGTGGCATCTATGGCCGTAGGTCCCGCAAGAAAGAGCGGTAGACCAATTGGTTCGAAGGATACTCGCCCTAGAAAGAAGGCGAATGAGGCACAAACAAATCCTTTGTTCATCGATACTCAAAATCCGTCCCATGAGAATGTTCCGGATTATGGTTATGTCCAAGAGACATCATTGGGGGATGCCTCAATGTCAGAACCTATCCCTGAGAACGTAGAGATCTCTGTTAATTACACTAGTGTACTTGGGACGTGGGAAAGAAACTCCATCATCATTGATGATGTATTCGCGTATTCAGTGGCGTGTGAGATTATTGAGACCGATGACATCGAACCACGCTCCGTTGCTGAATGCCAGCGTAGAGCCGATTGGCCAAAGTGGAAAGATGAGATCCAGGCAAAACTTGATTCTCTAGCGAAAAGAAAGGTATTCGGACCAGTTGTGCCAATACCGCCCAACACCAAACCAGTTGGTCACAAATGGGTATTCGTTAGAAAGCGTAATGAGAAAAACGAGATTGTAAGGTACAAAGCTCGCCTTGTGGTGCAAAGCTTCTCACAACGCCCTGGAATCAACTACGAGGAGACCTATTCTCCCGTAATGGACGTTATTACGTTCCGCTACCTTGTCAGTTTGGTAGTTTCCGAAAAACTGAATATGCAGCTTATGGATGTGGTTACTGCGTATCTATATGGGGATCTAGATACAGAGATATACATGAAGATTCCAGATGGAATTCAGTTACCCAAATCAAGTGGCTCTAAACCACGGAGTGCGTTTGCGATTAGATTGAAACGCTCACTATATGGATTGAAACAATCAGGACGGATGTGGTATAACCGTCTAAGTGACTACTTGATTGGAAAGGGATATGTCAACAATGAACTATGCCCATGTGTGTTCATAAAAAGGACAAGTTCCGGATTTGCAATAGTAGCGGTTTATGTTGATGACATGAACATAATTGGCACCCTTAAAGAGTTAAGGGAAACCGCTGAACACTTGAAATCCGAGTTTGAGATGAAAGATCTTGGGAAAACACGGTTTTGCCTCGGTTTGGAACTCGAGCACCGTAGAGATGGTATCCTAATTCATCAATCAGCTTATACCCAAAAGATGCTTAGGCGTTTCAACACTGATAAGATTAAGCCTTCAAGCACCCCAATGGTCGTCCGTAGTCTTGATCCAAAGAAGGACCAATTTCGTCCAAAAGATGACGATGAAGATGTGCTAGAGGCGGAAGTGCCCTACCTAAGTGCAATAGGCGCATTATTGTACTTGGCACAATGCACAAGACCGGATATCTCATTCGCAGTGAACTTGCTAGCTAGATATAGCTCTGCGCCAACACGACGTCATTGGACTGGTGTTAAAGATATCTTTCGATAACTAAGTGGTACGATCGATATGGGCTTGTTCTATCCCTATAGAGAGATGATGGATTCGGACCCATCAAGTGCCAGGGACGCCACACATGGTGGGCCGCCTTCCCTATCCCCAACCCAAAACGATATAAGTGTTTTGGAAGGTTTTGCTGATGCTGGGTACCTCTCTGACCCACACAAAGGTCGTTCCCAAACTGGTTATGTTTTCACCATAGGAAATACCGCAATATCTTGGAGGTCTACAAAGCAGACCTTAGTCGCTACCTCTTCGAATCATGCTGAGATTATTGCTCTTCACGAAGCAGTCCGTGAATGTATATGGCTTCGATCCATAGTTACGCATGTTCGAAGCAATTGTGGTTTGAAGTCTACCACAGATGAGCCAACGAGCATTTATGAGGATAATGCTGCTTGCATTGAACAAATGAAGCAAGGCTACATCAAAGGCGACAACACCAAGCATATATCGCCTAAATTCTTCTACAATCAGCAACAACAGAAGCTCCTCAAGATCAAAGTGAACCAAGTTCGATCTGAGGACAATGTGGCAGACTTATTTACTAAGTCATTGCCCAAATCCACATTCGAGAAACATGTGGCAAGGATTGGCTTGCGGAAGTTATTTGAACTCCCATGATCGTAGTCATTAGGGGGAGGTGCAGACATCAGGGGGAGATGTCTACATGTTCGTCTCGAATCGTGATGGGTGTGTTGTGCTCTTTTTCCCCTTCGACCGAGGTTATTTTTGTCCCACTGGGTTTTTGTTACTCGGCAAGGTTTTTAATGAGGCAACGAGAGAAGCACCGCGTTTAGGCAACACAAGGGGGAGTGTTGAAGGAAAAACCTAATTTGTGTTTAGCCCAAACTCTAGGTTACTTGACCTAGTGGTAATAAGATTTAATTAGAAGGATCTAGAATCCTAATCAATGTAGAATTACTTTTCTTGTATGATTGAGATTCTATGCATTGTAATCCTCTATATAAAGAGGCCCCTATTATCAATGAGAATACACAGCAAATTCCTCCAAAATTTAGTTTCTCTACAACATCATGCAATTAATGCAAAAATAATCTCCCTAAATCATGGTGTTAAATTGGAGGCTTCTCATTGGTTGGATGACATGGCAAAGCTGACGTAGAATTATCTGATTGGCTAATGCTGTGTTGATCAATCTTGAAGACTTGGAGACTAAGTTGCCATCCTCCTATAAATAGGAGCATCATACACCACCACAGCACACCTCTCTCCCTCAGAAAATAAACTTCAGAAAAATTCTCTCCATTCTCTAGTCTTCAGAAGCTCTACGTCTCAACCAAGGAGGAGAAGAAGTCATGCAATACATCAAGATCCTATCCACCATCCACCCTTGTGTCATCCCTAGAAGATTGCTTGCTTTCAAGGATCTCCAAGTTCTTCATCTCAAGGCTTGTCATCCATGTTTCATGGTGTATTTCATACTTTTCTTTTGTTTTCCTTTGTTTGATTAGTAGAGTTATGAATTCTAGTTAACATGACATTAAGGGCAAAGTTTAAAGCCCGTTTATATGTTTTGAAATAAATTTGTGATTTCTATATGGTATGTGCAAAAGCAATCGCCAATTTAAACCCTGAAAAATATCATCATTAGTATAGAGCAAATAGGGTATCGTTCAAAACCGGGGATTGAGGGTGCTAACATGTGAGAAACAAATTAAAAAAAAAGAATATACAAATTCACACGAAAATTATAAGAATATGTACAAGTTAAGTTAGAATTAAATTAGAAATCCATATACAACACAAATACAAACAACAAATCCTAACTAAACTCTAACTACACAAATCCATGTATAACACAAACACATATTACTATTCATGAAAACACTATTCACGGAATTAAATTATATTTTCAGATTATTAACAAGTTATTCACAATTTACATGCATACTAAAAACCTAAATCGATTTTATTTATTTACAAATATACAAGAACACAAAACATAAAAGATATGGGGGTTTTAAAGATCAAAGTATAAATTTTCAGAAAATAAATAAAAGAATAAAAATCGTTTCTATACAAAGGTGGGAAAAGAAGAATTTTTGGAAAACAATTCATTAAGAACAATCAAGAATGATTCATTCATGCATCCCTTAAGATTAATCTTTATTAATTACCAAGAACACCATCAATCAAGACACAAAGATCAAAGCAACCAATGTCCCTTTTAACTTTCTTTCTTATGTGAATCGAAATAGCAAAGCACTAAGTCAATTTATTTTGAAAACCCGAATACACACATACGTTGAAAATTCGTTTTCAAATCATTAGGTTCAAGAAAGAATTGATGAACATGCAAATCCAAGCACTCAAAGCAAGTCAAAACTTATCATCACATGCATAATCTGATTTCGACTCAAAGCAAGCCTTTACTACTTATTTGAATTAAGGTTCACAAAGCATCAACCCTAATTACTAGCAAATTACATGCAAGTCATCCTAATTGTTTGTCAGACTTAGAAAATCGTTAACATGTAATGAAGCATAAAACCAGATTATTATTCTTTAATTTCGGCAATCAATCAACATCAAGAACACATGAACACATCAAACATGAAAAGAACCATCTAAATTGCATCAAAAAATCAGTTTGTCACATCATAGTTTCGGTTTACACAACAGAAATTCCAAAGCAGAAATTCTAACTACAAGAAAGCCAAAACCGTAAAATACATGAGAAGATGATGGTGTGGACAACCCTTGATCATGTCCCAAGGTCCAAAGCAGCTCCAAAGTGTTGCAAAAGTGTTGATCACGGCTAGGAAGATGGATGGTCACGGCTATGCTCCTTGAAGATTGCGAAAACCTGAAAACTAGAGAGAACAAGTGAGAATACGAAATTGTGGAGAAAATTGTTAACCTTGAAACGTCTAATACACAAGGTATTTATAGGAGGACGTCTCAAGGTACTCCCAATTCGTTTCTACTTGACTTCTCTTAGTTTGTGTTGATCTAGGACTTCTTTGACACAAAACAGATTTCCTGCAGGATTGACCTCAGTCCAGTAAAACGGCCATAACTTTCTCTAGAAAATATCTATTGACAAACCGTAAAGATATATGGAAACTAGACATCCGTAGCTTTCCAACCATATAAAGATCATAATTTTCTGAGCTCTGACCGATTTTTGACACTCCATTGAAGTTGACTGATCTGCACAGGCAGATTTCCGAATCTGTATTGGTTTCGACTTTTAAAGCACAAGTTGAGTCCAATTCGGTTTTTCTTTGCATCACATGCCTCTCACATGTCTTCCACGCCTTATTGAAGAATGAAACGTCAAGAACCCCCTAGAACCTTCAAGAATCTCACGGAAATTCCAATCCTTACTCAACTAGAAGTCCAAATTCCACATTGCTTTGTAATTCGAATCTAGCTCTTGTTGCTTCCTCTTCCATGTGCATGGCATATGACCTTCTTGAGACTTCTAGATGCTTCTTGTACGTTCCATAGACTTCTCCTAGCTTCCACAGGTCTCCTAGTATGAGTAGAACTCCATATACAAGTAGGTTTCCTAGTTGAATACAAACTTCTTTTCTGCGATTCTTCTACACTCTTTCGGAACCTTCTTGAGTAATCCTTATCCAACAGGGACTCCTTGTCACACTAGGATTCCTTATCTGAGTAGAATTGGGTTTCCTTGTCCAAGTAGAACTTTTAATTTCCGCGACTTAAGAGTTTGAATCCAAGTCAGCTTCTGATTCCTACTCCAACTAGGATTCCTTTTCCTAGTCAAACTGGGAGAACTTCCATTTCTTCATTTCTTTCCATTTCTGCGGCACTTGTGCCTTCCTTAGCCATTTTTGGACTTTGAGACTCCATTTACACCTGTAAAACACTAACTAAGTTAAATTGATCAAGATAAAGGAAATAACTTAGCAAAATATAGGGTTTAAACATTATAAACGTCGCATTTTATGCTCCTATCACTATATGTTGATTTTTATGTTGCTTATGTGAGATTGCTTAATTGATTTTGCTTTATAGAAAACTTTTGCATGTTCGTGTTCTTAGGTGGCCAACTTAGGATATATGCATGTAATTGGTGCTAGAATTAGGTAAACAATTCACCTAATAGTTTTGTGAACCTATTTCATAAGTAGTAAAGGCTTTGGACAAAAGTCGAAATCAATTAAGGAGAATTGCAAATAGATGAGCTTTCTCATACTAGGTTGTGCACTTTGGTTGACATCCTTTCTTTGTTCTTAATGCGTTGAAATGTGTTCTTAATTAGCTAGCTTTATAGACTATGATTGCATGTTCAATAGGATTAATTTAGGTGCTTTCACTTAGATTAATTATTCAAGGAAAGTAAAATATGGGAAATCATTTGGTTTCTAACGTTTCACATGGTCAACTTCTTTCTCATGACATAGAAAATCAACTATAGGAATTGTAATTGGATTTCATTCATATGATTGTGGTTTTGATTTTTGTTCCTTGGATTTCATTCATATATGTTTTTACTTTTTCTTTATTTTATTTTATTTTAATTTTTAATTTAAAAATCTAAAACCCCCTTATTTGTGTTTACTTGTATATATTTCTTTTCTTTGTTTTATTTTTTTGTAAATTATACTTTATACTTTTTTTGAATTCTTTACTTGTTTTTACAATTACAGGTGTACCCTCAATCCTCGACTAGAACGATCCCTACTTATTCTATACTGACAACTACATTTTGCAGGGTTAAATTGCGCGCTTATGTTTAGCGTATCAATACACGGTGAAATCGGCATATTGGATTGCCAGGGAGAAAGTCATGGGTAATCTTTTGGCATCTATGTCCTCTGGTGACCCTTATCGAAGTCTTTGGAAGAAAATTTGGAACACAAAGGTTCCTGGCAAGGCTAAAATATGTATATGGAGGGCTGTCAATAATATTCTTTCTACTCATGAAAGTCTTAGTTACAAGGGATATTCAGGTTCTTTGCATTACTTGCTATGCAATGAAACATGGGAAACGATCGGCCACGTTTCTTGTCATTGTCCTGTTGCGCAAGAAACCATGGCAATTTCAAATATACCGATCACAGATTTCTTACCATGCAGCTTCAAGGATTGGTTGATACTTCAGAGTCAGCATCTTACTCAAGAGAACTGGGAGTGTCTTATTATGCTTCTATAGGCCTTGTGGAAGAATAGAAATGGTAATCTATGGGATGACATAAGCAAGACTGCACATGAGATAGTTATTGCTACTATTACTTGGTATTAGCAGTTCTTGCAAGCACAACAAAGGCCAAAACAAGACAAACAAACTCATCCAGGTAGATATTGGACTTCACCTATAACACAACAGCTCAAAATCAATGTTGATGGAGCTTTCTTGCCTTCTCAAACTAATAGAGGCATTGGTGGAGTAATCAGAAGAAGGGATGGATCCTTTGTGGCTTGTTTCTCTAAAGTGGTTCAACATGTCTCTTCTCCAAAGCATGTAGAACTACTTGCAATACGAGAAGGAATTGACTTTCTCCAGCAAATTGGTGCGCAAGATGCTTGCCTTGAAAGTTACTGTCAAGTCGCCATACAAGAGATTGGAGATGATGACTTTGAGCTCAATGAACATGCCAATATACTGCTAGATATCCACCACAGTTGGCACTTTGTAAGAGGCCTGGATTTTATTTTTAGCACCTAGAACTGCCAAAGCAGTATCACATCGGCTAGCTGCTATGGCGTATGAATCCAATACCGATCAAGTATGGATAGACCAAGCTCCAGTTTGTATTTTGGATGCTTTTACATTCGATTGTAATCACCTTAATTAATCAATAAAAGTCTTAATGTTTACTAAAAAAAAAACTAATTTGATTAAGGACTAAATTCAGTTTGCCCCCTCAAACTTTGGGCCAAACATCAATTTGGTCCCTGACCTTTTTTTTTAATCATGATGGTCCCTGCACTTTCATTTTCCATCACCTTCGTCCAAAATTCAAAATTGGCTCAAAAAGTGACGTCAGATGTTGAGTTGGACTAGACATCCGGGCCCACTTTTCAGATTTTAAACCTTAATATAGATGAAATGTCCAAACTACCCTTATTACCCAAAAACCAAAAAATAATGGCTGACTTCCTTTCTTTTCTTCTTCTTCCTCTTCCTTCGCCCTCGAACTCCTTCTCTCTTCTCCATCAGAACTTAGAAGAACAAAAGGCCCGAAACAATTGCTGAACTTCATGCTCTATCACATTGATTTCAAGAAACATATTACCTTACTGGGAAGCAGAAAACTAGTTATCACTTTCAAGTAAAACCAATTTCTATTACACTTCAATTTTCCTTACTAACAGACCAGAAAATGTCCTTCAATTTCATAACACAAACACACAAATACACACAGAAACAACGATACCCAAATCTATTTTGAAATTTCTAAACCCCCAAATAGCCATACCTAGAACAAAACCCAAACTTTCAATTTCAAATTCAAACTCATTTCCTCAGCTACTAACAGCACCACAGAAATGTAAGAAACAACAAAGATCTAAGAATCCACAATTGAGCACAACCGGCTTCCAAGATCTAAGAATCATGCGGGGGCTTTGTAATCAAGTTGAGCTTCGGGTCGGAGCTTTTGTCACTGGAGCTCGATTCAGAGGTCAGGGTGGAACCAACCTGTAACGTCCCGAACCTAAATTTACCAGTTTACGAGTCTTTCAATTGGTAGACGACATTTACATTTACTTTTTGGCTCTTTTTCGACCTTTTAGGGGCCTGAATAGTTGACTTTTTGTTTGGGTCAAAATTTGAGAAAGTTTTCTTGATAAAAGTTGTAGAGGACATTAAACCGAATTCGGGGACACGTGGCACGCTAAAATTGAAGTTGTACCGAAGAAGTTATAAGGGTTTTAAGTTAGTGGCATTTTTGTAATTTCATGGAATTCATGTCTATAAATAGAAAGACTTTCCATTTCGGGAAAGCCTCGAAAATTTCCAGCTTTCTTCCTCTCTCGCTGACGTAACTTTTCGGCGTCACCGCCGCCTCGTCCAGCCACCTATGGCCATGAAATTGGTGTCAATCTCTTCGTCTTGAAACAAGGTTTCTATCCATATATGCCTTGCACCCTATCATTCACCATAGATGACGAATCGAAGCCAACAAGTTCACTGTAGTATCTCGGGTTTTATGGAAAATTTTCCAGATTCTGGCCATCTCCGGCAGCATTTTTGGGCTTGATCAATGCGCCTCAAGACGTGGATGTTATCCCTCCAAGCTTTTTTTTTTCACAAATCGAAGTGAAATTGACGAATCGAAGGTCTGAATTTCTTGAGCACTATTCAAATTGGGTTGTGCATTTGATGTTTCAAGCAGTTCTAGGTGTTTTCTGGTTTGATGGTAGTTGAGAAAAATGTTTAGAATGATGAGAAGGTGGTGCAGCCGGATTTTGGTGGCCATCAGAGGTGGTGGCCGGCGGCGTTTGGACCCTAAGCGCTGCCACTGTAGATGACTCGTGGCTGCACGTAGAACAGTGATTTAGCTTCTGTTTTTAGTTGGTTAAATCGTACAATCGATGTAGAATTTATATATGTGAGTTAGGTGAAGATTGGAGAAGTTTTGAATCGATTATGAATTTTCAAAAAGTTAGAATTTCGATTATCGATTTATGAGAATCTGACCGTCGGATATCTCTCGGTTCTGCCTCAGAACCATTAAATTAATGAATTGGTATTATAGGTAAAATTTGGGTTGAATCAGAGAAGAAATGAAAATGTTGACGTGGGAATCGTGTTTAATTTCGGGATAGTTATTCACAAATTATAATTGTGTGCAGGGCGACGTACCGAGTTACTGCTCGACGAGGGAAACCGTTTGCATGGTCGCCTAAACAGTACTATGGGTGGACATGTATTTTAAATTAATTGTGCATGCAGTATATTATTATTTTCCGATTGAGGTTTAATTTATTATTTGAATTATTGAGTTTTATGATTTTATGAGCTTTGGTTTATTGAGATTTATTTATGAATTACGAGGGTTAGTATTGAAATTCCTTCCCGAGGGCTTTTAGTAGATCTTCGAGATAGTTATTTATGAGTTATTGAGTTGGGAAATGATTTCGGGAAGTGATAGATTAAGAAAATATTATGAGAATTATATTGATTTCGAATATCGATTTACATGATGATATACGAATACGAATGATTTATCAAATATTAGAGCACGATGGAATTATAGAGATTTCTTGAGTTTTGAGCTCCACACTTATCATGTTTGAAGTTATATAGAGATTTCTTTCCGAAGGCATTTATTGATTTATCGAGTATTTGACTTATGCTTTCGAGGATTTATTGAAATATTGAGCTTTGAGTTATCGAGATATTCTTAAGTTATGCTTTCGGTGAATTATTGATGATTTATTGGATTAATATCTTGTTCTTTCCGGAAGCAATTGTTTTAAAGAGATTGAATCCAATTTATTGAGGAGGTAAATAAGTCAGCACATGCATGCTTTACCTGGTTGGCAGGCCCCTCCAGGTAATAGTCTGGGCGGCAGTCCCCTCCAGACAATATTCTAGACGGCATTCCCTTCCAGAATATTCCAATCTGCAGTCCTCTCCGATGCGTCATCTAGTCGGTAGTCCCCTCTAGATGACATGAGGTAGTTAGTCGGCAATCCCCTCTAACTACCTATGGTTAGTTGGCAGTCCCCTCTAACCATCACCTCCTCGTCCGGTCGGCAATCCCCTCCGATGTGTCACTGGTCAGCAGTCCCCTCCAGGTGGCATGAGATGACTAATCGATAGTCATCGTCTATTTTGAGATATGAGTAATTTAACGAGATGTTTGAAATATCATTATATATTTGAGGGTTTTGAGATTTTAAAGAGATTTTGAGATGTTCTACTTTACGTGATTGAGATTCTAGTAAGGATGATGATTAAGAGTATTTTCAAGATTTTTACTGCATGCTTGGTTTTTAAGAGGATAATTTTGGAAAGCACTAATCTTATAATTATTTTTCTTCGAGGTTGGTTATTTTTCGTCCACTCACTCTAACGGTTTTCAAATGCTTTTCCCCTAAGCCCTTCGGTTTCAAATGCCCAGTTTGCAGGCCAGATTAGCTTGAGATCGAGCGTGCATGAGGTTGAGGCATACCTGTCATAGCTTCCACATTATAAAAGTATCAGTCCTTTATCTTGTATTCTATTCTCTTGTGCACCTAGTGCATTAGATTGCTCTGATAACCCATGAGATTAATGTTTTTTTTTTAGTTCAGAATTGTTTTGTGAAATGGGAGATGTTGTGAATTTAGGGAGCAGGGTGGCTCCAGAAGAATATAGTTGGGTTGTTTGGAAGTATTTTGTCTTTCTGCATGTTTTGGGTAGCCCACTTTTAGAGGGAGTTTCGCCAAATTTTTGGTAGAATTTCTTCTAAGGTGGGCCCCACAGGGCCACTTCGGATTTCAAAGTGAAATTTGGGGCAGGACTTGTCACAACCGTCAAGAACTAGACTCGGCGTCCAAGTTCTTTAACTGGTGTTGCTTCGGCAGCTGCTGTTAAGGCTACGTAACAGAGGATTGGAGTTGAAGCAGTGCGTTTTGGGGGTTTGGAATCGGAACAGGAGGCGAATGAGAAGGCGGGTCAAAATTAGGTCTTTTGGATCTGGAAGATCTCAGAGGGATTTGAGTGTGTGGTGACCTGTAGTTGGTGGGCAGTGAGGGAGAGTGTGAGTTTTGAGATGAAGCTTCCATTTTCAGCTTTGGTTTTGCTGACCTCACTTCCTTGAGAAGTGCAGTGGCCTGAATCTTGGGCTCGACAGAGGACGGAGGAGGAAGATCGAGAAGTTGTTTGATCGATTTGGTTTTAGGTTTTGGATGAGTGAGCAGAAGAGAGAGGAAATACAGAGAAGAAAGAAAGAAAGAATTAAAAATTAGATTAAATTTTAATAAAATACAAAAATAGATTAAATTAGAAATGTCCATTTTGCCCTTCTTATAAGTTTAAAATCTAAAAAGTGGGCCCGGATGTCGGGTCCAACTCAGCATCTGATGTCACATTTCGAGCCAATTTTGAATTTTGGACGAAGGTGATGGAAATTGAAAGTGCAGGGATCATCATGATTAAAAAAAAAAGGTCAGGGGCCAAACTGATGTTTGCCCCAAAGTTTGATGAGGGGATAAACTGAATTTAGTCCTTTGATTAATTAAGCATCAATTAATCAAACAGACCTTCCTAGACATCACACGTACTTTGGGTGAGCCTACTTTGAAGAAAGGCTAAACCATTGGCATCTACTACAAAATATATGGCAATTGCCTCTTACATCTCTTGGAAAAATAAAAACTTAAACAGAATTAGCGATCTATTGATCCCAGCCAGATTTTTAGTCTTCAACCCTTCACTCTAGATCATCTTCTTGATCTTCTTGTTTCACATAGTGAACTTCTCTTGCTTCACAATATGCTTTGTAGGCGGTGACAAGTTCTTCACGAGCTCTACAAATGTGTGCCCAATGATCAGACACTCCACATCGAGAACATACATCTCTTTGCTCAAACTCCATTGATTGAGGCACTTTGAAAGCGTCATTTAGATGGCTCGTAGTGTTGGTGGCGCCACCAACATGGCCAGAGGCGTTGCCTCCCTCTCTCTTTCCACGTTGACCTATTCGGTTCCGTGTTTGCCTATTTTGGCAGTTACCTTCCCAAGTAGAGCGATTATATGGACCAGAACGTCCAAATGTATCCCTAAGATTAGGGTTTCGCTCTTGGCGCCCTCTCTTTGGGGCGTGACTATAATTGGATTCCGGAACATACTCTGTTCCTACGGATCTTGAATTATAGTTCTTCACAAGGATGTTATCATACTTTTCAGCGACATTCATAGCTTCAATGAGCTCATGAAACTTTGTGATCCGTCTTGCAGTAACATCGATTCGATAGTTCTTAGCAACCATGAATGCAGAGACGGGGAAGGTAGAGAGAGTCTTCTCAATCAACATCACATTTGTGATTTCTTTACCACAGAATTCCATTAAGGATTTAATGCAAAGTGCTTCCAAGTTGTAGTCAAGAACTGACTTGAAATCACAGAAGCGGAGGCTATGCCTTCTCACTTCTAGGTCAGGAAGCAGGGATTCACGGACGTTGCCAAATCTTTCTTCGAGTGAGACCCACAGCCTTCTGGGGTCTTCTTCATTAATACACTCGTACTGGAGTGAATCATCCATATCACGAGTCATTAGGATGATAGCTTTCGCCTTATTTGCCTCTAAGGTTGCTCTATTTGCTTCCAAAGCTTGAGCTTACTCAACAGTTATCACGTCCTGGCTAGGCTAGAGAATCGTATCCAGAATTCCATCGGCCTTGAGATGCTGGCAGACATCACGATCTATGATATCCATAGCCAGTTGTCCCAATGGAGCAAAGTCTAATTTGTTCAGGTTACTCATCCTGAAAGAGAACAAGAAATTAGGGTTAGTTTCGGAGCGAAAAATGCTACGACGAAAACAAATAAAATTTCTGAGCGTAGTTGCTTCCAAGAAATTAGGAATTTCGGAGCGTAGTCGCTTCCAAGAAATTCGATTCCAAGAGGGGTTGGATTAGATCAAAACAATGACGTAAGTGGTCGATCATAAATTCTCTACAAACTCTAAGTTTGGAGATCTCAACAAGCTCTAAGCTTGGAGCGAGCACGAACCCCTACAGTTCGTCTTAATTTGGTCTCCCCTATGATGAAGAAAGATGGGTAGAAGAAGGGAGGTTGCAAGTCCCTGAAAAAGAAGAGAAATTAAATTTAAAAACTCTAAAAAAAGGGAAAGTTTAGTAAAAACTACCTCGAAATAGGTAGCCGGAAAATTTGACCGGAAAAAGTGGTCTAAAAAAGTAGCCGAAAAATGGCCGGAAAAGTAGCTGGAAAGTGGTCGGAAAAGTCATTGACCATGGGTTGACCGGCGTTGATCTGGAGTTGACCGGAGGGCTGACGTGGCACTGATGCTGACATGGCAGTGGGTCCTACTGCTGACGTGTAGTGATGAAGTGGCAGTGGGTCCCTGTGCTGACGTGGCTGTGGGTCCTCCTGCTGATGTGGCAGTGGGCCTGCGTTAGTGGGCCTCTGCCTTGGGCTTGGTCTTGGGCTTCTTTTCCTTTCCCTTTTTTTTTTATCTTTCTTTTCTTCTCTTCTTCTTTTCTACCGGTTCAAGAAGCAGATGTTCAGGTGGCCGGTTCACCTATTTTTAGGCCGGTTTTTTGAACTTTTTCTTCCTGTTCCTGAAACTTCAGATCAGTGGGCTTCTGCTATCAAAATTTGGTGGAAATTGGAGGTCCAGAAGATGGTGAACCGGTGGAATATTTGCTGCGAGATGTATGGAGCTTCCGGTGGCCGGTTCGGTAGGTTTCCTGCCGGTTCTTGGGCTGCCGCCGCCGGTTCTGGATTCCTGGAATCGAGTTCTTCAATGTTTGAGGTGGAGGCAGAAAAGGCTTCAAGGCTTTGTATTTGGATTCAAGGTTTTTAGCTTCTTGAATCAGGGTTTGGCTATTTGTTTCAGGGTTAGGGCTTCGTGCTGATAACGTGTTGTAGAGAAACTGAAATTGAGAGGAAATCGCTGTGTATTCTCATTGATAATAGGGGCCTCTTTATATAGAGGATTACAATGTATAGAATCTCAATCATACAAGGAAAGTAATCGTACATTGAATAGGAATCTAGATCCTTCTAATTTAACCCAATTACCACTAGGTCAAGTAACCTAGAGTTTGGGCCAAACACAAATTAGGGTTTTACTTGAACAACTAGCTATATTTTTTTTCAACACTTTTTTTTTTCCTCTCCTTTTTCTTTTGAACTTCTTCTTCTTGTTTTTTTTTTTTTTTGAACTTTCTTTTCTAAACACCCCCCCCCCCCCCACTTATTCTTTTATAACCTCACATTTTTTACTTTTTTTTTGTTTTGAAGCACTCAAACATAAAGTCATTCTCTCGAATCGCTTCACCAACTCCCATGGAAGGGTAGGGTAGAAGTGTATAGGCTAGGCAGGAATTTGTGGTGCAAATGAACAAAAAGGCTAAAAATATAAATAGGCACAAAATGGCAATCTAGTGGTAAATATTTTTGGGCACATGCTTCATTGGCCATGGTGGTAAATAGTCCTAATGCCTCAATTTGAACTCATAATTCCATCACTTCTCATAGACACTTCATAAATCCCACGGCCTCTAGATAAAGGCTCTCGGCCTCTCACATCATCAACACCATGCTCACGAGTCCGTGGCTCATCATACAACTCACGGCTCCTCCTTGAATCATCAAGGGTGTCACGGCCTCTCCTAGGCTTATCATAGGAATCTCGACCCTTATGCTCATCGTACAATTCACGGCTCTTTGGCTTCTCAAATTCATCTCTTGGTCTTCTTCTTCGGTCATGAGAGTCCCAACTTGCACTTTGCTTCGATAAGTCCTCAATGATACCCTAAGCTTCCGTAGAATGCTTATTTTCTATGCTTCCAAGTACGGCATTGTCCACACTTCTTCTAGATTCCGGTAGCAAGCCTCTATGGAATGAATCAATAAGTAACCACTTATCTAGGCCATGGTAAGGGCATCCAAGGTCAATGTCCTTGATTCTCCCATGCCTCATGCAAGGTCTCTCCATCAAATTGAATAAACCTCAAGATATCATCTCTCATACATGTAGTCCGGTGGGGAGGAAAGAATGCATTCAAAAACTCTTCTTGAAGTTAACGCCATGATCGTATACTCACGGGAGGTAGTCTATGTAACCATTCTCTTGCCCGATCTTGAAGTGAAAAGGGAAAAAGACGCATCTTCAAGCTATCTGGTGTAAGTCCTCCCAATTGTAGTGTACCACATACTTCTTCAAACATCTTCACAGGAGTGTAAGGCGTCTCTTGACTAAAGCCATTGAACTTTGATAAAATTTGAACAGTAGAAGACTTGATCTCAAAGTTGACTCAACAAGGTGGCAAGACTGTACAAGATGGTTGGTTGACAACGGTAGGACAACTATAGGCTCTAATTGGTCTTTCATTATTCTCCGCGTCACCCATTGCTACCTCTTCAAATCGTGGACTTGGTGATCTCTCTTCTAAAATAGGTGAAGTAGACCTCGATGGTGCAAAAGAATTAGTCCTCGGATTTCTCACTCTTTTTCTTGGTCTACCTCTTCCTCTCTTATTAGGAAGTTCACTCATGCACCTTCAAAAGAAAACTATGAAAATGATTAGAAACTAGAAGTTAAGAAAAGCATAAGTAATTCAAACAAATAATTAAACTTCACTCATGCACCTTCAAAAGAAAACTATGAAAATGATTAGAAACTAGAAGTTAAGAAAAGCATAAGTAATTCAAACAAATAATTAAAATTTATTATTCACTTTTTTTCTTCTTTTCTATGACAATAAGAAAAACTCAACAAGTAACCAATAACATAAAAAAAAAAATCTGGAATTTTTTTAATTTTTTTTTTATGGAAATAGCAATTACCAAAATATATTTTCAATATTGAACACACCAACCAAAATAAAGAAAAAACTAGAAAAATATGCAAAGTGCCTAAAAATCCGAAAACCAAGGGAATAAGGTTTTTACACCCTATTCGCAGGCAACGGCGCCATTGATTCGGTGCATATACTAGCCCCTCACACGTAGTACAACATGGTCATCAAGTTTAGGGAAAATAAATTAAGCTCTAAGTATCATACCCAAGGGAATAGGGAACCCCACTTCGTTACGGACAACTAAGCACAAATACAAATTATCCTGGCAACAAGTATATGAAATTGTAATTTTTAATTGTGAAGATTTAAACTAAATTTGAGAACTGAAAATAGAAAATTTTTAAAAATGAAAAATGCAATGCTAAAGTAGTTTGCAAAAAATTTAAGACAAGAGAGTGTTGCGTGCTAGGGAGGTTCCTTCACCCAAATCTTATGTGTCGGAAGCTATCTAATGTAGATGTGTCGGGGACATCCTCGAGTATGAATGTGTATGCAATTTATGGTGATGTTGTTCCCTACTCCCAAGATTAGGAGGTCAAGTTTTAGTAAAGGGCAAAAGTAAGAGTATCGTACCCAAGGGATTGAGTAACTCTACCCTAAGCTAGATTACTGAGAAAATAAACCTAGAAAACACATGCAAAGTCTACCTTTTTACAAATTCACAACCTTAGCCCTTTGGAATCTAAAGATCATGAGGATGATATTTACAATTGTGGTAGTGAACGGTTTGGTTGATTTTAATTTGGATAAAGACAATTAAATTCATAAAATAAAATAAACAAATAAAAATGTAGAGACTAAATCAATGAGAAGAATAGAGACTTAGGCATCACACCTAACCTTACTCATGCACAAAATGTAACCCATACTTAATGTAATAACATGCTTTGATAAATTTCCCCTTAGTGCTTTGATGAAGCTACCAAGAAACCAACTAGTCATGCAATTTAACAATCTCTTCTGAAACAAAGCTAAATTACACAACCTTTATACCATTCAAATTTTCCGGATCCTAAATGGCATATGGTGCCGTGAGCCTAAATTCTTCCGGAACCTAAACTCATAACATCATGCTTTAATTTCAAGGTAAGAAATTCAAGCAACTTAGTTCTTCCCGTAGGAATAAGCTAAGCCACCACCTATTTTGCTATACATGCACGGAATCAAGAGTTTATCAAATTCATGTTTTCGATTCATTAATTTTCTAAAGCATGCTTCTAGGTGATAAATCTATAAACACACTTAGGATACATGAAAGTATAGTAGCCAAAAGATTCAAAACATGCATAAATGTCAAACGACATGGAAATTTACATTATTTGCGCATAAGTGCCCTAGCCTCAAATCCAACCACTCACAAGACATGTTATTACAAATACAAGCCATGAACATCAAATTAAAGAGAGGAGGAGAGAAAAAGAGAAGAACTACCCAACCTTCCACCTAGCTCTCAAAGATTTCAAATGATGAGAGAATTGCTTCAAGGTATTGGATTTTTGGTTTTACAACCCAAAGCATCATACACATCCACAAAACTCAAGAACAAAGAAGAACAAAGGCTTGGATGTGTGAAACCAAGTGTTGTGATTGATTTAGAGTGTGTAGTAACTTCAATTTTGGTGAAACCCAAGTGCCTACACACCTATTTCGCACACAAACTCAAAGAACTATGTACAAGGTATGAAAAACTAACCTAAAACTAGAGAAACGAGAGATTTTGATGCTCCAAAATGAGGGTGCCAAGGGGATGCACGGTTTTGGGAGAGAGGAAGGGCTATTTAAAGGCCAAGGCAATCCAAATCAAGGGTGGAGATCAAAATGAATGAAGGGCTAGATGTGATTGACAAATGTGAGCACAAATTATGGATCTAGTCTTTGACTCTATATAGAAATGACTTAGAAAGCCCATAGATATTTTGGTGGAGAATAAAAAGTAAGGGTAGAAGGTCATTGTGTAGGGGAACAAGGTAATTAATGGGAGACAAAGGTGTAAGGTGTAAGAATGGGACCACTTGTCATCTTTCAAATTTTGAATTTCAAAATAACCTATACCTAAAGTCTTCCCACCTAAACTCTCTAACCCTAATTAGCTCTTCCTTGTCCTCCACACATGTTCTCGGCAGGCCAAATTGGCCGGAAATGTCCCGAATCCGATGTTGACCACCATTGAACCATTTTTTGTCCGTTTGCGCACTTTCTTCTCCTTTCTTCCTTCAATTGAATCTCCACCGAGAGTTTGGAATTGGCCTCTGACTTTTTCATACCAAATGTTAATCCATGAGTGTAGATCATCCTAGTAAAATTTGATAGCTTAATTCGCCGTGATTTGGCCAGAACTGCTGCCAGAATCCGTATAGGTATGGTTTTGCAGTTTTCGTCTTTTAGTAAGAAACTTGGGCCGGTCTTTTGAAGGCCTTACACTCTGAACTAGCTCTTACACTCGTCATACAAAATGATCCCTAGGATGTCTAGAATAGATATGGAAATTTTCAACTCATTTGGAGTTCATTTGGTCAGTCTGCCACTCCTCCTTCCTTGCCTAGCTCGGTTTCTCCTAGCCGGAGTAGGAAAATCTGCTAAAGTTAAGTTTTTAGGGCATTTCCAAACTTTTCTATTTTTTCCTAGCATGATAAGGACAACATAATAAATATATATAAATAAACACAAAGGTTAAGCAAAATTGCAAGATTAGGGGAATAATTACAAGGTAATTATGGACCTAACAAGATGCAAAATTCTTGATTAGGCGGTAGTCGTATCCAAGGCTGTTCAAGGCTCAAGGACCATTTATTCTTAGTTACGGTATTAATGTGCCATTTCAAGGGTCACACAAACTCAATTATAGCGAGTTAGAGCCGGTTCAAGAGTCTCTAAGTCACTCTAATTGGCATAAAGTTCAAGAATTAGACCATTAAGTGATTCACTCTCGCAATCAAACGGCGAGTGAAATCACCATGCTTATAACCCCTACAATACCAAATTGAGGGTTCTAGCTTAGAAATTAGAGGAGATCAAGCCTCTAACTCCGTCCTAGACATGCTCAAAATACATATCCTAGAGTTGACTATGCTCATAGACATACATTTCAATCCAACAAAAATTGATAGAAGCTTCCAATAAAATAAATTGCATCAATCCATTAAAATAGGCATCATTTACATAAAATTTGAGCTAGGGCACACAACCCTAGCCCTCAACAAAAATTCTACTCACTACCCATGATCAAAACAACATCAATTTCGTATACATCAATTTAAGAGGGAAAAAGTGAAGAGAAGTGGAAAGTCACAAGAACAAGTCACAATTGCTATAGAGCAAAAATGACAAGTACTCTTGATTTATAACAACCTCCCACTTTTACCCAAGTCTAAATCTTGATAGAGATGAAGCCTTTGATGCTTAGAGTGGTTCCCCCTTTGAATCCTCCTCAAATATTGACAAAATTGATGAGATTTGGTATAGAGAAGTGATAGAGAAGAAGGCTAGGAGAGAGAATGAAAATTGTGGTAGTGGTCTTGTGGTGTTTTTGGTAGGAAAGGAAAAATGGAGAGAATGAAATTTTGGTGAGGTGGGGTGGTTCTTGGCAAGAAGGGAAAAAAAATAGAGAAAGAAGGAATTGTGGTAAGGTGGTTTGGTTCTTGCCGAGAAAGAAAGATGGGTTTGGAATTTATTTATTACTAGGCAAAAAGCCCGCGCGGTGCTGCGGGTATACTATTGATATCGGTGAATTTACATCGAAACTACGTTATAGATATATTACATACAGTAAAACTACATTATACAATGTTATACTTGTCCCATAAATCTGGTGCTTTTGCCAGATTCCAAATCCTACACATGTTAACCAAAAATTTGGTGGCTTTTCCAGATAGCAAATCTAGTGTTTTAGCTAGATTTCCAAAAATACACATGCTAACCAAGTAGTTGTTTATGTACATTATTCAAAAAATGGTTAGGCTTGGCCAAAACATGTGAAGGCTGGTAAGAATTTACATTAAGTCTTCATATGAGTCTTCAAGTGAATCTATAGAGATGTTGCCCCTGCAATAGAAGAAAGTAACATAAAAGTTGTATATCTTAAATTTTATGATTAGTGTAAATATTATAGGAGAAAGTAACTGTGCTCACGTTTTCAAAAACATAGTATTGATGGAGGTCCTCCAAACCAAATGAAGGATAAGAAATAACATGAATTATAGCTTGACAATGCCATCCTAAATTCTATTAATTTGGAAGAAGCCTGGAACTGACTTATTGCATGAACAGAAGCAAAAGCTTTACCTAAACCCCCAAGACTCACTCAACAAATGAAGACACACTTCAAGACCTCAGCAAAACAGTAAGGGACATGCACGTGACATCATCATCTAGATTTCAGACTATGTCTTGCTATATATTAGTATATTTGTATATCTTGACTGTTTTACTGTTTGACATGGTCTTTTTACTCCGGTGAATGTACCTATGAGAAGTTGTGCCTTCTCAATTAGGCCAAATGAAGAAAACAAAGAAACAACATACAAAATTTCATCACCTAGCAGCCACCAACTTAAATAATAGCAACTGCTCAGCTTGATCCTTTTAAACATATATAAATATCATCCTAGCAAGTTAAACCATACAAAACCATATACAACAGCGTGGAGCAGCTAGCATTACTATATTTCTAACCCTTATAAACCACCCACCACGGCTATGACTATGAGACTGATTCAATTACTGGTGCCAGTAATTGCTTTGGCCATCTCCAGAATAGCGCTGGCAAGTGATCCTGACATCATTTTCGATTACATACTCCCAGAAAATCACACCAGCAAAACTGTGTTTAAAGCAGTTAATAACATTTAATACAGTAATCATGTCATAATTTTGTTTTATAATTTTTTTTTAAAAAGGAAAAAAAAAAGAAAGAAAAAGAAATCAAATAACATTAAGAGAAACCCTTTTACCCCTGTTGATATATGAAATGACTTGAAAAGAAGAGCAAATGTTTGAAATCCTCCCTTTCCAAGTCTCATACCCTTCCCTGTTTTCTACAAAAGCAAAGGAAACTGATCAAAAATTGTTTCATTCACAGATTAGAAGAAAATAAGAAAACACTATACACTATTAGCAAAACCCAAAATCAAAATGAGATTTTGATAGAAAAAAAAAAATGAATGGAAAACCAAATACCCAAATACGTATTCTACCTCCTGCTCTTCAAGTTCTCATATGAAATTACCCATTAATAGCCCAACTTTACAAACCAAATCGAAATTACCAACTGAAGACCATGGATGGGTTTGACATTACCTTGAGGGAATTGTTTTCAATTATAGATCGAACAATCTCTTTTAGGCTATAATCTCTTCTATCTCTCTCAGAGCATCTGTTTCTGCTGAAACGAAGACATGCGATACATGAAGGAGTGGTTGTATCTCAGCAAAGCAACAGGTGGCCTATGCAATTCCTATAAACAAAGAAGGGCAAAAAGGTCCTGCCACTGTTCATTTCGTTTGTCGTCACTCCGTTTGCGCTTTAGTATAGTTATAACTTATAATAAGGGTTAATTCCTGTTTACCCAGAAAGCACATGTATTTTGCCCACTTGCACCAACAAGTTTGTATTGTGCCCATTTACACAAATCTGAGAGGAAAAGACCTATAGGGGTAGTCTTTTCTAAACTAGTGTCTAACATGTCCTATGATGACTTTTGGGTTTAACCTTTGCTTTTCTTTTAGAAAAACTGTACATACTTTGGAGAAAAACAAAACTAGCCTTCAACATGCCCAATTTTCACCTAACGGCTTCCTGCCTAACGGTTACTTTAACAGGCGGAATCACTGCTGCTTGATTCACTCTTAAGCTAAGTCCATTTTTTCTTAGGAAAAGAAAGTCTAAGCCTAAAATAGTACAGGACTAAGGCAGAAACTTTTATAAACATAAAATCAAACTAAAAATTTAAAACATAATTGACAAGGTGGATGAGCAATCTGAAATTATTTATTCAAACATAATTTACAGACTAAAATTCAGAGCCTCATTCTCTGGTAAACAGCTAAGAAGCTGTTTAGCTATCCATAAGAATGATTACAGTTACTTACTTGTAATGAAAGCACACTTCACTCTTTAGACAAGAAAGAGCACACTGCTACTATAGATTTCCTGTTTCTTGAGAGAATCTGATTCTTCTCAATTTTCTTATCTAGAGCTGATATGGAATTTTTCAAATAATCTTCGAATCTACAACTAATCTGCTGATTTTCGAATGCCTTCTAAGAGAAGCTAAAGCTCCTTATATAGGGAGCGGAACTCAAATTACAATTGAAAACAACAAAATGTACAGGACGACTCCGTGATCTCCTGCTTTCCTGAGTGCTCCTGCTGGTGGAGGTCGGACGGGGAAAAGCAGATTCCTTTAGGTGAAATGTTTTTCCCCTGCTTTTTCAAAAGCAAAAGTATATTTTTGGGAAGATTCCAAAAGTACTTTCAGTGCTTTCTACACCTGCTGCTTTATATGTTCTGGTCTGTTTCTGAATTGTGACTAAGGACAAACGAGTCGTTATCTGCCTAGGCCATACGAGCAGTTGTTGCATTGTCTTTGACATCTGTATCAACATACATCTTATAGTGGTTGTCTATTTCAAGCCTTTCAATCCACTGTAAGCATGCCAGTGTCGAATCTATCTCCTTTGTGAGAGATAGGAACATGTCACTGCTGACTACGTCGGGATGATCGTAAGCAGTGATGATAGATTTTTCTCCTGCTGCCAGGAAGGTATTGTTGATATCTTCAGAGATGATCTTTTTGATATATTCCAGAGCCATGGCTTTCATCCATGGGATGCTTGAATTTGGCTGGCCATTATAACCAACACAGGCAGGCTGAAGATATTTCCTTTGAATAATTCTCACATAATGATATGGAGAAATATACTCAACCTCACCGTTTGTCTTCTGGATCCATTCTGGAGGAGTGGATCTGAACTTCAGACGAAGTATGCAGTCATTTTTTCTAATATTTTTGACTGTGTTGACAATGATAGGGGGCAAGCCTTTGATATCATCATTTGTTTTAGTCCACAAATTATGGACAAAACCATTTTCAACAAGCCAGAGCTTGTGTTCCTGAGGATGTTCACTCTGAACATTAACTAAGTATCTCCCAACATATGGTCCTGCAATAATGAAGAGAGTTGGAGGAATACGGTCCTCAGAATTATGACTTCCTATCAGACTATGGAATTCATGCCAGTCTGATTCATTGAGTGCCATGATAGGGACCCTAGCACTTTCTGGATCTTCGAGGAAGTGAATTTTTTCTTTTCTAACAGCACTCTGCTGTGTATGAAGTTCTTCAAACTGTGGCCTAGCATTTTCATAGAGTTCTTCAGCTAGTGCAAAGAGAGCTGGGAGCATCAGACCACTGCTTCTTTCCTGAAAAGCAAATAGGAGATTATCCAGAATTGCTTTCTGGTGGTAAGCTAGTCTCCTGCCGGTTCTGAACACAGGAGCATCAAAGGTTCTTAATTCATAATTAAATAATTAAAAACATTTATTACTCCAGTTGGAGTAGGTTTGGTTTTTGGCAAAGCAACAGCCTTCAACGATCTTGATGAGCCTTTACCGTCTGCCGTTTGAGACGGGCTAGCCAATCCTTTACCCTGGGATTGATCAGTTGTGGCTAGTCCTTTAGGACTTAGCAGAAACCTTTTGAGGATTTTTTCTTTGGTTTCCATGGGATCCTCTTCAGGTTCATGTTCTTTCCCAGTTCTTCTGCTTCTGGGATTACGACCTTCGTCGTCATGTTTTTGGCTAAACATTGCCAATTCTCTGGTCAAGGCATCTGGAAGATAGTTCTTGTTTCCTGCAATTAATTCAACAACATAATCATATTGGTTAAGAAATAATTGCCAATTTGCTAATCTTCCTCTATCAGCAGATTTATCAAGTTTAAAATTTTTGAAATTCTTTACTCTAGCACAATCGGTGCAGACAGTAAAGGGTTTTCCAAGAAAAGCTGGAGAATTTAAAATTGTTTTCTTGACAGCCAAAATTTCTTTTTCCCCTGTGGGATAATTCAGTTCTGCAGGGCTGAACTTGCCGCTACAAAATTTACAGATATTTTCAACGTTAGTTCCAGGTGCTTTCGCTAGAACCACACCAGACCAATAGTTATCACTCGCATCTGTTTGGAAGGTAATCTCATCATTCTCTTCTAGTTGTTGAAGAGGAGGGAGGTTTTTGCAGAGATTTTTTATCTGCTTCACAATTTTTTCATCATCTTCTGTGAAGTTCCATTTTCTTTTGGAACTTGTCTTAGGAGATAAGATTGTTGTTAACCTTGAGATTTTGGGAATGAAATCTCTCCCATAATTTATGACTCCTAAGAATCTCTCTAGACTCTTGGCATCAGGAATTCTATCTGGGAATTTCCAGATCTTCTCAAGAATGTGAGGCTGGAGTTTTATCACTCCGTTTTTGATATTTATTCCTAGGAAATCAACTTCATCGAGGATAAAGAAGATTTTCTTTTCACCTAGGATAATTCCATGCTGAACTATCAGCTATACAACCTCGTGGAGGTGTTTCATGTGTTCTTCTCTATTTTTGGAGAAGACTAGGATGTCATCAATGTAGACGACGCAGAACTCCGCAACATGTTTGAAGATGCTGTCCATGTTTCTTTGGAAGATTGAGGGAGCTTGCTTTATACCAAAAGGCATTACTAACCATTCGTAATGTCCTTGTGGTGTTCCAAATGCAGTGAGAGGTACACTCTCAGGATGCATCTTGACTTGCCAGAAACCCGACTTTGCATCGAATTTCGAAAAGACTTTAGCTCCTCTGAGCTGGTTGATCAATACTCTTACTTGAGCAATTTGATAGCCGTCTTTGACAGTCTTTTTAGTGACATCTCTGTAGTCAATCACCATTCTAGCTTTTCCTCTTAGAGTTTCTGCATGATTTCTCACGTAGAATGCTGGAGCATGATGAAGGCTAGTGGATGGTTGAATTAATCTCTTGTTCAGGAGATCTTCAATATCTTTTCTGAATTCCTTTTGATCTTCCTCTTTGTACTGAGGAATAGCTTTGACATGACAGATAGCATTCATGTCATGCAATCTCAATTCACAGACCACTGGGTCTTTTTCCCAAAACTTCTGAGGATCTACATCGATATTCTGTTCTAGTTTCTTGATTTTCTAGAGAGTGGGAATTTTCTGAGACTCAAGCTATTCTAAAAGTGCTTGAGGTTATGCTCATGGATGAAATAGCTTCTTCTTCTTCACTAGTTTCTTTTTCTTCTTCAGAAGAAGATTCTTCAACAAGTAATTCTTCTTGTTGTTTGATTTGGAGTATGGGTTCAAAATTAGGTTTGGAGGGGGTAAGATCACCACTATTCTGTTGCGATCTCTGATACTGAGTAGTAAAACCAGGACCAACGACACTTTTTGCTTGTGTAAGTCGGTCTGCCGAGAACACCCGTTCTCTTTTTCTGAAGCCTATTGCTTCTTCATCCTGGATAAATCTCTGTTTGAGAATAAAATCATTTCCCAACAAGAAATCTGATCCTTGGCCTTCAGATTGCCAAACATTATGGATGATAAATGTTCCTCCACCAATGGTGATATGAACATTTTTTGCTACTTTATTCATTGTAAGATGGCTTCCATCAAATGTAACACCAGTAGCTGTTCTTTTCTTATCTTCTTTCCAGAGTTCTTCTGGAATTGCAAATCTCTTTGCAACTGTGAATCCTGATCCATTGTCTACAAATGCATGTAGATGATATTTTTTATGATCAGGGAATTTGAGTCCCATCTCTATGTAGTTGCTGTATCTACTAGTAGAGACGACTTTCGATTGTAGAAGCTCATTTTTTTGAGCTTGTCCCTGAGGTATGAATGGTTTGCATTCTTCTGGAACATTTTATGGTGGTTCAACCAGTTCAAAATCTATATTTTCATCGATTTTTTCTTCATCGATGATTTCTTCCTTTATTTTGGAGGAAGATGGTTCCATAATTTCTTGGAACAAGGCTTCTACCTTTTTCTCTTTTTGTTCAGAGAAATATTCTTCATATTCTTGTTCTACCAATTGGCTGACAAGGCCATTCTTGGTTTTTCTTCTTCCTTCAGCTATGAAGCATTCTTTGTGATAAGTCTTTTTTGACTCTTCACAAAACATAGGGAGACCATTCTTTTCATGACATAGGCAGTAGTCACAAACGAATGTACCAGGGTTCACCTGATAAGAAGACATTAGAGACTCTGTCTGACAGGACCCGCCCCAGATTTCACCCTGAAATCTGAAGTGGCCCTGCGGGGTCCACCTTAGAAGAAATTCTTCCAAAAATTTGGCAGAACTTCCCCTAAAATGAACTACCCAAAACCTGTAGAAAGAAAATTTACACTTCTAAATCAACCCATCCTTATCCTCCTGGAGCCACCTGCTCCCCAAATCACAACTCCAATTTCACAAATAACAGTCTCAACCCACATTACAAGATTAATTTCACAAGTTATCAGAGCAATACTATTCCATTAGGTAACAAAGAACACATAAATAAAATGAGTACGCGGAAGCAATGCTGTTGGCTATGCCTCGACTCCATGTATGCCCGACCTCATCTAATTTCGCCTGCAAACTGGGCATTTGAAAACCGAATGGCCCATGGGAAAGTACGTAAAAACGTTAGCGTGAGTGGACAAAAATAAACAAATTAAAAAGAATAAGATTTCATACTTTCCCACGTTTATTTCTTTGAAAAAAAACCCGATGCATGCAGCAATAAGAAGACTCATTCAGCTTTAAAACCAAGAATTTCAAAACGATACACCAACTAGCCTCGCTAGTCACAACATTCGAAAATTATAATGAAAAACGGAAATCTCGTTTCTCAAGAAAAGAAATAAGACCAGCCCCGCTGGCTACAGTGAAAATCGGACTAGACCCCGCTAGCCCAGCGATAATACAATGAGTATGGGAAGATGATAGCCATACAAGTGAGCCTCCCAGGCTCGAGTGATAGCCTCCCAGGCTAAAGTACTCCCATTACTCCTGTAATATACCCTTACGCCACTAAGTGTAGCGATAGGATACTGGGCTTCAGAATTACTGTCACAGAGACAGTAACCAGTGCCACAAAGGCGGAGGGCTTCGGTGATCCCAACATCTCGCCACAAAGGCGGAAGATCAATGCTAGCAATGACAATAGTCACCCAAAGTATGGCAAAAGAAAATCCGAAAACCACATAAATCCATAAAGCTTCCCCCAACTCTCGCAAATGAATTTCCAACGACGTGTCCCACACGCCAAGATAATCTCAAGTGCAAAGATAAATAGGAGAGAATAATAATAAAACAGTCTCCATAAATCGAAACAAAATCAATTCCAAGATCATCATCAAGGCATTCCCAATGCCAAAATCGAAAGTCGATAAATAAATAAATATGAAGACTAACTCCATCGAAATCTCATTTCGAAAATCTCTTAAAAATCTCAAATCGACGAATATAAATATAATATGTAATTCCGGAAATCACCTCGGAAATATATTCGTCGAAAAATCAACATGAATTATTAATTCGAATCCGCGCATAACAAATTAATATGCGCAAATCATAACCAAGATAAATCGTAATCAATCTCTGAAAATCATTATTGGAAGCAAATCCAAATCCGAGCATAATAAATTCATATCCAAAACTCATGAAAAATCAATGTCAAATTATAATCCAAGACAAAACATCATGCTCGATAAATAAAACGATAATTAAATAAACCAATAATTTCAAAATAAATGCATGCATCATTTACTTAAAAACAAAAGTCCACTCACAGTACTATTCCAACGATCACGCATTCGAGTTCCGTCATCGAGCAATAGCTCGGTACGTCATCCTGTACACTATTTTATTCCGTGAATAATTATTCAACAATTTAATACGATTGCTAAAATCAATTCCTCACAATTACATCTCCCATTCTCCTCGGATTCAGCCCAAATTATACCACTAATACCAATTCGTTAATTTAAAGGTTACAAGGCAGAACCGAGAGATATCCGACGGTCGGATTCTCGTAATTCGATAATTGAAACCCTAAACTTCAAAAATTCATAATTAATTCCAAGTTTCCCAAAAAATTACCAAACTTCACATACAAGCTCTACACAAATTATAGGATTTAATGGGCTAAAAACCGAAATTAAAACACTGCCCTACACGCCTCCACGCGCCACCAACAGTGGCAGCGTGTGGGCCCCATGCGCCACCGGCAACCACCTCCGATGGCCACCAAAATTTGGCAGTACCATCTACTCAACAAACCCAACCTCTTTCTCAACTACAACAAGTTCCAATTTTACCTGGAAGAGCTCCAATTTGGCCGATGAAAATTTTCCAGAAATTCCAAGAACCCTAGAAATTGAAATTGTTTATTCGACCTCTACACTGCAAATTGAAATGAAAGACCTTAGGGGAAATGATCTATGTCAAAAACCGAACCTTCGACGCCAATTTGGTGGCCGGAGACTGCCAGAATCGAAAAATATCGGCGTTGACTCAAAACTGCTACAGTGACTGTCCTCTTCTTCTCGTTGCTTCACCTTCCACAGTTCATATCAAGCTACGAAACGAACCCAGAAATGAAGAGAAGGAAGAGAGCTTTCCAACGACATCTTATACGTCAAAATCCGTCGCCGGATGGAGGAGTTATGGCCGGAAGAAGGTGAAGAGGTCGGAGAGGAAGAGAGAATCGGGGAGAGAGAAGGGAGAGGGCTCGGTAAGTTTCCGAAAATGGAAACTTACCACAGTAACTCGGCTATTTATAGAAAATTACTTTGAACAGTAACTTTAGTATTTTGGCCATAACTTTCGCATATGAACTCCGATTTTTACGTACCACATATGCACGCGCTCGGTTTAACGTCCTCTACAACTTTCATGAAGAACATTTTCTCAAATTTTGACCCAAACAAAAAGTCATATTTTAGGGCCACTAAAAGTATCGAAACGACGGTAAAAGTGAAAGTAGTTGTCGTTTACCGTCCAAATGACTAGTAAACGGGTAAGTGAAGATACAGGATGTTACACTGTCTTACTTTCTTCCCAGTTTTTGATTTTTAGAACATTCTTCTGTCTTGACTCGAAGTACTCTACTTCAGAATCTGACTCAGATTCAGATGAATCTTCTTCTTCAGACCAGGCAGAATAAACTGACCTGTCGTCTTCTTCATCATCAGAATAGGCTATTTCGTAGCCTTTCATGTTTGCTAATTCTACTATAAGCTCTTATTCTTCAAAGAGAGCCTTAGTAGATCTTTTACCCTTTTCCGGGCATTCATTGGCATAGTGCCCTTCAGCTTTGCATAACCAACATCTACAAGCTTTTTTGCTTGGTTGTTTATGCTGATGAGTATTCTTCTTTTTCTTGAAGAATTTCTTTTTAGGATTTTCATCCTGTTGTTTGTAATTTGAACTCTTCTTGAATTTCCAATCTTTTTTCTGATTACTCTTTTTGAATTTTCTAGAGTAATATTTTTCTTTCTTCTTTCTGTGGAACTTGGATTCATGACATCCCCAGTTGGTTGGCATATCCAGTATTCCATAACAGAAATTCTCAACTCCTTTGAGTTGTTTCTTGGCCATCTTAGCTCTAAGATTGGCTTTGCATTGTTCTTTCAGTAATTGCCGGATTCTGTCGGCAATTTCTCCAACTGAAAATCGTTCAATTGGTTTTTCGGCTATGCTTTCTCGCACAGCTGTTCTCCATGGTTCAGGGAGTTTTCTGTGCAACAGGTTGACTAGATCAAAATTTTCTAGTTCACCAATTGTACAGTAATATTCTTGAAATTCATTCAAGTATTCTTCAAAATAACTCATGTCACAGATTTTGAGAGCATAGATATTTGATTTTGCCGTTTCTTTGGCTTTTTCACTCAGATTTGAGAGATCTCCACAGAACTGATCGTATAGGGGTACTGCAAAATCATACGGAGATTTCGAATTTTTTATTTCTTCAAGCCAGTCTTTTCCTCTAGCAGTCTCTTTGAAAGAGAAATAATACTTTTTTGCTACTCCGGTGAGAGTAGTTTCATAGTACACCTGAAGATCTGGTGCTTCAAATTTTCCAAGGGTTAGAGCAGAAGCCATCATCAGGCTATCAACCCATTGGTCAAGAGTTTTTCTCTTGTCTAGAGCTTTGTCTAGATTTAACCAGATTCCATGAGTGGAAATTGGTATTCTTGGTATATTGTCCTCTAGGACAAATCTCTGAGAATTTCTTTCTCCATTTTTGCCCGTAGGGGCTTTCTGAAAATGAAGTTTTACTTTTCCTTTTTCTCTGGTAATGGAAGTTTTGGAGCTCTCTGCTTCTTCCATTTCAATATCTTGATAGGGAAGGAGTTTTCTTTCCTTTCCTGGTTTGAAAATTTTCATTTCTTCGATTAGTTTTTCTAATCGTTCAGGATCTTCGCATAATTCTGCTTCTTCATAAAGATCATAGAGATTTTTTGCTCTAAGCATATTTACTGGTCTGTTTAGATCAGCTTCTAAATTTTCTTCAATGATGGCCTCTAATGGTTCTTCAGAGTATTTAGTACCACTAACACTAGCTTCTCTAGTGCTGTAACTTCTTCTAAGAAGATTGTTGTTTATCCTGATATTTTCAGGACAGACGTCACTTTTTCTGTGATCGTCGAATTTTAGACTGATATCTCCAGTCTTTTTGCTTTCATAAATTGTCGCTTTGGCATTTTCTGCTGGTTTTTTCAAACCAGATAATTTCCATTCAATAGGAAAAGTTACTTCATTCCAAGTAACCATGTGAATCTGTTGTGAATGGTTCTTCTGACTGGTGAGGAATCGGGTAGTAAGACCAGGGATGTTAGATATCCTTGTCTTTGGCTCTACTGTGGTACTCATCAATTTATAGTATATTTTGTATACTATAGCCAATTCTTGCATATCTTTTTTCATGGATATGTCATCTGTCTTCACTCTCAGTCTTAGACAGTGAGCTGCATCTTTCAAGCTGGTAGAGAAATTTGGGAAGCAGTTGAAATAAGCCACTTGATTGCATAAAGATGCTTCAAGGGTTCCCAAAAGACTAGCTTGAAAATCTGTTAGTCTATTGTCTTGTAAGACACATAGAACTGAACAGTTTATGTCTTCTCGAGCTAAGAGTTTTATGCCTACTTGGACTGCTCCAATATGCATAAACTGATAATTTTTTGTTCTTGCTCTGGCAACTTCTTCAGGAGTGATCATCAGAAGATCTGTCTCTCCTGTTGCTGAGGGGGTTGTGAATTCCAATAATTTGAAGTGGTGGCTGTCCAGCACATCAAACTTTCCCCTTTTGTAGATTTGTTTGAAATCTAACTTTGGAATTGAGCCGTTTTTTACCTCTTGTTCGATTTCGTTGAATTCGAATTCTTCAGCATTGAGGAGTTGTACTCCTTTCTTTTTCCCGAAGATGCTTATCATTTTAACATCTCTTTTTTCTTTCGGGTCTTCATACCGAATACTAGTTTGACTAGTAGATGGTCCAAGAAAAATCATGTGTGGAACAGGATTCTTCTCAGGTTTTTCTAATGGTTTAAATCCATTAGTTTTCTTTGATTTTACTGTAGGCACTTTCTTGTCCTTCAGTATATTTTTCATAGAATCCAGCGTTTTTTGCTGTTCATTGATTTTTCTACTAACACTTGTTAGTTTTTCTTCTTCCGTTTTTGGAAGTTCCTTGATATAATCCAGTTTGTTTTCCAATTTTTCTAATTGGTGAATTATAACAGGTAATTTTTCTAGATGATCTTGACATCTAGATAATTCTTTCAGGAGGGTCTGATGTTTCTCATCAGAAGATTTCAGTAGAGAAATCAACTTCTCTAATATTAAATCTAACATTGTCCCCATTTAGGAGGGGTTCTCATTTTGAGCTATTTTACAAGCTCTGATACCAGTGATTTGCAGATCTAACCAATGCTGAAATAATCAAGAGGTTTTTGTTCCTCTTCAAGTATATATAAGAGATTGTCAATATCTTCTTCTATTTTATAGATCCTAGTTTGGAGTCTATAAATAATATCCCAGTAGTTGGGAGTTTCTCTGTTAAGACCTTCTCTATAGTCTTTTAGTTTTTTCAATTTTTCTCTTTCTTTCTTCAATTCTTTGCTAGTGCTCTTACAAATAGCAACTAATTCAAGTCTGTCAACGATAGAAATTATGAATAGTAAAGTTTAACTGTTCACCGTCGAATAGAGGATGTAATTTAGCTGCAATTATATCTAGACAAATAAATTCAAGATGAGCCCACCACGTTTCATCACAAGAAAATAAAAGGAAACAAAAGAATTGTAAAAGCAAGAGAGATGGGTATTAATGGGATAAACATTTAAGTGAAAAGAATATTTGGGAGAAAAAGTGGAAAGTTTTGTGTGAGTGGGAATAAAAATAAGTTGGTGTGGTGTATGGGAAGTAGAATGCTAGATTTGGGGTGTATGAGAATTTTCCCTTATAATAATGGGTGAGTGTGTCTCGGTGAAGAGGAAGAGAATGGAATTAAGGTTGAGGGCTTGGTCTGGTGTGGTGTGTGTAAAGAAGGAATTGTGGTAAGGTGGTTTGGTTCTTGGCTTCTTGCCGAGAAAGAAAGATGGGTTTGGAATTTATTTATTATAGGTGAGTGTGTCTCGGTGAAGAGGAAGAGAAAATGGAATTAAGGTTGAGGGCTTGGTCTGGTGTGGTGTGTGTAAAGAGGATGAAGGATAATAGGACAATTCTTGGCTACGCCGGGCGTAGCGTACGCCGAATACAGCCGTTAACGGAGGGGCAATATAGTCATTTAGAATCTCACAAACGACAAGCTGGAGGCAGTGGGTAAAAGAACCCTTTACTGCCGGCTCCATTCGTCTCAACGGAGGGGCGAATTGGTCATTTAGTACTCCATTGCAGCGCCTTCTTCTCAACTTCAATCGTACCGTTGCCGAACTGTTGAAGGGATCCGCACTGAAATTGAAGAGGAAGGGCAGAAGGGCAACGACACAAACCCTTTGAATTTCAAACAGATGGTGCAGATCAATCAAACAAACAACAGAGAGGGTGCAAAACCAGTCACAGTAAAGAAATCTGACCAGAATAGATTGGCCAAATCTGATCTTGTGTTTGGCACTTTGGCAGAAGATTGGATAGGAGACGGAGGTTTGGAGGTTGAAGGTTGAGACTCGAGGACGACTCCTCTGAAACTCTTGAAGCTCAGATTCTCTGAAGACGATGATGGTGGTTGATTGGCTATCTGTTTCTCAAGAGAAATCTGAGAAACAAGGTTAAATGGTAAACTTAAGACAACAATTGCGTGTCTGCAACATTGGTGCGTAGGTTGAGGTAGAGGGCATTATGGGTGGCAACCCGGAGTCGAGCCACGTCATCCCCTTCTTTTGATATTTTTTTTTTTTGAATTTTTTTTGTTCTAATTCAAAATAAACTGAATTTTAAGTTAAAATTTCTTGGTTATTGTTCTTGATTGGATGACATTTCTAAAATAAAATGAATTGAAAATAAAAAAATTCAAAAAAAATAATAAATTATAGTTGAATACTTGATTAAATTTTAGGGATAATGACCACTTACCCATAGAATACCAAATACAACCCCATACACTCCACCAACTTATTTTCAACCCCACTCACACAAGAGTTTTCTCTTTTTCTCCCAACTATTCATTTCACTTAATGTTTATCCCATTAATACCCCTCTTTCTTGCTTTTACTATTCTTTTCTCTTTCTATTTTCTTTTGATGAAACGTGGTGGGCCCATCCTGAATTATTTGTCTAGATATAATTGCAGCTGAATTGCATCCTCTACTCGACGGTAAACAGTAGACCTTACTATTCATAATTTCGATCGTTGATAGACTTGAATTAGTTGCTATTTGTAAAAATACTAGCAAAGAGTTGAACAAAGAAAGAGAAAAATTGAAAAAACTGAAAGACTATAGAGATAGTCTCAACAAAGAAACTCCCAACTACTGGGATATCATTTATAGACTCCAAACTAGGATCTATAAATTAGAAGAAGATATTGACAATCTTTTATATGTTCTAGAAATAGAACAAAAACCACTTGATTATTTGAGCATTGGTTAGATCCGCACATCGCTGGTATCAGAGCTTGTAAAATAGCTCAAAGGAGAACCCCTCCTTAATGGGGACAATGTCAGAATTGTTATTAGAGAAAATAAATTCTCTACTGAAATCTTCTGATGAGAAATATCAGAAGCTGTTACTAGAAGTATCTAGATGTCAATCGCATCTAGAAAAACTACCTACTATAATCCACCAATTGGAAAGATTGGAAAACAAACTGGATTATATCAAGGAACTTCCAAAAACGGAAGAAGAAAAGCTGACAGTCGTCAGTAGAAAAATCAATGAACAGCAAAAAACGCTGGATTCTATGAAAAATATACTGAAGGACAAGAAAGTGCCTACAGTAAAAAAGAAAACTAATGGATTCAAACCATTAGAAAAACCAGACACAAATCGTGTTCCAAACATGATTTTTCTGGAACCATCTACTAGTCAGACTAGTATCCGGTATGAAAACCCGGAAAAAAGAGAAATGAAGATGTTAAGCATCTTTGGGAAAAAGAAAGGAGTTCAACTCCTAAATTCTGAAGAATTTGAATATAATGAAATCGAGCACGAGGTAAAAAAACGCCTCAATTCCAAAGCTAGATTTCAAACAGATCTATAAAAGGGGAGCATTTGACTTGATGGATAGCCATCATTTCAAAGTACTTGAATTCACAACCCCCTCAACAACAGGAGAGACAGATCTCTTGATGATTACCCCTGCTGAAGTTGCCAGAGCGCAAGCAAAGAAGTATCAATTTATGCACATTGGAGCAGTCCAAGTTGGCATAAAGCTTTTGGCAAGAGAAGGCATCAACTGTTCAGTCCTATGTGTCCTGCAAGATAATAGACTGACAGACTTCCAAGCTAGTCTGTTGGGAACTCTAGAAGCATCACTCTGCAATCAAGTAGCATATTTCAATTGCTTCCCCAACTTTACCACCAGCTTGAAAGATGCAGCCCACTGTCTCCGACTGAGAGTCAAGACAGATGGCATATCAATGAAAGATGATATGCAAGAACTGGCGATAGTATACCGAGTATACTATAAACTGATGAGCACCACAGTAGAGCCGAAGACACGGATCTCCAACATCCCTGGTCTCACTACTGGATTCCTCACCAGCCAGAAGAACCATTCACAACAGATTCACAAGGTTGCTTGGAATGAAGTGACTTTTCCTCTTGAATGGAAATTGTCCGGTCCAAAAAAGCTACCGGAAAGAGCAAAAGCAAAAATCTACGAGAGTAGAAGAACTGGAGAAATCAGCCTCAACTTCGACAATCACAGGAAAAGTGATGTCTGTCCTGAGAACCTCAGGATAAACAGCAGTCTTCTGAGAAGAAGATACAGCACTAGAGAAGCTAGTGTCAGTGGTACAAAACCCACTATTGAAGAGCCAATATCAGAAGAAGATCTGGAAGCTGATCTAAACCGACCAGTCCATATGCTCAGCGCTGAGAGGCTCTATGATCTTTATGAAGAAGCTGAGAATTATGAAAATCCTGAACGATTAGAAAAACTAATCGGAGAAATGAAATAATTCAAATTCAGAAAGACAAGAAAAGTCTTTCCTTATCAAGATATTGAAATGGAAGATGGAGAGAGCTCCAGAACTTTCATAAAAAGAGAAACAAGGGAAACAAAACTCCCATTTCAGAAAGCCCCCACGGGTAAAAAAGGAGAAAGAAATTCTCAAAGATTCGTCCCCGAGGACAATCTGCCAAGAGTTCCGATCACTAACTATGGCATCTGGTTGAATCTAGACAAAAGTCTAGATAAAAGAAAAACCATTGACCAATGGGTAGATAGCCTAATGATGGCTTCTGCACTTACCCTTGGCAAATTTGAAGCACCAGATTTGCAGGTGTACTATGAAACTACTCTTACTGGAGTGGCAAAAAAGTACTACCTATCCTTCAAAGAAACTGCCAGAGGAAGAGACTGGCTTGAAGAAATCAAAAATTCAAAGTCTCCGTATGATTTTGCAGTACCCCTGTAAGATCAATTCTATGGAGATCTCTCAAATCTGAGTGAGAAAGCTAAAGAAACAGCAAAATCGAATATCTATGCTCTCAAAATTTGTGACATGAGATATTTCGAAGAATACCTGAATGAGTTTCAGGAATACTACTGTACAATTGGTGAACTAGAGAATACTGATCTAGTTAATCTGTTGCACAGAAAGCTCCCTGAACCATGGAGAACAGCTGTGAGAGAAAGCATAGCTGAGAAACCAATTGAAAGATTTTCAGTTGGAGGAATTGCCGACAGAATCCGGCAATTACTGAAGGAGCAATGCAAAGCCAATCTTAGAGCTAAGATGGCCAAGAAGCAACTCAAAGGAGTTGAAAATTTCTGTTACGGAATACTAGATATGCCCACAAACTGGGGATGCCATGACTCCAAATTCCACAGAAAGAAGAAAAAATATTACTCTAAAAAATTCAAAAAGAGTAATCAGAAGAAGAATTGGAAATTCAAGAGAAGTTCCAATTACAAGAAGCAACAGGATGAAGATCCAAACAAGAAATTCTTCAAGAAAAAGAAGAATACTCATCAGCATAAACAACCTAACAAGAAAGCTTGCAGATGTTGGTTGTGTAAAGCTGAAGGGCACTATGCCAATGAATGCCCGGAAAAGGGTAAAAGATCTACTAAAGCTCTTTTTGAAAAATTTGAGCAAATAGTAGAAGTAGCAAACATGAAAGGCTACGAAATAGCCTATTCTGATGATGAAGATGACGACAGGTCAGTCTACTCTACCTGGTCCGAAGAAGAAGAAACTTCATCAGAAGAGTCTGAGATCGATTCTGAAGTAGAGTACTTCGAATCCAGACAAATGAATGTTTTGAAAATCAAAAACTGGGAAGAAAGCAAGACAGAATCCTTCATGTCTTCTTATCAGGTGAACCCTGGTACATTCGTTTGTGACTACTGCTTTTGTCACGAAAAGAATGGTCTCCCTATGTTCTGTGAAGAGTCTAAGAAGACCTATCACAAAGAATGCTTCATAGCTGAAGTAAGAAGAAAAACCAAGAATGGCCTTGTCAACCAATTGGTTGAACAAGAATATGAAGAGTATTTCACTGAGAAAAAGGCGAAAGAGGTAGAAACTCTGTTCCAGGAAACCATGGAACCATCTTCCTCGAAAAAGGAAGAAATCATCGGTGAAGAACAGATCGATGAAGATATTGAACTGGTTGAAATACCAGAAAATGTTGAACTGGTGAAACCACCAGAAACTGTTCATCTCTTAGAACGACAAGCGGATACTGACACATGGGATCTACTTGGTCAACCATCGGGCAAGTTTGATTATAAAGTCAGATATGATCCTCCATCGTGGTTCAGTGATCCAAACAGCAAAGAAATAATTCCTACAGACTGGGATGATGATAAATCACCCACTCAGGAAAATGTTCCAGAAGAATGTAAACCATTCATTCCAAAGGAACAGGCTCAAGAAAATGAGCTTCATCAGTCGAAAGTCGTCTCTACAAGTAGATACAGCAACTACATAGAGATTGGACTAAAATTCCCAGATCACAAAAAATATCATCTACATACTTTTGTAGATAATGGATCGGGATTTACTGTTGCAAAGAGATTTGCAATTCCAGATGAACTCTGGAAAGAAGATAAGAAAAAATCAGCTACTGGTGTTACATTCGATGGGAGCCATCTTACCATGAAAAAAGTAGCAAAAAATGTTCATATCACTATTGGTGGAGGAACATTTACCATCCAGAATGTTTGGCAATCTGAAGGCCAAGGATCTGATTTCTTGTTGGGAAATGATTTTATTCTCCAACAACGATTCATTCAGGATGAAGAAGCGATAGGCTTCAGAAAAGGGGAACGAGTGTTCTGGGCAGACCGCCTCACCCAAGCCAAAACTATAGTCGGTCCAGGTTTTACTACTCAGTATCAGAGATCGCAACAGAATAGTGGTGATCTTACCCCCTACAAACCCAAATTTGAGCCCATACTCCAAATCAAACAACAAGGAGAATTGCTTATTGAAGAATCTTCAGAAGAAGAAGAAGCTAGTGAAGATGAAGAAGCTAGTTTCATCCATGAGCACAACCTCAATCACTTTCAGAACAAGCTTGAGTTTCAGCAAATTCCCACTCTTGAGAAAATCAAGAAACTACTAGAGCAAAATGTGGATACAAATCCTCAGAAGTTTTGGGAAAAAGACCCAGTGGTCTGTGAATTAAGATTGCATGACATGAACGCTATCTGCCATGTCAAAGCCATTCCTCAGTATAAGGAAGATAAAAAAGAATTCAGAAAAGATATTGAAGATCTCCTGAACAAGAGATTAATTCAACCGTCCACTAGCCCTCATCATGCTCCAGCATTCTACGTGAGAAATCATGCAGAGAATCTAGGAGGAAAAGCTAGAATGGTGATTGACTACAGAGATGTCAACAAGAAGACTGTCAAAGACGGATATCAGATAGCTCAAGTAAGAGTACTGATCAACCAGCTTAGAGGAGTCTTTTCGAAATTCGATGCAAAATCGGGTTTCTGGCAGGTCAAGATGCATCCTGAGAGTATACCTCTCACTGCATTTGGAACACCACAAGGTCATTACGAGTGGCTGGTAATGCCTTTTGGTCTGAAGCAAGCTCCCTCAATCTTCCAAAGAAAGATGGACAACATCTTCAAGCATGTGGCGGAGTTCTGCGTCGTCTATATAGATGACATCCTGGTCTTCTCCAAAAACAGAGAAGAACACATGAAACACCTCCATGAGGTAGTAAAGCTGATAGTCCAGCATGGAATTATCCTAGGAGAGAAGAAAATCTTCTTTATCCTCGATGAAGTTGATTTCCTAGGAATAAACATCAAGAATGGAAACATAAAACTCCAACCTCATATCCTTGAGAAAATCTGGAAGTTTCCAGACAGAAGTCCTGATGCTAAGAGTCTAGAGAGATTCCTTGGTGTCATAAATTATGGGAGAGATTTCATTCCCAAAATCTCAGGGTTAACAGCAATGTTATCTCCTAAGACAAGTTCCAAAAGAAAATGGAACTTCACAGAAGATTATGAAAAAATAGTGAAGCAGATAAAAAATCTCTGCAAAAACCTCCCTCCTCTTCAACAACCAGAAGAGAATGATGAAATTATCCTCCAGACCGATGAGAGTGATAATTATTGGTCCGGTGTAGTCCTGGCAAAAACGCCTGGAACTAACATCGAAAAGATTTGCAAATTTTGTAGCGGCAAGTTCAGCCCTGCAGAACTGAATTATCCCACAGGGGAAAAAGAAATTTTGGCTGTCAAGAAAACGATTTTAAATTCTCCATCTTTTCTTGGAAAACCCTTTACTGTCCTCACCGATTGTGCCAGAGTAAAGAATTTCAAAAATTTTAAACTTGATAAAGCTGCTGATAGAGGAAGATTAGCAAACTGGCAATTATTTTTTAACCAATATGATTATCATGTTGAATTAATTGCAGGAAAAAAGAATTATCTTCCAGACGCATTGACCAGGGAAATGGCGATGTTCAGCCAAAGTGAAGACGACGAAGGTCGTAATCCCAGAAACAAAAGAACTGGGAAAGAACATGAACCTCAAGAAGATCCTATGGAAACCAAAGAAAAGGTTCTTAAAAGATTTCTGCTAAGTCCTAAAGGACTAGCCTCAACTGATCAATCCCAGGGTAAAGGATTGGCTAGCCCGTCTCAAACGGCAGACGGTAAAGCCTCATCAAGACCGTTGATGGCTGCTGCTTTGCCAAAAAGCAGACCAACTCCAATTGGAGTTATAAATGTTTTTAATTATGAATTAAGAACTTTTGATACTCCTGTGTTCAGAACTGGCAGGAGACTAGCTTATCACCAGAAGGCAATCCTGGATAATCTCTTATTTGCCTTTCAAGAAAGAAGCAGTGGTCTGATGTTCCCAGCTCTTTTTGCTTTAGCTGAAGAACTCTACGAGAATGGTAGACCACAAGGTGAAGAGCTTCATATACAGCAGAGTGCTGTAAAGAAAGAAAAAATTTCCTTCCTTGAAGGTCCAGAAAGTGCTAGGGTCCCTATCATGGCACTTAATGAATCAGAGTGGCATGAATTCCACAATCTAATAGGAAGGCACAATCCAGAAAACCTAGTTCCTCCAACCCTCTTCATTGTCTCAGGACCATACGTTGGAAGATACCTGGTAAATGTTCAGAGTGAACATCCTCAAGAACACAAGCTTTGGCTTGTTGAAAATGGTTTTGTCCATAATCTGTGGACTAAAACTAATGATGATCTAAGAGGTTTGCCGCCTATTATTGTCAACACAGTCAAAAATATCAGGAAACATGACTGTATGCTTCGCCTGAAGTTCAGGTCCACTCCTCCAGAATGGATCCAGAAGGCAAACGGTGAAGTTGAATATATTCCTCCTTATCATTATGTAAGAATTATTCAAAGGAAATATCTTCAACCAGCCTGTGTAGGGTACAATGGTCAGCCAAACTCAAGCAGTCCATGGATGAAGGCCATGACTCTAGAATACATCAAGAAGATCATCTCTGAAGATGTCCACAATACCTTCCTGGCAGCAGGAGAAAAAATCATTATCACTGCTTACGATCATCCTGACGTAGTCAGCAGTGACTTATTCCTATCTCTTACCAGAAAGGAGATAGACTCGACACTGGCATGCTTACGATGGGTGGAAAAACTTGAAACTGACAACCACTACAAGATGTATGTTGATACAGATGTCGAAGACAATGCAACAACAGCAAGGATGGCCCAGGCAGATAACGACTCGTTTGTCCTTGGTCACAATTCAGAAACTGACGAGAACATGTGAAGCAGCAGGTGTAGAAAACACAGAAAGTTCTTTTGGACTTTTCCCAAAAGTGACTTTTGCTTTTCAAAAAGCAGGTGAAAAACATTTCACCGAAAGGAATCTGCTTTTCCCCGTCCGACCTCCACCAGCAGGAGCACTCAGGAAAGCAGGAAATCACGGAGTCGTTCTGTTCTTTTTGTTGTTTTGAATTGTAATTTGAGTTCCGCTCCCTATATAAGGAGTTTTAGCTTCTCTTAGAAGGCATTCGAAAAAAGGAGAGCATCAGTTCATATAATTCTAGAATAGCAGTGTGATTTTCCTTCCTATCTGTGTGAAGAAGCGTGCTTTCATTTCAAGTAAGTACTGTAATCATTCTTATGGATAGCTAAACAGCTCCTTAGCTGTTTACCTGAGAATGAGGCTCTGAAATTTTAGCCTGTAATTATGTTTATATGAATAAGTTCAGTGTGTTCACCCACTTCATCAATTTTTAGATTTAGCAAGTTAAGTTTCTGTTATGTTTCTATTATCATTAATCATGTTCAGCCAGTATCTTATACTTTCTTTAAGTTCAGAATTCCTGGTTTTTTAGAAAAAACTTGCCACAGCTTAGGATAGAAACAAGCAGCAGTGATTCCGCCTGTTAAAGTAACCGTTAGGCAGGAGGCCGTTAGGTGAAAAACTTGGGCATGTTGAAGGCTAGTTTTGTTTTTCTCAGAAGTTGGAACAGGGTTTTCTAAAGAAAAAGTGAGTTTTTGGACCCAAAAGTCAGCATAGGATACACTAGGCACTACTTTAGAAAGGAATACCCTTATGAGTCTTTTCACCTAAAAAATTGTGTAAATGGGCAAAATACAAGGATGTTGGATTGATTGGGCAAAATACCATGAGTTTTTGGGCAAACGGGCACAACCCCTAAATTTTAATTAAATATAACATAAAAAAAATTTAAAAATAATCGTGAAGATTAAGTCTTTTGAGTTTTTATCCACGGGTAACAAAGGTATACTATATGAGAAATGGTCATGAAAATTGCTCTTATAGTATTAATGATGGATTGTATTAAACTTGAATACTTGATTAAATATTAATTAGGATTAATTTCAGTTTACCCCCCTGAGGTTTGGGGGTGTCATCATTTCACCCCCTGTACTTTTAATTTTGAATTTTTACCCCCTAAACTTTCCAATTTCAATCAACCGTGTCCAATTTCTCCTATTCCGTCCAAAGTCAACGTTAACTTTGACTTTTGAGGGGTAAAATGGTCTTTTCAAGATAAAAAATATAAAAAAAAATAAAAAAATAAAAAAAAATTTATGTTTTTTTTTTCTTCTGTTTCTTCATTTTTTTTTTCTTTCTATTTCTTCATTTTTTTTTTGTCTTCAACCTATACACCAAAAGTTATAATAGGTTTATAAAAACAAAAAAAATACTCTAGGTGGTTGAAAGCCGCTTGCTGGTCTACGATATTTGTGATATATCTCTGATAAAGTGAAGAATTTTAGGATATATCCCCAATAAAGTGAAGAAATATCTGTAAAAAATAATTTTACACTTTATCTAGAAATAAATATCTGTAAAAAATGATTTTACACACTCGTTGGTCTACGATATTTGTGATATATCTCTGATAAAGTGAAGAAATATCTGTAAAAAATAATTTTACACTATCTGTAAATAAATATCTGTAAAAAATGATTTTACACAGATATTTCTTCACTTTATTGGGGATATACAGATATTTACAGATAAATTGTAAAATCATTTTTACAGATATTGGTTCACTTTATTGGGGATATATCCTAAATTTTTTCACTTTATTGGAGATATATCACAAATATCGTAGACCAAAAATGATTTTACACAGATATTTCTTCACTTTATTGGGAATATACTGATATTTATTTACAGATAAAGTGTAAAATAATTTTTTACAGATATTTCTTCACTTTATTAGGGAATCCTAAAATTCTTCACTTTATCAGAGATATATCACAAATATCATAGACCAGCGAGTGTGTAAAATTATTTTTCTACAGATATTTATTTCTAGATAAAGTGTAAAATTATTTTTTACAGATATTTCTTCACTTTATTGGGGATATATCCTAAAATTCTTCACTTTATCGGAGATATATCACAAATATCGTAGACCAGCAAGCGGCTTTCAACCACCTAGAATATTTTTTTTTTTTATAAACCTATCATAACTTTTGATGTATAGGTTGAAGACAAAAAAAAATGACGAAATAGAAAAAAAAAAAAAAAAAAAAAATATATATATATATATATATATTTTTTTTTTATATTTTTATCTTGAAAAGACCATTTTACCCCTCAAAAGTCAAAGTTAACGTTGACTTTGGACGGAATAGGAGAAATTGGACACGGTTGATTGAAATTGGAGAGTTTAGGGGGTAAAAATTCAAAATTGAAAGTAGAGGGGGTGAAATGATGACACCCCCAAACCTCAGGGGGGTAAACTGAAATTAATCCTATTAATTAAATATAACATTAAAGGTTTTTTTAAAAAAATTAATTGTGAAGATTAAGTCTTTTGAGTTCTTATCCACGGGTAATAGAGGTATACTAAATGAGAAATGGTCATGAAAATTGCTCTTATAGTATTAATGAAGGATTGTCAAATTGTGTTTTAGATTTAGTAAGAACGAAGATATTGCGGTTTAATTGTTGTTGAGACGAAGTCAAAAGAGAAGAGTATTTTAAAAATAACCATAAAACAACGGTCAGTTTCCGCAATGTCTTGTGTCTTTTTGGGGTTGTCTTTAGAGGAATGTAATTAATAAATATGATGTTATTAAGTTGCATTGGTTGACCATATGGTAAAGCTAAAGCGATGATGAAATTGGTTAATTTTTTCACAACAAACATAAAATATTTCAACCATGTCATCCAACGGTTGATCCAAGTCATTCCCTTTCTATTTTACATTTTTTGTTTTTTCTTTATTTCTTTGTTCTAATTTATATTTGTTGTTGTTGTTGTTGTTAATGTCCTCATTTCGACGACATTAATGACCTAAAAATGAATTAGAAAGAAAAATTAAAAATTAAATTGAATTTTTTGGTACACTTTGCTTGATTAAATTAAATTTAACATTTAAGCGTTTAGAAAAATTAACCGTGAAGATCAAGTAAAGTCAAATCTAACCATTTTCAATTTATTTATTTGGTTCACACAAAATCATTATATGTCTAGTAATGTTGTCTAACATGTTTATTGATTGTAGGAAAAAATATACATTCTAAAATGAACAAGGTGGAGAAAATAGAATTCGACAAATTCAACCGTTGGATGTGATCAAGGTGGGAAAATATGGGTAAGGTAAAAAAAAGTATACATGTTTTTGTCATCACTTTGGTTTCGATCTCTGTGGTTAGTCCTAAACCCTAAATACACGTCAAACTAAAACGCTCATAATGACTCCCTCACAACGTCTTTTCTCGATCCGTCAGCTTTCACACTCTTATGGGGACGAGTTATATCAACCCATATTAAATATATGATATTATATTTAACTCATATAGGTAACGTTTAAAAAAATTGACCCGTTCGCCTATCGTTTTCATATTGGTCAACAGGGTCAACCCAATATACATTTATGCTTCCCTAAGAGGAGCCAAATCATAGGGAGATAAACGTCCCGAATTTTTTACATGGGCTGATACAGCTTGTCCCCACGAGGGTGTGAGCGTTGACGGATTGAGAAAATAAATTGTGAGGGAGTAGGTACAAGCGTTTTAGTTTGATGAGTATTTAGATTTTAGGCTTGCCACATGGATCGAGGCCAAAACGATGACAAAAATATGTAAATTTTTTACCATGGTCATCTTTTCCGGCCTTGATCACATGTAACGGTAGAATTTGTCAAATTCTATCTCTTTCACCTTGTTCATCTTGGAATGTATACTTTTCTCTACAACCAATAAATAGGCTATACAACACTAATAGGCATATAAGTACTTTTTGTGATACATGTGTTGATACACCTCATTGCCTCGAGCTGGTGATCGCTGACGAATCAATAAAATAATTTGTGAGAAAGTGGTTACAAGTATTTTAGTTTGATGGCTATTTAGACTTTAGTATTGACCACGTGGATCGAGACCGAAACAATGACGAAAACATGCAAATATTTTACCATAGCCATATTTTCCTGCTTTGATCACATCCAACGGTCGAATATGCGGAATTCTATTTTCTCAACCTTGTTCCTTTTGGAAGATATATTTTTCCTTACAACCAACATGCTAAACAACTTAAATAGTTTTAAAAATTATTAAAAATCGATAGATTTAAAATTAAACTGTTGATAACTTACTAGAATTAAAATGCTTACTTATCTTAATTAAAATAGAATTTTCTTTTATTCAAAAAGTCTATCTCCACTATTTTTTTTGATGAAAAAAAATTCTACATCTATTCCATTAAAAAAAACGTCTACCTCTACTATTAAAATTAAAATGATTTACTTATTTTTTCTTATTATTAAATTAAACATTGAAAAAAGTTAAACAAAAAATATATATATATGTGTAGCCCACGTGGCTCGAACCATTGTAGCCAACAAATTTGCTAAGTGTCCTCACCACTATGTCAAACCAAACCTAAGCACAAACGGATGCAAGACTAGTTTATGTTCAGTCTCTCTCTTCCCCAATATTCTATTCACCAAGGCACCAAGGGAATACGACTCTCGACTGGAACTTGCAGCAGCTCCCGAAACTTGTTGGATTGGAGAATCCGCTGTAGGTGGAGTGGGAGATGAAGATGTGGATATTGGTGACGACATGCCAATGACCAGCTTTCCTCCGGTTGAGAATGAGAAAGATCTTGGGGGCAATGCAAGTAGACAATAAGTAGTGATAATAGTTCAAGCAGCTACGGCAGTTCAAGCAGTGACTCCTCCTCATCAAGCAGTATAAGCACATTACTGAACTTTTGAATTTGCTCAAAGAAGTGTACTTTTGGTTCTGTAAAAGCAAAGCCGTAACTTTAGGTCTCGAGCGTGGTCGTTGGGCTTATACTGGCGCTCGACGGAGGAGCCCATACAGGCTTCAGTGATTTCTTCTTGGTCCACAGCTTCAGTGAAGCGGAGGCGTTCGATAATGGCCTCGAAATTGATCAAGAGCGGAGGCGTTCATTTTTGAACAAGAAATGAAGAAGGATGAAGATGATGATGCAACACGAGCCTCAGGCTTCTGCCCCTTTTACATTGTTCCGCATATTACATTAAATACGCTTGGCTTTTTACAGTAACGGCAGCCACTTTACTGATAACGAAAGTAATCGCTACAATTACTCTACTGCCCCTTCTAATTTAAATTGTGTGGACGTGAACAAGCCACGCGAATGGGCCCACAAAGGCGTACACTACGCCCGGCGTAGCCCAGACGCATCCTGGCTGGCTAATTGGAATGGGATAATTGTTATGTACGTGGCTGTAGAGAGAGAAGGGATAAGTGCCACGTGGCACCACAAGAAAGGAGGAAAGAAGAAAAATGAAGAAACAACCGTGCATGTTCAATTATGCTAAAGGCCGACGTCATGATGACGTTGGCATGATGTCTTCTCTCCTTTTTTTTTCTCTTTCTTCTTCTTTTCCGTCTTCTTTCTTCTCTCGTCACCATGCACTTCCACACATACTCTCGGAGGCAATTGAATTCTGCTCCCTTGATGGCGTTAACCACGGTTGACACGCATTGACTATTTCATCATATTATTGGAAACTCTAATTTGCTCCAATTTCGCACAATTTTATCTCGTTTCCGCACAATTCCACTTATTTTCTACAAAATGACAAAAATGGATTAATTATATATTAATTGATATAAGGATTGCCTTATTTCTAGTATTTTAGATATGATTACATATATAAAAATGCGTGTAATCATTCATGCATACGGCTCAAGTGAAAGTACCCCTCTCTTGTCTTTTGCCCTCACTCTGTCTTCTCCTTCCTTAAATTGGACACGCATGGATTGTTCCCAATGGGAAGGCATTACTTGTGATGTGGCTGGTCGAGTAACCCATTTGCACTTATATATCCTCAAAAGGCCTCAGACTCAAAAGAGGTAATTTTCCCTCATCATCACTAGGAAATCTCACACATCTGACCCACCTCATTTATCTCACAATTCACTTTCTGGCTCTTTAGATCAAGCTGGATTTTTCTTGTCCTTGGGTCGTCTTGAGTTACTTGATTTGAGTTTTAACCTTCGTTCTAGAGAGCTACCAAGTTCTCTATCATCATCCAATAATATTCGGATAGTGGATTTGTCTAGCAATCGCTTCCATGGTACAATTCCATCCTCCTTCTTCCAACAAGCATAGAATTTGACTCATTTCTATGTCATGAACAACAATTTCTCAGGTTATATCCCTTCAACTATTTGTGTCTGGTCTTCTTCAATGATTAGGCTGTTGGATTTTTCCTACAATAAATTTGGAGGCAATCTCTCTCGCGGACTAGGAAACTGTTCCAAGCTGGAAGTTCTTCGTGCTGGTTACAATAACCTCTCAGGATCACTTCCAGAAGACATCTATGATGCTACCGCACTGGAAGAAATTGCAATCCCTGCTAATTCTTTTTATGGAGGCATTAGTAACAGAATTGTTAACCTCACTAACCTCACAATCCTTGACCTCTACTTCAATCGTTTCAGTGGCATGCTTCCAATAGATATTGGGAAGCTCTCCAAATTGAAAGCCTTGCTCCTTCATTCCAATAATCTAGAAGGTTCCTTGCCACCATCTTTGCTGAATTGCACAAACCTTATGGAATTGCAGAGCCGGCCCTGAGGGTAGCTACCTGAGGCAGCTGCCTTAGGCCACCAGCTTCTGGGGGGCCTCTGAAGCTTTGACTTCCAGTATGCTTAGTATAATATATATCAACTTTGTGAGTTTGAAACATGTTGGTTGTGTTAGTGCGGTGGTGATGTGGTCTTTGCTTTATCTTGGTAATTGGGGTTCGACTCCTCATGATGACTTTTGAGACTGAGTGTTTCCTTCTTTTGTTTTACATTTTCAGTTCATTTTTTTCTTTTATAATCTATAAACAGTAACATAATTTTTATTATATACTTTTTTCTTGATATTATTTTTATAATGGAAAAATGATTTTCTATAGCTATTTGAAAAAAAAAATTATTTAAACTTCATGTAAGGCCACATTTTAACTATTTGCCTCAGGCCTGTACAATCTCAGAACCGGCCTGTGGAATTGAATCTAGGATCCAACCTTTAGAAAGGAGATATCTCGGCTTTTAATTTCTCCAGACTTGGTCAACTTCGTAAACTTGACTTTCTGAGTAATCATTTTACAGGTATCTTGCCAATAAGCCTTTACTCATGCAAGTCCCTTAGAGCAATTCGACTAAGCTTGAACAACCTAGAGGGACAAATACAACCGGAGATTGTCAGCCTGAAATACTTATCCTTCCTCTCACTTTCTGGGAACAGACTGACCAATATCACAGGCGCTATGAATATATTGAGGGGTTGTAGAAATCTCAAGGTACTCATCCTTTCATATACAAAATTTTATAGGTGAAGAAATTCCAGATGGTGATCACATGGCTGACTTTGATGGATTCCAAAATCTTAGGATTTTGGCTTTGCGTGGTTGTGGGCTCATCGGTCAAATTCCTATATGGATTTCTAAGCTCAAGAAGCTAGAGATCTTGGATATGTCTCTTAATAGAATCACAGGCTCAATTCCTACTTGGTTGGGGACTTTGCCTATGCTTTTTTTGATAAACTTGCGGACCAACCTAATCTCAGGTGAAATTCCAAAAGAACTTTGCACACAACCAATTTTGGTATCTGAACAAACTGCAGCTCAAGTAGATCATGGTTATCTTGAATTGCCATTCTTCGTTTCCCAAGTTGTGCCTGGTACAAGCATTTTACAGTTCAATTCTATGTCTTACTATCCGCCATCGATATTCTTAAACAACAATAGCATCAGTGGTGATATACCTACTGAGATCGGATATTTGCAACTTCTCCATACATTGGATCTCAGCGCCAACCAGGTTTCGGGCAACATTCCAAACCAAATATCTAATCTCAAAAACTTGGAGACATTGGATCTTTCAGTGAATCATTTGTCTGGAGAAATCTCACCTTCAATGACGAGTACGTCTTAATTTCTTGTCATCTTTTAATATCTCATATAATAATTTGGAAGGAGAAATACCAAAAGGCACTCAGCTCCAAGGCTTGAATGTCTCAGCATTTGAGGGGAATCCGAAGCTTTGTGGTTCCCCACTTCTAAATCTGTGTCAATCATTCAATGGTACTGATTCAAATTCAAATTCAGATTATGATGATAAGAATGACAGGAATCAAATTCTAGGGTTGCATATTTCCATTGTGCTTGGCTTCACTATAGGGTGTTAGGGTAGAGGCCCTAACTGTAAGCAATTGCAAAGAAATGTAAAGGAAAGGAAGAAGATAATTAACTGATATTCAACGATAGGGTTTTCAGCTACAGATTGAGGCATATATAGCCCATATCATGTGGACACGTGTCGCACATGGAGTGAGCAGACTTAATTGAACTCTTAACATGCTTAATTAGACTAACGACTAATTAACAGAAGGAACTAATTAATCATGTGCCAACACATGCACGAGACTGACTTCTCCCAGCTAATTAGGATACCACTTCCAAGCTATTTTTCGTAACAGTCCAGCCCCCATAAGATAAGCTTGACCTCAAGCTTGAAAATCAGGAAATCGTTGCATGATCTCCTCCGCTTCTTCCCATGTAGCTTCTTCTTCAGATGTACCTAGCCACTGGATCAGCCACTTTGTTACTGGTGCGTTCCCTTTTTTGAACATCCTTCTGTCCAAAATTTGAGCTGGATACCACCTTGGACTATGTGGATCAACAGTAGGTGGTAAATGAGCAGAAGTTACTATAGCGTTGCCCACCTTTTTCTTCAAGAGTGATACAAAATTTCGAACATACTTTCTGTAATAGCCTGCCAACCCTAGGAACCCTCTCAAGCCTTTGATAGTCTTAGGCTTCTCCCAGTTTTTGATACATTCAATTTTGGCAGGGTCAACAGCTACTCCTGCTCTACTAATCACATGGCCTAGATACTCCACTTGAGAAACTCCAAAACTACATTTGCTGTGTTTAACCTTCAAGGAATGCTGTTGTAGCTTCTGAAATACCTTCTCCAAGTGATCTAGGTGTGCCTCCATGGAGGGGCTGTAGACCAAAATATCATCAAAAAACACCAATGCAAATTTTCGTAAATAGTCCCTTAGTACATCATTCATCATAGACTGAAAAGTGGATGGGGCATTGGTAAGCCCAAATGGCATCACCAAAAATTCATAATGGCCATTATGAGTCCTAAAAGCAGTCTTGTGCACATCAGCTGGATTCATTCGGATTTGATGGTATCCTGACCTCAAATCCAGTTTAGTGAAAATGCTTGATCCTTGGACTTCATCCAATAGCTCATCTACTACAGGGATAGGGTATTTATCCTTAACAGTCACAGCATTAAGTGATCTATAATCAACACACATCCGCCAAGTGTCATCTTTCTTTTTAACAAGTAACACAGGAGAAGAGAAGGGGCTGACACTTGGTTTGATCACACCATTATCCAACAGTTCTTGCACAATTTTCTCGATTTCTGTTTTCTGAAAATGAGGGTATCTATAGGGTCTGACACTCACAGGAGAAGTATTTGGTAGGAATTCAATCCTGTGATCTTGAGTCCTTGTTGGTGGAAGAGTAGATGGTGTAGTAAACAACTCATCATATTTGTTGATCAAAACTTGGATTTGTGGATCCTGTACCGAAACCTCTTGACTCTGTAAGATGGGCTGAACCTGAACTAGCATAGCTTCTTTTTCCTTTCTGAGCAGCCTTGTCATAGCCTTGCAATTTATTAAAGTGGCTTCAGCAATGGTCTCACCCTGTCACTGAAACTCAAAACCATTAACAGTGAATCTCATCCTCATAGTATCAAAGTTCCATAAGATATCCCCCAATGATCTAAGCCATCCTGCTCCCAGTACTATTTCACAACCAGTTACAGGTAGTATGTAAAACTCATCAGTGAATTGAAATTGCTGCTACTGAAGATCAATGGTAGCTTCACCTTTTGTTTTCATTTTAGCCCCACTTGCCAAGATAACATTCAGTGGAGGTAAGTGATGAACGTGCACTTTAGTGCCCCTAAGCAAGTGTGGATGGATAAAATTATGAGTTGCCCCAGAATCAATCAGAACATGAACTGTTCTCCCATGAAATCTGCCTTTAACCTGCATAGTGGTGGCTTTGGAGTGGTTATCACCCATGACCTATAGTCTAATCAGGGGTTCATCCAAGTCAACAATAGGGGGAACTTCCAATAGTTGAGTGTCATCAGTAGGGTCAGCTAGTTCACTCTCAGCAGGGACAATCTCCATTACCATCAACTGCCCCTTTTTTTTTACAATTGTGTCCTGGCTTATATGGCTCTTCACAGAAAAAACATTGATTTCTGGCTCTTCTAGCCTCATATTCAGCTTCTGACAGTTTCCTACTTCCACTACTGGTATGACCTGCTCTGGAAGTGAATACAGGACCTGTGGATTTGGCTTGATGATTAATTGAAGTGGACTTGTGAGTGTTGGGAGAGTAAGTGGTCACAGTAGCCGTATGAGTGCTGTGTGAGTGAGAACCTTAAGATAATTTCTATGCCCTTCATTTCATGTCTCATAAACTCTAGCTAGTTCACAAGCCTCATACAGGGATCGTGGTTTTTGTGTTTGCACATCCACTCTGATGTCCTCCTTGAGTCCACCAATGAAGCAGGAGAGGAGTACCTCTGGTGGAAACCCAGGGCATCTCCTAGACAATTTTGTAAACTGCACTTTATAGAGTTCTACACTTCCAGTTTGATTCATTCTAGCCAAAGCATCCTGATATTCAGACCTATTGTAACCACTAAACTCCCTCATCAAGAGGTCAGCAAGTCCTTGCCAAGTGTTAGGGAATTCATGCCTGAACATATACCATCGATCAGAAGCTTTATCAGTTAAGTGCATGGTAGCAATTGAGAGCTTCCTATCCTCTGGTATTTGATGAAACTCAAAATATTGGTCAGCCTTGTTTAACCATTCCACTGGATCTCCTCCACCGTATACACTAAATTCCAACCGCATTTGTTTCATAGTAGGTAAATTGGGATCCACATGTGGGGGTTGGAACAAGTGATTCTGAAATTGGGAATGAGGGTGGCTCATTTGAACAGGGAAATTAGGTTGATAAAAGGGTGTGGAAACGTGAGAGAAGTATGGAGGTGGGTGGAACATATGGGTGGTCGTGGTTATGGCCATAGTATGTAAAGCATTGGTACCAATGAAAGGTGAGGTCCCTTTAGCCTGTGACTGATTATGACTACTGGAAAGTGGAGGGGGTTTTGAAGGGACATGATGCATAGTAACAGAATAAGGCCCAGAATATGTCATGACAAAGGGGTTATTATCCTGCAAAACCGAAGAAGAAGCATGTGATGCAGGAAATGCAGTACAGGGCTGAGGGAATCGAAGTGGAGCCCCATGGCAAACAGTATCAAACTGTGGATGGATATCACAATAAACATTTTCCACTGACTTAAGACCAAGCATGTTAGGTACTACTCCTTTGTCCTTCTCGCCATAATTAGGAGCAATTGTATTCATATGCATGTTCACAGCTTGAGTAGTCATGGGATTTGTGGTGTACAATATCACATCATTAGCATTACTGTAGGAGGAAGATGTAACAGGAGGGAGGTATGCGAAATTACCCTCAGATCTCACCACCGCTGAAGAGGACTCCTCCGTTGTCGGGACTGGAACCAAGTGGTCAATGGGAGAAGATAGAGACCCAAATTTAACAGATCCATCGGGTTGAGGGATTGCTGTGCTACTCTGAATGAGTGGTGTGGGTTGTGGTTGGGTCCCCGAGCTTTCTTTGGTGAAATTAGAGAGCTGCTGTTTAAATTCTTCCATCAACAAGGCTTTGAAGCTAGCCAGAGTGGTGGCTATAGAATCATGGAAGGAAGCCTGCATCGCATCTAACCGCGCACTGGTTTCATCACGATGGACCTGAAGCTCGAATTCCAAGTGAGATAGCTCACCGGAAACGTGAGGGTCATCGGATGGGGGTTTCCCACCCCCCTTCAATTTGCCCATGAACGACAGGCTCTGATACCAAATGTTAGGGTAGAGGCCCTAACTGTGAGCAATTGCAAAGAAATGTAAAGGAAAGGAAGAAGATAATTAATTGATATTCAACGATAGGGTTTTCAGCTACAGATTGAGGCATATATAGCCCATATCATGTGGACACGTGTCGCACATGGAGTGAGCAGACTTAATTGAACTCTTAACATGCTTAATTAGACTAACGACTAATTAACAGAAGGAACTAATTAACCACGTGCCAACACATGCACGAGACTGACTTCTCCCAGCTAATTAGGATACCACTTCCAAGCTATTTTTCGTAACATAGGGTTAGTGGGAGTTTGTGGTGCATTATTGCTTATCAAGACCTGGAGAGATGCATATATATTTCAAATTCCTGAATAATGTACAAGATAGGCTCAAATGCTGAATGAGATTGGACAGCTCGCATGAGAAGCAGTCAGAAAGAATTCTTATGAGGCAAGAAGATTGTACTTTACTTAAACCCTATTGGTAATTTCAATGTATTTTTGTTGTTGCATAATTATGTAAGGCATAGTGTTTGTTCTCAGATAGTTGTACTGGCCGGTTTTGTCCAGGAAAAAAAAAAAAGACGTTGGTGTATGGTTACTTTTATTAATAAATTACATATAAGTTCGGGTGGAGCTATTTCTACCCTACCAAATGCTTTGTTCACCCTGCAATTAAATTTTATCTTGAAACTTCTAATTTCACCCTCATATAATTTAGATAAAAATAAAATATCACCATTGACAATGTGAACTGGAAAAGAAAAAAAAAATAAGCACAAGTTGGTGCTGCAATCCGATGTCTTCTAGTTTCTTTTAACTCTTTTGGTTGTTTTCCTCTTCTCTATCTTCTCTGTTCATAAGCTAATGTGATGTAGAATCACATGAAGTAGAACAAAAATAATACTAACCAACAATTATTTTCACTTGTTGCTATAGCATGAAAATTTTGTCTAACTGTTTGTTTGGTAGGCTAGCGATGAATAAGATCGAATTAAACATATAAGGACTAAATCTTACAAATAAAGATAATTTGCTCTCTACTTGCCAAGTCATGAGTTAATTTACTTTTTTATCCTTAAATACTCCTTTAAAGATTGAATTGCAAACCACACTCCCACTAGCTAAATTTAATCTATTTTATGATTTTATGTGTTGCACTTCCTCTTTTGTCCTTGTATGAAACACCAAATTGCAAGGACTCATATACCCACTCATCCTCTTCATTATCAACCCGAGGTATGAACATTTACCTAGAAAAGTAAAGAGAACTTCAACTTCAATCCTATCACCTAATCCATAAACTCGATCAAATTAATACCAATTTACTGTCTCTATTTCTCACTCTCTTCCTTAAAGTAGAGTTTTTATCTTTTCTGCAGTTCTTTCACGCTATAGCATTTGCCGAGATCGTGTTGATCGGGTTTCGTTGCTTCATCAGAAGTGGTGGTGAACGTCGTATCTTCCTTGTCTTCTTCGTCCTCATCATCGTCGTCGTCTATTGACTGAACTGGAGGGCCACCGGAGGGCTGTACGACCTCCTGGACATCGTCGTCATCGGTGGCGTCATCGTAGTCATCATCCTCGTCTTCATCGCCGTTTTCTTCCTCATCTTCGAGGTCGTCATCGGAGTCAGAGTTGGAGGACTCGTACTGCTCCAATTCCTCGGCAGTCAAAGGCTTCACTTCGTTTTCCTCCGCAACTTTCTCCATAACCTTCATCTTTCACAATTTCACAGAGAATTTTGGTCTTTGTTTTCTGGAAAAACCGAATTGGGGAGTTGGATTAGAGAGAAAGAGAGAGAGAGAGAGAGAGAGAAGCTTCTTGGTTCGCTCGAAGGTGGAAATGGTGGTGGCTACAGCAAGGGATTCAAAGGTTTTTGGGTTGATTTTGAGGTCAATTCCTCTGAGTCTAGCTACCCCAACCTCTTTGGCTTGGCCTTCTCATTCTTCCATTAGCGTCACTCTTGATAGATTATAGATTAAGTGATGGGATTGGTTTTTCACAGATGAAGAGGAGACAAACAAAGAGAGGAGAGAGGCATCGTAAAAGAGGAAGTGCAACACATAAAATCATAAAATAGATTAAATTTAGCTAGTGGGAGTGTGGTTTGCAAATTGTGGAGTGCAAATTTCACTCCCCTAAACATATAAGGACTAAATCTTACAAATAATGACAATCTGTTCTCCACTTGCCACATGTCATTAGTTAATTTACTTTTTTACCCTTAACTATTTCTTTTGACTTCAAATCCTTTTATGTTACTTTTTTTTCATGAGAATAGTTTATTTACGTTACTTTTTTTTTTTTTTTTAGAATAATCTCTTTATGTTACTTCTCAAAAGAAAAAAAAAATCTCTTCCTTTCACACATTGGTATAGGAGAGAATCATAGAGCTCTTTGTTAAGTTCTTTTTCTTCTTTATTGCTGAACATGTCCTCGGTTTATTAGCAGCTTCATTTGCAGTAGCAGTAGCAGGAGAAATTAGATCTGTCAATCCATGAATAAATTGATACCTTCGGTTGAATGCCGAGTAGCAGGAACAGTAGCAGTTGCATGAGCAATAGCAGTAGCAGGAGCAATTAGATATATCAATCCATGAATGAAATTGAAGCCTCTAGTTGAATCCCCGGTAGCAGTAGCAGGAGAAGGAGCAGAAGCAGGAGTAGCATAAGTAGTAGCAAGAGCAGTAGTCGGAGCAGTAGCAATATTTAGAGTTTCAAGGCACATATAGAAATAGGTAAATACCCAAAGACTATTCTGCACCATCCATGCATCTAAAATTTACAAAGGCATATTCAGCAAACAAGATAACCAAATAAGTTCCCAGATAATAACATGTTTCGATGCTGACTACCTAGGTGCGTTTGATGTGAAACCAACCAATGCAATAACAGAGAAGTGGAAGCCAGTCAAAGTTGTAGCTAAAAAGAATTAAAATTAATATCAGTTACAGGAAACCAATTTGCCATAGCCATAATCTTCAATGAGATCATCATATTCATTTGAGTCGTTGTTCAAGCCTAGCTAATTGAAATCCACCAAATCTATCTAAAATGCTGTCAGATCTACAGGAATAATGACAAATCTAAAGAGGGTTGCCAATAGAAAAGCAGCCATGAGTGGAAAAAATAATGGTCCAATTGTCCAAATCTAATACCATTAGACCAAATGGTACCAGGCCACATGTCTAGAAATTAAATAGTTTTTTATTTTATTTTTTTAGAAATTCTCTTTCCTAGAACCTTTTTTTTTCTTGTAAAAAATTGACATAAAATCAACATAAAAGATTTTATTTTATTTTCTTACTTTTATCCCACCCCACCCATTCTCATATATTTGCATTTTTGAACTCATAATCTCTACGACATCAGGTTTACAAATAATCAACATCTTAATGAGCCACAACTCACAACTCACAAGCATTTTAGGAGAAATTGACATTTCAATAAATCATCAACAAACACAGCAAGCCAAGTTGGATTTAGCTGATAGGACAATGTTTGCATTGATATAAACACTACGCCAATTTTGGAATCAGACAACACATATCAGACTACAGCAAACATTTTAACTGTCATCTGAAATAATCAGATGACAGTAAGAAATATTCTGTCATCTACGTTTTTGAATCCAACAATGGTTTTTTCTTAGCTCTTGTGTAATAGCATTTTAGACAATGGTTGATTTTTTTGATGTTGTCTAAATGAATTAATTCAGACAACAGTTATTATGTGATGTTGTCCAAGGTTCATTTATACAATGGCTGATTTTTGCTGTTGTTTGATTGTTTCCAATCACACAACTGTTATTAGGTGTCTGTTGTCTGGTATCATTTAAGTCAATGCTTGCTGGAAAGATGTTGTCTGATTTGAGTGTTTCACACAATAGTTTTTAATTTGTCTGTTGTCACATTAGTTTCAGACAATGCACCTTATTTGATGTTGTCTGAATTTTAGGGGTTTATTTTTATTTTTTTATTTTTCGGTACAAGCTGAGTTTTAGCTAGGGTTGATATACCACTTCAACACACAAAAATCAAAAATTTAACTTTTCCCGCCTGCTCTCTCTGTCAAAATCACTTTCGATCTCACCAGCAGTCAGTCCTCAGTACTCTCAGCCATCTCTCTCTCTCTCTCTCTCTCTCTCTCTCTCTCTCACCCAGTGACCAGCGATTGCCAATCGACCACCGCAGTGACGGCATCCGTTCGATTCTCTTCCTCCTCCACCTCGGAACATAAAAGATTAAGTCATTCGATTTCCTCCACCACGAGAACGATCAAACAGCTTCATCTTCACCGCCGTTCCTCTCTCCTCTTTGAATTTTGCAATTTTTTTATTGCGTATTTCTTTCATTTTCTATTAATCGCAGATTTTCATCATCTATTTTTGTTTTCTCTGTGCCTCCTTCTCTTATTATTGTGCGAATTTGTGGGTTCAGGTACTATAGATTCATCAAGAAAAGCCAAGTCCCAATACCCAATTCAAGAACCGCTCTTTCTAAGACAGCGTAGTCGAGAAAATGTAAGGAAACCTCTGGGTTCTTTAATTCGATTCGATTTTATTTCAAATCTAGGGTTTTGCTTTGTTAACGAGGTACTATATATATATATGTGTGTGTGTGTGTGTGTGTAAATTTTCTATATATATTTTTGTGTGTGTGTGTAAATTTTCTAGTTTGCTAACTCTAGTCTTTAGGTTTTAAGTAAGACTTCTGTTAATTGCTATTCAGGAATGATGCGACTAGTGATATTCAATTTATGATCTCACTGTCAAGGTAAAGCTTCATATTCAATCAGTTTGTAGTCCCTTTGATGGTTGACTTGTTAAGTTTGTTAATGCAGGATGCTAATGGCAACGATGCGGATCTTAGTGTGTACAAGGGGAAAGTTCTACTTATTGTCAATGCTTCCAAATGGTATTCATCTCATATTCGTCAATTCTCACATTTACTGATTCTTTGTTCTATTGTTCACTGCTATTTTTTCTTTTTCTGCTGATTTGTTGTAGTGGACTGACCTAGTTGTAATATAGTTGGTTGATTTGTTGTAAAATGAAAATGGAGTAATGGTTTTGTTGAGAGTGCTAGCAAAGTAGCAAATGGTTTTGTAGAAAGTGCTAGAAATGATTGAATCTTGTTGTAAAACAGAAAAAATTTTGAGAGAGAGAGAGAGCGTTTGGACACAGAGAATCAGATTGTGTGTCTTATTCATCTCACCATGAGGAGCCTTATATAGGACTACATGGTGTGCACAAAAGGGTAATGCTTAATTACAATCCAATCACTCCTACAATTACAACCTATCAATCACCAATCTATAGGGATAGGCACCTATTACTCATCATCTATTTACATGATTATCCACAAATATTTACAACACTCCCCCTTGGATATTCCATGTCAATAGTGTTGCATAGGCTGAGCGCTTCTAAGTTGCCTCGTCAAAAACCTTGCCAAGTAATAAAAACCCTGTGGGACAAAAACAATCTTGGTCGAAGGAGAAAAAGAGCACAACGCACTTGAGTGTGGAGTGGCAGTATCACAGCTTTAGAGATAGGTGAAGTCTTTTTATCAGCACCATAAGTAGGTAGTATGTCTACGAGAGGGATGCATTAGAGTTGCTACACCAAAACCTTGCCCGGTAAACCCAGTGGGAGAAACCCGTGGTCGAAGGGAAAAGATGAGCAAATGCATATATGTCAAATTAAAGCATCTTCAGGATGTACTATAATTGGGGTGACCATGCTAAAGATGTGCCTCGTTAAAACCTTGCCAGGTGACAAAACCCAGTGGGACAAAATAACCCTGGACGAAGGACAAAAAGAGTACACGATGGTCAAGTGGGTATGCTTCAAGATACTCCCCCTGAAAATTACATGTTAGGTAATTCAGATAGTTTACTTAGACCAATACCTTGAACATGCTTCTGGAATGCAGACTTTGGCAGTGACTTGGTAAAGAGGTCTGCACAATTGTCTTCAAATCAAATATGCTTAACTTCAATCTTCTAATGCTCCTGTTGTTGCTAATTGAAGGAGAACTTCGATACAATATGTTTGGTGTTGTCTCCTTTGAACATTATGGCACTCGCCTTAAAAACCTTAGTGACGACATTGTCATGAGTATCGATTGTTGATGTCATTTTCTTTGTAGTCAGATGAATTTTCACATCTTGAGTCCACTTTAGATAGTTTCTTCCGGAAACCTCCAAAGCAACAAAGTCAAACGTGTTTGAGATTTGACATTTCTTATAGGAAAGGAACAAATAATATTAGTGCTTTGGGTAATATCATCCATAAGCAAGTAATGAGAACTTCAGGTTCTATAACATGGTATGAAAAATCGGATTAGACATGTAAAATCTACTGGTTTTATCATGTGTGGTGAATTTATGAAAGGAAACTTCAAGTTTCTTAAATGGCATTATCGAAACTACAAGTTCGATTTATGTATGAACTACTGGTTCATCAGATACCTGCATTTCCTACACATATATTCTAATGCGAAAATTTGGCAAGTAACAAAATGATATTGAATAGAGCAAATTGTAATAATATCTCACAAATTGGCTAAATGAAAATCACAAATCAATTGAGATATTAATTGCATGCTAGTAATATAACAGATTAATTATCACACAATTATGTGAATAAATGCTTCTGGCAATTAATTACACATATTAAATATGGAGAATCTATTTACAATATCGGCTCATTTTTCCTTTTATTTGATTCTGATGGACCAAAGGAGTGGGCTTGATAGTGAAGCCTATCGGGCTTAGTCTGCGGGCTCGTGACCTAGGCTTTCATGCGCTAGTCAAAGAGTATGTGAGGCCTGCTGGGCTGCTAGGTCTTGCAGAGGGAGAGTGGGCCTGCTGGGCTCAGGCTAGTCTGCCAAGGAATGAAAAGTTATTACTCAACCCTTTCGGTAACTCCAATTGAATACGACCAGGTAAGGAAAGATGAGGTTTAGGTAGAGCGAGGCTCGCTTAAGTACACGACCTCATCTGAACCTTTCCTAGACATCGCATCCAACTGGATGAGCCTAGTTTGAGAAGATTCATAACTTTTGTCATGGTAACATGTAGTGAGCTTCTATTCTGGCCTTGCAACTTGGGGCTGAGCTTCTGGCTCGAATTTGTTGTTATGACTTTGGGCTTGATTTGAGCTTCTGACTCAGCCTCTATTAATATTCACAATTATAACATAACCAAATTCAATATATGTTATTAAATCGTAACATAAATAAATTAATGCAGCGGTTATATACCTAAGGAAATGGGTTCAAATCCCATTAATGCTTCTGACATTACGTACAGGTAATAAATTTGGCAAATGCTTCTGGCACAATATTTATGTAATAATCGCGTAATAATTTAGCCCATAATGCTTCTAGCATAAAGAATTATAATGGCATAATTCAAATTAGTGTAACCAAAAATTAAGCCCATAATTCTTCTATCATAATTCACGTAATAATTCAGAATTGTCTCAATGTGATAATGAAGTGATTGTGGTAATGAGCATAAATTACAATGGTAATTGCTTTGGATAAAATCAATCAAAATCAAATCACGGGTTGAATCAATTGATCAATCACCAATTATATGGAGTTGAATCTGCTTATGGCAGTATTAATATTAAATGGTGTCGATAAATTCCAACTAGCCATAGTGGCATAGTGGACAATGTCCTAGGCTAATGCATGATGTGGCTGGGTTCGAATCCCAGGAGCAGCAGAATCCCTTTTCTTTTTGCTTGTTTTTTAATTGGTATGCACTATATGGTACTACTGGACCAAATGCTTCAACTCCAAGAATCCTGACCTTTTTTTTTCTTTTCCAACCAAACAATCCAAGCCAAATAAACCAAGACACATAAAAGAATATATATAAATATGTATATACCAAATATTAGGGTTCATGCATCATGGTGATTGTTCATATTCAATCATTAGGCTCAATAAACATGAATATGAAATTAGATTTTGGAAAACATTACTTGATGAAGGATGGATAAATCTTCAGTTTATGTGTGCAGAACTGAGAAGGTTGTCTTCTCAGCCAATCCAAGAACTATTCGCCTCTTCTGGTAGGAAATCCCGAATCTCAAAGCTATTCGATCCAAATCTTAGAGCTAGTCGTGAACACGGAGCAGATTCTCTTCTGAACAGCTGCCACTTCAAATGGTGTACAGGTCTCAAAATGACTCCAATATGGCTGAAATTTGGAGGGCGGATAGAAGAGGCAGAGACGAACAACTTTGATGAAGGAAAGTTTTTGATCTGAGGTCCCGATCAAGAGGTTTCGGGGCGTGTAAACAGGCTGCAGCAGGGGGATTTTTTTCTGGCTAGAGCTTGGGTTAGAGCTTCGTGCTGATAACGTGTTGTAAAACAGAAAAAATTTTGAGAGAGAGAGAGAGCGTTTGGACACAGAGAATCAGATTGTGTGTCTTATTCATCTCACCATGAGGAGCCTTATATAGGACTACATGATGTGCACAAAAGGGTAATGCTTAATTACAATCCAATCACTCCTACAATTACAACCTATCAATCACCAATCTATAGGGATAGACACCTATTACTCATCATCTATTTACATGATTATCCACAAATATTTACAACAAATCTATATTTTTCTTTTGAAAAGCTGAATTATTGATTAGATACTTGTTCTACTGTTTTGATTGTCAAATTGAATCTTTGTTCTGTTTTTCTTAATATGTGTTCGGAAAGCTTGCTTCATCTATTCTCAGTCAATATTGGAAGAATCAATTGCTTCAGGTTTCTTTAAGGTGTACTAGTGTGTCTTTTTTACGTCATTGCTCACTGAGTATGAATCTTTTCTTTGCTTCAAGTTCACCTCTGCATCCCAAAATTCAGTATAATCTATGATTAGCATGCATTTTGCATCGACATATGATCTTTATTTAGTTAATTTGTGAGGTGAAAGGACTTTCTCTGGGATCTCAATTTTAGTATTTGCTCTGGTTTTGAAACTGTTCTCGAGTTGTCAACATTAAGAAAGATCTCCCCTTTATGTGAAATTTCAAATTTGGGAGTTTAGTTTGAATGATTACTCTGTAGTTTGGTTAATTTCTGTAAAATTTTATGGTTCCCAGAAGAATTACAAAGAAAAGGTCTTTTATATTCCATTCTTCCATGATCATTTTGGATCATTAGGGTCTTTTATATTCCATACTCCAAAATGACAGCAAGCTTTTTCTTGGTCTTTAGGACTGCCCGGAACTCCAAGTGTTAAGGTAGGTGTCGTGGGGGCTGGTACAACAAGTGTCTTTGAGGAAGTACTGCAGTCATCAAAGAAATCCCTCAGTCTTGCCTTTGTGCCATCAAAAGGTAATTATGTCATACTTCTACATTACTCTAGGAAAGCATCTAATTCTGTACACATAGTAGTACTGCCTCTTATGCTTCCTTTAGTCAATCAGAAGACCCAAAAGAAAACATCATGTCATTAAGACTATTTGGAAAGTATTGGAGATTACTATTAAACTGAAATTTCTCCAAATGAAAATGCATTGAGTAGGCCTGCAAAGGTTTTATTGTGCTGGAGTTAGATTCTATTGAAACTTGATGGGTTTTGGATTGCTTAGTTTGATTTTGATACGCCCAGGTGGCCCTTCAACCACTTCATTTTGGTGGTACTTAGTTGCTACACTAGGGATAGCTTTGCATCCTGACATTTGTCTTGCATTTCTTTTACTTGGAAGTGAGACAATAGAATCTATGCATTTGCACCAAGTGGTTTATTGTTATTTTCTTTCTTTCAAGATGACCCAATATTGTGGGATCACTTATTCTATCTTTTCTTTTTGATACATTTTCTTTTGTAAACTGTAATCTTTAGCAACAGCCATGGTTTTGGCTTCAGAGCTCCCTAAGAATAGGAAAGACAAAGGCAAAGTCCTATATCCTGCTTCTGCAAAAGCTGGCAATGAGATTGGTAAGTGAAGGCTTCTTTTGTATGACTACAAACACATAGGTCATAGAGTGAACAGTCTTTGGAGCACAATAGTAGTGAAAATTAGATGCATTTTTGTAATGAATATAATACAATCAGGATTGAAATACAGGATCTATGAACAGTCTGGCATTAAAAGCATTTATGAAAACCACAGTTTGGATTAAAATCTCTTTTGGTTGTGGAGCACATGATGCATTTTGTTTTTTCTCTTTCATAGACTAGAGATTGCTTTGCATTTAAATTGATAGTGTAGATCTTAATATATATTAATATTGTTTGTTATTATTTTAGTTACAGCATATGGACTGATGTGGATTGTTTCTAGTGGTAAAACATAGAAGAATTGTTGTTTGCTTTTTTTATTTCTTATGCTGACACCTGCTCAATACATTAATTTAAGTTTTGCTGTGTGATTCAAAGTCCGATTGTTTCTGATAGAGATGTTCTCACTAAATAACTGAAGTCATTTTTCTTTTACTTGATACTTGATTTTGTAAACTAGGACTTAGTACTCATCATCATCTTCCTTATATAATGCTGGTATAATTGCGACTCTTGAGACTCTTTTATGGAGATGAGAGGATGAACAAACTTTCCTCTTTTAATGTATCTTTTACGATCCCGTTTCAACTTCTTAAAATAATAATATTTATGTTGTATTTGGCAGATATGGTAATCAGATCATAAGTGGGGCTTGAAGGTTTGTACTGACAGGTGGCCAAGATTTTATAACATTTTGCAAGGTCACAGAAGCACTGGTATGAAGTCCTGCCAAAGTGCTTATTATAATTAGTTTAGTTACTAATCTTGTATTCAATAGCTTCTGAAGCTATATATAGCTTGGATATTTTGTTAGATACACATAAACACATATATTATTGAACATATCCACATCTTATTATGGACTGCTTTGGTTAGACATTTGTTGGGAAATGCTTCACAAAGCTTAAACTTATAACCAAATTGCATTGTAGTTAGATATTTGCTTATGTTCAATAGATTATTATGAGTGAAACCTTATAAGGCAACAATCATGATTTATGTTCTTTTACTAATTGATAGACTTGTTATTGCACCACATGAGGGTTTGAAGCCAATAAATGTTGCAGCTGCAAGTAGGAACTGAAGTGTTGTGGAGATCCTCTTACTTTTATCTGTTTTGGTATTTAGACTCTTTAGGTATATATAAGCATGGTTAATGTGCATTGGACACATTTATCGACAAGTTTATGTTTTTGGCCTTTAAGTATATAGGCAAGGTTAGTATGTGTTAATATTGGATGAACCTACTGCTGATGGAATATTGTAGATATTGTTGGATTCAATGGAAAGCTTTTGGTATCAATATTGGATGTGTTTGTGGATGCGTTGATTGATAGGTTTTTGTTAGATGCAATATCCAAAATGTATGTCTTGTTATCCAATCTCAAACAATGCAATTTCACCAGAAAACCATTGTTTGACAATTGAGCACAAAAAAATCAAATAAAAAAACTGTTGTCTGTACAACATAACAACAATATCTTTTAAATTGGTTCTATTGTCCAACATTGTAAAACACAATGTCAAAGGTATATATTTTATTGTCTCACTTCATTAACGACTACATCAAAGTAGGAAAACCATGGTTAGAAATAAACTTCAATAACTGCAAAACCTAGAAAGTTGTTGTTTGAGCAAACAACACACAAGAGTTTACTTTGAGAAAAATAGAGTGTGAAACTTTAACAGACAATGCTACACTATAAGTTATGTTGACTTAATGACCTCAGAAGTTACTTTTCTTTAGATTATGCTGACTTAACTCACGAAGAGCTAACTTTTGTGCTTTCTCATCCTTAGACAAACCTTTTCCAATCTGAAATAACAAAGCAAGTGTTATTACTGAAATGAATGTCCAATAAGCTATGGAAACATGAGAAAGTAGTATGTATAAGAAAAAGAACAAACCTTCGCAGCCTAGTCCTAGCCCTTGCCTACCACAAAGAGGCGGTTTTCGGCTTCTCAACATCGAAGAATGACACAGAACTTTGCTTGAGAACTGCATAATCTAAAAGGTTTCCATCTGAAGCATTTGAAAATAACCAAATCAATCAAACCATTTCCATAAAAAAATAATAAATAATAAATAAAAATTAAAAAAATGACAATACAACAAAACCAAATTCAAGTACAATTTCAATGGTGAGAAATAATAATCAAGTGCTTAGTAATTACCATAGCTCCTTAGTCCCAGCTGGAGAACCTAAACCATTTGAAAATAACCAAATTAACCAAACCATTTTGTATCAAAACAAACTGAAATTGAAGCATACTAAGCATGTAACAAAATAATTACCATACCTCCTCAGCACCACTTCACGATCTGCAAGGTTTCTTCGAGTTTGATAGACAAAACTTTTTGAACTTTGACTGCTGCATCATCAAGCTCCTTAACCGGTCTAGGCAAAAACATAAAATCCGATTGAGACAGAGCAAAAGTCAACATTGGTTTAAGCTTCAACAGATTTTTACCTCTACAATCTTTTGTCCCCAACGTTTCCTTAAATGAAAGGTTCCTATCCAACATTACATTTTCAGGCTTAAAGGAAAGGTTCGTATCCCAAATTACATTTTCAGGCTTGCAATCCTTTAACCGACTTGAATTTTAAAACCACCGAACTTGTTGTGATGCCCCGGAAATTTGTAGTTATTTTCCGAGGATTTTTCGGAATTTAAATTGTGGTTATTGGACCGTTTCGTGGCTCGTGGATGGAGCGGAAGTGTTTCGAGCGAATAATTAATTGAAGGATATGGTTTTAGGGGGGTTGCAAAGGTTGACTTTTTATTCATTGTGATTCTCCGAAAACTTCCTTCACAAAAGTTGTAGAGCGCATTGATACGAATTCGTGGACATGCGGAACGCGTCAATCGGAGTTCGTATGAGGAAGTTATGGCCATTGGAAGAAATTTCCATTTTAGTATAAATAGGAAATTTCCGGAAAATCTTTCATAATTCCATTTTCCTTTTCCGGAAACTTTCCTTCTCTCTCGGCTGCACCTTCATTATCTGAGTTTTCCGCCTGACCCGACCAGACCCGGATTTTTCGGCAAACTCCAGTGGTCTCAGGAGGTGAAACTCTCCAGATCAGATCGCCTCCTTGCTCTGGTCGTCCTTCTGGCATCCACTAGCGGCGATTCTCACCCACGGCGGTGCTAGAAGGCGGCGAAATTTGGAGTATTCGGACCCGACCGGAAAACGTAGCTCCAGCGACGGCACGGCTTCAAGCTTCCTTCGTTGAGTTCGTGGGAGCCTTCTGGATCGATCTACGGTGTTTTTTGGATCGATTTACGTAGAAATCGGTTCAACTCGGATTGAGCAAAAATTCAAAGCTTGTGAGGTAGTTTTCAACCCTTTATGCTTGTTTTCTGACTTTGAGCTAGTTATGAAAACTCACAACCATGCTTAGATGAACATCTTTGATGTTGGGAGTTTTGTGAAATATTGAGTTTTGGCCGGCGGCGGTGCACCACCCCCTGTGGCGGCATTCCGGCTATGTTCAGACCATGTAAGGGATTTTTTCTGGTGTTATATATCTTCTACTCGTCAAATTTCATCATTTTCTTTAGAATTGTAAGTACTTCAATTTCAAGATAGAAAATATACAACACTCAGTAACTAGCATTTTCAGTTAACAGAAACAAATACACACATTGATTGAAAACCTTACCGTGTAAGGCGTTCTCCACAATGGCTGCATTTTCACTTTTTCAGATTAGCAGTCTGGGAGACAATACCTTTAGGCAATGGTTCACTTCCATATGGCTTCATGTGATTCTAAAATAGAGAAACAATTATAGGTAACAATCCTGACCATAGAGAAGACGAAAATCACAACAGCCAATTATTTGCAAGGAAAAGATATATAATGCAAAATGCATGTATAAGGAAAACAAACCTTGCATTTGAGATTTATTCTCCACACTGTTTTTTATTGGCGAAAATGATGATTGCTATGCAAACAGTAGATTGATTTAATAATAAAAAAAAAAGTGATAAAATAGACTAAGAGATGGTAAATTGATGAAATTTACAAATAGCAGAACAGCATGACTACACTATATCATTGTATCTGGCTCAATAATACAAGACTAGCATTGCAATTACCTGTCAAGACCATAATAACAGCATTTTCACACTATATAACTCTAGAAATCAAAGGACCAATGCTCACCAATTACATTCAGCTAAACTATTCAAGACTCCTCTATAAAATTAGAGTCAGTATATATATATATATATATACACAAACGTCCGCAACCCAAAAAAAGTGCGGACGTCCAGCATTTCTCCACGATCAAGCTCCGACGGCGGCGCGCCTCTTGCCGGACGGAGGCCAACGGCATCCCAGACCAGTTTGCAGTGAAGACCACGTCCGCAACACAGAAAAAGTGCGGACGTCCGGCATTTCTCCACGATCAAGCTCCGACGGCGGCGCGCCTCTTGCAGGACGGAGGCCAACGGCATCCCAGACCAGTTTGCAGTGAAGACAAAGGCCAAAGAGATCGAGATCGAAGGTCTGGGTAGCGTGATCGACTGCAAAGTGGTAGTCCGATCAATGGCAGGACCCGACCCAGGAATCACCCCAATTACCTGGATACGAGCCTGCGGGGCCCACGTTAAGCGAAATCCTACCGAAAATTCGGCAGAATCTCCCCTAAATATGGGCTACCCAAAATTTCACAAACCTAGACATGATTACAACTTTAACTTCTACTCAACCTACAATATCATAATTACAATCCAAGCACATATATTACTTCCGGAAAGTTCAAATCCCAACATAACCTCCGTAAGCAACAACAAACTGAACAACAACATCCATCAAACTTAAAAGAAAAGGTTTATCAGAGCAACAATAAAACTAAGCCGATATCATACAAGGTAGGTTAAGTAATAACCTACGGACAAAAACGGAAGCGCTGATTTCCAAAGTCCTTGAGCCTGGACGCGATCTCTGCTAATCTGAAATCTGGGCATTTGAAAACGAAGGGCCCAGGGGAAAAACATATAAAATCCATTAGATGAGTGGACAAAACCGAAGCAAGAATTTGAACAATTTATGGTATGCTTCCCCATTTCTCTTTTTAACAAAACCATCATGCAGCAAGACTTTATGAAATTCCAACTCAATCCTTTTTCCAATGAAACTCATTTGATGACTATGAAGGACTGCTTCCTAGGCATCTCATACCATCTGGGAGGGACTGCCACTCAGATAACGCATCGGAAGGGACTGCCAACCGGAATAGGAGGCGGTGGTTAGATGGGACTGCCAACTAGCCACGGATAGTAGACGGGACTGCCGACTACTACCTCATGTCATCTGGAAGGGACTGCCAACCAGATGACGCTTCGGATGGGACTGCCAACCGAGCTGTAGTCTAGACGGGACTGCCGACCAGACTATTACCTAGAAGGGACTGCCAACTAGGTAAGATACGCATGCGCGAAAACTGGCCTCCTTGTCAACTGCTTTCCTTTTTAAATCCTTTTCTTTCTATAAAGTCACAATTTCTCACATAACAATCCATTTCAAAATTTTATACCATGCTGCATGCATTATTTAAATAAAATAAAGGTCCACTCACTAGTGAGTCCCGCAGCTAATCCTGCTGCCTGCCTGTATCCTCCTCGCTTGAGGGCTCAGCACGTCCTGTCACAATAGAATAGAATATAATTAACCATAATAAGGAAATACTCTCCAAATCAACTCATTCCCCTCGGAATAAGCATCCGTTATTCATAAATTGTTATAAAACTCCCACACTTCAATTCGGGATTAAATTCTATAATTCCTTACAATCTCAATGCCCTCCAACTCATAACAACTCAACCGATTTTTAATTCGATTTCTCAACCGTTCAATGACCTCGCTTAATCTAAACCTTCACAGGGACCGTTCGATAACTTAATCAATTTAATTTCACTTCCTTCATCACAAATTACCACCAATTTATAATATAAATCCTTTCAAAAAAAATTTCCACATTCTTTCTTAACTTCCCTTATTTCCATTCACAAATCCAACTCTAAATCTCAAATCCTCTCTAAATTTTCTTTTCCAAACCACAATCTCAACACCAAATTCCTCAACAAAATAGACCAATCCCGCAATAACATTGATAGTAAATTATCAAGAGATTTCACCCAACACTACAAGCATGACAAATCCAACAACCAAGTTCAACAACAAAAATCCAACAAAAACTCAATATCCAACAATCTCAAGTTTAACACAAAACTCAAAGATTAAATTCAATTCTAATCAACCTAACTATTCCAAAATCAACTTCATAACCCACACAACCATTTCTATACCTGCAGCAGCCACCAAAACAAGTAGAAATAGCCGAATTTAAACCCAAAAAATATCAAGAACTCGGCAGCACTGTTCACGCTACTGTTCATGTCTCTAAACACCCTCAAATCTTCCTCCACCGGCCAACACAAGCTGCAATAGTTAGGTATGATCATCAACATCACTCCAGCAACTCAAAACTCCAAAGAAATCCGGCGGAAATGGCCGGAAAAACCGAATCGGAGCCAAACTCCGATTTTTCCCTTTTTTACAATTCTCCTCAAATCTCCAAAACCAAAGCTACCCAAGGTGAAAGACTTACATGGCTAGAAGGAGAAGGAAGAGAGGATCACGCAGTGCCCAACCTTTCGTCCTGGGGTGGCCGGACGGCGACGGAATCACCGGAGAGAGAGAGAGCAGCGGCGGAAGAAAAAAAAAGAAAGGGGGGGCTCGGGTTCGTCCCGTTCTCTCCTTCTTCTTGTTTTTTTTTTTTAGGAAACTACACCCACCTCCTTGACCAAACTCTAAAACACAAAAAACTCCACTACATTTGTTTTTAGACACTTAAGGACATTTTGTCTTTTCCTTCTCTTAAGTATTTATCTTTTCCTTCAGTAAAAATTAAAATTGACGGAGCGTAGTGGGCCCATACTCTTGAATTTGTTTGTTTTACCTATACTGCAGGAATAAATCCATCCTCTACACTCAAAGGTAAACAGTTAATTTTTACTATTCAGAATTTCGATTGTCGACAGATTAGAATTACTTGCTATTTGTAAAAATATTAGCAAAGAATTAAAAACAGAAAGAGAAAAGTTGAGAAAGTTGAAACTCTTTAGAGATAATCTCAACAGAAATACTCCCAACTACTGGGATATTATTCATAGACTCCAAACTAGAATCTATAAACTAGAGGAAGATATTGATAATCTCTTATATGTTCTAGAAATAGAACAAAAACCTCTGGATTATTATTATTTGAGCATTGGTTAGATCCGCACATCACTGGTATCAGAGCTTGTAAAATAGCTCAAGGAGAACCCCTCCTTAATGGGGACAATGTCAGAATTGTTATTAGAGAAAATAAACTCTCTATTGAAAACTTCTGATGAGAAATATCAGAAGCTGTTACTAGAAGTATCTAGATGTCAAACTCATCTAGAAAAATTTCCTGCTATAATCCACCAATTGAAAAGAGTAGAAAACAAACTGGATTATATCAAAGATCTTCCAAAAACGGAAGAAGAAAAACTAATAAGTGTTAGTAGAAAAATCAAAGAACAGCAAAAAACGCTGGATTCTATACTGAAGGACAAGAAAGTGCCTACAGTAAAAAAGAAAACTAATGGATTCAAACCATTAGAAAAACCAGACACAAATCGTGTTCCAAACATGATTTTTCTGGAACCATCTACTAGCCAGACTAGTATCCGGTATGAAAACCCGGAGAAAAGAGAAATGAAGATGTTAAGCATCTTTGGAAAAAAGAAAGGAGTTCAACTTCTAAATGCTGAAGAATTTGAGTTCAATGAGATTGAACAAGAAGTAAGAAATTCCTCAATCCCAAAGTTAGATTTTAAACAGATCTACAAAAGAGGAAAATTTGATCTAATGGATAGCCACTATTTCAAACTTCTGGAGATTACTACCCCAGCAACAGCAGGTGGAGAGACTGATCTTCTACTGATCACTCCAGCAGAAGTTACCAGAGCACAAGCAAAAAAATATCAATTTATGCATATTGGAGCAGTCCAAGTAGGCATAAATCTGCTTGCTCGTGAAGGTATAAACTGTTCAGTCCTATGTGTGCTACAGGACAACAGGTTAACAGACTTCCAAGCTAGTCTGTTGGGAACACTCGAAGCATCCTTATGCGACCAAGTGGGCATATTTCAACTGCTTCCCCAACTTCACCACCAGCTTGAAAGATGCAGCTCACTGTCTCCGACTAAGAGTCAAGACAGATGGCATATCAATGAAAGAAGATATGCAGGAACTTGCAATAGTATATAGAATATACTATAAATTGATGAGTACTACAGTAGCCCCTAAGACAAGGATAACAAATATCCCAGGTCTTACTACTGGATTCCTCACCAATCAGAAGAACCATTCACAGCAGATCCACAAAGTTACTTGGAAAGAAGTAACATTTCCTCTTGAATGGAAATTATCCGGTCCAAAAAAGCAACCGGAAAGAGCAAAAGCAAAAATCTACGAGAGTAGAAGAACTGGAGAAATCAGCCTCAACTTCGATAATCACAGGAAAAGTGATGTCTGTCCTGAGAATCTCAGGATAAACAGCAGTCTTCTGAGAAGAAGCTACAGCACTAGAGAAGCTAGTGTCAGTGGTACAAAACCCACTAT